>OZ018320.1:73350244-73950244 GCA_963969495.1 Ceratothoa steindachneri
TTTATTCCTCCTCCAGAATTGAACATACCTCCAGGGGTAGAAGTGGTATGTCATCCATCAGTTCTGTGATATTCCATATTTTTCATGCAATGGCTTGAGCTAAGATATTGGGCTAACTTTAAATGAACCCTTGAAATATCTTTGAAATCCAGAAAAGCCTTGCATAAGATACATCATGAAGATAGACTCTATGTGGGTTTAAAGATTTTTTTTTTTGTCAACCTTTGCCCCAATAATTGACAATTACCATGTATAAGTTAGATGAAAGAAAAGATATTGGGAAGCAAATTAAAAAGGAAGTGTTGCAAATGTCCCACCTAGACGCATTTGTGGCCTGCTGATTGCCCTGAGCCAGTTGAAATTATTTACCATGGCATTATTACACAAGAATACAAACTCCCAATCCAGTGACTGTACCCCATTATATCTGTAGTTTTAGTTTACTTCCAAATTACACCAGAGGGAAGTAATGAAAATTTTTATCTTCACCTCAGTGGTTGGCTGGCTTTCATTTGCATCAATGAGGGAAAATGAGTATGGGTTCAAATTTGGAAGCCAGGTGCCCACAAAGCTATCCTCACACATAACACAGCAAGGCACACAATCTCTTGATCCACATCACCACTTAAATGCCATTCCACTGGACATCAACACAGATGAATGATCCCTCTTATTCCACAAACAGGTCCCCCTGACAAGGCTCCAGTGCGGTCACTCCCCAAAACTAAACACATACTAATACCACCAGCCTGACATACAGACATTTGTTACCTCTGTCAGTAGGAACCAGACACTGTTCAACATTTATTCCCCACATGTCCAACATTAGCCCAGCTAAGACAAAATCTCCAGATATGCAGAGTCCAGAATCTTTGGGACAACTCTGTCCTGGTGGCCAGCCTAGAGGAGGGACCCTAGCCAAGTGCAACATAAATGAGAATATCACCACTGTATTGCAGATTGGAATGAATCCCCATAACCCATTTATTGAATGCACTTATTAAAGTATATAAAAGTGACCCTGTGTCACTGCCATTTCATGTGTTGGTCACATTTGATTGTCTTCTGCAACATGTAACTGACAATGTGGTCATATTCTTATTGCCTCAAAATCTTCCATTAATCTTCACAAGCTGCATACTGGACATTAAGCACCCACACATCACATTATTAAACACCCTACTATTCAAATAGAGTTGAATAAGCTCTTTTCAACCATTCCAAATTCTGTTTCATTATCAGTGGAATTCACACTCCATCAAACTATCACAAAATCATTACATACACAGTCTTACTGGGATCTATCTGTACTTTCCCGCTTCCATCTATTCCTCCATGAAATCGCCCTTTTGCAACCCCATCACTCAAAACATACCTTGGCAGCACTAAATCTACAATTCTACATCACAAGACTTGAATGCTGCTTGTAACAGAACCTAATGCCTGTCTCCTTCAAATTTTGTTCATCTTTTCACTCTGCCTCGTCACATTATCCAACCTTAATCCTCTTAAACAGAATACTTAGTGCGGTGTCACACTAGACTCAGACTATATTTCCCACAACCCAAAATATAGTGAATAATTTAAACAAAATTACCACACTGTAAGTACTCACACACCACATACAGTCCATCCAATGAATTCATCATCATCATCATCGCCTGTAACAGTTATATGCCCCATTTTCCTGTATGGCCTGGACACCTAATCTCATATCCACTGGCTACACATACGACAAAAGGGGGAAAACAACATGTTTGCCTCACCATGGGATATGGTCACAGCTCCCTAGTTAACCACTTACAACTGGAAAAAAGGTTGTGCCCATAAAATATCACAACCTCTGTATAATGCATTTGTCCATAATAATGATATTCATGCCACTACTTACAAGATCCATACCATCCTCCTTGAAAAATGCACAAGAACTCCAAGTGCATACCACCAACTCCCTCCAAGGAATACATATATAACCCGTAATCAGACCCCCCCTCCCCCCCACACACATCACCTACAAAGCAAGTACACTATCTCCTTTCCACTGAACATTAACTTAGAAGAAACATCCTGCAGTGCACAGGCACCAAGAAGCAGATACATAAGTACTGGATCTTTGACTGAACCCTCTTTGGTTAGCTGAGTTTGAGGTAAGTTAAAAGGCCCAGAAGAGTTGGGAAAAAGAATAGAAAAATTCATATTTCTAATAAACAATATTTCCCCTTAATTGGTTCTTATTTGTATATGTTGTCTTTGGTATTATTTACCAATGTCCATTGGTACCCCAAGGGTTCAAAGATCAAATGGTTGAGTCGCTGTTCTTTAATGCATAGTCATCCTGGATCTTTAGAAATTATCTATTATTCCCCTATATCTTCCCCTTCATCATTCTTTCCTCAATGAATGTGTATACCTATGTTGGTGTGTCTTGTTTTGTGCTGTGCTCATTGGAACTCTGACCCATTGTCTTTTGCTTTCAGCCCAAGACTGTGAAGCAGAATAAGATAATTATTAAGACAGCCAAGTTTGTTGTGACCCAAGGTGCCCAGATGGAGATAATTATCAAGACGAAGCAAGCTGGAAATCCTATGTTCAGCTTCCTTGCCTTTGACAATGCGCTCAATCAATACTACAAACTGCTTGTCACTCTTATCAGACATGGAAGGTTGGTTTGTTTCTCCACATATTTT
The DNA here is from genome assembly GCA_963969495.1 of Ceratothoa steindachneri. Taxonomy (NCBI): domain Eukaryota; kingdom Metazoa; phylum Arthropoda; class Malacostraca; order Isopoda; family Cymothoidae; genus Ceratothoa; species Ceratothoa steindachneri. The sequence goes on from OZ018320.1 coordinate 73,352,932, forward strand.
GCCTTTCCTGTTGACCAGGTACTCCGTGATTAAATTGAGCTTTAGTTTTCAAGACTACTAGTAAGTACTCATTGTATTTTAACACCCTCCAAGCGGGCCATATAACATGGGCAACCATGCTGCTGCTGGTATTGAATGATTGCATGCTCACAAGAAAGGCTTGGGTAGGGCAGTAACTGTCACTAATACAGCCATCCTTTTATACTGAAAGAAACATGTATACTACACAAGTTTCTTTTAGGGCAGAACCCTACCACCCTCTCTCTAGTTATTCCATCTTGCATTCATATCTCCTCCAACCATCACCTAATACCACTTCCCACTTCCATCTACCACTCTTTCCAAGTCATTCCAGAACCTTTCCCACACAAACTTTTATCATTACATGGTCTGTACATCACAACCAAAGTTTTACCCTTGTGAATAGACTTCACCCACATAATTCTTGAGTTCACACATACCCAACCATTGTATTATGGCATTCCTCACTCAAAACCTCTGCCACACCCTCTTTACTCCTACCTCCATGATTCACACTTTATTGCCCTCCAATCACTGCATCCAACTCAGAATACTCTTCATTCTTTTCATATATGTCTAACATTGGGCAAGCATCTACACTCTTCTTTTAAATATATTTAATTTCACTCTTTTACACTGGTGAGTGTTTTCAGAATCAGGCACTTTCAAGGGATGTAGCGGTACTTGGTACATTACTGTGGTGACTGCTTGGTCCTTCAGACTGTCTAGCACATCTCGTTGAATGTGCAGGTCGGTGGGAGCTTCACGCACCCTACCTGAACTAGTACTGGGATGAGCGGAGTCGTTACTGTCTGTCCCTTGTACTAGGGCTGGGTTAATGCACTCTCAATTGTGAATTGAAATAGTTCCTGGTGGAGGTGCGCTTCCCCAGTGCTTAGCTGTTGGGTGCACATGCAGCCCCCTGCTAGTGTACAGGAATGACTCCATATCTGAAAGGAGGGTTGGCTTCCATGCTATCTCTCATCTCTCTGGAGCCAGCGGAGCTCTTCCAGGCACTATCTTCATGGCTGAGTTGGTTGCAATACATCACTCAGTATGGGGATTCCACCCTGTGCATGGTTTGGAGGCTGATGTTTATTTAATTTGTGCAGTTCACAGAGCTTGAGGCATTGTAATCTCTGCATTCCATAGTTCGCACTATCTATGATGCCATGTCTGCTGCTAGTCAGGTGGATATAAAGTGTTTCTTATGCTCGGTTCCTGGACGTGTATAGGTTGCCGGAAATGAGTGTGCTGATGAGGGTACAGGGTAATTTGCGCAGATTGAGTGACTAGACCAGCATTTTGCCCTTTCCCACTATGTGTCTCCCTGAAACTTTCTCTGATGACTGCTTAGTTCCCTAAACCTGATACCACTACTCAGCCCTGTTTGGGCGTACCCTATGTAGACTGTTATACCTGGTATGTGGACGAGCAGCACATCTTCCCAGCCCAAGTGCCAATAGGGAAGGCCTGATTCACTGGTTTGTATTGAACTCATTGAAAGGGTTCCAGGAACCTTGTATGTTCCCCCTTTCTATGCAACCATTTTTTTCTGAGAGCATCCCTTCATTACTTCCTCTATCTAGGTTTAAGCACCTCTATAAACAAAGCTTTTTAATGCCCACAGGCTGCAAGAAACCAGGACGTGAGTCCTGGGTTTTAAGGTGCGAATAATGGGGAAAATGGGTTTTTGCCTCAATAACTCCTTGTGCTTAATGGGCTGACCACTCCCTTATAGTCATTTTCGGGTGCATAAGCTTGTCTTGCTTATGTGCAAGTATAGCCTTGGCTCTTCTCTTTTTCTGTCATATGACATCGGATTCTGGCCATCTTGTCGATGATAAGTAGGACTTAGTAAGGGATCCACTCTGGCTGTTCATTTGAGAGCTTTGCGACCTTTTGGGAGTGACCATCCACTATGAAACTTCAGGTTGGTGTGTTCTGCTGCACCAAACATTAATACGCACAGTGTTAGAATCCTGAAAGTCAGAAAACTGAGATGAGATAGGTGTGAGGGGCTGGAGGTGAGATATACAGATTGGGTATGATATTTGTTCGCAAATTTCAACTGCTAATTTCATGCACCTTTAGTTTACTTTTGTTGTCAATCTTTTTCTCTTAAAAACAATAACCAGTTTGTTTTTGTTTGTTTTTAATCAACACCAGAAGGATGAATAAGTAGATTTCAGACTTCCTCAACATCAACAGAAGGATTGTGGAAAAGATCAGAAAGGAGCTAGAAGATTCAGGATTTGACTACAGGGCGACAGCAGAGAGGAAAACCCATGGCCAACTATCTGATGCCATCAGAATGCCGGAATTCGTCGCTGAAGTCCAGGAAATCATCTACAATGATCTCAATAAGTCAATACATGGGAGAAATGTGTGGATGAAAGGCTCATCAGGCTACTGGTGGATAAGGACATTCGCTACTTTTCATACAATATGAGGAAGGGACCATTTCTGTCCAAGGTGATGCAGAATTATTACTCAAGTGCACCGAGAAGCTGATCAAAAAGTTGAAACACCCTTTGAAGCCAGACATCATGTTATTCTTCTCTGACAAGAAGAAATTTCTGCCAAAACCAGAACATCAGGTGTGTCTCTTTTGCACCCAAGAATGTGCCCAGAATCTTGCAGATGAAATTTCCAACAACAATCATTGTGGTGTCAGCAGTGAAGGAAGATGCTGGTCTCATCCATTTTATTTTAATCTTTGGTGTTTGTCATATGTTTTTGTTTTTTTGTTTATTTTTAATCTAGCCTAGCATCAGGCCTTAAAGCAGTGGTTCTTAACTTTTTTTAGTGTCCGTACCCCTTGATATCTCATACAATTTTTTCCTACCCCTGTCAAAAATAAATACTATTAAAAAAGTTAAATGGTTTAGTGATACAAATCTAGTTCAGATATTAACTTTATTCACTTACTGAACAACATGATGTATATATTGTTTCTAATCTAAAGTGTTGTTTATTCGGATACAGTGCAAGAAGTTTTAATTATATAGTGGACTTGAACGACAGCAGTACAATAATTACACATTACATGAAGTACACATTAATGATTGTCACATTTTTAGTGGCTCTTTTGCTGCTGTTTTTCTTCAATGATACTGAAGCGAGGTTCTTTTTTTGAAAGTGCCACACGCATGTCGTCAGTTGCATCCAAACGGTTTCTGGCCTTAGTCTTGATGTGTAGGAGTGCTGAAAAACCTGCCTCACAAGTATGTGGTTGCAAATGGCTCGAGGACCTCCAGAGTTCTCTCTGCTAACTGTGGACATTTTTTGAACTGTGCACACCAAAGCATGTCTATAGCTGCATTGATTCAAACTCCATTCGGGTTCTATCATTGGCCTGCAGCTCAACAAGATCATCTTTCATTATATCACAATCATCCATGGAATCAAGGTTGAAAAAAAATAGATCCTGTATCCATCTCTATTCCACAGAAACCTCTCCATGGCGAAAATATCCTTGGAGGGACTTAATCAGCTCTTGCAAATGATCTTTCACTTCAGTCAGGATAGGCAACTCTTTATCTGCATCAGCAGCGTCATTAAGTGAAGGGAAGTTAGCAAAATTTCCTTTCTCAATGCGTTTTATCCAAATTGGGAGTTTCTGGGTGAAGGCAGATAACTTTTCCCTGGCAGTGATCATGTTCATCCCTGTCCCTTGGCTGGAGATATTCAGCTCGTTAAGGTGCTTGAATACATCTGCTAGGTATGCCAGTGCCAAAATGAACTCCCTGTTTTCGAAATGGTTAGCAATGTCACTGTCTTCATTTCTAAGAAACTGCTTGATTACTTCATGTAGTTTGAAGATACGGGAAAGCCACCTCACATATGTGTGGTAAAGAAGAACACTGTGCTCAGCTCCAATTTCTTCACATAAAGCCACAAAGAAGCGTTGATTCAGGGCTCGTTCTCTGATGAAATTTACTGCACACACAACGATTGACAAAACATTCTTCAATTTTTCTGACAGTGTCTTTGTGGCAAGTGCATGATGATGCAAGACAGTGACTGACAGTTACATGGGGCACTCTACCTTCACCAGGGTAGCAAAGCCTGATTTGTTTCCTAACATGGCAGCGGTTCCATCAGTGCAAATTGACCCATACATGTTGAGTGTCATCCCATGTTTCAAGAAGAAATCTTTCACAAGATTGAACACATCAATTGCTTTTGCAGTAGTTTTCAGTCATTCACAAAACAAGAATTCTTCCACCACTTCTTTCTCCTTCACATACCGAACAAATACCAGAAACTGACTGCAAAAAACTAATGTCGCTTGACTCATCCACCTGAATGCTCACTTTGATATGACTAACATTCATGTCTGTGATCACCTACTGCAAAATATCTTAACTCATGTCACTAATCTTTGAATGGATAATGTTTGACAGAGGTACCTGTTTCAGTTTCTTTCTGCATCAGACCCTAACACTGTTTTTACCATTTTTAGTGCGCAAGGTTTCACAAGCTCTTCTGCAATAGTGTGAGGGGTTTTTTATTCACACATAAAAATGCAACATAAGATGCTTGTAACAATGGTTTCTCAACTGGCACAAAACCTAGCTTTGGCAGGATACCACTACGATCAAATTGTTCCCTCTTGATATTCAAGATGTTTGCGTCATGCCCAGCATCTGTGCCCCAATGCGATTGTTGAAAGGCTCCTTGAGTCTTGAAGGTTTGAGATCTGCATTTGAAAATACAGTGCAGCAGAGTATGCACTGCGGCCATTCAGTTCCATCTGCCTCTGTTACACAGGTGATACCATAACAAATGTAGTCATCATTCCACTTGCGTTTCTTAGACATCGTACATCAGAATGATAATCAGACTGATACCTGGAAAGATGAAAGTACATGTAGTAAATATGTGAACATATAAAGAAATGTGTGAAAAATAGTGATAAAAAGTTCTTAAATAATAATAGTATAGTGGTGATAATAAGAATAATAATAATAATAATAGTATTGAAAGTGATAAAAATAAAATAGTTATCATAACATAAAGTGTATAAAAGAAAATATAGTGCCATTTTATATATAATTGTGAAAAATATATATATTATACATACAGATGTAATATTTATTATAATTTTAATATAGTAATCAATATATATATTTTTTTAATTCAATAATGCATGTTCATAATAATAATCAATATTTTTTATGTAACAGTATATTCACTCATTCCGCCAGGCTATCAGGGCTACAATGTTTAGTCCTCTCCCCCAAAGGGAGAAGGACCCTTCCTTTTATTTGAAAATTACAAAAAGGAAAGCTGGAAAGCTTTCTTAACAATGACAAATAAAGTACAACATTTGGAAATTGGGAGAAAACGATATAAACACAGAATTTATTATTATATAAAGCAGAAGGGTGGGGAACCGGAGGTGTAGCAGGGACAAGGCGTAAAACGTCATTGTCGTCTCACGGCGGAGACCCCTCCTTAAATAGCTGGAGCTATAAGGAGGAGTCCCTAGGCAATATTAATTTCCTGAAAGGTCCGTGAGGCGTCGTCTGCTAGATTCCTCCAGTTCCTTATGTAGGTGAGATTGCGGAAGCTTATTCTAAAAGCTTGGGTGAGATGGCTGGGATCAATGAAGTGAGAAGCTTTCCTTGATATGTATTAATAAGGGACGGGATATTTCTGAGACCAGCAGGCCCTTGGGCCATTGCTAGGATGATTGATTCCAATTCGAAAATGTTCTGGGTCCAGTGGTGGTAGTCCCAGGCCAGGGAGAAGGGGCCACTAATACTGCTACTATACTGCCAATATAGGGCTACAATGAAAAATGTAGTCAAATCAATAAACTTATTTAATGGAGTAATATTACTTGAATTAATATTATATCTATATCTATTGGTATATTTCAACCACATATATAATTTAAAATAATAATTCAACTACCTTTTATTCTTTGGTGATCAAAATTACACAAGTTACATCAAGAACACCCAGAGCGCACAATAATTACTGTTACAACACTTTCTCCACTAAACCACAAAGGTATCGTTTGAAGCACTAAATTGGAAAAGTGAAAGGAAAAACAACAAATAAACCAAATTACTTTGAGTATGGTCACCAATGAGTAAGACAAAATACCGCAGTATGTAGTACAGAAATACAGTGTGTATAATATTGTAGCAAATGAATTATAAAAAAACAATGCAGAAAATATTCACTCAGCCACACAATACGTACAACAGTCGAGAACCACTGATTCGCGTCCAGAAACTGCCGCACCGACAATCGCTGCACTGGCCGCGCATTCCCCATCCCCGCTACGGCCGTCAGACTCCAGTAATCCCACCAACCGCCGACCAATCAATGACACCCACTGGCTGCATGACTCAGACACCATTTCAACAACTTGGCAATTGACGCTATCAGCACAGACTCTCCAGCATTCAAACGTTCTCGGACAGGTTGGGGGTATGAACATTGGTTGGTAGATGTGACTCTATATATATTTTAGTCCCATTGTAAATACAGCAATAAACTAGCTCCAGGCCGCTAGCATGTCTAGCACCCCCAAGTTTAAGCTTTCGTACCCCAGGTTAAGCTTTCGTACCCCAGGTTAAGAACCACTGCCTTAGAGGAATTACCAACAACTTATGCCCAGGTAGGCTGTTGTCAGGTGGTTGATAATATATATTTGTTCTTAAAATCATTTAATATTGACTTGATGTGTTAGGTACTGAGTGAATTATGTAACTGATTTTTTCCTTGACAATCTATGCAGTCGGGTGTGTTTCTCTGGCCCAACACCCACACGCAACAGATGCAACCAACAACACCAAACACCTTGACTGCCTGAACCTCAGACATGCATGCAACCCTCACAACATCTCGGGCCTCAAGGACCTGTGGACCAATATTGAGGACATGGTGGCCTTCCTAGGGGCCACCCAACTACCAGAAGTGAGGTAAAGGGATGGAAAGTAACTAATCCCTCCCCCCTGCATTCGAGCAGCCAACAATTGGTTGATTTGGCTTCTGGGCTCCCATCAAATTGGTTCTTTGATGCTTGTCTCTAAAACCTCTTTTGTAACCCTTACCAGGTACCGGTGTGAAGATGAGTCGGAATCTGCCGAACGCAACGACCAGTACCTCCACCCCAACTTATCACAGAGCCAGCTCCACCCTCCCCCGGACTTGACTCCCGGAGCCACTTCCTCTCCCGCTCGCCCCTCCCCTCACTGCGCTTACTCCAATCTCATCACTAAAATCCGAGAGAAACAGAAGGCGACGACTTCCGCCCCCGTCGAAGAGGTCGAACCTGCCCCCACCGCTTCATCGTCACCGCTGCGCGCTGCGACTCCCTCTGTTGTGCCGGTCTCCCAAGGACTTCCCCCTCCGACCGGACCCATCATGGGCCTCGTGGACTACCCTTCTTCATTCCACACTACTGCGGACGGCAACTCGGATGGGGAAGAGAGCGAGCCGCGCAAGGCGACCCGCGACCCGACGCGCGACTACCGCCACATCAAGTGGCCTCCGCCTGACCTTCAGATGGTCATCGACAAGATGGCCTGCTACATCATCAAGAATGGCGCCGCCTTTGAGGAAGTCGTCAAGAGCAGAGGTGGGTCGTGGAGTCAAGAGTCCTCTCCGTTTTGCGTCAATATTGAGAGCCACTCTCTCGTGCTATATCAGGGCAGTTAAATTGGAGAATAATCCCACGAGTGTGTTAAATTGCCTTGGATTCGTTTAGCCTATTCCCACCCCCCCTCCCAATTCTACCCCTATCCTCTATTTTTTCAATCATATGGATTTGATGCACATACTAATTGAGTCATATGGTTAACAAGTTAAGCAACATTGAGGTAGACTGCTAGTTGGATGGGAGATTACAAAAAAGTTGATGTGCTGGTTTTGTTATCCAACTGTCTTCACATAGGTTCGGATCCCACCTTTAATTTTAGACCCTCGACGCTGTATTGGATCCTCACTTGACTCGATTTCTCCAAGAGTTCATTTATTTGGGGTTCACTTCCGTGTCTCGTTATATTAAGAGGGATTTTGATTGAATTGAATTGAATCAGTTAATTGCACCTCCACTCCTTTTGTATTGTGGATGAACTCCCCTGACTGGCTAATGAAATGCACATAAAGATCAGAATTAAAAACCTATGGGCACCAAGAGCCATTATTGCTTGGGATGGGGGGTCCTGAAGGAGAAGCATCCATTCCACATCAAAGGGGATGGGTATAGAAACCCCTTTGGAAGGTTCCAGGGTGAAAGAGTGATGTGCTACGTATGGCCGAAGGGACGAAGAAACTGGCATTACGATTGGTTATGAGTGTTGCTGTGTGTGGATGAAGCTGCCTGTGAACACATATCAGACTCAGTGTGTCGTTGATTGTAAGCCCCCGACGAGCGCTGAAACAGTTAAACCACTTATGCATGGCCACAAACCCGGTACTTAGGCGTTAGAAGCCCAACGCCTTATCCATGATGCTAGTGAGCGCTCCTGAATAAGCAGAGTTGTATAGCTTCAAATTTTTGAGTGGGCTTGAAGGGCCTGCAATTTATTCACATTTCTCTATTATTTCATTACCATCAACTGTTTTCCTACAAGGTTGTGTTAGTATGAATTGACCTTGTCCACAACAACCCTACTCATTACCATTCTTGTGTATTGCGCTTGCACGAACAAAGCTTTCAAATGTGTATATTCTCAGGCCAGCAGCCCCTACCCAGCCTTAGTTTCTCTTTACGACACGTCAGATAACAATATGGGTATTGTTTCATGTTTATATATTTATTTTCAAAGGTATCTAGGGGGTGGGTGGGAGGAATCCGTACTAAACATGTTTTCATAACTCATTTTCAGGAGACCCCCGTTTTGAATTTTTGAACAAGGAACACGAATACCATGCGTACTACAAATGTAAAATGCAACTGTACAATGAAGTATATGGTGACATTTTCAAGAATGTTGCCAATAAAGTGAGTAAATTGTGCTGTCTTAAATGTTCAGGGCAGTTATCAGCGTTATTGATAGAGATAAAAAAAACACAAAGACATCCACACAAATGTAAACAGGGTCAACCTACCCAAACCAAGAATCTCCCTCATAAAACACTAAAACTTTTTAACTGAACACTTTAACCTCCTGAACTGGACAAGAAAGCAAACACATACAGTCACTCTCAACTGACCAAAGCAGACTTTCACAATTCACTGGAAAAATCATCAAATACAGCTGGCAAAACCTTCACCTACTTCTTGCCTTGACAACATATGAAATATACAGCTGAAAGATTTTTTAAAAAATTTTAAGAGCTCATCTGGTGACTGCCTACTTTGGGCATTAGTCGCCGTATTAAAAACTCCCTAGTACTAGGCTACTTTAAAATGAGATTTAAAAAAAAAACAAACGAAAAAGGCAACGAGCAGGAATCAAGCTCCGGGTAGAAGGCCTGCCTCCTCCACAAAGTCTAAAAGTCCACAAGTCGGTGTGTGCGAACACGTCCCGAGTACAAGGGACAGGTAACGTGCGCGAAGATCACCCAGACTGGGACATTTGCCGAACAGTCTGGGGGACGACGCATTTTTTTTTTAAATTTTAAAAGCCTATCTGGCGACTACCCACTTGGGCACAAGTCGCCGCACTCACGACAGTCTAGCACTAGGCTACTTTAAAATAAGAATGAAAAACAATAATAAGGGAAAATCGCAACAAGGAGGAAGCAAGCTCCGGCGTCGGGGGGAGTTCCCCCGACGCAGGAACATGCAACCTACAAATAAAACGACGAGCTGCCCCTTATTCCTGCCATGTAGTCTGTGTGTGGAAGAGCGAAACGCTGGTCCGGCTGCCCGGTCCTCGCTGACTCTTTGGCGCCCTCGTCGGTGCGCAATTCTTACATGTCCATCAACCCAGCAGAAGATAATCTCGACATCTACCCAGCTCACTAAACCGTGGCATCATGGATATCGCGAACCAGAGGCTGCGGAGATTCCAATGCCCCACTCAGGGCGCTTTGTCAGTCACTATAAATCACGATCCGGTCTCCGAACCGGGCATGTCGCGTAATTTCCCGTACTGAGTGGTGTATTGCCACCAACTCAGCCTTGAAGACAGACGCAGCACCTGGCAGAGACCCGCTGACTTCAAACAGAGGGGATACGACGTGGAAGCCGACCCCCTCTTGGGACTTGGAGCCATCCATATACACTGGCACGGTTCCAGCGTGACACGAGATGTGCTCCAAAAAGGCCGAACGCAATACTCCCGGCGCTGTACAAGCTTTGGGAGCAGAGGCGTGGCGACAAATAGCTAACGGTGGTACCCTCCAGGGTGGCGTTTTGGGCAGAACCAGGAGCGCCATAGCTCTCGAAGGAGTTTCCTAGCCCAAAACCCAAAGGGCTTAGGGTATGACTTGCGTCTCTCGGCGGCATAGGCACCGTCGAGATCAGCTGCGGATGCTTTGAGAGCCGTTGGCGACAAAGGTAGACGCTGCGCTCGTGCGTACAAGCGAGTAATGCACTGTGCACGGCGCATAGATAATGGCATCTCCAGCATTGACGAGCAGGCTCTCAATAGGGGAAGTGCGGAAGGCACCGGTCGTCAAGCGAATGCTGGTGTGGTGGATCGAGTCCACCTTCCGCAATAGACGTTCGGCTTCGGATGCATAAAACACATCTGTAGGCAAGAAAATGAACCGGTTCTCGGACAGTGATGCGTAAACTCATCCACATTTAGGACACCTATCTCAAGTGCTTCGATCAGATCGGCAAGGACTTTTCCCCTGGAATTTATTGAGTAGTCTCCTCAGAGAGGATGTCTGCCATTGAAATCTCCAAGCAAGAGAAAGGGCCTCGGCAACTGTTCCACGATGCGGCGGAAGTCCCCCGCGTCGAAGTTAGCTGACGGTGGAATGTACGCAGAAATAACAGTATACCTCCTATCCAGGTGAAGCTGCGCAGCCACTGCCTGAAAGGAGGTATCTAAGGTGAAAAGAAGAACGGAGACGACATGCCGGGTGTAAACCGCGTATTCCCCATCCCGGCGGGCTCGTAAAACCCTTATCCCCCGGGAGGGTGGGCAGGGGGCATGCGCCCAGTATGGTCTCCTGCAAAAAGATAGCTAACAGGGAACGGGAGTAGATGAGCCTCTGCAGCTCCTCCCAGTTGGCCCGGAGTCCACTTCAATTCCATTGAAGGAATATGCCCTCCAGGCCTAGCTCGGAGGAGACACGGGGGCCCTCTTCGAAGAGAAGACCCTCACGGGAATGGCCGTACGCTTCCCGGAGGCAGAACCCCAGGCGTTGTTGGCCGGACAATGAATGCGCTGTCGCCTTCGAGGACTTATTGGGGGAGGTTGGGCTCGCCATGCGAGTCTTTTCCTCCCTCCGCCTCGAAACCTTAGGCGGGCGTTGCTGCTTCGGAGGCGGGTGGCCCTCTTTTCGAGGATCCACCGTCTCCGAGCCACCCAGCCCACCACTAGGCGTGGGCGAAGCAGCCGAAGCTCCTTTGTTGCTGTCCTCCTTTCGGGGGGGCAGCTTTAGGAACCCCGGAAGATGGCTTGGCGACCAACTTCAGGAGTGTTGCCTCCTGTGAGTCTAACGACTCGGTGGAAGCGCGTGGCCGTTTCGCCTTACGGGGAACGTCACGCTGGGGGAAGCCCTGGTTTTAGCCGGGGCTGGGTGTGAACTCTTTGTGCTGCCAACTTTACCAGGGGATTTCCCGGGTTGAGTAGAACCCAGAAGGGCTCCGAATGGGCGCGGAAACTACCGTGCTCGTTGGCCTGGATGGGCCAGGAGCAGAGGGTGTCTTTCTAAGTATTGAGGCATAAGTCGTCTCAGGCAGAGACGGCCGCGCCAGGTCTAAGTCCTTAGCCTCGCACAGCTGAAAGAAACCCCTTGGTCCAAAATGAAACAATGCACCTAATTCTAAATCAATATCTCTCACAAATATTTTTCAAAAGTCTAACAATCTGCCCACCATTAAGTCAAACAATCCACCTACGACCCCTGCACCATACTCCCCTAACTCCCTACCAAATCACATCTTACTAGAATCCTCCTAACACGGTTCTCTTGTACTCACAATCACCATACTCACCAACATTATGCAGCTGACACATAGGCTTCAACCAACTCACGCCACCATGTATGACAGTAATGGCAACATTAGACATAAATGAAGTCTTTGACACTACTCAGACTCATTCTCATCAAATTCTACTAAGCACCAGCTATCGAAAATGGTTTCTCACCTCCTCCTCCAGGTACACCCTTGTCCAAAAGTATAAAGCCCCCTATGGAACATTCATATAATGTAATTCAATATAGGATTTAAGCCCGGACTCTGTGGTGGCCACTCCATAAGAGTGATTGATCTCCATTTCTCCAAACTCATTCTTGGTGTGGTTGGATGTTTTGCTGGGAGCATTGTCCTTCTGAAATGTAACTTCATTTCTTAAGTGTTATGGGATGTAATTTCTGGACAGATGGCTTTAAAACCTAGTGGTGTAAGTTGGGTAGTTCATTCTTTCCTGGCCCTGATGGAGACATGCAGCCCCATACCATAATAGAACCACCTCCATGTTTCACAGTTTGTACCACACAAGTAGGAAGAAATACCTCTCCCACTCTTCATCTCACAAAGGTAGCCCCAGAAGTAGTGAAAATCTGCAAAATTGTCACAAAAAAGTTAGAATACATATTCTTCCAAAATATATTTAAATGAAATTACATAAATTTCATGTAAAACAAACAATTCCATAGTCTTTCTTACATACCTGATAATTACTTTCTTCTGACCAGGTAACTTTAAACCATTGTTCATGTGCCCAATTTTTGTGATCTTTGGCTCGCCGAAGGCATTTTTTTCTGTTGACCTCAGATATCCATGTCTTCCTTCTTGCCTTCATCCTTTTAACTCTTTGATCAGGGTGATATTTTTGAACTCTAAGCTTCATAGAACTTCCCAGAAAGTTCAGAATGTTCGTCTATACATTGTCATGACTCAATATGTATATATGAAAACTGCAAAACCTACAGCAAAAAAGTTATTACCCTTTTGGTTTTCGAGTAACATCAATTAATGTTGAAAAGGGTCTTGGGGCCGGTATGCAATTGGCCAATATTCTGAGCTCAGTCCAGGTTTTAAGAGGTCTGTGTCTCAAACTATGTGTTTTAAGACGTCTGTGTCTCAAACTATGTGGGCTTCACTCCTTCTAAACATCTCGCCTCTCCCCTCCCACCTTTTTTTGATGCCCTCTTTTAAGCCTCTTCTCACCTATTTATCTTGGATATTGGATAATTTTGCATGCTAGTCACTGCCAAGCTTCAATCCAATTATCCCTTGTGTGATCAGATAGATCAACGCTCATACCTCTTAACAGCTTTTGCTATGCACAGATCAATCATACTCTTCTCCTATTCTCCTTTGTCCAACCCATGTACATTCATGCATGTCCTCTGCTGAAAGACGAGTTTGCCATAAGTTTTAACACAACCCTACACCACACTCTCTATTCTCTTTGAGCTGTAACGAAAGCTTCAGTTATCCTATCTCTTATTCTTTCATCTATTTAGTAAACCACTACCTATGCCAAGGAGAACTGCCAACAAAGCCCTGAACCATTTGGGTTTATGGCTAGGAAACTCCTTTGAGAGTTCTGTGTAACTCAGGCCAGTGGTACCTTTGGTTTTGTCTGAAGATGCTACCTTTGAATGTTTGTTGCCATGCCTCTGCTCACAAAGCCTCCACGGTAGTGGGAGTAGTGTATTTAGTGTTGTGTTTTTTTAAGTATACATTGTGTCATGCTGGGTCTGTGCCAGTGTACACAGATGGCTCCATTTTTGAAGGGACAGTTAGTTTATATGTTGGTGTCCCCCCATTCGAAACCCGTGGGGTCCTCCTGGAAGCTGGATCCATCTTCACCACCCAGCTAGTTGCTATAAACTGCTTGGTATACTAGATTATGCGCCTGTCAGGTTCGAAGGTCATTTTGAAACTCATATGTATGCACAGAGTGGTGTTGATGCATTGGAGTGTCCATACTTCCTTGTTTACAGTATCCACGACAACACGGGTACCACCTGTTTATCAGGAGAGTACTCCCCTATACCTTACTGTGAAGATTGTTGCCCCAGACAGTAAGGCACTTTGTGTTCTACTCTTTGGGAGCTCTTTGAATGGGCACTGTCACAGTACTGTGCTGTGTGGGGTTGCTACTACCTGTCCTCTGTCCATGAGACAAACTCGTGCATGTCTGGTTGTGGCTTCTTTTTTTAGTTTTTGGAGAGACCAGGCATTTTCCATACAATTTGTCGAGGTTTAGTGAGTTGGTAATCCCAGCCCCACTTCCTAGGCATATATTATAATCCCGCACCAAGGTGAAGTGTAGCCAATACACCTACCGTATCCACTTCCGGTGAATAATAATAACCCCGGTGCGTCCATTTTGATCATAGGTGGACTTATGTAATATTGAGAATTAAGCTGAGTGGATTGCTTATTAATTGCCAAAGGATTGTCCAAAATAGTTAAACACACAGATACAAAAATAATCTTTAATATACATGAATTAGAAATATGAAACAGCGTATATAGGTATAAATAGGATTAATCTTTACACTGAACAAGTAAGTCTATATAATGTCGTGGGGATTACACTTGAATTCTACGTACTAGGATGCTTGTGTCTTAATTGCACCCGACAGAATGAATTGAATAATATTATGGAATTAAGCACTGAATTAATCACTTGAAATAATCAAGGTTATGAGCTTGGGATGGAAATTCTAGGTAACGGTTAAACTGGTGAAGTTAGGGGAGGGGATAATTCACTTTAACGATACCTTGGAGTTCGTAAGTATTTGGAGGGTGACGGTGAATGTCTTCTTCTGATGATGATGTTCACACTTAGCCCGGTCGTCCGAGGTTACCGAATGTTTGGGTAATCCTAGACCGGCGTCCTGATGTAATGATCCTAGGCCGGATCATGAAGGCGAGTCAAACTGAGACTCAAATCAAAATTCTTCTCAAAGTTTACATTCCAATTATTGGCTCCTGGAGTAGGTAGCCAAAATGATTACCTAGCTGCATCTAGGGTAATCCACAGAGGGAGGTCCTGTGTAACCTCTGACTCTGAAGGGGGGGGAGGGCGAGAAGTTTGGCACCTACAAGTACCGTGATAGCAATAACCAATTCCCCGAAGTTTCTTTGCAACAGGTGAACTGTTTCCTTTGTGGGACTAGCTCCACACAACGTAGGTCCAAGATCTTCTGCCTGACTCCAGGGAGAATTTTCCATTTTATTTCCCTCAAGAGCTAAAATCGAGAGAGAGCACCGAATTTTCATAAAATCTGTATCGCTGCACGAATGAGCTTTTGACTGCTGCCAGACATGCGACATATTTACGCCTCATCGCGGGTTTATGACTGCGCAAAAAGGGGTGAGAGAGATTCGATACAAAAAGCGAATTTGGAATAAGGGAGGGACACGCAGCTGTGTTGGTGTATTTATGTATACACTAATGTGAGGATGTACCTAGACTTCTACACAATTATTTGTTTTTATTGGTATTGGTGACCTACTTGGGGTCCTGCAAGCCTCCCTTAGGCGCCTGAGAGTGCCTTGATATTTGTTGTTTGTTTTGCTTCTTGTTTTTTTTTCTTTGTTACATCTCAGATTTTTTTTTTACTAATAGTGGCTTTTTAGTGGCTGTGCCCCATATGTGATCTCTAGATGGGACTGCAGAAAAATAATCCCAAGGTGTGCATGATGGGCATTTGTAAGAGGGCGTGCATATGGACTTTTGCCCATTAACGAACACTAGATGTAGAAAAATTAGCTGCACTGTGAGTGCATTTATGATTCTGCTCATAAGCTCAGGTGTTTTGTTAGTAACTTTGGTGTGCTGCTGTATAGTAGGTTTAGGCTTGTTCGAGTAGTTGGCTTCGTTTGTGTATTGCTTAGTGTTTAAAGTTCCCTGAGTGTTTTCCAGAATCTTTTGCAGTAGGAAGGTTTTGTATTGTGTCCATTTGTTGTACTGGATCATTGCTTGGATTGGCAAGGGTGTGCATATCATAACTCATGGAATTAATTGAATAAATGAAGGATGTTGGAAACAAGAGTGCACATTCTCATCACTTCCATATATATTGTGTGGAGGCATGCATCAATACCACAAGATAAAGACATAGGGAATACAAAAGATGGTATTTCTGCAGTGTAATCTTATCTACCATTATTTGCATTGAGTGATATTGTAGCAGGCCAAAAATATATCTCTAATCCCAATAGATCCAACAAGCTTCCTACACTGTCCGGACGTGAGAAATCGAGGGAGAATGAAACGGATTGTATATACAGTCCCTTTACTTACAAAAAAAGTACAATGATAGTTACAGTAATTTATATTTACAAGGGAACTGTGCACACTTCAAAATGAGGCCAAATTCCCCAATCCAAATAAGATACCAAAAGAGAATTTTATAACAGGCGAATACAACAAATTTACTTAAATATATCTACACAAAACATAAAAAACACAACAAGAACCGAACAAAAAGGGGCACGCGCTATCACTTGTGTGCTGGAGGTGGGTGGTAGTAGGCTAACATAAAAGGAGGCAGGATTGTCAGCCAATGCCGGTATGGTGGTCCAGGTGTCTAGTGAGGTATGAAAGCCCTCCGTCTCAGGGCTGGGCGGAGCACTCGTCTAGGGAACCCTTCTTGCCCTCCGTCCAAGCTTCCACTCTCTGTAGAAGAGATATATCCTCCGTTTATGATCCATTTACTTATACATGGAAGGGAAACTAATAAGTGGGCATTACCCGAGTAAATTTATCGACTAGCTTACCTCTAAATGTATATCCAAACAATCCTCAAAATATAATCTTTTGATAAAAGATTATTTTAAACAAAGTACTATTTTGTTTTAATTATAGTGATATATCAAAACTAGCTACTTTCTTTCCAGAATATGGCGCCTGGAAAGAAAGAAAAACATGGTAATCATTTTATACATAAAATAAACAAAAACAAAACAAACCCATTCCCATTCACACACACACACACACACACACACACACACATTCTTACAGAGGGAGGGAGAGGGTACTGAGAAAAGGGGTGGGAGAATGGCCCTTTTACACACACTCACATTCGCTCCACCACACCCCTCCTTCCTTAAGCCATTCGACCAGCCACTCACAAAACCCTTTCAATCACTCTTTACGGTACCACTTGTGCTCAATCACACCCTTCTGCACCCATTCACACTCTTCTACTGGTCCCTAGCTACGCGTAGCAATTGGTCAGGTTTGTTCATCAGTCATCCTGTCAGTCTCATCGTCACTATTTATCATATCGTCCACCATACTTTTAGCCCTCATTACCAGTTCTCCCATCTCACGACAGAATTCTTTCTCTCTCTTCCGTTCAGAACCTTCACTCATCATACCCCCATTCATCAGCTCCTCACTCACAGCTCTCATCCAACTCAAGGTACATTCTTGCAAAACAGACAGGTCACTCACATCCCCTGTATTCGTAACAGGCATACCAGAAACCTCCTCGACTGGTTCCCACCAGAAACCTGAAAAATCAGCCACTTCATCATTCACTACATCAAACTCACCCCTACTATTACCATTCATAAAACCCGAAAAATCAGCCACACTAGGTTCATTCTGCCCAAACACACTATCATTCATACTGTTCCCAAAACCAGAAAAATCAGGCACAGGCAGCTCAATCACTCATCTACTTATACCAGCCAAATCACTCACCTGTTTACGCAAAAACTCAATCTCCCTTTCAAGATCCCCCATACCAGAAACACTCTGCTCAGACTTACTTTCATTCTTACTTGCATTCTTCCTTTCACTCTTCTTTGTACGCTTTCTACTCCTCGAGACTAAGACTTAGCTCTTTTCCAGACAGATCAATACTATCACATTCAATCTCATCATCATGCACTTTACCTCTCTGTCTACACAGTCCATACACCGGATGGCTCACCAGGTAGTCAAGAGGTTCTCTCCATCTCCTTAACTGACTCTGATGAGCCCGCACTCTCTCAGTCATACCATCATTCAAACTCTCCAAAACATACGTCACCCCATTTTCCCAAACTCTCACAACTCTATAAGGTCCATCAAACTTCTCACTCATCTTTGACACATTCAACCTACCCTTCACTTCTTTCACCTTCAATACTTTTGCACCTAATTCAAATGAATGGAACCTTTCATGCGCCTCACGCCATACACTCTGCTCACTTTCACTCAAACGAAACCTATCTTTCACTCGCCTTTCAAAATTCATCACAAACTGACATGGGGACATTCCAGTTGCACTATGCACAGTTGAATTATACGCCCACAACACTCTCCCCAGACACACATCCCAGTCATTCACTGTCATACTCATCATTCTCAACATCTCACACAAGGTTCTTATAGTCCGTTCAGCCAATCCATTTGAAGACGGTACATACAGAGTTGTTCTCACATGCTCCACACCATTCTCTCTCAACATTTTCTCAAACACTTCTCCTACAAATTCAGGCCCATTATCACTCAGACATCTTCTAGGCTTCCATACACACATAGGAAAAAACAACTGCTCAACCACACGTGCAACAGTCACACTCCTTTTATCTCTCACAGGTGCTGCATACACAAACTTACTTTTATGATCAACCATCACAACCATACCAACATTCCCAGCACTCGTACGCGGCAAAGACACACAATCAATCACTACCAATTCAAACAGTTCTTTCGCATCAACTTTCAACATTGGTGGTTTCACTTGCACACCTTGCACCTTTCACTTCTGACACCTTTCACACGTAGTTGCCACATCATTCACAACAGTTCTCAGAAACGGATGGAACACATGCTCCTTCATACACTCCCACAGCTTAAACTTACCCATATGCCCATAATTATCATGCACAGCCTTCACCAGACCAATCATACCAACTAAGGACATCACAGGTACATACATATCATCACCACCCTTCACATGCCTCACAAAATATACAACATCCATACAAACAACAAAATCCTTAGCATACCTTTTAAAATCACTTAAACACTCTGGCCATTCATTCAAATCAACACGCATCATTACACACCTCTTCAACTCACTAACAAAAGGACATATCTCTTGCATCTCTAGAATATCCTCATCACTTAAAATCTCATTCTCATCATCCATGACCAACTCAATCATACCGCAAAACTTGACAACATTCTTTGCACACTCATTCAACCTCATCACCTCGCATTCACCTTTCATAAGACAATCCTTATCAGCATCCAAAGACAAATCATTCAATCTCATAAAGTCTACACCAAGCAAGAAACAACACGGCATTTGCCCATCCTTCAGAATCACAAAGTCATGCTTCACATTCACACCATTACCCAAACTCACTTTCAGACCAACCTGTTCCCATGCCACTATCATGTCATTTCCTAATCCACTTATCCGTAACTTCACAGGTTTATGCTCGCAACATTTAAACTCATCATACTTACTCAGAATCCTCTCATTCACTAAAGACACTTGCGCTCCAGTATCAATCAAACCACAGAACAACCTTTCACCAACTTTCACTCTCGCTTCCATCATATCAGGTCCACCATGTTCGCAATACACGGAAGGAACAAGCACACCAACATCAGCACTGATATCCACACTGTTATTAACTCCCATATCATCACTCACCACACGCTCATCTTCATCCAGACAATCATTCTTCTCTCTTATATATGAACACTTTTCAATCACCCAATTGTAGTGCACACCGCTCAAACATTGCAGATGTACCACATTAGGATTCAAACCCTTCATCTTCTCATCCTTGTACACAATCGGCCTCTCACCACCAAAGTGCACAGAAACAATCACTCCATACAAACGACTCACTACAATCAACACTTCCTGAAATGGCGGGACCCCTTGCATACACATCACTCTCAATTCTTTCATGAAGTTCCGCACCTTTGCCATACCAATGCTTTCAGGCTTCCTATACACTTCATTCATTACCTCCTTCCTTAAATCATCCACACTATCGGGCACTCTCACGTCTACTCCATCACTCTTCAAATCTTGCAAACCATTCCATACACTCTCAAACAAGGAATCACCACCACCCTTACTCTCTTTTCCATTCATAATCCCTTTCGGCAAATACTCAGGATCACTCACTCCACACACATTTTCATCATTCGTACCAGGATACCTTGACATCAAATCAGCCACTCCATTCCGTTCACCAGGCACATATTCAATCACATAGTCAAAGTCATTCAAATCTTCCAAAGTCCTTGCAATCCTACTATCAGCCCACTTCATACGCTGCAGATACACAAGAGGTTGATGATCTGTTTTTATCACAAACCTCACACCATACAAAAATGGACGCAACACTTTCAAACAATACCTTATCGCAGCCAACTCTCGCTCCACAGTTGAATACTTTCGTTTTGCAACATTCATAGCCTTGGATACATACCCAATTATTTGCCTGACATTCTCTCCATTCAAACGCTGCTCTTGCATCAGAAAACCTCCCATACAATACCCACTCGCATCTGTATACAATTCAAGCATTTTAACATTTACACTATAATCTGGGTAAGCTAATTCAACTTCTTCAGACGCTGCCTCTTTCAGTCTCTCATACGCCTCATTCATCTTATCATTCCACTTGACAACCGTATTACCTCTCTTGCCCATCTACTCAGTCAGAGGCTTACTCACACCAGAACAATCACATATAAACTTTCGCTGGAACTCAATCAAACCCAAAAACGACTTCAGTTGCTTCACAGTCACCGGTTTAGGAAACATTCGCACCTTCTCAACATACTTTGGTGATTTTCGCAACCTATTCTCACTCACCATATGCCCAAGAATTCCACTTCTTTCGCAAACCATTCACACTTCGCCACTTTCACCTTCACACCAACACTCTCCAACGTTCTCAACACATCATTCACCAATCTCATATGCTCCTCAAAAGTCTCAGTCATAATCAAAATATCATCTATAAACGCAATCACATTCTTACTCGCAAACTTACTCAACACAACATTCATTGCCCGCTGGAAGGCTCCGGGAGCATTAGCCAACCCCAAGCTGAGGTTCCGGAACTGGTAATGCCTCTTTGAGGAAGAGAAGGCAGTTACCAGCTGGCTCTCCTCAGCAATGGGCATCTGGTAATACCCCCGTACCAGATCCAGCTTCGTAAACCACTCCATCCCATGCATACTATACACACACTCAGATACCACACACATCGGAAACCTTTCTTTCACAGTCTTTTCATTCACCTTTCTATAATCCACACACAGACGCAATCTTCCATCCGGCTTACGTACAGGTACAATTGGACTATTCCATGCACTCTTGCTCTCTTCAATCACCCCCAATTGCTCCAATTCCAAGCACTGCTTCTCAATCTCATCAGCAACCAGACGTGGGAAATGCCTTGGCCGCTGATAGATTGGGGGGTCCTCCTTCAGGACAATCTTGAATTCCGGGAGCTTTGCAACCCCGAAATCCAGATCACCCTTACTGAGGGCTCCCTTTGGTTCAAATATCATTCGATACACATCCTCCCTTTCATACCCAGTTAAACATCCATCCAATTCCACCATGCTCTTCACATCATTATACGTCCATTCACACGTCTCTTCACCTGCAGGATTCACCCTGACATCCGTACTATCATCCATACCTACCTCATTGACAGTGGAGAGGTGACCCAGTACATCTCCGACATGGATTTCCCTCATCGCCCTTTCACACTGGGGTCCGCCTGCACACATACAAAAGGATCATTCATTCTCATTAAGCCATCAAACACACAAGCAACACGCCTTACCTTATAACACGCATCCTTTCCATCCAATATCACAGTGTTCTCACCCACATTCAAACTAACATCCTTACTCCCTCACTCTAACAGACAAGACACCCTTTCACCCTTCACAAGCCTTACATTCTCCATAGCAGTCACCTCAATATCAGTAAACACACTCCTCAAAACGCTACCATCTTTCCCTACATACAACTTATACACCCCATTTTTACCAATCTTTCTCTCAATCTGATCACTCGCAGGATGCACAACCATACGATTCATTTTCATAAAATCATACCCCAAAATCACACCATACTCACTACTCACCTTATCAATCACAGAAAATTCACATTCATTCATCATCATACCATGCATTCGAACAGCTGACCTTATCATTCCAATCACAGGCACTCTCCTATTACCAATACCTACCAAACTACCCTTGCACTCAGACAGGAGGGCTTTCTCGCTAACCTTGTCATACACATCTTTATACACCAAGCTCGCCTTGCATCCAGAATCTATTAAAGCTAAACACTCAATTCCATTCAATTCCACCTTAAGACTCAGACACTCATACTTCCTACCAGACAGCACTTTCACACTAGACAGACTTACCAACACATTACTCACACTCATGCACCCAGAGGATACTTCAGCAGGTACCCTCTTACCATTCAGTTTCCATTCACACCTTGCGCTCTCAGTCTAATCCAACACTTTTCACTTGAATGTCCTTCCATTGCACAATAGCTACATACATTCCTCTGGTCACGACACATCCTTGCATAATAACTAGCCTTTCCACAATTACCACATGCATATTTCATACTTTCCCCAGCAGTTGCTCCACCATTCAACCTCGGACAATCTTTCTTCAAATGGCCTATTTCTTTACACTCGAAGCACTCTTTCACACTTTCCTGGCAATCCTTTATCATATGCCCTTTCTTACCACACCCAAAACATGCACCAGATGTCCACCTACATTCTGCCAACATATGACCTTTCCTTCCACACCGACGACATTCCACAATCTTTCTCCCACCATTCGGTCTCTCGTTTGCTGGGACATACCTCGGTTTCTCTCTCATATATCCGTTCCCACGCTTGAAATTCATCTGCCCCCTTCCATTTGACCACCCTCCATTTACCCATCCATTCTGCCAGCCCAGGAAGTTCGACATCACTCCAGCTGGTGCAGCCTTCAGGGCATCCCTGTAGCTGACAAACTGCTGGGGTGGATGAAAGCTCCTGGGCTTCTTACCCCCAACATTCACACTGTACCATCCATCCTCTTCTAGATCGCTTTCATCATCAAATCGTCCATCTTCTAACAGTTCCAACACATCTTCCCACATCAACCGTTCACCTGTCAGTCTCACTCTCTCCTTTCTCTTTCCACTCAGCCATTCACTCACCTTTTGCGGGATCGTGTCCAAAAACTTCCTCATGAGTGGTTTACATTCATTTACATCATCATCACCATACCTCATTCTTGCCATACTCTCAAGCCTATGTGCATACATATTCACACTTTCACTCTTCCACATTCGAGCCTTCTCAAATTCATTCACCCTTCTATACTTCACACTCTCTTTCATTCGTTTCACCTGCCCAATCAATCTCTTCGTCACTACATTGTACTTTGGCTCTCCCACACTCGTTATCACTCGCAAGAACTCCAACACTTTCCCATCCAAACAATCTCCCAAAACACTCACCCAGTGACCCTTGTTCTGCGGGTACTTGAGCTTGCAGTACCGCTCAAAATCCCCGAAGAACTCATCCATACTCTTTCCCCCATGCAATCTAAACTTATCAATCCTTGGCACTTCCCTAATCAAAATTCCTTTTCCCACATTCACTTCACTCTCTGAAGAGCTACTCTCGGTCTCACTCATTCCAATCATATCGTCACTCTCTCCCTCATCTGAGTATAGCGAATCCACACTCTTCCCTCTCGCCTTCCTATCCTTAGCCTTAGAACCATGCTTACTTCCTCTCTTACTTTCCACTCTCTTCCATTCACCCCCTTTCCTACCACTCACAGTATCTTCTTTAGACTCAATCATACTGCCATCCATTCCATTTAGCGGAGTCCCTTCAGTAGGAGCAGGGGTCAGGGTTGTAGGTCCTGGGGCTGATCCAGCCCCTGTCATCATGTTATATAGGTCCTGCATCCGTCGGTCCGTCTGATCCTGTCGGTCTCCCATTTCCTTCTTCATCCTATCAGTCTTTTCATTCATCCCTTTTATTTTATTCTACATTCCCTGCAACATTTCACACTCCTCTTCTTTCTTTCTCAACTCCAGTCTCAATCGCACTACTTCTTCATTCAATGTTTCCGCTACAGCCATTGTTCCCAAGTTAGTAAAAAGATAGGAGGAGGGAAAAATCAGTCAAACTACTTGTCACACTAATTGGGTATGGACTGCAATCCAATCCCTTCACACTCCCGGTTTCGAAGTCTCAAGTCCCTATTCGGGCGCCAAATGTAGCGGGCCGAAAATATATCTCTAATCCCAATCGATCCAACCCGCTTCCTGCACTGTCCGGACATGAGAAATCGAGGGAGAATGAAATGGATTGTATATGCAGTCCCTTTACTTACAAAAAAAGTACAATGATAGTTACAGTAATTTATATTTACAAGGAAAGTGTGCACACTTCAAAATGAGGCCAAATTCCCCAATCCAAATAAGATACCAAAAGAGAATTTTATAACAGGCGAATACAACAAATTTACTTAAATATATCTACACAAAACATAAAAAATACAACAACCGAACAAAAAGGGGCACGCGCTATCACTTGTGTGCTGGAGGTGGGTGGTAGTAGGCTAACATAAAAGGAGGCAGGATTGTGAGCCAATGCCGGTATGGTGGTCCAGGTGTCTAGTGAGGTATGAAAGCCCCTTTGTCTCAGGGCTGGGCGGAGCACTCGTCTAGAGAACCCTTCTTGCCCTCCGTCCAAGCTTCCACTCTCTGTAGAAGAGATATATCCTCCGTTTATGATCCATTTACTTATACATGGAAGGGAAACTAATAAGTGGGCATTACCCGAGTAAATTTATCGACTAGCTTACCTCTAAATGTATATCCAAACATTCCTCAAAATATAATCTTTTGATAAAAGATTATTTTAAACAAAGTACTATTTAGTTTTAAGTATAGTGATATATCAAAACTAGCTACTTTCTTTCCAGAATATGGCGCCTGGAAAGAAAGAAAAACATGGTAATCATTTTATACATAAAATAAACAAAAACAAAACAAACCCATTCCCATTCACACACACACACACACACATTCTTACAGAGGGAGGGAGAGGGTACTGAGAAAAGGGGTGGGAGAATGGCCCTTTTACACACACTCACATTCGCTCCACCACAATATGTTGTGAATCTTTTGAGCAGTGTTGGGTCTCTGGTAGCAGTAGGTGCAGTTTTCTGTGTCAGTCAAGTTGATGCTGTGTTTGCTTTGGGATGGAGAGTGCATTTGAGTCTTGTTCGGGTGCCCTGTGTGAGGGCTTTATTCTGGGATAATGTCTGGTGTAATGGAATTGAAGAGGTGATATGGACCCAGAGATTCACAAGCTTGCTGTGTAATGTGTGGATTATTTTCTGGGTAAAGGTTTGAGGAGGAGGGATTCCTCAGAGTATCTCATTTAGTGTGCCTTGGAATGTTTTGCAGAGAATGTCATGGGTCTCACATGAGCGCCTCAGGTTTTTTGTTTATTACAGAGAAAAAATGCCTCCCTCGGATTCCTAAATAATATTTTAAGCGCATGACTTTTGTTTCAGAGTGCTGTGAATGTTTCTCTTAGCCAGGTGTAATACTCTTCTTTTTGGTTGTGAGTACATGCAAGATCGTATCCCCAGGTCATTATGGTGTATGTAAGTGTGTGAGATATAATGTATAGGTGCATGTGTGATGGATTCCCTTGCTTGCCCAAATGTGGTTCATTTTTGTGTGAGCTTTCTTTATGTTTGGAAATTTAGTCCTGTATTCATTATGGCTCTGAGCACTATTAGTGTTGTATTTAAGGGGAACGGGAGGGTCTGATAGAATGATGCTCTACTTGTTTGTGTTGTGAAATGAGAGTGGAATATTTTGAGGAGGGAATAGTCATTAAGGTATGTTGGTATGTCATGAGTTTGGGATGTATGTGGGTTTCTAGGCTGTGTGGTAGTCTTGGTTATGGAAAGGATGCTAGAGGAGGAGGAGGGGATAGTTGGTGAGAGCTGTTGGGGTAGTTTCCCAAGGTCATATGGGTCATAAGTGGCATAGTTGAATGAGGTGTTTTGTAGGTGACTGCCATACTAAAAACCAACCCAATTTGTATTCTGAGCAGGGCTTCTCATACTATGGGTTGTGACCCAAAATGGGGTCATAAGAGCACCTTTTGAAACTCAACTTATGAATTATTATATATAATTTCATAATCAAATTTATTAACTGTACCTTTTAACTTTATTTTGATAAAAATACATCACATACAGGAAACATTTCTTTGCCTATTTATATACATATGCTGCATTACATTCAATTTTCATGATGTTAAGATTGGGGTCCTGCATATATTTTAGTGCTAAAACAGTGGGAAAAAATTCTGAGCTGGTCTAGAGGGACCAGTTTGCACACTGCATCCCCCCAGTTTAGCCTCGTTTACAAGACAGTCCACAGGAGATGCATGTGTAATGTGGCCCTTATTCTCTATATTCGTGGGTATTGGTTGATGAGGCAAGCCTCCACCGATGTCCTTATTTTGTTAGTGTGGGGTTGTATTTGTGGAACAGCCCATCCGGCTACATCCTTGAAGGCAGTGAAGAGGACTTGGTTTTGCCAAGGCAATGATAACCTCTTTTTCATAGTCTTGAGCTCCTCTTGATCTGAAGATAACGCGGTAATGCCCTTTTCAGTGCAAAGTTGGTGACCTAATCCTGCATCTACACACCCTTTCATTATAAAAGAGACTGAACAAGGCACTTCACCTCACCACGAGATGCATTCAAAGCACCTCAATAAACTGACTACAATCCAAAATGAAATGCTACCCATAAAACAACATACAGTACCCAAACCATTCTTTCTGGTCTATATGCAGGATGACTACACCGAAACTTTTCTAGGAATTCCAACACCTAGAAAGCATCATCCCTATCAATTTAAGCCTAACCAAATTCTAGAATTTTCTTTAACGCATGGAAGTCACTTCCATGCTGGAAAAGAAATTCCACGTGGAATTCCCCCACAGGGTGTAATGACCTTCATTCACATACGTAAAGCAGGAACTGCAGCTTAACACGGATCGGAACCCTAAGTACCATGACAATTAACCAGAGCGGCGCCTATCCATACTCCGCTTCTCTCATTGCTCTGTAACTGATTTAATTGATCACCTTCGTTGTGAAACAAATGGCTCTCGGTGTCGATGAGTCCGATCTTGCGATTTGCCAGTCATATCTAAGTTAGGTATTTTGGTACCAAGAGGTAATCTAATACCCCCATTCATGTATGGTCTTAGGAAGATTTTGCTTGTTATGGCGAGATATTTGTGTACTTTCATAACTTGCAAATAAAGCCCTAATCAAAATTTAAAAGGCAAATAAAAAGAAAATAAAAGAAGGATATTGATTTGCTTGAGTCTGTGCAGAGAAGGATGACAAAGATGATTGGTGGGCTAAGGAACTTACCTTATGGTGAAAGGCTCAGAAAACTAAATCTACATACATTGGAAAGGAGAAGAGTCAGAGGGGAATTGATTGAAGTCTTCAAATGGGTAAAAGGATATAATAAAGGGGATCTGGGTAAGGTTCTTATACTTAGTGAACATGACAGGACACGTAGCAATGGGTTTAAGCTTGATAAGTATAGGTTTAGGAAGGAGATTGGGAGGAATTGGTTTACAAATCGTGTGGTAGATGAATGGAATAGGCTCACTAGACATGTGATAGAAGCCTCCTCTCTGGGTAGTTTTAAGAATAGATTAGATAAATATATGGATGAAGCTGCTAGATGGGACTGACTTTTTTTTTATGTACATATGTATATATTTTTCTAAGGAGTGGGGAGATTATATTTTGCGGTTGCATGAATGGACATAATCCTCTGGATGCATTTTATGTATATTGTAGATTAGATCTGACAAACTCCTGTAAAGGGTGACAATGTTGATGACTTGTCTCTGGTAAGAAATCTTTTGTGTGTTGACTGGAACAGGAGCTGCCAAGTGTAGGCCATGAATGGTCTTTTGCAGTCTCCTTCTTTTCTTATGTTCTTATGTATAAAACCATTCACATGCTCTTAAACTATTTAATCTGTGTCCACACCACCTTTTAAATGCTATTATTCTACTAGTCATTAAACCAGAAGAAAAATTCATCCCTCTTCTTACATAACTGCACACATTCTGACCAGGAATTATATACACTTTTGCATGTCCCAAATCCACACACACGGAGAATACTGCCTCTCTGGGAGAAGCCATTCTACTCAGTCGAATTAATTGAGGTGACTGCCTTTCTGGGTACGGGTTCTACCCAGGGGCAACTAAAGTTATTCCTGATTAATGGATGGCTTCTAGAGAACTTTATTCTAATCCCTGATTATTTCTTCCATCCCTTTATAGGGTAACCATGACTGGCGGAAGAAGACCCATGCAGGAAGTGGTGAAGCGGGGACTGTTAATGGTGGAGGGCCACCGCTGGCAACAAACAAGAAGTCGCCCTCTTCTTATTCGTCGTCATCGTCGTCGGAAAATGCCAAAAACGCTGGCAACCGTACCATCTCCTTCTCGATCAAGAGCCGCGAGCAGGAAGTGCCCCTGACAAGCAGAACCACCTTCCCCATAGAGTCATCGACCTCTGAAGAGGACGAAGACCTCGATGAGGACGAGAAAGAGCGCCGGAGGGTAGAGAGGGCGCAGCGGAGACAGGCGAGGCGACAGCGTGAAGAGCGAGAGAAGAAGGAACGAGAAGAGCTACTAAAAAAGGAGCGCTTGAAGAAAGAGAAGGAAGAGGCCGAGATGAGAAAGATGGCAGAGGAAGAGTCATCGGGCAATGAGGATCTGTATGACATCTTTAAATACGGTGAGGCTCTTGTGATGAAGGTATTTCAATCTTGCCCATTTTGAGGCAAGTTTGTTTTTAAGTGTTTCCAGGCGCACATTTGTGCTTAGTGCTGCTATAAACAATGGACTCATTTTTATGTACCTTACAGAAATGCCCTGAGACCCACTATAGATATAATTCATTATGCCCATCCGGGCATCTTTGTGGTAGATGAGTAAGAATACTACACCATGCTGTAGCTGTTGCACTGACTACATAAAATGGAAAGGAGGTTGTGAACTTGTTCAATCTACCTGTTTCCCCACAGTGTGGTGAGCATGCTGCAAAGATGTCCACCCTTCCCACTCCTTTTATGCCATATTAAGCACAAGACCACCCATCTTGACAAGTCAGGGTTCATCCCTAGTTAGAAGGCCCCAAGTATGTCCCCTTATAAACCTCAACTATGTACATCTATCATACATGATGCCATCCACTTCCTCCTCTTTCAGCCCTTCTCAAACACTCATTCACTTAACCCACCTTTTATGCAGTTTTGCACACTTATTCACTAGTATGTTTCCATCCATTCTTCTTAAATGACCATACCACCCCAGAACACTTTCAGTCACAACCACCTTTGCATTCTTCTTCACACCATAGACGTCTCATACCCAGGCGTTCTTCATCACTCTATCCACCAAGTATTCCACTTAAGCTGTCCATTTGCACTACTCTCACTCGAGCTCTTTCCTTTTCCTTCTATACAATAGTTAGATCTCCCATGCACCAACATTGGTACCAGCATACTTTTGTGCCTCTTCCTGGCACATTCTACACTCAAATCCTTTGCATTCACTAATGCTGTATTCATGAAGTTTGATAAAGATAAAGCTGTAGATGTAGTTTATTTGATTTCAAAAAGGTTACTAATGCTTTAAAAGAAGAGACTTTGAAAAAGCTAAAAATGCATAGAATAGGTGACAGCATACTAAAATGGATTAGAGATACCTCAGGGATCTGTTCTCAGACCCTTGAATTTTTAATATCAGGTTGGAACGAAAGTAATGTCTGATTTTAGGCTATATATTAAAAAAAAACAAAAAAACTTATGACTATGGAAATATTTAATCATAACAACCTCCATTGCTTTCTAGAACCTCATGCCACCTGTCAACTAGCTTATAAATGCCAGGCTTGTAAAATTATTTAGGATTTGATTCAAAATATGAATCCAACTCTTTTTTTTCAACCTTTTCTTTTGATGTCAACCTATGATCATCCAAATGGTTCTAAAGGGTGTTCCATTAAGACGGATCGCAGTTAGCAGCAAAATATATATTGAGTTTTCTCACTCTTTCAACACTACTTTCAAAGTAGTGTTGAAAGAGGCAGAAAAACTCAATATATATTTTGCTGCAATGTATATTTACTGCTAACTGCGATCCGTCTTAATGGAACACCCTTTATAATCCTCTTAAACAAGTGATAATTATTCAAAAATAGTAAATTCAGGAGAATATGGAAGAAGAAGCAATATTTCCCAACCGAGCTCCTCCAAGAGGTCTTTGGTCATTCGAGATGTGTCAGGACTGGGATTATCATGATGGAGGATGACACCCCTTCTGTTGACTAAGGAGGGGTCCGCCTTTGGGCCCAAGCGGTGTTCAAACGATGAAGTTGATTGCAGTAGAGATAAACATTAATTGTTTGATTTTTGTCAAATCTCCCGCCATACACTCAACAGGATCTTTTTTGATAAAGTCCTCCTCTTGGTTGTTGAGAACGTTTGCTTCCTCGAATGATGCACGAACAGCGGCATTTACTGTTATGATAAAAGATCCACTTATCACCAGTAACAAGTCTGCACAAAATGGTTTCTGAAGGTGTCATGAAAGCAATGACTCATGGCAAGCAACACTGTTGAATATTTGCTGTAGACAGTTCTCTAAAGTAGAGAACACCATTGTTGTTGATGGACAGGTGGTGGAGGAAGTTGAACATTTCTGTTATTTGGGTGATGTACTGGATGGTGAGGGAGGTGTGGAGAGAACAGTTTGTGGCAGAATGGCAGCAGTGTGGAGGAGCTGGAGGGAGGTGGCTGGATTACTTATCAACAGGAGGATCCCACTTAGGAACCGTGGAAATGTTTATGATGCATGTATCAGACCAGTCTTACTTTATGGATCAGACTTGGAGACTCACAGAGGTTGGAAAAAGAGCTGTGGTAAGGGAATGTTGAGGTACATGGCTGGAGTAACATGTAGGGATAGAGTTCGAAGTGAAGAGGTAGCTAGAAGGTGCGGTGTTGATGAGCTGGACGTAGTTCTGAGGGAAAGATTGAGATGGTTTGGACATGTGAAGTCAAGAGATTAAGAAGAGGCACCCAGTAGGGTGAGAGAGTTGGAGGTCGATGGAAGAAGGCTAAGAGGTAGACCCAAGAAAACATGGAAGAAGAATATAGAGGAAGACATAGCGATGTTAGGAGTGCAAGAAAATGTATAATAGAGAAAGATGGGAGGAAATCATCAAATGTCTAAGCTCAAGAAATTAAAATTGAGAAAATCTAACGCAAAAAGGATTAAGTAAGTAACTTCGTGCAGGACCCATTTTCCAATCACTTGAACCCTTCTAATCCTTTTCAGTTGGTGTAGGACAGTCGTATGAGTTACGTTAGATTGTTCTGCAAGTTCTCTAGAAGTTGTAGTAGGGTCTGCTGTGACAACAGCTTCCAACTCTTCAAAATCAAGTTTTGGGGGGAGACAACCTTCCTTTGGTCCATCCTTTAGACTGAAATCTCCACTTTGGAAATGGGAAATTCACCTCAAAACTTTATACTAGAAATTCAGACTTTACTTTCATTCCAACTTCCAACCTCCCCGACACTCAGCTCGACACCCTACAGATGCTCCAGAACAAACCCCTTAAAATAATCACAATGCACAGCTACCACACCCACAAACCATCTACACCAGGAAACAACAGTCAGCAAAGTCAAGGATCACCTTGATATGAGATGTGCACAATTCAATGCTGCAGCTTTCACAAAGCAACAAAATCGATTACAGTATATTGCAGCATGATCACACACACCAAGAAACATCAAAACAACACCCATCACTACATACTATGCTCAAATGATCTCAATTATCAATCCCCCTCCCGCCCAAGCAACATTCAGTATCACATACATACTGAAATAACTCGCCGCTCCATTCATCCTCTCACACAACTACACACTCACCCACCTGGCCAGACTGAGATGTGGGCACCACCCAGCCCTCCTGAGCTACCAGAAAAAGCTGGATGACTCCATCACGGACGTCTGTCCAGGTTGTAGCGGATCCACCATAAAACACAATGGAAGGCTGAATAAACCACAACCACCTATGCAGACAACATAACATACACTCCCTGGAAAGATGTGGGAGCGACCGGTGCCAGCGGTGACCTTCCTCAGAAGCTCAGGGCTGTTCTGCCACACAGCCTTGGGCTAAGCAAAACTGCAGCTCATTAGCTGGGTTCCTCTTGAACCACTCCATTCAAGCTTTGTGGTCGATACAAATGGGATGGTGATGTGATGTAGCGTGACACCATTGATAGAGTGATAGGTTTCATTGAGTGGAATTTTGGTTGATTTAATCATCAGTGTAACATGAATTTTGCTTCTTTGGGCGATATTCATTATCTTCTCTTTTCTCAGCACAAGAGATGGAACGAGAAAGTAGACCATCCCAGAGTCGGGTGCAGCAGCAGCAGCAACAACAACAACAGCAGCAGCAGCAGCATGACTCACCAGATGAAGCCAGTTCGAAGCAGGAGGAACGCAAGAAAAAAGCTGCAGCTTTCCTTTCCAAACTAAAGGACTCTAAAGAAGACAAGAAGATGCCTGTCTATGGTTGGTGGGAGGAAATGGCTTTTTGGAGCATGTTTGAGTGGAGTACGAATTGGAATTTTACCATTCGTACTCTTTTTTTTTCAGTGATGCTTTTTTTTTTTTTTTTTACCTTTCTATGCCTTAAAACGCTCTTATTCAAACCCCTTTCACACATTTGTGATTAGTGAATTTTTCCGTTATTGATGCATGAACCATTTATCTAGCATTTATCTCCAGCTTCATAGCTGTGTTGCCAAAGACTTGGAGGGGCCGGGGGGTGCTGCCATGCACCAGGGGATGAGGCGAGCAACTCCTCACCACAATCTAAGATCATTTCATGCATTTGTGGGATTACATACACCCATGTGAATGCTTAACCCATCATCTGCACATTTTACCCATGAATGCCGTCGCTTTAGGTCGCCTTCTACGATGGACATCAATAGTGTTCTCTTACATGTACACCCGCAACGGGATGTCGGTTTTAGCATGCAAACCTTGCTGCAGCTGACATATGAAGGATTCTGTGCCCTCCTGGCTCCAAAGGTTGACCCCGTAAGGGGCGCGGCTATTTTCCATCCTGGCCGTCGTGCTGACGGGATCCAGCGCTCCGTCCGGCCCTAGCTTAGCCACTCTTCCTTCCTTCAGATAGCCTGTATTTCTCCCCTACTTCGTCGCATTTCAAACAACCTCTCCCACAGCTTTCTCTGGTCAGCCTCTAATTCCACAGGGTAGATGCTGACCTTCTTCTCAGCCAACCGTCCCGGATCGGGGCTGAGGGGGGAGGGGACAATGTTCCCTAACCCCTGAGCTCCGGTCTGGGGTGGTTGGTTTTTAACAATCTGCTTCATCCCCACCTATACCTTCCTCACATCCCTTTTCCTCTCTTCTTCAAAATCTATCTTTTTTACGCCGTGTTCAAGGTGGAGCAGCCAGGCCACCAGGTGGGAGGGGTGGTCCCAAATGGCGGCGCCTGGCTCTGCCGGTCCTGTAAGCATCTCTTGCAGTGCGGGCTACTGCGAGAGGTGGTGAGCGATTGCGTCCCGTAAAACAAAGAGGGTCACCATGCCCAATGATGCCAAAAAAAACATGCCCCCTTAATTCCCCCTATAACAACGACGGAGCCGCCCTCGGGCAGCTCCACCGAAAAAATGGAGGTCCCCTCCTCCCCCTGTGCTTGCTCAGGGGACCCTCCATATTTCTCTAACCGGAGAGGAGGCTTACTCCTCTCCTTCGCCTACGGGTGCAGGAGACCCCCTCACCCCCTTCTCTGGAGGTGCTATTGGGCACCTCCCTTTTTCCAGCGGCAGTCCCCTCTTTTCTTTCCAAGGGGACTGCCAAGAAAGCCAGCAGGCAGCCCATTGCCGACCGCCCCTCGTGTAAGCGGCTCGGTAGGGCAAACCTTCTTAGGGGGGAGAGGGAAGCCAGGCCCCTTCGGTTGCTTCCCTCAAAAGACCTGCTGGCAAGAATATTGAACCTTGCCGGGGTCAAGGCCTGTGCCTCCCCACACAAGACTAGTGACATTACAGCCAACGGGACCTGCGATGTCTTGGGAGGGAATGGCCAACTGGAGACCCCTCCTGTGACACACATGGTCCTTGAGGAACCCCAGCCTCAGACGGTAGGGCCTTCCATGGGGGGAAATCCGGGCTCGGCGCCAAACACCAAACTCGAATCCGCCCCTATGCAAGGTCCTCCTCAAACGGCTGGGGTCTCTGAGGCAGTACAAGGAGGGGAGGGATCTCCTCCGAAGGGGGCCCCTACGACTACCAGGACCTTCTCCATTTTGGAGAAGGACCTGGCTGAGGCCGGTCCATCTGGCCTGGGGACTTCTGCCGGCGGAGGTGAGAAGCGGGTTCATTCCCCGCCCTCCTCTCCATAAAAGAAAAATAAAAAGACCAAGAAGACTCGGGGCTCCTCTCCATCCTTGGGGCCTGCGGGGACGGATGGGTCTGCTGCCACTTTGGTAGGCGACCAAGCCTAGATCGGCACATCCGGCCCCTCTACCTCCCCGTGTGCGGTGCCCCTGACTAAGACTAAGACCAAGAGTGCACAGTGCGGAGCTTCGATGACATCGGGGCCCCTCATTCAGAGGTTACCTGGCGTTTTCGAGCCCGCTGGCTTCAAACGCTTCCTCGTTATTCGCTCCACTGATGGCACCATGTTGTCCAAGGGCAACATGATCCATCAGAGGAGAGGATTAGCTAGTGCAATTGGTAGAGAGCCGAAGGTGACCCGTTTCTCGGACGGGAGCCTTCTGGCGAATCCCGCCGAGGCGGCCAAGATAAGTGCTCTTCGGACACTTCATGGCACCCCGGTGAGTGTGACGCCGCACTCTACCATGAACTTTGTGAAAGGAGTAGTTTATGCGAGGGAACTCGTTGACTACTCCATTGAGGACATCACCCTAGAGCTGGCCGACCATGGAGCGTTCAAGGTCGAACGTGTGATGAGAAAACAGGGAGGGGCCTCGAGACCCACCCCTACACTCTTCGTCACGTTCGACTGTGACAAGCTCCCTGAGTCGGTGCGTGCCGGTTGGTACCGCTACCGCGTGAAGGCATTCGTGCCACTGCCTCGGCGGTGCTATTACTGTCACCGCTTCGGCCATACGAATCGCTCATGTAGACGTGCAAAGTCGGAGTCACCCGAAGTCTGTGTAAATTGCTCCAAGGTCGCACACGATAAGTCCAAGTCGTGTGTGGCCAAGTGTGTCAATTGCAGAGAGCCGCACCCTGCTTCTTCGAAGCAATGTGGTGCATATCTCCTTGAGAAAGGAATCCTGGCCGTTCAGGCCCAGGATCGACTCTCATTCCGCGAGGCTAAGGAGTTGGTCCTGGCGCGCCCGGCTCTGCCTGGTACGTCATATGCCTCAATAGTTAGAAAGGCACCCTCTGCTCCTGGCCCATCCAGGCCAACGAGCACGGTTGTTTCCACGCCCATTCGGAGCACTTCTGCGGGCTCTACCCAACCCGGGCGCTCCCCTGGTAAAGCTGGCGGCAAAAAGGGTTCATACCCAGCCCCGGCTAAAACCAGGGCTCCCCCCTCTTTTCCCAGCGTGACCGTTTCCCGTAAGGCGAAACGGCCACGCGCTTCCACCGAGTCGTTAGACTCAGAGGAGGCATCACCCCTGAAGTTGGTCGCTAGGCCATCTTCCGGGGTTCCTAAAGCTGTCCCCCGAAAGGAGGACAGCAACAAAGGAGCTTCGGCTTCTTGGCCCACGCCTAGTGGTGGAGGGAGTGGATCGGAGAAGGTGTTTTCTCGAAAAGAGGGCCCCCCCGCCTCCGAAGCCGCAACGCTCGCCTAAGGTTTCGAGGCGGAGGGAGGAAAAGACTCGCATGGCGAGCCCAACCTCCCCCAATAAGTCCTCGAAGGCGACAGTGCCTTCAGCGCTTTGTCCGGCCAACAGCGCCCGGGATCTGCCCCCGCGAAGCGTACGGCCATTCCTGTGAGGGTCTTCTGTTCGAGGAGGGCCCCCGCGTCTCCTCTGAGCTAGGCCTGGAGGGCATATTCCTTCAGTGGAATTGCCGTGGACTCCGGGCCAACTGGGAGGTGCTGCGGAGGCTCGTCTCGTCCCGTTCCCCGTTAGCTATCTTTTTGCAGGAGACCATGCTAGGCGCGGGATGGCTGGGCTGAGGGATGCGCGGTTTACACCCGGCATGATGTCTCTGTTCTTCCTTTCTCTTTAGATACCTCCTTTCAGGCAGTGGCTGTGCAGCTGCACATGGATAGGAGGTATACTATCATTTCTGCGTACATTCCACCGTCAGCTGACTACGACGCGGGGGACTTCCGCCGCGTCGTGGCATGGTTGCCGAGGCCCTTTCTCTTGCTTGGAGATCTGAACGGCAGGCATCCTCTCTGGGGAGATTACTCCATAAATCCCAGGGGACAAGTCCTTGCCGATCTGATCGAAGCGCTTGAGATGGGTGTCCTAAACGTGGATGAGTTTTCGCATCAATGTCCGAGAACCGCTTCATTTTCTTGCCTTGACCTATCTTTGTGCACTTCGGATGTACAGCTTGATTTTGATTGGGGTGTGGTCGATGACCTCCATGGTAGTGATCCCTTTCCCATTCAAATATCATTTTCAGGGCAACTGCCGCCTGAGAGCCCAACTTGGTGGCGCTTGGCGCGGGCGCGGTGACCTGCATTTCAGGAAATGACTGAATTCTCTATCTCAGTTGAGGAGTTTAGGTCGGTAGATGAAGCTGTTGAGTTCTCCGGCAACCTCATCGCCGCGGGCCTGACTACTATTCCTAGGACGTCTGGCCGTTTTGCACGCCGACCACTTCCATGGTGGTCGGCCGAGTGTGAGACGGCCCTCAAACAGAAGCGTTATGCCTACATTCGCTATAAGCGCCGCCCGAACGATTTCACTGTCGCTGAATTTCGTCGGGCTAGGGCTAGGTTCCGGTATATTTCGAAGCACGCCCGCCGCTCTTCTTGGCGGGCATACGTGTCTTCACTTAACGGTAAGACCCCTTTAGCAGAGGTGTGGAGGCGAGTCAAAAGAATTCAGGGCAAGTTCTCGCAGGACCCCCCTCCCGTTTTCCAGGAGAATGGGACCGCAATCTCGGACCCCGCGTCCGTGGCGGAATCCTTGGCGACCGCTTTTTTCGCATTCTCTAGCCGTGATGCTGCTCCGCCAGCATTCAATGCACGTCGTGATGTCGCGGAAGGCCGCCGGCTGGACTTTACCTCGAGAGGCGGATAACCCTTCAACGACAGGTTTACTGGGAGCTAGTTGCGCTCCGCTCTCGTCTCGTGCGCGGACACCGCCCATGGTCCGGACGATGTCCCGTACGCCATGCTTCGACACCTGGGTGAGCGAGGCATGGCCTTTCTGTTAGATTTGTTCAACAGGATCTGGGTGGAGGGTCTTCTCCCAGATTCCTGGCGAATCGCTACTGTGCTCGCCTTTCGCAAGCCGGGGAGAGATCACTCTACTCCGGCCGGTTTCCGTCCAATCTCTCTAACCTCTTGCGTGTGCAAGTTGATGGAGAAATTGGTAAACGTTAGATTAGCCTTTTTCCTGGACAGCGGAGGCCATCTGTCTTCTGCACAGTGCGGCTTCCGCAAGTTCCACTCCACGTCGGATGCTCTGCTCCGACTGGAAAATGCCGTCTGCGAGGCTTTCCTTCGTAGACAGCACTACGCCACGGTGTTTTTCGATCTGGAGAAGGCCTATGATACCGCATGGCGATACGGTATCATGGAGACTCTCCACACGATGGGGGCGAAGGGACGCCTCCCAGTCTTTATATCTGAATTTTTGCGAGATCGTCGATTTGGCGTACGGGTGGGGGAGGCTAGCTCCGGCCCAAAGGAGCAGGAAGAGGGTGTCCCGCAGGGAAGTGTCCTCAGTGTCACACTCTTTGCCCTGAGCATCAACGGCATCACCTCGGTGCTGCCGGAAGATGTTCTCGCTACGCTCTACGTGGACGACCTTTCGATCTCTTTTGGCGCGGCCCAGATGCCAACTCTGGAGCGTCGACTCCAACAGGCATTGAACCGCGTCCCTCGCTATGCCGAAGCGCACAGGTTTCGGTTTTTTTTGGCCAAGACTAAGGTGATGCATTTCTGCCGCCATCCACGGCCCAGATTTGTTTCTTAATGGGATGCAACTGGATGTGGTTGATTCGCACCGTTTCCTTGTTCTTGTATTCGACCGACGCCTCACCTGGGAGGCTCATATTCGCAGCCTTTCGGTCTCTTGTACCTGCGCCATGGATATTCTCCGTTCCGTGACGTTCAGCGCTTGGGGCGCTGATAGGGCTACTGCCCGATTTTTTTATCGATCCTTTGTTCGTTCGAAGCTCGAATACGGATGCGAGTTTTATGCATCCGCAGCCGAGCGTTTATTGCGGAAGGTGGATTTGATCCACCACACCGGCCTCCGCTTTGCGACCGGTGTCTTCCGCACTTCCCCCATTGAGAGCCTGTTGGTCGATGCTGGGGAGATGCCACTCGCTCTGCGCCGCGTGCAGTGCATCACTCGCCTGTACCCGCGAGCACGGCACCTCCCTCAGTCGCCAACAGCTCTCACTGCATCCGGAGCTGATCTCGACGGTGCCTATGCCGCCGAGAGACGCTAGTCATACCCTAAGCCCTTTGGGTTTAGGTCCAGGAAACTCCTTCGAGAGGTAGATATAGCTCTCGGGCCGGTGGCGCACCTGGTTCTGCCCAGGACGCCACCCTGGAGGGTACCAAATTTGGCTATTTGTCGCCGCGCCTCTGCTCCCAAAGCTTGTACGGCGCCGGGAGTATTGCGTTCGACCTTTTTGGAGCACACCTCGTGTCACGCTGGAATCGTGCCAGTGTATACGGATGGCTCCAAGTCCAAAGAGGGGGTCGGCTTCTACGCCGTATTTCCCTCTGTTTGAAGTCAGCGGGGCTCTGCCAGGCGCTGCGTTTCTCTTGACGGCCGAGCTGGTGGCAATACACCACTCGGTGCGGGAGATTACGCGACGTGCCCGGTTCGGAGACCGGATTGTGATCTATAGCGACTCACAAAGCGCCCTGAGGTCTCTCGGTGCATTGGAATCTCCGCATCTCCTGGTTCGCGATATCCGTGACGCCACGGTCTTGGCGAGCCGGGCAGATGTCGAGATTATCTTCTGCTGGGTTCCTGGACATGTAGGAATTGCGGGGAATGAGCGCGCCAAAGAGTCCACGAGGACTCTGTGACCGGACCAGCGTTTCGCTCTTCCTCACACCGACTACATGGTAGTAATACGGGCAGCTCTTCGGACTGCTTGGCAAAGAAGATGGGAGACGGTCGAAGAGAACTTAAAGTTGCGTGCCATTGCGCCGCGACTGTTCCCATGGACCTATCCCCCAATGCCGCGACGGCTTCAGGTCGCTTTCTGTCGTCTCCGAATCGGACACACTCGTGTGACGCATCCCTATTTGATGGAGCGCTTGCCTGCGCCCTATTGCGACGACTGCGTCGTCCCCCAGACTTTGGCACATTCTCTTCGAATGTCCCAGTCTGGGTGATCTTCGCGCACGTTACCTGTCCCGGTACCGGGATGGGCGGGGTCGCTAAGGCCTGTCCCTTGTACTCGGGACGAGTGCGTGCACATTGACTGGTGGACTTGTTGACTTCTTGGGGGAGGCCGGCCTTCGCCCTTTTATTTAAAGAGGGTTTGTTTGTTTTTTTTCCTTTAGGTTGCACGCTCCTTCGCCGGGGGGACCTCCCCCGACGCACCAGCTTGCTTCCTTTCCCCCTTTTTGGGGTGTTTTTTTTTTGTCTCTTTAATTTTATTTTAAAGTAGCCTAGAACTAGGCCAGTTTTACTACGCCGACTAATGCCCAAGTAGGCAGTCGCCAGATGAGCTCTTAAAAAAAAAAAATCGAAAGGTTGAAGGAGGATGTCTGGCTGTCTGCTACACATTTTCACTTTACACCACTCTACACGTTCTCTCAAATTTCTCCAGGATTTGTCCCCTTTTTTACTATTTTGTTTAAATTTCGGGGAGGGGGGCTATTTTAAGTTTACATAATAGTGAGAAACATTTTATGAAATTTCATTTTAACCCCCATCAAGGGGGAGATGGAACATGAGGACCCTTGCTGTCATTGACATTTTGAGTGGCGCATTTCCTCCTGGCCCCACTCACTGAGTGGGCCATCCACCTTTACCCACCACGGAGGCGAGTCGGTGCGTCTCCTAGCCCCACTTATGCAGCCCTCCTCCTTTCGGTTCCCGTTCCCTCTCGCAACACGACCCGGTGCACACAAACGGCTTCGCCTGAGGAACCCTCTGATTGAAACTCCGTCGTGGTCACCCGGACCTCTCCGATACCAGTGGCCTATCTGAATCCGATGCCCAAGGGGTATCGGTAAGATTGTATACCACTCATCTTAGTGATATCTGCCTGGGGCATCAGAAATGGGTCTGTTCTGCAATTTCCTTTTAGGGGTCAAAGTAGGGCTCTCCCGACGCCAGAGCGTGCTTCCTTCTACTTGTTGCGTTTTTGTTTTTTACTTCTTTGTCTTTGTTTATTTGGGTTCTCTGCATGTTTTCTTTTGTTTGTTTTTTAATCTAGCCTAGTATTAGGCTGTAGCGTGAGTACGCGACTTTTTCCCTAGGTGTCAATCACCAGATGGGGTGTTTAGGGAAAAATGTATGCCCCTGCGGCACTCCAGGAGAGAGATTTTACATATAAGAAGGTCCTCCAGATGGTAAGACGCCTTTTGATTGAATGTCTTTCGTGACGGCTACTTGTCCCAGTAGTGCGACCGGCACGGTCACAAACACCTGTCCAGACTCCTTGGTAGGGACTCCTGCATGCCAGGCTGTGGGAGGGGTTTTTTTATTGTTGGCTGCATGCTCAAGCCACCTGAGGGAGGTGGGCCTCACACTAGCACCTGAGTGCCGCTTGTTACCATGGGGGGAGTGGGTCTTTCTTTGTTTCTGTTTTGATTAACCTGCCCTTAAGATAGGCGTTTTGTAATTTCACTGGTGGGTGCCCTTGGTGGCACCCACCAAGTTTGTTTTTTGGGGGAGGAGGGGTTGTTTGGTTTTAGAATTTGGTGATGTGTGACCAGGAGTAGTTGAAGATATCTGTGAGTGCAAATATAACTGTGAGGTCTGAGATTTTTAGGTGGATGTTTGAGATTCTCTGTGGCTTCATCATGTGAATTTTTAAGTGATGTGATGGTGGGAGCGATGTCTTGGGGCGTGGGAGTGGAGATGTGGAGTCTCTGTATGTATATGGTGGAAATGAGAGGATCGATTCACCATTTATAGTTGTGTTTTGCTGCTTTCTTCTATGAAATTTTTTATCTCACGTGTGAAATTGGGATCTGGGAATTTATTTATTTCTTTTCTGGTGGATTATGTTAGTAAGCTGTGATATTGTGTGGAAGAAGGAAGGGAATTCCTCAAGTGTGAA
The DNA here is from genome assembly GCA_963969495.1 of Ceratothoa steindachneri. Taxonomy (NCBI): domain Eukaryota; kingdom Metazoa; phylum Arthropoda; class Malacostraca; order Isopoda; family Cymothoidae; genus Ceratothoa; species Ceratothoa steindachneri. Next base: position 73,394,655 of record OZ018320.1, read on the forward strand.
GTTGAATAGGCTGGTTGTTTTGTTTACTCGGTCCACTTAACTTGTAGTTAGTGTATGTTATTTTGTTTGAGCTGTGGGTAGGTTAGTCGTCTTTTACAGCACACACTGCAGGGTGGTATGCTAGTCTACCTGTCCCATAATCATTTAAATATTTGGTGTCTTGCTTCCGTCCCTGAGGAAGGCAGAGACCTCTCAAGAGCAACTGAGTCACCCTATTTTTTCTTTTCTTTTTTGTTTCCTTTTTTTTAAATTTTAAATTAACTTGAGGATATGTTTATATTTATGCTTTCAGCCATTATGCATTCACTGGCCTCCGTCAGATCACCTCGGTAAAATTTTTAAAAAAATCCTTTACTATCTTTTCTCATCGTCTTTTTTTTTTATAATTGAACGCATCTTCCTTGTGAGGCCGCTTCACTTCTGTGTGAGCAATACTCGATCGCCTCTAGCGATTCCTTATTATCCAAACAGGTCCACAAATTCCCCCGGATATTGCAGCCGAGCTGCTGAATTCGAGTTCTCAGTCACCTTGTTCTTCAAGAGGGAGCGTTGAGAGGGAGAGAGCTTCTCCCCCGCCTCTCCCACCGCCGACCGAACCCCCTCATCCGCCGCCGCCCCCTCTTCCCAAAACCCCGTCCCCTACATGTAGCCCAGACGCTCCAGACAAGTAAGTCTTATACACCCCTCCCCATTCCTTCCACGTGTTATTGCTTTGTTTGGTTGACCTTTGGTGTGTTTGGTAGTGAACTATTCGTCACTATTTGAATTTAGGACTCGAGGGGGTGGGGAGTTTTCGCCGATTCTTGATTGCTACTCTCTACCGGTGTCCCCAGTACTATCCAATTTAGTCTTGTCGGGCTTCGGAGTTTTAATGTATTTTTAACTGGTGTAAGGCCGGGTATCAAAATGTCGATGTTATGACTGCTGCCCAGTACTTAGTGATCACTATAAAGGGTGAAAGACGCGACATGGACAGCTGCAACGGTAACGTTGAAGCCGTGGCCATCAGAAAGGGTTAAAGGGGCGACTTGTCCGCATACACACGCCGGAATTGATTCACCAAGGTGATGAAAGACCCTAAAAAGGGAATCTGGCTCTAGCGAACCGAAATTAACCCACATCGGGTGTGATTAGTCGCGAGATAGAGGTTGATTCGGATCCACTTTGAAAATGTTTACATATCCTGTAGCGCCCACCTTACTTCAGATACCTCTTCAAACTGTGGGTCGCGACAAAGGAACTCCACCCACACCCCTCGTTTGCAGAAAGGCGCACCCTGCTACTTTGAAACAATGTGATGCGTATCTCCTGGAGAAGGAAATCCTGGCCGTTCATGCCCAGGATCGTTTCTCATTTCGTGAGGCTAAGGACTTAGTCGAGGCGCGCCTCGCGCTACTTCGTACGTCGTATGCCGCAATGTTAAAAAAGGTACCCTCTGCTCTTTGCCCCTCCAGGCCTATGAGCACGGTCGTTTGCACGCCCAATCGGATCCCTTCTGCGGGTTCTACTCACCCCGAGCACTTCCCTGAGATGGCGACACAAATGGTTCACACCCAGTCTCAGATAAAACCAGGGCTCCAACCCTCACCCACCTTAGCCGTTTCCTTAATGCGAAACGGCCACGCTCCTCCACTTAGTCGTTAGATTCACAGGAGGCAACACCCTCAAGGTAATCGTGAGGCCGTCTTCCGTGGTTCCTAAAGCTGCCTCCCGAAAGGACAGCACCAGGGGAGCTTCGGCTCCTACCGCCCACAACCAAAGCTGTACTGGATGGTTCGAAGATGGTGGATCCTCCATAGGAGGTTTTCCCGCCCGCAGAAGAGGGAGTATGCTGGCATATCGATCCCAACCTTCCCCGACAGCGCCTTGTTCGGCCAACAGCTCCCGGATTTCTGCCTCATTTCCGTGAGGGTCTTGTCTTCGAAGAGGACTCCACATTTGATTGAGCGCTCGCCCGCACTTTGTTCCAATGGTTGCGTGGTTTCCCCCATAGTGTGAGAAGAGCGGTGGGGGTCACTACCGCTCTTCCTCTACGCCGAACGGATTTGTGGCCTCCCGCCTCTGCCTTGAAAGGTTTTAAGAGGAGATTGCCCTCCTCCACTGCATATAACTTGTTGGGGTGTGGTTGCATTCTCGGGTGCCGAAGGCCGGATGTTGATTTTTCTTTTTCTTTTTTTTTTCTTTTTTTTAATTTAGCGTAACTATTAAGCTAATACAATTTTGAGAACTATGCGCTTGTTAGAGGTCGCCAGATGGGTCCTTTTAAAAAAATCTTGTACCCTCGCCATGGACATTCTTGTTCTGTGACGTTCAGCACTCGGAGTGTTAATAGGGCTACTGGCAGTCTTTATTTACGTCGCGTTTGTTCGTCGGAGCTAGATATGATGTGTTTTATACATCCACAGCTGAGCGTGAATTGCAGAAGGACTAGATCCACACTAGTCTCCGTTTGGCAACCGCTGCCTTCTCAGAGCCTCCTTGTCCTTATTGGAGAGATACTGTTTGCTTTAAAGCTATGCACTTGTATGTGCGAACCCAGCGTCTCGCCCTGGAGGTCACCACATTTGAAAATTTGTCCTCACACTTTGCTCCCAAAGTTTCCACAGCTCTGACTATTGTGTTCAATCTTTTTGGAGCGCAGGTTGTGTCATGCTGGAGCCATGCTGGTGACCACAGATGGCTCCAAAGATGAAGAGGGGTCGGCTTTCAAGATGTCTCCTTGTTTAAAGCCCGCAGGGCTCTACCAGTTGCAATACACTGATTGGTACGGAAAATTAAGTGTCATGCCCGGTTCAGAGACCAGAATCTGATTTATAGCCAGTCACAGAGCTTCATAAATGTCTTTGATGCATTAGAATCTCCACGTACCTTGGTTCACAGCATCTGTGATGCCAGAGTTGTCAATATTGTATTCTGCTTAGTTACCAGACATGTAGGGATTGCAGGGACCAGCGTTTCACTCTTCCCCACACTGAGTACATGTCAAAAATCATGTCAGTCTTTCAGTTTGCCTGGCAAAGAAGATGGTAGACTGCCGACGGGAACCTAGAGTTGTGTTCCTCCCCACCCCCGTAAGGGGCGCGGCGATTTTCCTTCCTGGCCGCCGTGCTGACGAGACTCAGCGCCCCGTCCGGGCTCGGTGCCAAACACCGAACTCGAGTCTGCCCCTATGCAAGGTCCTCCTCAAACGGAGGGGAGGGATCTCCTCCGGCTGGTGCCCCTGCGACCACCAGGACCTTCTCCATCTCGGAGAAGGACCTTGATGAGGCCGGTCCATCCGGCTTGGGGGCTCCTGCCAGCGCAGGGTAGAAGTGGGTTCATCCTCCCCCCTCCTCCTCTCCTAAAAAGAAGAAAAACAAGAAGAAGACGCGGGGCTCCTCTCCATCCGCGGGGGCTGCGGGGACGAATGGGTCTGCTGCCACTTCAGTAAGCGACCAAGCCAAGATCGGCACATCTGGCCCCTCTGCCCCCTTGGTGCGGAGCCCCTGACTAGAGCAAAAGTGCTAGTGCGTGGAGTGGAACCTCGATTACATCGGATCCCCTCATTCAAAGACTACTCGGTGGCTTCAAACGCTCCCTGGTTATTCGCTCCACTGATGATAGCATGTTGGCTAAGAGCAACATGATCCATCAGAGGAGAGCTTTAGCTAGTGTAATTCGTAGAGAGCCGAAGGGGACCCGTTTCATGGACGGGAGCCTTTTGGCGAATGCGTCGAATCCCTCCGAGGCGGCTATGATTAGTGCCCTTCGGACACTTGATGGCACGCCTGTGAGTGTGACGCCACACTCTCCCATGAACTTCGTGAAAGTAGTTTATGCGAGGGAACTCTTGGACTACTCCTTAGAGGACATCACCTTAGAGCTGGCCGATCATGGGACAGTCAAGGTCGAACCTGTGATGAGAAAACAAGGAGGGGCCTCGAGACCCACCCCTACACTCATCGTCACGTTCGACTGTGACAAGCTCCCTGAGTCAGTGCGTGCCGGTTGGTATCGCTACCGCGTGAAGGCATTCGTGCCACTGCCGCTGAGGTGCTATTACTGCCACCGCTTCGGCCATACTAATCCCTCCTGTCGACGTGCAAAGCCGGGGTTACCCGAAACCTGTGTAAGTTGTTCCAAGGCCACACAGGATAAGTCCAAATCGTGTGTGGCTAAGTGTGTAAATTGCGGAGAGCCGCACCCCGCTTCTTCGAAGCAATGTGGAGCATATCTCCTTGAGAAGGAAATCCTGGCCGTTGATGCTCAGGATCGTCTCTCATTCCGCAGGCTAAGGACTTGGTCCTGGTGCGCCCGGCGCTACCTGGGACGTCCAATGCCTCAATGTTGAAAAAGACACCCTCTGCTCCTGGCCCCTCCATGCCTACAGGTACGGTCGTTTCCACGCCCATTCAGAACCATTCTGCTGGTTCTACCCACCCCGGCCGCTTCCCTGGTAAAGCTGGCGGCACAAAGCGTCCACCCAGCCCCGGCTAAAACCAGGGCTTCCCCCAGCGTGACGTTTCCCGTAAGGCGAAACGGCCACGCGCTTCCACAGGAGGCAACACCCCTGTAGTTGGTCGCCATGCCATCTTCCGGGGTTCTTAAAGCTGCCCCCCGAAAGGAGAACAGCAAAAAAGGAGCTTCGGCTGCTTCGCCCACGCCTAGTGGTGGGCTGGGTGGCTCGGAGACGGTGGATCCTCGAAAAGAGGGCTCCCCCGCCTAAGGTTTCGAAGCGGAGGGAGGAAAAGATTATCATGGCGAGCCCCAACCTGCTCCAATAATTCCTCGAAGGCGACAGCGCATTGTCCAGCCAACAGCACACCGAGTTCTGCCTCCGGGAAGCGTACGGCCATTCCCGTGAGGGTCTTCTCTTCGAAGAGGGCCCCCGCGTCTCCTCCGAGCTTGGCCTGGAGGGCATATTCCTTAAATGGAATTGCCGCGGCCTCCGGGCCAACTGGGAGGAGCTGCGGAGGCTCCTCTCCTCCCCTTTTTGCATGAGACCATGCTGGCCGCAAGCTCCCTACCCACTCTCACGGGATATAAGGGTTTTGCGACCCCACCACCACGGAATGGAGGCCTGGCTGGAGGGTGTGCGATTTACACACTTCACCTCGATAGGAAGTATACTGTTATTTCCGCGTACATTCCACCGTCACCCGACTTCGCCGCGGGTGACTTCTGCCGCGTCGTTCCACGGTTGCCGAGACCCTTTCTGTTGCTCGGAGATGTAAACAGTAGATACCCCCTCTGGGGAGACTACTCTATCAATCCCCGTGGTCAAGTCCTTGCCGACCTGATCGACGAGCTGGCTGTCATAAATGTGGATGAGTTTACTCATCACTGCCGAGAACCGCTTCATTTTCATGCCTCGATCTATCTTTGTGCTCTCTGGATGCACAGCCCGATTTTGATTGGGGGGTGGTCGATGACCTCCATTATAGTGATCACTTTCCCATTCAAATATCATTTTCTGGGCCGCTGCTGCCCCAGAGCCCGCCCCGGTGGTGCTTGGCGCGGGCGCGGTTGTCTGCATTTCAGCAAATGACTGAATTCTCTATCTCAGTTGAGTTTAGGTCGACAGATGAGGCTGTTGAGTTCTCCCGCAATCTCATCGCCGCGGGCCTGCTACTATTCCTAGAAGGCCTGGCCGCTTTGCACGCAGACCACTCCCGTGGTGGTCAGCCGAGTGTGAGACGGCCCTCAAGCAGAAGCGCTATGCCGACCTTCCCTATAAGCGCCACCCAAACGATTTCACTGTCGCTGAATTTCGTCGTGCTAGGGCTAGGTTCCGGTATATTTCGAAGCACGCCCGCCGCTCTTCTTGGCGGGCATACGTGTCTTCACTTAACGGGAAGACCCCTTTAGCTGAGGTGTGGAAGCGAGTCAAAAGGATTCGGGGCAAGTTCTCGCAGGACCCCCCCTCCCGTTCTCCAGGAGAATGGAACCGCACTCTCGGACCTCGCGTCCGTGGTGGAATCCTTCGCGACCGCTTTCACCGTATTCTCTAGCCGGGATGCTGCTCCGCCAGCATTCAATGCACGTCGTGATGTCGCGGAAGGCCGCGGGCTGGACTTTACCACGAGAGGCGGAGAAGCCTTCAACGACAGGTTTACTGTGAGGGAGTTGCGTTCCGCTCTTGCTTCGTGCGCGGACAACGACCATGATCCGGACGATGTCTCGTACGCTATGCTTCTACACCTGGGTGAGCAAGGCATGGCCTTTCTGTTAGATTTATTCAACAGCATCTCCTCCCTGTGCTCGCCTTTCGCAAACCTGGGGAGATCACTCTACTCCGACCGGTTTCCGCCCAATCTCTCTAACCTCTTGCGTGTGCAAGTTGATAGAGAAATTGGTAAATGTAAGATTAGCCTTTTTTTTCTGGACAGCGGAGGCCATCTGTATTCTGCACAGTGCGTCTTCCGCAAATTCCAGTCCACGTCAGATGCTCTGCTCCGACTGGAAAATGCCGTCTGCGAGGCTTTCCTTCGTATACAGCACTACGCCACGGTGTTTTTTGATCTGGAGAAGGCCTATGATACCACATGGCGATACGGTATCATGGAGACTCTCCACACGATGGGCGCGAGGGGACGCCTCCCAATGTTTATATCTGAATTTTTGCGAGATCGTCGATTTGGCGTACGGGTGGGGGGAGCCCTCTCCGGCCCAGTGGTGCAGGAAGAGGGTGTCCCACAGGAAAGTATCCTCAGTGTCACACTATTTGCTCTAAGCATCAACAGCATCACCTCGGTGCTGCCAGAAGATGTTCTCGCTACGCTCTACGTGGACGACCTTTCGATCTCTTTTGGCGCTGCCCTGATGCCAACTCTGGATCGACGACTCCAACAGGCATTGAACCGCGTCTCTCGCTATGCCGAAGCGCACAGGTTTCGGTTTTCCTTGGCCAAGACTAAGGTGGTGCACTTCTGCCGCCATCCACGGCTCCACCCTGACCCAGACTTGTTGCTTAATGGGGTACGCCTGGAAGTGGTTGAATCGCACCGTTTCCTTGGTCTTGTATTTGACCGACGCCTCACCTCGGAGGCTCATGTTCACAGCCTTAGGGTCTCTTGTACCCGCGCCATGGATATTCTCCGCTCCATGACGTTCAGCGCTTGTGGCGCTGATAGGGCTACTGCCTTACTTTTTTATCGATCCTTTGTTCGTTCGAAGCTCGACTACGGATGCGAGTTTTATGCCTCCGCAGCTGAGCTTGCATTGCGGAAGGTGGACTCCATCCACCATACCGGCCTTCGCCTGGAGACCGGTACCTTCCGCACTTCCCCCATTAAGAGCCTACTAGTCTATGCTGTGGAGATGCCACTCGCTCTACGCCGTGCACAGTGCATTATTCGCCCTTACGCGCGAGCCCGGTGCCTCCCTCAGTCGCCAACAGCTCTCACTGCATCCGCAGCTGATCTCGATGGTGCCTATGCCGCCGAGAGACGCCAGTCATACCCTAAGCCCTTTGGGTTTAGGGCCAGGAAACTCCTTCGAGAGGTAGATATAGCTCTCGGGCCGGTGGCGCCCCTGGTTCTGCCCAGGACGCCACCCTGGAGGGTACCACATTTGGCTATTTGTCGCCACGCCTCTGCTCCCAAAGCTTGTACTGGGCCGGGAGTATTGCGTTCGACCTTTTTGGAGCACACATCGTGTCACGCTGGTACCGTGCCAGTGTATACGGATGGCTCCAAGTCCCAAGAGGGGGTCGGCTTCCACGCCGTATCCCCTCTGTTTGAAGTCAGCGGGGCTCTACCAGGCGCTGCGTCTGTCTTCACCGCCGAGCTGGTGGCAATACACCACTCGGTACGGGAGATTACGCGACGTGCCCGGTTCGGAGACCGGATTGTGATTTATAGCGACTCACAAAGCGCCCTGAGTGCTCTCGGGGCATTGGAATCTCCGCATCCCCTGGTTCGCGAAATCCGTGACGCCACGGTTTTGGCGAGCCGGGCAGATGTCGAGATTATCTTCTGCTGGGTTCCTGGACATGTAGGAATTGCGGGGAATGAGGGCGCCAAAGAGTCCGCGAGGACTCTGCGACCGGACCAGCGTTTCGCTCTTCCTCACACTGACTACATGGCAGGAATACGGGCAGCTCTTCGGACTGCTTGGCAAAGAAGATGGGAGACGGTCGAGGGGAACTTAAAGTTGCGTGCCATTGCGCCGCGACTGTTCCCATGGACCTATCCCCCAATGCCGCGGCGGCTTCAGGTTGCTTTCTGTCGTCTTCGAATCGGACACACTCGTGTGACGCATCGTTACTTGGTGGAGCGCTCGCATGTGCCCTATTGCAACGACTGCGTCGTCCCCCAGACTGTTCGGCATATTCTTGTCGAATGTCCCAGTCTGGGTGATCTTCGCGCACGATACCTGTCTCGGTACCGGGATGGGCGGGGTCGCTACCGCCTGTCCCTTGTACTCGGGACGAGTGCGTGCACCATGACTGGTGGACTTATTGATTTTTTGGGGGAGGCCGGCCTTCTCCCCTTTATTTAAGGTTCCTTTTTTTTTTGTTATTGTTTTGTTTTAGGTTGCACTCTCCTGCACCGGGGTGAGGGGGACCTCCCCCCGCTGCCGGAGATTGCTTCGATTGTTAAGTTTTTCCAATTTATATTGATTGTAAAGTTTTCATATTTTAACTTTAAAGTAGCCTAATTCTAGGCTGTCGTGTTTTTCGGCGACTTATGCCCAAGTGGGTAGTTGCCAGATGGGCTCTATAAAAAAAAAAAAAAATGGAGCCGTTCCAGTGTATACGGATGGCTCCAAGTCTCAAGAGGGGCTCGGCTTCCACGCCATATCCCCTCTGTTTGAAGTCAGCGGGGCTCTGCCAGGCGCTGCTTCTGTCTTCACGGCCGAGCTTGTGGCAATACACTACTCGGTACCGGAGATTACGCGATTTGCCTTGTTCGGAGACCGGATTGTGATCTATAGCGACTCATCCTGACTGCTCTCTGGGCATTGGAATCTCCGCATCCCCTGGTTCGCGATAACCGTGACGCCACGGTTTTGGCAATCCGGGCGGATGTCGAGATTATCTCCTACTGGGTTCCTGGACATGTAGGAATTGCGGGGAATTAGGGCGCCAAAGAGTCCGCGAGGACTCGGCTATCAGACCAGCATTTCGCTCTTACTCACACCCACTACATGGCAGGAATACGGGCTGCTTTGCATAGAAGATGGGAGACTGTCGAAGGGAACTTAAAGTTGCGTGCTATTGCGCCATGACTGTTCCCATGGACCTACCCCCCCAATGCTGCGAAGTCTTAAGGTTGCTTTCTGTCATCTCCGAATTGGACGCTCTCTCGGGACGCTAGCCAGCCCCCTACCGTGAAGACTGTGTTGTCCCCAGACTGTTTGGCACATTCTTGTTGAATGTCCCCGTCTGGACGATCTCCGCGCACGTTACCTATCCCGGTACCGGTAAGGGGGAGTCGCCACCGCCTGTCCCTTGTACTCGGGACGAGTTTGTGCACATTGACTGGTGTACTTATATACTTTTGTGGGGAGGCCGGCCTTCTCCCCTTTATTTAGCTAGGTTTTTTTTATTTTTTTCTTTGTAGGGCGCACGTTCCTGCGCCGGGGGGGAGGCGGACCTCCCCCCGACGCGGGAGCTTGCTTCCTCCTTGTTCCCATTTTCCTTTTTATTGTTGTTGGTTTTTTGCATATTCTTATTTTAAAGTAGCCTAGTGCTAGGCTGTCGGGAGTGCGGTGACTTGTGCCCAAGTAAGTAGTCGCCATATAGGCTCTTATTTTTTATTTTTTTTTTTAAATCGTGCCCCCCTCCTCAACTCTGTCCTTGTACCTACCCCCAATACATCGACATCATTAGGTCGTTTTCTGTCGCTTCTGATTCGGACACGCGCAGGATGGAGCATTATCTGATGTAGTGTTCCATGCACATTATTGCGATGACTGCTTTGTCCCTCAGACTGTCTTGATTATCTTGGCTCACATTAACTGGGACGAGCGGGATTGCTTTTGATTGTCTCTTTTTCTTGTGGTGGCTTGGAAGAGGCTTGCCTCCTCATTGTATTTAGGAGTTTGGGTGTTGCACTCATTTTCGGGCGCATGAAGTTATGTTTTCCTTTTTAATTTGACGTAGCTTAAAGTTGGTTGAATAATTATTTCGGTCTCTTCCGTTCTTGGCAGTCGGCAGATAAGTCACTTAAATAAAAAAAAAGCCATCCTAGGAATAAACCTTGATTGGACCTGATGCTACACTGCATACCACCCATTACTCTGAAGCACTTTCGGTGAAGACGAACTTAATTTGTGGCCTTATTTTTAAAAGAGGTGCCATTCACCGATCCCACTTTGCTGTAAACTGGTAGATGTTTAAGTTTTGGACTGTTTTGTACATGATAGGGTTCCTGTTTTGTTCCCCACCCCTCCATATTTCCCAACCTTTTTTATTGTTAATTAATAGCACATTTTCTTCTTTGATTTTAGGGGAAATGGTCCCGTGTCTTTCTTGTCTTCTTCGTACGGTCGAGAAATGTCTTCCAGCCCGAGGAGGGCTACTAAATTCCCCGACGAGAATTCGTGTTCCGTGGCATCAGTGTTATGTGGTAAGTGGCTCTCTTGACAAGGCGGATGCTTCTCTCTCTATGCTTAAGTTGTTTTTAGACTAAGGCATTTTAGTGACTTCCTCACCTCTAATTCAGTTTTTGTTGGAAAGTCACTGATATTTTTGTTCTCATTAATTAACTGGATTTTTAAAGAAGGAAGATCAATTTTTAAAGTAATTTTGCATTTGTCTTCACCAACGGGGCCCAAATTAAGCTCAATTTTATGGTCTAGTGAAGAGGGTTTTTTGGGGGGGGAGTCTGGAAGATGTTTTCCTTTTCTTTTCAAATATTTCCTTTGAAGTTTTGCTTGGTTCGGCTTTTTGAATTAAAGAAAATTTTCCTTTTTATAACCGCTCCCCCCCACACACACACAAACACCTCGCCCTCCGACTTTGCTTTGTGCCCCTCCCACCACCACCACCAGTAGTCTGAAACCTGATTGAAGCGTCTTTTTTTCTTTTTTTTTTTCCTTATAGACATCTGCATTTTTATCCTTTGCTTCCTTCCCGCCTATATTTCCTCGCCGTCGGCTAATTTCGCTGGCCAGTCGCCCCCTTCCCCATGTCTTCGGTTTAGATAAGGGGGTATTTAACATGCCTGCTTCCCACCCTTTTTCGTTTTTCTATAATTTATATACCCCTCGTGAAGGAATGCATGCCCCTCCCCGCTCCAACGCCCGTAGTATGATCTGCGGTTATTTATCTTCCACGCATTTTCTTTTCTATCTTCACCACTTTAATTTCTCTCAAACTTTCTGCGGGAAAGCCCTTGTTGGTTTTTCCTTTAAATTTTGAAGGGAGGAAATCCACTTTTTTCTGTCCTTTCATTTCCTTCTTTCTCCACTTAGTGAACATGCCCTCGTTCCTCACCCATCCTTCTCTTGGCTCAAAAAAATATCCTTGGTAGTCCCAGGAGTTTGTCTTTATTGAAAGCCATTATGAGTGTCTTGTGATACCCAAGCAGTACTTTCTATCCTCGGCCTTTCTGTTCCTTTTTGCTCACTCAATATTCCTCCTCTGGATTACACAAGTTTCATTGATTATCTCCCTTTTCAGGACCAATGCTTCTTAAAGCATGACTTAAACTCCTCATTATTGAACTTTGTTCTTTTTATCTCGCGCCTTTTTATTGTGCTCTTTCCATCCTTGGTCGTAGAAATGTCCAACTCTGTTATAAATTGGGAAGGTAGATACACGTTAAATTAAGTTGCACTCACGGTTTATGCCTCTAGTTAAATTTTAGGGGGAGGGTGCTGTACCCCTCCTCACCGCTTAATTAAGTGTACTCGTGAATAAACCCAAGTAGCAAAGCTGAACCTGAAGCAGATATTTTAAAGCTCAACTTATGCTCTCAAATTTATTCGTGGCGAGCTTGTTGGTGGAGACATCTATCGAGGGATTATTTGAATTAACCTTATGCAGTTCTCTATGATGTTCTTGACTTGTTACAGATGCGTTGCCGATCCTCTCTCAGCCAGTAGCGAATTTTCGTGCCTGGAAGCAGTTTGCTTATATCGATTGTAGGTACGAATCGAACTCCCGCCGCTGCTGTACACACACAAAAACTTATCCACACCAACATTTAATGGAATTATCACTTTTCTTTTGGTGTTGAAGATTAGTACCATGTGTACTAGTTGAAGCTGGTTTTTTTTTCGGATTTTTTTTTCATGGTGGGCGGACATTAGTCGAAAAAAATTTCACCCCTTTTTTCCCTTTTCTTTTTCTACTCACCAACAATTATGGGAAGAAGTTAGATTGATATTTTTATTCTTTTTTTTATCTATTATCTAAGTATATTCCCTTCAGTCCGACAGGTTAAATACTCCGGGGAGTATCATTATGTTGATTTCAGATGCCTCTTTATTTTATGTATTCTGGTGCTCTGGATAGGTAAGGCAGGTAAGTAGATTTCATAATGACTAGTTTTTAAATCGTCAGAAAACAGGTGACTAGTTATTATATTACTATTAGGTAGTTACTGAAATAAAATGTGGTTTTACTTTATAGGAAAATAAAAGTTGGGGGGGGAGGTATGGTATGGGCATATGGGCATCTATGGCTGGTGTGATTCTTGACTATTCTTTTGCCTGCCCCTGCCAATGAAGTCAATATAAGTTATCGAATCATTTGAAAAGGTGGAGCCATCAGGAAGACGTCGAGGGAGGCTTGGTCAGGTTGGGAATTGTCATCTCCTTGATTCCTTTGCCAAGTAGGGCTCATTTTTGCCTCTGTCTCCACAGGTATAAGCGAAGCTTACGGCAAGTCGGCCAGTGAACGTGGCTCGGAGCCAGCGGAAACGCAGAACAGAAAGTATGTGTCCAGGGGTAGAGAAATGTTGTTTACCTAGACTTGTATATACTTATTCCCGCAGATTTTCTGTTATATACATCGCCGCAGAGCTTGCTATTCCAGATATGTGTCTTTTCATGCTTGCGTTCATTCTGCTCTATGCTTGCTAAAATTCCCCATGATCATTGATTACTTTGTCACACCCTGGTTCTCTTTGATTATACATGGCAGTTCTCAGGAAGGATGCCACCGCTCGGTACGGGAGATAACGCGTCGTGCTCCGTTCAGAGACCGGATTGTGATCTATAGCGACACACAAAGCCCCTTTAGTTTTCTCGAGGCATTGGAATCTCCACATACCCTGATTCGCGATATCCGTGGCGCGACGATTGCTGTGAGCCGGGTGAATGTAGGGATTATCTTCTGCTGGGTTCCTGGGCATGAGGAAATTGAGGGGAATGAGAACGCCAAATAGTATGCAAGGACTGGGCGACCAGATTAGCGTTTCTCTTCCTCACAACGATTACATCGTAGGAATTGGACGCACCGCCATTTGATGGAGCGGACGACTGCGTTGTCTCCCGGACTGTTCGCTACTTTCTTGTTGAATGTCCTAGTCTGGCTGAGCTTCGCGAACGTTGTCGCTATGGATTGTCCCTTGTACCCTAGACGGATTCGTGCACATAGACCTGTGGACACACTGACATTTTGGAGGAACCTGGCCTCTTGCATTTTATTTGACTCTCTTTGGTGTTGGTCGCCTGTTCCTGCTCTGGCCGGTAGCCGGGCCTTTCCCTGATGCTGGAGCGTGCTTGCTTTTTGGCTTCTCGTTTTGTTTTTTCTTTGTTTAGTTTGGTTTGGGAAATTTTAAAGTATCCTAGCACTAGGCTAAAAATTTAACTAGAGCGACTTGTATGTACCCTTGAATACCATCGCAAGATGGATACTTTAGAAAAAAAAAATCCTCGTTTCAACCAGTGCCTCCTGTGAGGCCAATATTTGCAGCCTATAGGATGCTTGTACCCTCGCTATAGACATTCTGCATCCATTCTTCTGTACTTAGGGTGCTGATAGGGCTACACTTTTTTGTTTCATCCTTCCATGGTTCTTTCAAAGCTAGACATGAATGTGAGTTTTACGCCTCTGCAGCCGAGCTAGAATTGCACAAGGTGGATGCAATCCACCAACACCAGTCTTAATCTGGAAACCTGTGCTTTTTTCACATCCCTTATGAGCCATTTGAGCCTGCTTGTGATAAAATGTTGATCTCAAATTTGTTTCATATATAAAGCACCGTATCTGCCTTGAGTGTTAGAAAATGAATTTTGTAATATTTCTGAAACCTTTGTATGTGCCACTTCCTTTTCCCAAACTCCCATACGAGAGGTAATAAAATCAATGAAGAGTGGCCGAGTTGTTTCGATTAATCCGATGTTTGTTTTTCTCAGGAGTCGAAGTCACAAGAAACACTCGAGGCAAAAGTCCGAGAGTCGGTCGCCGAGTGGGCGGAGGGACCGGAAGAAACGTAAGCGCTCCCGGGGAGGAACCGCCCACCGCAGGAAAAAGCGCAGATCGAGGTCTCGGTCTAGATCGAGATCACGCGCTTACACCAAGTCACACAGGTAATCTTGACTCTTGTGATATGAAAATGGCTTAAGACAATAGGATGTCAATTCCAGGTGACCCATGCTGACCCCTTGGATTTCAAACCCTGAGGTCGTTGATTCGATATCCTCAATCTACCGTTGTCATTATATGATTGCTCCACGATGACTCATCATTTTCCCCTCAAATTGAAAACGCAATAGCAACAAGGGCGTATCACGCATAAAGTTTGTAAAGAGAGAGTAGTAAAGAAAGTGGTGAAGATAGAAGAAGTGAAAATGTATAGATGTATAGCTGCTGATCCTACTTCAGACATTGAGGATGGGGGAGATGGCATACAAGCCTCGATTGTCAGTGGGAGCGAGGTTGTCCATGCCACGCCTGCCATTCCCTTACTCCGGGTAGTCTCCTCAATTCGCTTACTCTTCCCTCTGAAATAAATCCATGTCCTGAACCTAATTGGGGTTGTTTTCATTTGATTACAAAAAAAAGAAGCTTGCAAGGATAAGAGTATGAAAGAGTGGTTATTTTCAAGAGCGTGTTTGATACGGCATATCAGCCTCATTTGTATGCACAAGTCCCTAGAAATAAGTTCATACAAGCCACAAAAGTTGTTCTGATTTGAGTAAGGGATGTGCTGGTGGAGGAGGGGGGGCTGATATACTTACACCTGCACCTAGAGAAGCAGCATCCCCTCCCTGCAAGTGCCCATGGTAGTCTCAAAACTACTTGGGGTTTATTCCTTACATCTTTTTTCACTCATTTTCGACACTATGATCCTCTTCCTGCATATCTTTTTGGGGGTGTCAGGAGAGTATGGGCGCAAGCATTCTAATTTGTCGTGCCCACTTCTGGACAATTAATGAGAATTAATTTACTATTATTGCACTGATTCTATTGCTCCAGTTTAGGCACTGTGAAAGCAATGAAATTATATAGGAAGTGATAATTATGCTTTTCACAGTATGTTTAAGTTAGTAATAGTCTGCACAGTAAATTAAATACTGTGCAAGTTCAGTGTAGTTATTAGAGAAACGAGCTAACTTGCCTGGTAAATGGGAAGTGGACTTTGAGGGTTCGCTCGTCGTGTTTAGCGGCAACCTTTGCTGCCTTCCATTGTGGATATACGGGTGGCAGCGTCTTAGTGGCGAACACTAACTCTAGTATTCTCGGTGCTTGAAGGAAGTAAATTGGAGACCGGAATGAACGGAACTCTGCCTCTCAATGAGCTATCATTATTCTACTCAAATATGGGGAGTCTGGTATGTGACCTTCCCTGCTGGGGAGTACCACGTGTAGCCTGTTACACTTTGTATTTGGAGGAGGGGCACGCCCTCCCGGCCTGAGTGCAAATTAGGGAGGCCCTGTGTCACTGGGTTGACGCGAACTCTTTGATGGGTCCTAAGAAAGTTGTTGGTGTGCTTTTCCTCACCCCCACTCAGCACTACTTTACCTTTTTTATTATTGGTATCATTGTTATTAGTTATATTATTGATATTTATTATTATTTATTCTTTTATTACTTAGTATTATTTTTATATTTATTTTCATTATATTATTATTTATTATTATTATTAGTTATTATGTGCATTACCATTACTGGGTATTATTATTGTGCATTATCATTATGTATTATTATTTATTAATATTAGTATTAGTTGTTATTATTAAATAATATCATTTACTATTTTGATTATACTCTCCCCCCCCCCCTCCCAACCTTTTCTACCCGCACTTTGTACCAGGAAGAGTGTTCCCACCTGGACAGAGTTCAGTCCTGTAGCCATGGTGCCTTGGTGGACTGAATGCCATCCTGGAATCACCTATCATCAGGGAATGATAATAATAAGTGATCACCCGCCCTCCTACCCCTTTCCACACTTGCTCTCCTATCAACAGAGGTTCGGGCTGACTGATGCACTTTCGTCCTCCTATGAACCTTAACCGAGTGCTGCGAGGGCAAGTATTAGGTACAGGGTCCAGTGCGCCGTTGACTCTGCTCACCTTTATCCATTATATATATATAAGGTGGATACACCGGCACCATCCTTTATGGTTAAAGTTCCAGTACAATATCGCCTGAATGGTGGGCCGGGCCAATGGCTCTCGCTGCATCCGCAGCCTATCTCGATGGTGGCAATGCCGCTGAGAGACGCCAGTCACACACAAAGCCCTTTAGGATTAGGGCTAGGAAACTCCTTCGAGAGCTCAGTGTAGCTTTCGGGTCGGTGGCGCCTCTGGTTCGGCCCAGGACGCCACCCTGGAGGGTACCACCTTTGACTATTTGTTGCCACGCCTCTGCTCCCAAAGCTTCTCCACATACCCTGGTTCGCAGTATTCGTGACGCCATGGCTGTCGCGAGCCGAGTAGATGTCGAGATTCTCTTCTGCTGGGTTCCTGGAATTGCGAGAATGAGCACGCCAAAGAGTCCGCGAGGACTGTGCGACCAAACCAGCGTTTCGCTCTTCCTCACACCCACTACACACTTAAAACCAATAAACTAATCAATTACACCCACTACATGGCAAGAGTCTGCTTGGCAAAGAAGATGGGAGACATACGATAGGAACTTAAGTTAAGTGCCATTGTACCATGACTGTTCCCATGGACCTACCCCCTCTAATGCCGCGACGGCTTCAGTTTGCTTTCTGTCGCCTCCGAATTGGACGCACCGCCATTTTATGGAGCGCTTGTTATCTGATTTTTTTTGGAGGAGGGTGGCCTCCTCCATTTTATTTGACTCTCTTTGGTGTTGGTTGCATGTTCTTGCGCCAGGGTAGACGCGTGCCTTCCCCGACGCCGGAGCGTGCTTCCTTCTTGCTTTTTTTTTGCTTCATGTTTTGTTTTTCTTTATTTGGTTTGGTTAGGTTAATTTTAAAGTAACCTAGTACTAAGATGAATTTTTAACTGCGGTGACCTATACCCTTGAAGGAGGTCGCCAAATGAGCACTTAAAAAATGTACACTGGAGTGTGGTGTGATCGAATTTTGTAAGGATGTGGGTTGCTCATTTGGGTCCTCTCAGGCACCTAAGCGTGTCTATTATTTGTTTACTTGTGAGTTATGATTTTTTGCTTATTTATTTATAGTTTATTAGGTTTTTATATATATATTGTCAAATTTTCATTTCTTAGGTTTTTTTTGGTTGCTGTACCCTCGTTGGTGGCAGTCAGATGAGCGCGTGAATTTATTATTTTTTTAATGGTAATAAAGGCAGTAGCCCTAAAGGCAATCGCTCGCCCTCAGGTCGCATAAGAAGAAGCAAAGTAAACACCACACTTCTCATCGGGACAAGGATAAAGGTCGGAAGAAGAAGCATAAGAAACACCGTAGTCCTTCCTTGGTATCGTCTTTGCCCTCTTCCGAGTCTTCCTCGCCCTCCACGCCCTCCACATTGCCGTCGGAGTCTGACATGGACGTCCAAGTCATGTAAGTCGCTCTTCTTCACTACCCCCCCTCCCCCCATCCCGCGCTTTCTCGCCCTCGGCTACCAATTCAACCATCTCGCATTATGAACAATGATCAAAAATATTATTAGGGTAATTGGTGGAGTGCCTCACTCCTACCATATTCTTATTCACATCCACCATTGCTAAAAACTGCGACCGACAATGACGTCCGGGCTATGGTCAAACTTGATTCCTATTTTAAAGGAACCGAGAAAACAAAGGCTGAGGGGCGTCAGGTATAGCTTGTCTTTATTTATCTAGAGTAGCATATGATCGTGTAATAGAGAATTGATATGTGGCAATTTCTAAGTATGTGTGGTTATGGGTGATAGTGTGGCATGGTTTTTATAATGTTGAAAGTATGGCGTGCGTTCTGGACTAAAAGATTGCCTGAATAAGTGGGATGTTGTGTTATGTCGCTATGGTTCTTTAGTATCTCTATGGATGGTGTGCTAAGAGAAGTAAGCTAAGGAGCGATGGACAGGGATGTGAGATTTGTGAGGATGGATGTTGTCTCTGTATTGAGGTATGCTGATGACTTCACACCCACGCTTCAACAAAATACTACACTACGCACATGCGCAAAACAGAAACAAAAAGCACGATGGTGCTGGTGGCGGCCTAATGAGTGTATTAGGTAAGACATTCTCTTTAATACCGGTTCCAGTGCCTGCATGATGACCGGCTATATATATCTTCCACACATTTTCACTTCCTCCAACTTCACCACTTTCCTTACAGATATATCCTTACTAACTTTCTGCATGATTTGGCCTCGTTGGTATTGCGCTTTAAATTCGAGGAAGGGGGTGGGGGGACACATCACGACCAAACTCTTTGGGCACATCAAAAAAGCTAACATCACAGCTACATCCCGCCTCCTTCCCACCAAATTATGAAGCAGTGTTGGAACGTAAAATAATATCACCTTATTCTCGGAGAAGTAAATTCCCATGGCCCCTCCTGGTTCGAGTTCCAGAACAAAAACACTAGGACACATAACATAACAGAAGGCCCAAACCTTTCAACGCCGGTCGAAGGGGTCAGAGTTCGTCTGCCCTCTGGGAGTTATTGGTAACCTTGAACGCCTACACCCAAGGTACTTCATCAGACTCATTAAATCACTACAAATCGTCCTCGAAAGACCCATATCTCCATAAATCCCATATACTCAGTCATAGCTGACTGTAGGCTTTTCATCAACTACACGAAAACACTCGCAAGACCTATTCATTGCTCACCTTAACATACCACAGCAGGTAACAAATACAGAGGTTAAAAAAAACCCACTACAATCAAAAGTTTTCCCAAGAGATTAAACAACTCAACCAGATGCAACATACGTAAATGACCATGAATTCAAGACAACACCAGTAGCATCAATAGTCAAACACTAATCCGCCAACAACATAATCCACCCTGACAGACTAACTATGGAACAGACTGCATGAAATTTTGATAAAAGATCAGGTAACAGGTAAATTATTAATTCAAAAGATGTTGAACAAGGCACACATGAAAACATGTACTCAGGCGCAAACACTGTAAAATTAGCAACAGACCTATAAACACGTTTGTTTTCGCTCACAATAGATCATGCCCTCCCCCTCCCCATCAACTCTGGCCGTGCCACCATATCAATTATAGTTGAAGCACCTGAGTCCATAAAGAGCATTGATGCACTCAATAAACTCTCAACATGCTCATCCTAAAGCCAAACAAATCAGCCACGAACTCAGCATATCGTCTTACTCCCCTCTGGAACTCAACAAGATCAACCCATACATCGCATCCAACTCTGTCCAACTGTCACCGAACTTAGCACATTTACCCAGCTCATTCAATCAGCTCACACACACACACACACGCGCGCACAAAACATGCAAAGCCTTCGACACTGTAGCCAGACAATTTTCAACTGTTGATATCAGCTATGCAAATGACATCACCATCCTCGCTCTAGACGCTAGTGATGCAAGACTCAAACAATGACTGCAACACAACTTATTGACTGGCTCTCCGTCAAAATTCTCTTACCCTATTCACAACCCCCAAACTGGAGTACAACAAAGACCCCTCATCACCCTATCAAACCCCTGCAGGGTGGTACCCTGTGTAGCCTGTTAAACTTGGTACCTGGAGGACCTGCACATCCTCTTTGCCAGACTGCAAATTAGGAAGCCCCATCACTGGATTAATGTGAACTATCTGATGGGGCCTGGGAAAGTTGCTAGTGCGCTTTCCCCTAGCTCCCTCTCAGTGCTACTTCATCTTTATTTAATTATTATTAGTAGGAGTAGTATTGCTTTTTATTTACTAGTGCTATTATTTATTATTATTGTGTAATATTATGTATTATTAGTATTACTTATCATTATTATTTATTATTATTACGATTATCCCTTCAACCTCTTGTCTACCTGCACTTTGTACAAAGACGACTACTCTCACCTGAAAGCTCAGTCCGGTAACCATGATGCCTTGAAAGACCCTGGCATCACTTAGCCCCAGGGTATGATAATAATAGGTACTCACCCGCCCTACTCTTTAGTGGACCGGCCTCTCTCTAGTTTTCTTTAGTACATACCCACCTACCCCTTTCCAAACTTGCTCTTGTATCCACAGAGGTTCTGCCTGCCCGGTGCACTTTCGTCCTCTTATGGGTCCTTAGCTGAGTGGCAGTGTATATAGTGCATTGCCTGCTGCGAGGGCGAAAAGCCCGCTGGCCAAGGCAAGTATTAGGCACGCGATGTGCTGGACCTTCGACTCTGCTCACCTTCCTCCAGTAAACTTATAAGGTGGCTACGACGGCACCATCCTTTATGGTTAAAGTTCCAGGACAATTTCCCCTAAATGGTGGGCCGGGTTGGCAAAGCCCTTCTTAACTGGACCCTTTGTCCGAGTATGTGTAAATGATCACATTCTGGAACTTTTTTTTATCCTATGAATCAGACAATGGAGAGGAAGAGTTCCTCTCCCTCTGCGAGGGCTCAGTAGACGGACGTGTTCGTTGCCGTTTCGGCAAGCAACCAGACTAAGATCGGCGCGTCCTGCCCCGGGGCACCTTCCGGTGTGGAGGTCCAGCCAAAGACCAAAGCCGCAAGTGCGCTGAGCGGAGTCTCGATTACGTCGGGGCCCCTCATTGAGAGACTACCTGGCTTCAAACGCTCTCTCTATTCGCTCCACACATGTCAGCCTGTCGTTCATCAGAGGAGAGTATTAGTTAGCTTGCTAGGTAGAGATCTGAAGGAGGCTACTGGCGAATCCGCTAAGTGTCCTTCGGGCAGTTAATGGTTCGCCGGTGAGTGTGAAACCGTCATCAGCTCACCTCTACCCACCAAACAATCCTCATAGATAACACACTGGTTCCACCCAAGACCCTAACGACACCATTCTACCAGATTTGTATCCAGAAGAAACTCCCACATCTCACGCCCCCCTTCCCCCTCTCCCCCTGGAGAGAGATCGCTGTCGTCGTCCCCCCCAAATCAAACATTCAAATACCGCAATGGTTAGACCGATACAGAGATCCCCCGTTGTCACCAGGAACCAGAAACACTTCAACGCATTCACAGTATTAACAACACAACCACAACTCGGACAAAACCTGCAGATACACCGCTTGCTGGATTTCTTGGAGAACCCGTCCAGTCGGCGGAATTCATCGAAATTTCTTGCCACCTTCTTTACCACCCGGGCAAGACCCCACAACTATGCCACCTTAATTAAGGAGTCCTACAAGGATCCATACTGTCCCCTTCCCTGTTCAACCTCTTCCTCCAAGACCCCGCGGGGGGGGATTGGTGGGAGGTTGACCACCGATCCTCACTCATTTAAGATTCCTTTTATTTCTCAGGTGAATCTACTGATTAACGTGGATTCCGAACCTCGGGTATCTTCAGCATATGGCAGCCGCCGTGAAGTTGACCCGAATCGGGACTACATCCGATGTGGTTTAACTTCGCTGCATTCAGAAGCAACATTACACAACCATGTCTTAAATCACAACGCATGCCATACCACTCAGTTCGGCTATATTTTCAACCCCCCTGGCCCCAATCATGCCTTAATTCAAAAACGTTCTCTTCACATCATCCAATATTTTGCCACTTACTCCATACATTCTTAGTACCTACCATAATAATCTATCTAATAATCATACAATTTTTCCAGATCTATGAATCCACCATACACTTCACACCTCGTATCCCCTGGTTTTTGAGCTAGCTGTCTCAGTGTAATTATTTAACACACACACACACATTACCATCCCGAACCCCCGCCTTTTCATCCATCATGAATTCCTGTTATCCTTCCACTAGTCTTATCCACCTGTAGTTATTGCCTTCACCTCTATTCTATACCCTTACACAACGACACTATTATTGCACTCTTCCGCTTACAAATGCCTTATTACACAGCTGTCAGACCCATTCCTTAACACCACCATTTTTTAGTATCTCGGTGACTATCTAATCCACTCCATCGGCCTACCATCAACTGATACTCATTTCTAATTCCTTCCACCACTCGTCCCAAGTCACCCCACAACCCCTCTCTTTCAGCTTCGCTTCTATCATTACAGTGCCCATACACTACAACCACGTACAGTTTCACTCTTGAAAATCTCGACTTTACCCACAATTCTCGAGCTCACTCATTCATACCCTACCAATGCGCACTCCTCATTCAAAAGCACAGCCACACCTCTATTCCTACTTCCCTGATCCACACTTGATCGCCCTCCTTTCATTCCCTCCCACACAAACTCTTCATTCCCATTCATATTTGTCTCACATCAAGCAAGCATCTGCAATATCCCTGTTTTTAAAGATATCGACTACCACTTCCCTTTTTCCAACCTCACATTCTACACAAACACTCGATTTTCACGCGGCTGTACCCTCGCTAGCGGCTGCCAGAAGAGAATGTAAAATTTTAAAAATTCTTGGTTGACGCATTGACGCTGTTCAGCACTGGACGAGGGCCGCGACGCTCGCTCATTACCGTAATTGCTTATCGCGTTCGTGGGATTTCCTGGGCCCTGCATCCCAGTGATGCTGATTAGTTTGTTAACCGAACAGTGCTACAATCAATCATCCAATTGGCCGAAATAAATCCTTTTTTATAGTAGTATGAGAAAACAAATGATATCTGGGGGCCAAAGCAACTTACATAAATTATATCGTTTACCAATTTTGACAGGGCTTTGGTGCCAATGGTGTTAAAATATCGTCTCTCTTGGTCACCGGTTTGAGCCATCTGATGTATAAAGTGAGGACAATCGATTTTTGTGACCCCATAAAAGATGAATTGGTTTAGTGTCTTAAGAAATGAGCTTGGCCGAGGGATAAGTGAGTGATATTGTGTATGAAGTGAGTCTGTGATGAGGGTGTGGTTGGTGTCTTTTGCCCAGGAATAAACGTGACTAGATGAAATACCTCATAATGTATTGCTCCATCGTCATGAAGAGGGAGGGGAGGGCTACATATAGAGGTAGTAATGCGTAGACCCCACTTCGTGAGAAAACGGTGAATGTCGACTCATTTAAGGGGCAGAATAACTGGAGATGGGCAAGAGAAAAGTAGATCACGTTTGCGTGCTGAAGGAGGCGACACTTGTAGGTTGTTTTTAAAGTAATGGGAAACTTCGTAGAAGAGCGTCAATGAGAAGTTAGAATTTAGCAGGGGTCCTTGGGTCTTTAATATTACTCGCATCCTAGTCCTGTGGCGCTTGGGTCTTTAATATTACGATTAGCTCTCCGGGCTGCTTGGCAAAGAAGATGGGAGACGGTCGAAGGGAACTTAAAGTTGCGTGCCATTGCGCCGCGACTGTTCCCATGGACCTGCCCCCTATTGCCCCCTTTATTTAAGGTTCCTTTTTTTGTTATTGTTTTGTTTGTAGGTTGCACTCTCCTGCACCGGGGTGAGGGGGACCTCTCCCCGCTGCCGGAGATTGCTTCGATTGTTAAGTTTTTCCAATTTATATCATTGTTAAGTTTTCATATTTTTACTTTAAAGTAGCCTAGTTCTAGGCTGTCGTGTTTTTCGGCGACTTATGCCCAAGTGGGTAGTTGCCAGATGGGCTCCATAAAAAAATAAAAAAATGCCCCCTTATTGCCGCGAGGGCTTCAGGTTGCTCTCTGTCGTCTCCGAATTGAACACACTCACGGGACGCACCGCCATTTGATGGAGCGCTCGCCTTTGCCCTACTGTGAAGACTGCGTTGTTCCCCAGACTGTTCGGCACATTCTTGTTGAATGTCCCAGTGTGGGCGATCTTCGCGCACATTACCTGTCCCGGTACCGGGATGGGCGGGGTCGCTACCGCCTGTCCCTTGTACTCGGGACGGGTGGGGTCGCTACCGCCTGTCCCTTGTACTCGGGACGGGTGGGGTCGCTACCGCCTGTCCCTTGTACTCGGGACGGGTGGGGTCGCTACCGCCTGTCCCTTGTACTCGGGACGGCTTCGTGCACATTGACTGGTGGACTTACCGACTTTAGGGGGGAGGGGGGCATTCTCCCCTTTATTTAACTATTTGTTTTTCGTGTTTTTTTATTTGTGTAGGTCGCACGTTTCTGCGCCGGGAACCTACCCCCGACGCTGGAGCTTGCTTCCTGCCTTCTTCCTTTTTTTATTTTATTGTTGGGGTTTTTTTGCATGTTATTTTAAAGTAGCCTAGTACTAGGCAGTGGTGAATACGGCGACTTATGCCCAAGTAGGCTGTCGCCAGATGAGCTCTTATTTTTTTTTTTTTTAAATCACAATTCTGTGGCACTTGGGTCTTTAATATTACTCGCATCTTATAATCCTGTGGTGCTTGGGTCTTTAATATTACTTGCATCTTATAGTCCTGTGGTACCTGGGTCTCTAATATTACTCGCATCTCATAGTCCTGTGGCTCTTGGGTCTTTAATATTACTCACATCTTATTGTCCTGTGGCTCTTGGGTCTTTAATATTACTCACATCTTATTGTCCTGTGGCGCTTGGGTCTTTAATATTACTTGCATCTTATAGGTCTATGGTGCCTGGGTCTCTAATATTACTCGCATCTTATAGTCCTGTGG
Source organism: Ceratothoa steindachneri (assembly GCA_963969495.1). Classification (NCBI taxonomy): domain Eukaryota; kingdom Metazoa; phylum Arthropoda; class Malacostraca; order Isopoda; family Cymothoidae; genus Ceratothoa; species Ceratothoa steindachneri. Next base: position 73,419,620 of record OZ018320.1, read on the forward strand.
CTCTTGGGTCTTTAATATTACTCACATCTTATAGTCCTGTATGTTGAAAGAAGCGATGGGAGAGAAGCAAGAATGCAGCAGAGAAGTGATGGACCCTCACTTGACTAGTGGCTTTGCTATCCTCTTGAGCAGCCCTGGTGAGAGACCAGCGATTATGACTCGAGTGCTTGCCGAACTCATTTTTGGTTGTGCATGAAAGGTGATAGTTGAAAATGGGTTTCTAGATTGGAATAAAAAAACATTTGCTAGCATATTTTAATCCATTGTAATTTTATCCTTTTCTTGAACTGTAAGTTGTTTTAAGTAGGCAGTTTTCGTGTTTCTTTTATTCCACATTGCTTTGTAAAGGGGAAAGTTAAAGCAGATGTTGTTTTTTTTATAAACCCATCCGTTCTTGTGACAAATCTTATCGCCCTTGTTACCGTTGTTTTCAGAGAGTCGGATGAAATTAAACGGAGTTCTCGAGGTTCGAGTATCGTGAGTCTGCCACCGACTGCGAGCGTCTCTCGTCATTCGGATCTGAAGAAAACCCAGTAAGTCTGTTTCCATCTTGAGGGAAACTACTGCATTATTCTAGGAATCAAACTAGTATTCTGTGTATCTTCGTTTCTGCAGCTCTAATGTTCTTGCTGAAGTGGAAGAAGCGCCCAAGAGAGGAACCAACGGTGATGAATGTATTAGTCAGGGTGAAGAAACTTCGAGTGGAACATCGGCAGCCATTTCGCTTCAGACCCACAAATATTCGCGCGCCTTCATCTCTGCCATGGAAAGTTCTAACTCTTCTGACGGGGCAGCGCCAACGGTCGAGAAGAAGCCTCTCTTCGATCCTAATGCTAGCAACGCCATGGCTAAGATTGCACAGGTATTTCCACACAAAAGTTTCATGCAAATCCATTCAGGGATGGAAGTCATCATCATAACCTCAGGGCACATTTAAAAACTATACTGTTTGAAGGTTCCATTAGTAATGACAACTAGGGCGTGGGGAATCTATCCTTCGAGTTGTAGAACTCTAAGCCCCCTACCCACACATCCTTCTCAAGTATATCTATCATACAAGAGTCTCTCCACTTGTTTGTGACTTTCCTCTTTCGCAGACACACACGAAATTTATCTATCTTTTATATCCCCTGACCCGCCTTTCTTCTGTCCTATTCAGACCATCGTTTACCTTTTTCAATTATCTCTAACACGTCAACTATAACAACGAAACCCGAGAAATCGCCCAGCAAATCAAAACGTTGAATACACACATTACACAACATATTAACTCCCAGAAAACGGACAACTGAAAGAATATACATCGAGAGCAAGAACAATAAACCTGGCAATCAAACAAATCACTGTACAATAACCACGCGAAAAGCTGAAAATCATAACTATTTTGACCTAGGATGTTGGGAAGCATTGCTGCATGGAACTTAAAACTTTTTGCCTTGAAATATGCCAAAAGCACCAGTTTTGGGTTGGAGCTGGTCGCCTGAGAAACCATATCAGTCGGGATGTTTAGGTCGGTTAATGAGGCCATTCAGTTCTTCTCCGACACCCACATCGACGTGGGACTATTCCCTGAAGACCGTGACTGGACTTTACAGGTAGTGACGAGGTATCCTTGAGCGACCTGTTTATGCTAAGTTAGTGTCACTCTACCATCGCTTCGTGCGCGAATACTGCCCATGGTCCCGACGATATCCCATACTCCATGCTTCGACACTTGAATGAGCGAGGCATGCCCTTCTTCTGAGCTTTGTTCAACAGGATCTCGACAGAGTATCATCCCAGATTCTTGAGTCTCTACTATGAATGTTTTTCGCAAGTGCCTTGTTCCGCCCAATTTATCTAACTTCCTGCAGTTGCAAATTGATGGAGAAAATACCTTATTTTGAGGACAGCTGGGGCCACTTTTCTCCTATACAGTGCGGCTTTCGCAAGTTCCACTCTACGTCGGATGTTTTACTGCGGCTGTTAAAGGCTATCTGGCAGGCCCTTCTTCCTCGACAGATTTCGCCATGCTGTTTTTTTTTATCTGGAGAAGGTCTATGATACGGTATTATAGAGACCCTCCACGCCATGATTGAATGGATGCCTATTTAATTTATCTTTCTACTTGATTTCCCTTGAGATCCTCGTTTCTGCTTACGAGAGGAAGGCTTCTTTCCTGGCTCGCTGGTTAGTGTCTCAGTGTTACTTTACTTTCTTTACCGGAAGATGTTCTAGCTATACTCTGTGTAAACAACCTTACCCCTTAAAGGGCACGGCGATTTGTTTCCCTGGCCACCCCATTGGGCCCCAGCTTATCCTCTTCTCCTTCTTTCTAACACCCTATCTTCTCACCCTGCTTCCTCACTTTTCCTACAACCTCTCCCTCAACTTTCTCTGGTCGCCCTCTAATTTCTCAAGGTAGACACCGACCAGCTTCTTCTCACCCAGCCATCCCGGATTGGGGCTGGAAGGGAGGGGACAATGCCCCCTCCCCCCTGAATTCTGGTCGGGGTGGTGGATTTTTAACAACCTGCCTCACCCCCAACTTCCTTACATACCCTCTCTCTTTTCATGGTCTATTAATTTTACGCCTAGCCTAAGGAGGAGGTCACCATGCTGATGGGCTCTTCTGGCTAACGGGCTGGAGGAGTGGCCTAAAATGGTGACAGATGGCTTTGCCGGCCCCGTATTCATCCCTCGCAGAGCGGGCTACTGCGAGGGATGATTAGCGTTTGCATCACGTGGTAATAATACGGTCCCCAAGCCCATTCATGAAGAAACTTTACTCCGACTTCACCATCGTCGGAGCCGCTCTCGGGGCAACTCCACCCTCGAAAAGAAGGTCCACCCGTGTGTGTGTGGACAACCCCTCCACCCCTTCTCTGGAGACGCCCTTAGGCCACTCCATCTTGTTTCCAGCGGCAGTCCTCGAGAAGGCCATCCCCTTAGGACTCCGAGGGATGACAGCGTGCATCTAAAATTTACAGGAAGTCACCGTACCTGCCCCCTCTATTCCTAGACGGATGCCGGTTCGCTGGGATTAGACAAGACAGAAGGAACCTGGAATGGGATCCGTGATGTCTTGGGGGGGAAGGGGTCACATGGAGGCCCCCTCTGAGATGGACAGGGTCCCGGAGGTGACCCAGCCCCAGAGGGCAGCATCTCAAGTGGGGTCGTATCCAAGCTCGGTGCCAAGCACCGAACCTGAGTCCTCCCCTGTGCAAGCTTCTCCACAGACGGCTCGGTCCCACGAGGCCTAACAAGGAGAGATCTCCTCTCCCGGCTGGTGCCCCTTTGAAACCCAAGACCTTCTCCATTTCAAAGAAGGATCTTACTGAGCCCGGCCCGTCTGGCCTAAGGGCTCATTCCCCGCCCTCATCTCATAAATATAGAAGGAACAGAAAGAAGACCGGAGAGACTCAGGCCTCCTCTCCCTCCGCGGGAGCCACGGGGACGGACGGGTCCGCTGTCGTTTCGGTAAGCGACCAAGCCGAGATCCGCACGTCCGGCCCCGTTGCTCCCCCGGGTGTGGAATCCCAGACAAGCAGAGCGGAGCCCCGGTGTTCTCCCGGGTGGGGAGTCCCTGACCAAGACCAATAGTGCAAGTGCGCAAAGCGGGGCAACTCATTCAGAGGTTACCTTGAATTTTCGAGCCCGCTGGTTTCAAACAGTTCCTCATTATTTGCTCCACTGATGGCAGCATGTTGGCGAAGGGCAACATGATCCATCAGAGGAGAGCTTTAGCTAGCGTGATTGGTAGAGAGCCGAAGGTGACTCGTTTCGCGGACGGGAGCCTTCTGGCCAATCGAATCCTTCTGAGGTGGTCAAGATTAGTGCCCTTCGTAGACTCGATCCCACACGGGTGAGTGTGACACTGCATTCTCCCATGAACTTCGTGAAAGGAGTAGATTAGGCGAGTGAACTCGTGGACTACTACATAGGTGACATCACCTTAGAGCTTGCTGACCATGGAGCGGTCAATGTCGAATGTGTGATGAGAAAACAGGGAGGGGCCTAAACCCACCCCTACACTGTTCGACTGTGACAAGCTCCCTGAGTCGGTGCGTGCCGGTTGGTAATGCTACCGCGTGAAGGCATTTGTGCCAATGCCGCGGAGGTGCTACTACTGCCACCGCTTCGGCCATCTGAATCGCTCCTGTAAACGTGCAAAGTTGAGGTTACCCGAGGTCTGTGTAAGTTGGTCCGAGGCCGCACATGATAAGTCCAAATCGTGTGTGGATAAGTGTGCCAATTGCGGAGAGCCGCACCCAGCTTCCTCGAGACAATGTGGTGTGTATCCTTGTAATTCAGTTACTCACAGAGCGCGCCAATTGTTCTGCATGCATTGCTATCTCCCCATCCCCTCCTAATTCGCAAATATCCGTCACGCAATGAGTGCTGCGAGTCTAGAGGATGTCGGTTTCTGTGCATACAATGTTTGCAGGAAGTGAGGGCGCCAGGCTGTGTGAACAATGAGCGATCGGGCCGGAGATTTGGTCTTCCTCAGTCTGACTACTTTACAGGAATTTGGACAGCCCTTCGTGCTAAAGGAAAATGGGAGACAGAACGCTTGACTTTTAAAGTTGCGTGCCATTTTGACATGACTTCTCTCCGTTGATACCTACCCACCTCAATGGGATAGAGTCATTTGGCACCACTGAATCGAACGCACTCGCGAGAGGCATCGTCATTTGATGGAGCGCACCCTTAAAACCTGTCAAAATTGCTTGGTCCCCTATACAATAAAGCAGTTGGGTTGAATGTCCTAGTTTGAGGAGATTGTGAAGTGTTCCTCTTGTCCCAGTATCACAAGGGGTGGGGTATCTTGTCTTTTGGAGACACTCCTTCATAGCATTTAATAATTTCAATTGTCTGCACCCTTAGATCCCTAGGTGGCGGGCCTCGTTCTACACCTAAGAATGCTTGTAGATAGATATGTATTTGGCGTTGGTGGAAGGGGGTAGTTTTTAATTGGCTTGGTCTAAACATCATCTTTTCTTTGTAAATTTAGCGGCTGTGCCCTCCTTTTCGGTCTCCAGAAGAGTTCAATAAACAAAAAATATTCCCAACATATTCTTTATATATAACTAAAATCACTTGACAATTCCCATTCGCCTACTCACGCTCCCTCGTTTTCTTGTCATCTGACCCAAATTGTTCAGCTCAACCATAATACTCACTCAACAACTGTACATTGCTCTGCATCAATATAATGAGATAGGAAAATAGACGTGTAGAATTGCAGGGGGAAAATATTAAAATAGTCTCCCTAAAATTGTAAGTCCTGGCGACGAATTCGCGCTAATAAGCCATGAAAATTGAATGATTTTTTTTTTTTTTTTTTTGACAGGGCTTGCGTGCGAAACTGAACGCCATGTTGGAGAAGGAAAGTAAAATGGACTAAAAACCACTCTCCTACATTCTTTTCTATTTCTCTACAGCTCTGTTCGACAGGAATTCAAACATTTGTGTAAATTATATAAAGCTTGTACTAATTTGTATCTCAATAACATATAATCGAGGTTTTGGTATGATCTTTTTCTTTACTATTCCAAAATATGATGTAATTGGTGGTCTATGCCTATCTCCAAGTGGCGGTACCGATGCAACCTAACCCGATGGACAACAGAAAAGTTGAATCCGGAAAATTTCATGTTTTCCACCGAAATTGACAATTGCTGCGGAGCCAGTCCTGCCAGGACCGTTACTCCGCGTCAGTGTAAGAATAAAGTGTGACATAAGAAGGGAATGGATATTAGAGTGTTTTTGAGTGATACATGACATGATGCGTTAGTTAGGAATCAGTGTGGGGAAGTTGATATTTGCAAGGGTGTAACTACTTGGTTGTAGTATATCGACGAACAATTCATTTACTCACATTTGAAAATTATCGCAATTGAACAGAGTGCTCTATTCGCATTTTTTTTTCTATTTGGACGCAGTGCTTCGATAATTTGAAGATGCTCCTAATTAATTCAGTGAGATCACGCTTTTTTTATACTTTCCAATCGATGACCGCCTCATGTATAATCAAAGTTTCCATTTCGAGAGCAGATGGGCATTGCATTTCACCGAGTGAGATTAAAATTCAGCCCAATTTAATATTTAGTCTACGTCTTGATGTATTTCCTGTCGGTCTGAGACTTGCAGTTCTGCTATGTGACCTGGTTTAGTCTCGTCGCGAACTTGACAATTTTGCTTAATAGTCTTGAATCTAAGTCGTTTACGATACCAAATAATACAGAACCCAATACTGATCCCTGAGGTACGTCGCTAGTAACTTTAGCCCTATCAGACGATTCTCCACTGATCACCACTTTCTGTATATTGTTTGTATGCTAGTTCTCAAGCCTCCGCAATAGGCTACCTCCTAACTCGCCCTCTCTTATCTTTTACAAGTCTCCTTTTGGCTACAGAATCAAAAAATCCTTTTAATTCAAGGTAAATAATGTCTACGGCTTTGTGACGATCATATTTTTCCGTCTTATCGTGAAAAAATGGTAAACATGAGCGACGTCGTGTCAATCTTTAATTATATATGTTTGGCCAGAAAGTCCTGACTCACTTAGGAATCGGAAAGAAAAGAAAATTTTATAGAGTAACACCAACATTTATTCAAAATAAAGTCCATCATTTTCTACGATCTTGTTCCAGCGATCAGCCAGCATCCGAAAAAGCCCCAGATACCAGTCAGCTGACTTTTAAATAAAAATGTAAACAAACTTCCTTCACTCCGTCAAAAGTGTTGAATCGCTGGTCGCGGAGGAAGTGTGCCATTGAGCGGAATAGGCCATAGTCACTCGGAGCAGCTTCGGGACTGAATAGTGGATGTGGAAGAATCCCCACTGTCCATCTATTTAAACTTCTCTAGACAACCTGGCAATGTGTGGCCTCGCATTGTCTGTCTGATACAAAGCCTGACCTCGATTGATTAAAGCAAGATACTCCTTTAGTTTGTCGTACACCCGCTCTAACTGCTGGCAATACAGTTTAGAGTTATTGGGACAACCATGTGGAACAAGCTCAAAATGCAGTACTCCTTGGAAATTCCACCAGAATAGAGAGCATGACCCTCTTTTCAAACCGATTCCGAACCAGGGCGAGGGATTGGGGGGGTGATATTTCAATGAACAGAGAGCCTCTTCAGAGAGCTTTGACTCACCATACATCAAGATCCAAACTCTGAACCGAGCATAATGTGTTATATCGATGTGTATTTTAACAAGCTCCGCCGAGAAGATAAACGAAACACCTTCTCCTGATGGAGTAGCATTTAATTCAAATAGTAGGAATGTGGCAGGAAAACCTCCCCTCCCCATCTCACCTCATTTCGGAATTGTTGCCATCCGAGTACACTGACACGGATCCAGCGTGACATGCAGTGTACTCCCCAAATATCGAAAGCAATACTTCCCTCTCGGGAGCAGAGGGAAGTAGCAACAAATAGTCCAGGTGATTTCCTTCATGGCGGCGTCCTAGGCAGAACCAAGGGTGCAAAATACCCGAGAGCTACACCGAGCACTTGAAGGAGTTTCAGAGCGCTAAAGGAAAAAGGCTTAGGGTATAATTGACGCCTCTCGGCGGCATATAGGCAGTGGATGGAGTCAGAAACCTAGCAACTAAAGGAGGCACCGGGTCCGCGCGTACAACCTCAAAAAGCACTACGTACAGTGCAGAGCAAGTGGCATAGAGAAGTGGCCTCTCAATAGGGAAGTGCGGAAGACACCGCTAGTCGTCTCCGTCTGGAGATGGGTGATGGATGGAGTCCACATTCTGCATTACCTAGTCAGTTCCACACATCTGCTAGAGGGATTTTGCCGTTAAGTGAAAAGACACATATCCGCCAGGAAGAAAGGCGGGCGTGCTTCGAAACATACCGGAACCTAACCCTGGTTCAACGAAATTTACCGAGGGTGAAATCGCTCGGCCAGCGCATATACATAGGCATAACTCTTTTCGTTAAGGGCAGTCTCACTCGGCTGAGCATCACACAAACGTTCTAGGAATCGTAGCCAGGGACACGGCGATGAGGTTACCGGAGAATAACTTAACGACCTCATCCACAGACCTAAACTCCTCGACTGGGACAGAGAAAATCATTTCCTGAAATGCGAACCACCGGGCGGCAGCGGTACAGAAATATTTCGATGGGAAAGTGATCACTTGATAATTTAACTGATGAGAAACGCCATAACTATGGAGGTCATCAGCCACCTCCCACCCAAAATCAGGGTAGATCAAGACAGGAAAATGAAGCAGTTCTCGGCCAGTAGTCTCGCCAGAGGGAGTGTCTATCGTTCAAATCCCCAAGCAGTAGAAAAAGTCTCGGCAACCGTGCCACGATGGGGCAGAAGGGCCCCACGTCGAGCTCGGGTGACAGTGGAATGTACGCAGAAATAACGGTATACCTCCTATCCAGCTGCACTGCTATTACCTGAAAGAACGTATTTAAAGCATAGAAAGAACGGATATGCCGGGAGTAAATGTCACGTCATCATGCCCGGCCCCCATCCCGTGATGGTGGGTCGCAAAACCCTTATACCATGAGAGGGTGGGCAGGGGAACGAGAGGAAAAGACCCTCTTCAGCTCCTCCCAGTTATCCCCGAGTCAGCAGCAATTCCATTGAAGGAATATGCCTTCCAGGCCTAGCTCGGAGATGCGTGGGACCTCTTCGAAGAGGCGACCCTCACGGGAATGTCAGTACGCTTCCCGGAGGCAGAACTCCTGGGGCTGTCGCCTTCTAGGACTTATCGGGGGAGGCTGGGCACGCTATGAGTCTTTTTCCTCCATCTTCCTCAAAACCTTTGGCTGGCGGGGTGGCTTCGGAGGCCAGCCTTAGGCGGAGGCGTAGGAGCCGAAGCTCCTTTGGTGCTGCAATCCTTTCGGGGGAGCTCTTTATGAAACCTGGATGACAGCCTCACGACCAGCTTCTTCTTGTGAATCTAAAGACTCGATGGTGGCGCGCCTTACGGGAAACGGTTACGCTGTGGAGAGGGGATGGTTTTAGCCGATGGGTGTGAACTTTTTGTGTCGCTAGCTCTATCAGGGGTGCGCCTGGGATGAGTAGAAACCTGAGAAGGTTTCCGAATGGCGCGGAAACGATCTTGTTCGTCAGCGTGGAGGCTCCAGAAGCATAGAACGCTTTTTTAAAAAAAAAATTGAGACAAGATGTCCCAAGCAGCCAGGCGCGCTAGAACCAAGTCCTTAGCCTCGCGAAATGAGAGACTATTCATAACCTGAAAGGCCAGGATTTAATTTTCCAGGAGATACGCATCCCATTGCTTCGAAGAAGCAGGGTGCAGTTCTCCGCGATAGACTCATCGTGTACGGCCTTGGAGCAACTTACACAGACTTCGAATAAACCAGACTTTGCCCGTCTACATGAACGATTAATATGGCCAAGGCGGTTGGCGTAGTACCACCTCCGTGGCAGTGGCACGAATGCCTTCCCGCGAAAGCGATACTAACCGGCACGCATCGACTAAGAGAGCCTGCCACAGTCGAAAGCGTTTGAAGCCAGCAGGCTCGAAAACACCAGGTAGTATCTCAATAAGAGGCCCGACATAATCAAGGCTCCGATCAGCGCACTTGCAACTTTTGTCTTAATCTGGGCCCTACCACACACGTGCGCCTCGGTGTCGGACGTGCCGATTTTGTCCTGGTCACTTGCCAAAGCGACAGCAAACCCGTGGGTCTATGTTGCCCTGCGGAGGGAGAGGAACCATTAGTCCTCTTTTATTATTCTTGTCCTTTCTCTTTTTGTGAGAGGAGGGTGGGGAATGAACAAGCTTCTCCACACCGCTGGAAGGAGCCCCGAGGCCGTACGGACCGCCATCAGAATGGGCACCAGAAGGTGGGAAAAGTTCCTTATTCTCCTGGAATCCCTTGGGGCCCAAGTCACGCGAAGAGAAGCTACACAGGGGCGGATCTAGGTTCGGTGTTTGGCACCGGGCACAGGTTTGCCCCCATGGAAGATCCTGCTATACGCGGCTGGATCGCGTTCGGGACCATGTCCATCTCAAGAGGACCTCCATATGGCGGACATTCCCCCCCCCCGAGGACTATGCCTAGTTTCGTTGACCCCCGAAGGGTTTAAATGCAGGACCTTCAGGGATGGTAACATTTCCTTCTCTGTGGGAGATAGCCTCCATAATACTCCGACACAGAACAAATATCAAGGTATTAGGTTGCACAAGGAAGCCTAGTCGCCGAATACTCGAGATCCTGAGGAGTTTCGAGGCAAACTCCCTTACTCTCTGTCCTTTAAACAGGTTTTTGGTTCTTAACCCAGAACCTAACTCTTCTCTCCCGGTTAATCGAGAGCGCCTATTTAAGGAGTTAAATAATATAAAGTATCTATGGGAGCTCCATGCGAAAACTGGAATCAAGAGGTTCGACCTGAGGTCCTTGGTTGTAAAGTCCCGTTCAGCTGGGTCCACGGAATCGTTGCTAGATCTCGGTGAGGTTCAGGGCTGCCCTGTCCGTGTCATGGAGCACCCGTGCCAGGAAACTATATATGCGAAGGCCTTTGTGACATATCTGTTGAGGACCTCTTGGAGGATCTCTCTCCACAGGGTGCCACAAAGGTATATAGATTTAGCCAAAAGGTTGGTAAGGCGCGTATGCCTACCTCTCGCCTCCTATCTTTTAAGGCACTATGCCCACCACCACACGTGTACTGGGGGATCGGAGACCCTACTACATGTAAATTCTCAGTTTGCCACTACGTACCACCCCTGACGCGCGGCTTTAAATGCAATAAATTCGGGCATGTAAGCTCGAACTGTCGCCAGCTCGCATCACTCTGCCACATCTGTGGTAGAGCTTTCCACCCTCCCCCATGTATGTCGGAGCCCCATTGCTCCAACTGCAAAGGATGAAACCCAGCATTCTAAAGAAACTGTCCGACCTATAAATTTGAGGCCGAGATTAGGTCTCTAATATACACCGCCTTACTTAGTGTCCGCGAAGCTCGAGACCGAGTATTAAAAAAGACTAGGCCGCAAGGAGCGACCTATGCTGATGTCGCCCGCTCGAAGACCCCAAGGTCTTCAACAGATACCACAGCCCCAAACCTGTCCAACAGGTTTGGGGTAATCTCAGAAAGCGACAGTGTCGCTAACCACACTCTCAAGTCGATGGAAGTGGTTCCCACCCCCACCACTCCGACGTTACCTCAGACACATGAGAGGGCCCGCCGGAGGCTAAACGCCCACACTAGAGGCTACGCAAGCAGACCCCCCCCCTCCACCTATTATTTCCCCTGCGAAGCATCTTGTTCGAATCAAGGCGTCATCGCCCGAACGGGCGAAAAGGCCTCGGCGGTCCACAGAAATGATGTGATCGCAGAGATCCTCTTCCTCCCTCCCCAGAGAGGAAGGCTCTCGAGACTGTTTCCAGGAATTAATCCGACGAGCTCGTCAGGTCCCTCAGGCTACCTCCCTTTTGTTTCTCAGCAACGCAGTGATTCCGACAGAGGTAAAGCTGCTATTCTGGTACTCGACTCAGTCCCGTGTCGCCTCCTCACACTACATACGGACCTTCATGAGGTGGCTGTCTGGCTTTGCTTATGACCGCAATATACTGTGTACTGGGTCTACATTCCTCCTCACGACCGTCCTACTCTTGATTCTCTTCATGAACTAATCCTTCAACTTCCTCGCCCTTCTCTCATCCTTGGGGGGACTGCTGAACGACGTTCCTAGCACCTACTTGGCTGCCACTTATGGATGAGCTATTTTTCCCTCCATTAAACTCTGGCTCGCCCACATACCTTCACCCTTCCACCGACACCTTTACTTGCCTTGATCTTTCCCTTATATCGGATGATGCGCTGCTTGACTTCTCCTGGGCAGTTTCCAAGGACGACTTCGGCAGCGACCATTTCCCCGTCTCTCTCTCTCTCTATTCTCTGACCTTCTGAATATGTCCGTAGAGATGGCACTTCCGTAGGGCTGATTGGGATAGCTTTCAAGCCAATGCGGTCTGCTTTGGGCTAGTGCATGCTTTCCATACAGTTGATGAGGGTTTGTCCTCCAACTCTTAATAATTTCTGCAGCTACTTCTTCAATTCTTAAATCGTCAGGTGTGGTCCACTCCAGGGCCGTTCCGTGGTGGTTTCCGGCGTGCAGCAAGGTGGTTCATAGAAAGAAGCGTGCTGCACGCCGGTACTACCGAACCCGTCTTCCCCAACATAAAGAAATGAACCTGGCACGGGCTTTCATGCACCGATGCCCCAAGGAGGCACGTCGGTTGTCATGGAGATCTTATGTGTCCGGATTTTCCTCCTCCTCCTCTACCACCGGTGTGGCGCCAGGTTTGCGGCGTTGCTGGAAAGGCATCATCCCCGCACCAGCCAGCCCGTTATTAGGGAAGGCAATGCCTACCTCTATGATGGATATGAGGTGACTGAAAGGCTCACCAGGCACTTCTCGTCGATATCTAACCAGGCAGCACCTCACCGTTATACTCCAGCTTTTCCTCTCAGATCAGACGAGGACTATAACTGGTTATTTTCAATAACAGAGTTAAAAAAAACGCATACTGTCTGCTCAAACACCTACACGTTTCTGCTCTCCAATTTCTCCTCGATATATCCCACCGCATGGCGTACATCCGCTGTCGTGCCAGTCTTCAAACCGGATTCAGACCCTGCAGATGTTTCGTCATATCGTCCCATAACCATGACTTACTGTTCCTGCAATGTCATGGAGAGGATGGTGGCGTCTCGACTTTCTTTCACTGTCGAAACACAATCTCATTTTCTTGTATGCCAAACTGGCTTTCGCCAGTTTCGCAGTGTATTAGATCCATTCCTGCGCCTAGGCCACGACGTGCAGGAGGCTTTCTCACAACGTAATACCTTGTTGGCTGTATTCTTTAAGATTCGCAAGGCATACGACACTGTCACTAGATATGCAATACTCAAGAGTCTCTATTCACTTAACTAAAACGGCTATATGCCAACTTTTCTCTCGGGATTCCTTCGCGATCTGTCCTTTCAAGTTCGGGTCGGTGGATCTATTTCTTATCCACAGGAGGAAAGAGTCCCTCAGGGATCTGTCCTGAGTGTCCTCTTCTCTTTCGTCATGAATACTGTTACCACTTCACTCCCTTCAACTATCAATAGCTTGCTTTACGCTGACGACCTGGTGATTTACTTTAGCGGTAAATCACTATCTCTGGTCACCCGACAAGTCCAATTCTCGGTCACTGTGTGGCCGTGGATTGTGAGTCTTCCAAGGGTTTATCCTTTTTTCCTTCTAAGTTATTCCGTTCTTTTCCGCCGCCTTCGAGGTAGGCTGGCCCTCGAGAGTCCGTTGCTTATGTCTGGGACTCTGATCCCAACTAAGAAGTCAGTGTGGTTCCTTGGCCTGGTACTTGAAGAGTTGTCTTGGGGGGGGGGGGGGATCACATGGTACACCTTGACTGCCACCCGCCCCACAGTCAACCTTCTTAGCCTTCTCTCCCACACTAACTGGGGCACTGACCGCCGCACCTTGCTGCGCCTTTACGGTGCACTTCTCCCCAAACTCGACTTCGGGTGTGGTGTGTACACCTCAGCGTCACCTTCTACCCTCCGACGTCTCGAACCCATACAAAACTCCGCTCTGCGGATGGTTTCTGGAGCCTTCCCCTCCTCACCTGTCGCAAGCTTTCGGGCAGATTGTAACGTCCCTCTTCTAAGGGAGCGACGGAACTTTCTAGCCACGAAGGCTCTCATACGCTCCCGGGGCCTCACCTCTACCCCTACTTTTCCAATAGTTACAGGTGATCCCTCACGTAAGGCCCATTCGCACCTCCCCACCGCCTCTCTTCATTGCCCTCCCCTTCCCCAAATCTGCCGGATATCCTTCGCAGGGATACCAGCCTGAATGCTGGCCCCTGCGAGGAAATGCAACCACTTGTTGTTTCCTAGCAAATCCTTTACACCGGCTGAGGTTCTTCGTAGAAAGTTCCCTAGCCATACTTTTGTCCACTCTCAGAGCACGGCCATCTTTACTGATGGTTCCTGCTCTCAACTTAACTCATTGGGTGCCGTCATCGTGGAGACGGTGCCCAGATACACCTCCTTTTGCCTTCCCTCTGGGTGCTTATCTTATACTGCGGAGCTCTATGCCCTGAGGGAGGCCCTTCAAATTACCAGTCTTCAAGCCTCCAACGACTTCGTAATATATTCAGACTCTCGGAGTGCGATTTCGGCACTGTACCTCTACTATTCTCCTCACCCTATTGTCCGAGAGATCCGTCAACTCTTGCACGAGCAAAAGCTGATCACCTTTTGCTGGGTTCCCTCGCACGTAGGAGTTCCTGACAATGAGGCAGCCGATCGAGCTGCGTGGTCGGCTTCTGATCTAGCTCGTCCTGTTCCAATCCCTCATACTGACCTCTTTCCTCGCTTCAAAAAGCTAATGTTAACACAGTGGCTTGCCTCCTGGCAATCTCCACCAGATTAAACCCACCCTTGGGTACTGGGCATCCTTCTTCCATCGCTCCCGCCATAAAGAAGTCTTTTTGACTCGTCTCCGTCTTGGTCATACACGCCTAAGTCACGGGTACCTTATGTCCCGTGAGCCCCATCCTATTTTCAATACATACCGAGTCAGGCTTACGGTCTCCCACTTACTGGTAGACTGTACTTGGTACTCCGCCATCCGTCGCCGCTTCTTCCCTTACTTATCTCTTTACCCCCTCAGTGAACACCTAAAGATGATTGTGAGCGAAAGCCCCCATTTCTCGATAGATGCCATAGATTCATTCCTGCCTGCTGCCGGTCTCAAGTCCACGATCTAGCCCTCCACAAATCCTTTCCATCACCTGTACACACCTCATCCATCAGTGACCTAATCCCTTAAACCGTTCGCTGAGATGGACGGCTTAGCGTCGATCGGCGGTCATAATCCTCAACCATAATAATAATTGGCCATTTAAAACCAGTTTTTATTTATTCTCATACATCATAGATTAAAAAAGATGACATCGTCCATGTTGCTGCTCTTACTGGAGCACCCACCCGGCAAGGCACTTCATCCGGGGTAACGGGTTTCGCCCCACAGAATCTGGCATTCTGTACCCCAGGGCATTGTGAAAAGGGAAAAGTAGGGGGAAAGCAGGAAGGCAGCAAAAAAAAGATGAAAATTAAAAAATAAAAAGTAGGAGGTAGGCATAGTAGGGTATGATACAAGTTCGGTTGGTCGCAGGCAACCCTCGTAACCCCCTTCCCCTCGAGATGGTGAGAACCCGCCCGCAGAGGCGGTCCAGAAGGAAAGACCTTAGAACAAAAGGGTAGGATGAGTCATTGTGATCAATCTGCCGAAGTGTCAAGAGAGAACGAAGATTTGATGGTGACGAGGACGAGGATCATCAGGTTCTGTTGCAGTCAGAAATCGAATTTAGTGATTCACCCCCCACCCATCCCCAATCTAGAGGCGAGTGAATTTCGAGTGTTGGGCTGCATAGTGATGCCATCTGCGTAACTGTAGAGTGTAGGGAAGGGAAGATGGTAGAGGGGGAGGGGGGTGCGATTACAGCGTCTGCCCGAGTTCTTGACAACTCTTATTTCATCCTCGGCCGGACCTTAAAGGTGTCTGTCGAAGATGGATACCAGTCGCAGATGTTTACTTAGTGGGGACGAAATCATGAGGAGGAAGCAGACAAAAATAAAAACATATGACAAGAATAGTGAAACGGATTGAGGATAGAGTTAATATATGACAAACATTCATAAATTTGTAGGTGAGAAAAGTGCATTCAATTTCGCCTCTCCAAACAAATTTTTACGAGGACGACTCGAAAGTATAAACGAATTGTGCGGCAGAAATCAACATAGTCCAGGTGTACCATTACTTTTATATTGGTCACAGATTGTTACATGTAAAATTAAACTACTAAAATCGCAATTATGATAATATTAGGCAAAAGATGGTACGGTTTCCGAGGAATCGAGGAAAAACAAGAAAACTTCACAAATTTATATACTTTCTAGCACCGTAGCGTATGGTTGTGGACAAAGACTTTGCGGGGGTTATGCGGGCCTACCTATGACACAAATATATGTAGTAGTAGTGTGCACATACTGAAATTGAGAGCTAACCAATTAATATACCCAATATCAGAACTACGATTAATTTATCTCAATGACAAACACGAATTGATCTAAAAACGACTACACACAAATAATTTTATCTTGAAGGGGAAATCAAATTTTGATTTTTCTACTAATCTACCCGAACTATGGTTGGGAGAAATAGGGAGGCCTTTGGAAAAAGGAGATTTCAACTACAAATATATTTTCTATAGCTGAAAAAATATATGCGGTGCACGCGAAGCATTCGATGATTTAAATGGCACCCTATTATTCAAATCTATTTAAATACAAAAATACATCTTTGGCACACTCCCTCTGTAGTGATGAAAAAGTCATCGACTTGATGACCGAAAAGAATGGGGTTGGGCCTGAACAAAGAAGCAGCCAGAGGGACATCAAACCTTTCTAACAGTGAAATACAAGTCTTGTGCTACACATTTGTTCCAGTGATTTAACAATTAACCATCTATGTGCAATAATACAAAAAAAAAGATTAGATTTAACGTCACCCATCAAATATTTCCCCTAGAGCGCTGTCAAAATATTTCACCCATTTATATTCGAATTTAGATGGACTAAAAATATACTTTCGAACCATTCTACTCCCTGGTATCGGGGAGTAAAAATTAAATTATCTGGCGAGTCGTAGATGGCAACTAAATACGATTATGACGGTTGCCATGTATGGAATAGGAACATACATTGGGCGAAGAACACACCTTGATATTAATTCATTGAATGCATTCTACAAATACACTAGGATCTGCTTTCGGCTAATCCACTCTCCTGATTTACTTTTTCATTCTTCACCCAATCATGACACTGATACAAGCCAATCCCAGTTATTAGGCAGTGTGGTTAAAATTTAATCATTCCTAAAGTGTCATTGATAATGTTAATATGTGCTTCGATACTTATTGGAGCGACAATAAATTGGACCCTACCCTAAAATTAAGAAAGGATTTTATCCGGGTCACTAGCTTAGACCCTATCATACACGATAAAAGCGAAAGTATCCACCGATTTACACTCTAGGGGTGGGGAATCCTGGGATCAATGTCCGGGCTTGTCATGGCATTTTCGGCTTTGCTGGCGAAGAAGGTCGTCTCTTTATAGATGAACCAAAGATTGCTTGCGAACAAAAACAAATTCAGAAAACCAAGAATCTGGAAGGGTTCAAATGAGGTGGCATCAATGATAGGCCATTGTTATATAAGAGTTAAATATTCGATTACTATTAATACAAAACTAAATCAGGGTTTGAGGGATTCAGAAAAAAATGCATTATTAAATACTATTTGGGGACTAAATTATGAAGGATTTAAGATTTTAAACCGATTTTTATTGGAATCAGTGACATTAAAACCATAAAGTAAATCGTGTAGAAATAGCATCAAGGGCGAAAAGGCTCGCAAAAAAGTTCCTGCGTCTAGGCATAATGGAAACATAAAATTAGTGTTACCATATTGTGTAGACCAGTTGGGAAAAATTTCATCAAAATTGATTCACAGAGAAGCGAGGAATCCTAAATTTCCCAACCAAGCTATTAGCGTGGTCAGGGGTGAACAATGTACATCCACCTTGGGATATAAAGTCCAGTGGGCGGCCTTCGGCGACACCACGACGTGCCTTGAATGCTAGCTGAGCAGCATCCCGCCTAGAAAATACGGAAAAGCGGTGGCCAAAGGCGATCACGGAGCCATGGTCTGAACTTGCGGTACATTCCTCCTGAGTAACGAGAGGGGGTTCCGGCGAGAACTTGTCCGAATTCTTTTGACTCGCTTCCAGCCCTCTACAATAGGGGCCTTCCCATTAAGAGGGGTGGGCGTGCTTCGAAACATACTGAAGTAGACTTAGCGACGGTGAATAGGTGCAAAATAGCTACACTTTCTAGAAATAGAAGTTATACACAAGGCGACGATTACCGGAGAAGAATTCAAGTGCCTCATCTAGTGAAATAAGCTCCTTGAATGGGACAGAGAAAAGGTCATTTTCTGAAATGCAATACACACACTCATCCTTAGTAAAGGTTTGAACGAAGAAGGCATCGGTAGAAAAGCAAGGCAGCAGCCCTATCAGCACTCCAGGTGCTGGAAGTCACGGAACGAAGGACACTGAGGACAGCCACTTTGTACTCCAATGGGACGGAGAGAGCTCTCCCTACCCGTACGGGGACTCGATGATCTCACAAAATAAGGTTAGAGATTGGGCGGAAACTGGCTGGGTAGGGTAGAGTGATCTCTCCCCAATTTAAGAAAAGCGAGCACAGCAGCCATTCGCCAGGAGTCTGGGAGGATACCCTCTACCCAGATCCTGTTGAACGAATCTAAAACAAAGGCCATGCATCGTTCACCTAAGTGTCGAAGCATGGCGTACGGGACATCGTCCGGACCATTGGCGGTGTCCGCGCACGAAGCAAGAGCGGAACGCAACTCACTCACAGTAAACCTGTCGTTGAAGGGTTCTCCGCCTCTGGAGGTAAAGTCCAGTCGGCGGCTTTCAGCAACATCACGACGTGCATTAAATGCTGACGGAGCAGCATCCCTGCTAGAGATGCAGAGAAAACGGTCGCGAAGGGCTCCGCCAGGGATACAGAGTGCGATAGCAGACCCATTCTCCTAGGAAACGGGAGAGGGTTCCTGCGAGAACTTGACTCGAATCCTTTTAACTATCTTCCACACCTATGCAAAAGAGGTCTCTCCGTTAAGTGAAGACCTGTATGGGCACCAGGAAGAGCAGCGGTGGTGCTTCAAAACATACCAGAACCTAGCCCTAGCTTGAAGAAATTCACCTAAAGTGGAATCGTTCAGGCAGTGGTTATAGCAAATGTAGGCAAAATGCTTCTATTTGAGGGCGGTCTTACACTCAACTGACCACCACGGAAGCGGTCGGCATTCAAAACGGCCAGATGTTCTAGGAATAGTAGCCAGGCACATGGCAATGATGTTACCTTAGAAGAACTCAACGGTCTCAGCCACTAACCTAAACTCCTCAAATGGGACAGAGAATTCAGTCATTTCCTGAAGTGCGGACCAATCATGCCCGCGACAAGCACTAACGGAGCGGGCTCTCAGGCGGCAGCGGCCCAGAAAATGATATTTGACTGCGAAAGAGAACAATACCGTGGAGGTCATCGACCACCCCCCAATCAAAATCAGGCTGTGCATCCTGAGAGCACATAGATCCACGCAGGAAAATGTTTAACCTTACGGAAAACGGTCACGCGGGGGAAAGCGGGGAGCCTTTGTTTTAGCCAAGGTTGGGTATGAACCATTTGTGCCGCCAGCTCTACCGGGGAAGCGCCCAGGGTGAGTAGAACCCGAAGAAGGTTTCCTAATGGGCGTGGAAACTATTGTGCTCGTAGGCCTGGAGGAGCCAGGAGCAGAGGGCGCCTTTCTTAAAAGTGAGGCATAAGATGTTCTGGGCAGCACTAGGCGCGCCAGGACCAAGTATTTAGCCACACAAAATGAGAGCGCATCCATCCTTCTCAAGGAGATAAGCACCATATTGCTTTGAAGATGCAGGGTGCGGATCTCCTCAATTAACACACTTGGCCATACACAATAGGGACTTATCATGTACGGCCTTCGAGCAACTTACACACTTCAGGTAAACTCAATTCAAATTATTAACAAGACATTACTTAATACTGAGATACAGAATTTTTTCTCATATAGGGTCACTCAAATATGAAATCATTTACTGTCACAAGTAGCTTGATGAACACACCTCAGTCAATATTTTTAAGAATAGAATTTATAAATATTACTTTAACATACAAACAAATTCCAAAATGTGTAACGATACTAAAGTTATACCATTTTTACCAACTATGATCCTCTCTCCTCTTTTTGTTGCCCTTTAGAACTGGCCTGGAATGAACTTTATGGTTTTTCCTTGTCCATAATTCTATAATTAGACCACCTAAAGTTGAGCATTCAAATAACTAAATCAAGGTATTCAATATAATCAGAATCATTATGCATGCAAGTGATACTTCCCCAAACCCTCCACCAAACCATCTCTTGCACCTGTGTCCCCTGAGGAAGTAACCTCCCTCTTTCTCTCCTCAAAAAAACTATACTCCTTCCCTCTCAAGTTTCTATTATCAGTTCCTTCTTGTTATTCTTCCTCGCCTTGGTTAGTTAATCAACCCCCCTATCCCTTCAGCAGGTTTCAGGACAAAAGAGTGATATATGAAATCATATATCAGGGTAATGACATCATTATGGAACGATTCTTGGACAACTTTATGAAAGTCAATTGTAGCCCTTCTCTCTCTCTCTCTCTCTCTCTCTCTCTCTCTTATTCTATATCTTTGTCTCACTCATTCACCTACTCGAGGTGATGCTGGTGACTACTAAAAATTGGGGCATCACCTCCAATAGTCAACATCTCTCAAAGCCCATGTTGCTAATGTCTGCAAGTCTTCCTCTGGAATCTTTGCCATATCCATTTTCACCTCAACCACACTAGTTTCAAGTTCACCATCTATGCTTTTGTTACCTCCAACCATGGTTAATATAACTACCTTCTCAACAGATCTCATGCTTCCACTCTTTGACTACTTAACTTGTTCAAAACATTGCAGCCTCTGTTCTTCTCTACCTGGGATATTTCTGTCATACAAGACCCCTGCTTCGATAGCTGCACTAGCTACCCATCCAATCACCTGCCACTACACCCCAACTAGCTCTTGTACCTATGCCCAAGGCATCTTGTTACCCATCTTTCCCACTAAGCCTATCACAACCCCTGAGTCCCCTTCATTTGGGGTCTGCCCCTTGTACCTCAAAGTCGTCTGGGCAACATGGGTAATTGTGCTGTTTTAGGAATGATCCGCCTGCTGCTAAATGGCCCTCCCCCTCCCTAGGTGCCTTTAAGACTCTCCTCTTCTCTCAAGGATTTTTTTTGTTTGATAAAGAGGCACTGTGAAGGGTGGTCCCTTGAGGAGCACTATACCAAAAATTATTATTATTTTTACATTTGTCCCTTTCTATGACTCAAGTGAAGATATTCTTAAATTTCCCCCCCACATAATTGACAAACAAACTTACAATGGAGATATTAAGTTTGGCAAAGTCAGGTTCTTGAGTCACTTGACAAACATTTAAAGAACAAGTCGTAGGATTTTCAGCCACAATCGTCTCCAGACTGGTGGCAGTCTTTAAGCCATTCAAACTATTTGCCCAGGCACTACTTGCAGCAAGGAACAGTACTGCAAAAATCACATGACAAACAAAATCCTGCAAAGTAAAAATATTTGTAAGAGGAGGGAAGGAATCATGCATACTAAGATGTTCCCTAACCACAAACATTAGACATTAATGGATTGTAGGAAGATGAATTGAAGTAAAGTTATTGGCATTCATCTCACCCATCCTCTATCCTCAACCTACCATTTTTTTCCTATTCCAATTATTTCCCTTCAAGTCATGCTAAGGACTTCCAAATAATAACATTAATTGATTTATAAATAAAAAAGGGTGAACACTATCAGCGAAATCATTAGACATATTAGTATAAAGCAGTTTTCTTTATTGGGCTTAAAATAGCAAGTACATGTATATATGGTAAATAACTATGAACTTAAACAAGTATAAAAATATAGTAACTACCCAAACTCTAGAAAAAGTCCCATTAAAAGGCACGACACCAAACACTTTGGACAATTACAAGTGGATTTAGAAAAGTTGTGCAAAAAAAAAATGAAAGTTAAGAAAAAAAATAAGCATTCAATTTTAATTCTTGCCCTAAAGAGAAAAAATCCTAGGAAATTGTTATGTTGTGTATAAAAAGAAAGGTGGAGAGGGAGAATAAGAGAAACCAGGAGTGGTACAAGGTTCTTTACATCTGATGTTTCGCTCCTCAGGAGCTTCCTCAGAGTGACAAGAAATGAGTGGGACCGCCAGCTTATATATGCATGTGACTGAACATTACATGCATATATAAGCCAGTGGTCCCATTCATTTCTTGTCACTCTGACAAAGCTCCTGAGGAGCGAAATGTCAGTAGTAAAGAACCTCATACCACTCCTGGTTTCTCTTATTCTCCCTCGCCATTTGTTGTCATAGACTCCCATCAAAAAGGAAGGTATATGATTTATTGAAGAAACTAAAGGAAGCCTCTATTTGAGCAACAAACTTTTATTCAACTTTTATGCTAAGTCTGAGATTTACCCTTCAGTCAAAGTGGTGCAATGCAACCAGCATTCTCTCCACATTCTTCTTGAGTCTCCCCCAATTGAAACTATCATCTGGGCAAACCAGATTTTTCACTTTCATTACCTTAAAATGTCATGGCTAAAGTCAAGCCATTAGGCTGATAGCCTCAACAAGCTTCGCTGACAAGGTAATGGCCTATGAGTCTTTGGAATGTTTTTTGTTTTTTTTAAGAGCCCATCTGTGACTGCCTAATAGGGCAAAAGTAACCATAATTCATGCTACAGCCTAATACTAGGCTAGATTAAAAAAGTAAAAACATGTAAAAAACAAAGATAAAACAGAAACAAAGGCTAAGAAATGAACTAAAACAAGACAAAAACAAATAAAAAACAAGATAAGCAAAAAAGCAACAAGAAGGAAGCCTGCTCGAGCATTGGGGATAGGCCCGCTTCCCCTCCAGTGCAGGAACATACGACTTACAACAAAGTCAAATAAAATCTTCCTCTAAAAAGTCATAGTCCACAAGTCTGTGTACATGAACCCATTCTGAGTACAAGGGATAGTGGAGGGGTTTTTTTGAGAACCCATCTGGCGACTGCCTACTAGGACAGAAGACAACATATTCAGACCACACCCTACTACTATGTAAATAACAAAGATAAAAAAAGGACAAAGGCAAAAAAAGGGGGGCAACAAGAAGGAAGTGAGTAGGCATGCCTCTCCCCGCCGCAAGAACATGCGACCTACAAAAAATAGTCAAATGAAGTGGATAGGCCAGCCTCCGACCTACAAAAAATAGTCAAATGAAGTGGATAGGCCAGCCTCCGACCTACAAAAAGTAGTCAAATGAAGTGGAGGCCAGTAAATAACAAAGATAAAAAAAGGACAAAGGCAAAAAAAAAGGGGGCAACAAGAAGGAAGTGAGTAGGCACGCCTCTCCCCGGCGCAAGAACATGCGACCTACAAAAATAGTCAAATGAAGTGGATAGGCCAGCCTCCGACCTACAAAAAGTAGTCAAATGAAGTGGAGGCCAGCCTCCCATAAAAAGTTGCATCGTCCGCAAGTCTGTGTGCATGAACCAGTCTCAAGTACAAGGGGCAAGTGGTAATGACCCCACTCATCCCAGTACTGGGATAGGTAACGTGCGCAAAGATCACCCAGACTGTGACATTAAAAAAAATGTGCCATACAGTCTGGGGGACTTTTTTTTAATTTTTTTATTAGAGCTCATCTGGCGACTGCCTACATGGGCATTAGTCGCCGTATTAACATAACATAACATAACATAACATAATTTAACGGATGACAAAAGCCACAAGGGCCTATCAAAGGTCATCCGTATCCATCAAATCCCATACCGAAAAGGACCTCGGAGTCCTGATCACAAAGGACCTAAAGCCCTCTATGCAGGTCGCAAAGGCAGCTGCTAGGGCAAATTCGATTGTGGGACTCCTACGAAAAACTTACACACGTATGGCCACTCAAATGTTCCTTCCATTGTATAAGGCACTGATAAGGCCACGGCTCGAATATTGCATCCAGGTCTGGTCACCATACTCCAAGAGGGACATGAAGAAGCTAGAGCAGGTCCAGCAGCGTGCTACCAAACTAGTGCCAGAATTGGCAGACTTGCCGTATGAGGAGAGGTTGGCTCACCTTAACATAACATAACATAACATAATTAAAACTGGCCTAGTTCTAGGCTACTTTAAAACAAAATTAAACGAAAAAAAACACCCTAAATGGGGGAAAGGAAAAAACAAAAACAAATGCAAAAAAACAAAAGGGAAAAAAAAACAAACCCTGCTTAAATAATAGGGAGAAGGCCGGCCTCCCCTAAAAAGTCAATAAGTCCACCAGTCGATGTGCACGCACTCATCCAGAGTACAAGGGACAGGCGGTAGCGACCCTGCCCATCCCTGTACCGGGACAGGTGTCATACGCGAAGATCACCCAGACTGGGACATTCAACAAGAATGTGGCGAACAGAGTCTGGGGGACTACACAATCGTGACAATTAAGCTGAGATAAGCGTTCCATCAAATTACAGTGCATCCTGTGAGTGTGTCCAATTGGGAGACAACAGAAAGTAATCTGAAGTAGTCACGGCATTGGGGGGTAGGTCCATGGAAACAGTCGTGGTGCAGTGGCAACTGGTGACATTTTTGCTTAGTCATACAATTTTATGAAATACAGAGAAAATATAATGCTCGTACAAAAACTTTGCATATTTGTTACATCTAGAATTTAGTAAGTTAGAATAGCTTTCATAAACATTTTGACATGTTTTAAAAAAAAATTTATTCAATGCCATGCTTAGTAATCAAAGAAAAGGTAAAACATAGAAAATTATTAATAATGGGAAAATATTACAAAATTTAACCTTACTCCATAAGTGTTTTGAGAATTTTTTCCCAATAATAGCAAGATTAGAAAGCCTGTCTTCACTTTGGGAACTCCATAAGTAACTTTGAATTCTTTTAAGAGCAGAAAATGATCGCTCAACAGTTGTTGTTGTTATTGGCATAGTTAGAATCAAATTTGTTAACTTGTATATTTCCTTAGGAAATTTGTCCATTTCATTTGCAATTAGAAATTTAAGGAGCTCAGTAACATTTTTTTTTGCAAGATTTGTGCGAATATAAGATACACAAAAAAGCTTTTCCTGAGAAGGTAACATCATAAAACTCTATGAATTCTAAATTTTCTATTGAACTGAAATATTTTTTCATTTTAATGACTATTTTAGCGAATGTGTCATGATTAGGGCAGTAAAAAATTTACCTACAAAATTGAAAAGGTTGACCTAAAAAAAAATTTAAGGTTGACTTTATTTTCAATGACATATGAACGAAAGGCCTGTAGGCCTTGAGGGGCTAGGAGCAGAGGGGTATCCTCCTTAACATTCAATGCATAAGACATCGCAGGCATAGCCAGGCATGCAATGCATGAGTCCTTAGCCTCGCGAAATGAGAGACAATCCTTCGCCTGAGCGGCCAGGATTTCCTTCTCAACAAGAGATACGCAACACATTGCTTCAAAGAAGCGAGATGCGGCTTTCTGCAATTGACACACTTTGCCTAATTGTGCACAGCCTTGGAGTAACTTACATAGATTTCAGGTAACCCCAACTTTGCACATCTACAGGTGCGATTAGTATGCCACCTCCGCAGAAGTGGCACAAATGCCTTCATGAGGTAGCGATACCAACCGGAGGAACTGACTCAGGAAGCTTGTCACAGTCAAACATGACAAAGAGTGTAGGGGTGAGTCTCGAGGCCACTCCCTGTTTTCTCATCACACGTTTAACCTTGACCGATCCATGGTTGGCCAGCTCTAAGGTGATGGCATCTATGGAATAGGTAGTCCATGAATTCCCTTGCATAAACTACTCCTTTCAAGAAGTTCATGGTATAGTGCAGCATTACACTCAACGGCATGCCATCAAGTGTCTGAAGGGCGGCATTAATGATGGCTGCCTCAGAGGGATTCAACGCATATGCCAGAAGGCTACCATCCGAAAAATGCATCACATTCGGCTCTCTACAAGTCAAGTTATTTAAATCTTCTCTGATGGATCATGTTGCCCTTAGCTAACATGCTGCCATCAGTGGAGCGAATAAAAGGAAGCATTTGAAACCAGCGAGGCTCAAAAATGCTAGGTAACCTCTGAATGAGGGGCCTGGACATAATCGAGGCTCGGCTCTGCGCACTTTTGGTTTTAGTCTGGGACTCCCCACCTGGGAAAACACCAGAGTCGGATGTGCTGATTTTGGCTTGGTCATATACCGAAACAGCAGTGTTAGGAATGTATAAGTAGTATAATGTTGAGATGCCACACTAATCATGTATCTTATTATAGGATTATATTATTGAGTTAGCCATCAATCTTATGTGCCTAGTTATTACCTGCCCTTAAATGTATATCTATGTTGAGTCAATCAATACATCATACCTAAGAAGAGCAACGTATCAACCAACTGACCTGAGAGGATCATTTAACATCTGAGTCAGCAAGTCTCATCGGAGTGACAACCTACAATAGAAGAGGACGACTAACGTCACTTTGTCTACTGTGTTTCTCGGTGAGTACCAAGTAGTTTTGGTGCTCTTTCAAGCAGCACTCCCATCCGTGCTTGTGGCTCCCAAGTCTGTTTTGTATTTTTTTTCTCTTTACGAGATGAGGGTAGGGAATGAACCCGCTTCTCCTCTCCGCCAGCAGGAGATGCTAAGCCAGATGGACGGACCAGCTTTAGCAAGATCCTACTCTGAAATGGACAAGGTCTTGGCTGTCACAGGGGCACCAGACAGGGCAGGAGATCCCTCCTTTCCTTGTGAGGCTTTGGGGACCTGAGCCATCTGAGGAGGAACTTGCACAGTGACGGACACAGGTTCTGTGCTTGGCACCGAGCCCCGGTTCGACCCCATGGAAGATCCTACCGCTCAGTGGGTGCCACCATGTGGTAACCCCTGACCCCCACAATATAACGGATGGCATTCGAGGAAACTTTTGTCTTTTCTTGGGGCAATGAACTGGCATCAGTCAAGGAAGAGAATAGGGCAGGTATACTGACCTGTTGCAAGCTGGTTGCGCATGCACACAGGCCATTAGGGAGCAAGGGCCGGCAAGCCCTGCCATACCTGGCACCCTTAATGGGGTTGGCTCTGCCTGCCTGCATGCTTTCTTGCCAGTCCCATGTGAAAGAAAAGTAGGGACTGCTGCTGGAAAGAGAAAGGGATGAAGGGAGTCCCCTACACCTGTAGACCTAAGAGAGGAATAAGCCTCTCTGGTCAAATAGTTTTGTAGGGGCCCCTGGGAAAGCAAAGGGAGGGGGGGGGGAGTCCATTTTTAATAGTGGAGCTTCCCAGAGGCAGCTCCATCAAGGGAAAGATAGAGGGGGAGTATTGTTTTCTTTATTAAATTCATTCATGGGCATGGTGACCCTTAGTGCCACGGGATGGAAATGCTCATCACCCCCACACAGTAGCCTGCTCTGTAAGGTGAATACAGGGTCGGTAGAACTAGCTGCTGCCATTTGAGGTCACTCCCCCCCACCTAGTGACCTGGCAGCTTATCCGCATGGCGGCTCCACCTTAGGCACTGCGTAAAATTGATAGATCTTGAAAGAGAGAGAAGGGGGCCGTGAGAAAGGTATAGGTGGGGATGAAGCAGGTTGTTAAAAACCCAGCACCCTAAACCGGAGTTCAGGGTGAGGGAACATTGTCCCCCCACCCTCAGCCCCAATCTGGGAAAGGTGGGTGAGAGGAAGCTGGTCGGTGTCAACACTGTGAAATTAGAGGCCAACCAGATAAAGTTGCAGGGAAAGTGAGGAACTAGGGTAAGAACAGAGCCTGTCAGAAAGAAGAGGCTAAACTGGATCCAGATGGGACGCTGAGTCCCGTCAGCATGGTGGCCAGGAAAGCAAATCGCCGTGCCCCTTACAGGGAGTGGCAATTCCACTGAAAAAATATGCTCTCCAAGCCTAGTTCAAAGGAGATGCGGGGAAGCCCCTTCAAAGAGAAGCCCCTCACTGGAATGGCTGTACGCTTCGCAGAGGCAGAATTTCAAGCACTGTTGGATGGACAATGCGATGAAGGCGGTGTCGCCTTTGAGGACTTATCAGGGGAGCTTGGGCTAGCCATGCAAGTCTTTTCCTCCCTCCGCCTCAAAACTTTAGGCTTTAGAACCAAGGGTTCATCCTTTGGAAGATCCACCGCCTTCGAGTCACCCAACCTATCACACAGTGTGGGAGTAGGTGCCAAAGCCCCTTTAGTTCTGGCATCCTTTTGGCAGATAGCTTTAGGAACTCATGAAGATGGCCTCACAACCAACTTCAGAGGTGTTGCTTCCTATGAGTATAATGACTCAGTAGAGGTGTGCAGCCATTTTGCATTACAGGAAACAGTCACACTGTGGGAAGGGGAGGAAGGCAAGCCATGGTTTTAGCCGGGGCTAGAGGGGAACCGTTTGTACTGCCAGCTGTACTTGGGAAGCGCCCTGGATGGGTAGAACTCGCAGAAGGGTTCGAAATGGGCATGGAGAGGCCAGGAACAGAGGATTGTCTTTTTTAACATTGAGCCATAAGACATCCCAACAAATCCCAGGTGCTCCAGGACAAGTACTTAGCCTTGCGAAATGAGAAACGATCCTGGGCCTGAAAGGCCAGGATTTCCTTCTCAAGGAGATACACACAACATTGTTTTGAAGAAGCGGGATGCAGCTCTCTGCAATTAATACATTTGGCCACACACAATTTGGACTTATTGTGTGCACCTTTGAGCAACTTACACAGACTTTAGGTAACCCCAACTTTGCACATCTACAGGTGCAATTAGTATGGCTGAAGTGGTGGCAATATTAGCCCCTCCACGGCAGTGGCACGAATACCTTCACACAGTAGTGATACCAATATGCATACACCGATTCAGGGAGCTTGTCACTGTCATGCGTAGACCTTGAACGCTCCATGGTCGGCTAGCTCCAGGGTGATGTCTTTATGGAGTAGTCTACGAGTTCCCTCTCATAAACCACTCCTTTCAGAAAGCTTATAGTAGAGTACGGCATCACATTCAACGGCGTACCAGAAAGTGTCCAAAGGGCACCAATCATGGCCACCTCAGAAGGATTTGACGCATTTGCCAGATAGCTCCCATCCGAGAAACGGGTCACCTTCAGCTCTCTACCAATCACACTAGCTAGTGCTCTCCTTTGCTGGATCATGTTGCCTTGGCCAACATGCTGTCATCAGTGGAGCAAATAACAAGAAAGCGTTTGAAGCCAGTAGGCTTAAAAATGACAGGTAATCGCTGAATGAGTGGCCCTGACATGATCGAGGCTCCACTCTGAACACTTGCAATTTTGGTCTTTGTCTGGGACTCCCCAACCAGGAAAGAAACTGCTTCTCTCCTCCGCCAGAAGGAGCACTTAGACCTGATGGACCACTCTCAGCATTATTCTCTGAAATGGAGAAGGTCTTGGCTGTCAAATGGTATCAGCTGGAGAAGGATGTCCCTCCTCTCCTTATGAATCCTTGGGGGCCCAAGCCATCTGAGAAGCTTGCACAGTGGTGGACTCAGGTTCTGTGGTTGGCACTGATCCCGGGTTTCCTGGCAGTCCCCTGTGAAAGTAAAGGGGGACTGCTGCAGGTAAGATGGAGTCGTCCGAGGGCCCCTCCAGAGAAGGGAGTGAGGGGTTCTCCTGCACCCATAGGCATAGGAGAGGAGTAAGCCTCCTCTACTGTCAGAGAAGTTTAAAGGGGCCCCTGAGAAAGCACGGGGGTGAAGGGATACCTCCTTTTTTGTTGTGGAGCTGCCCGAGAGTGGCTCTGACAGTGGTAAAGGGAAAGTAGATAGGTTTTTTATGGAGTTCTCATCAATGGGCATGGTGACCCTATTAGTATCATGGGGCACAAACGCTAATCACCCCACAGGGTAGCCTATTCTACAAGGGGTGAATACAGGGCTGGCAAAGCCAGCTGTTGCCATTCAAGACCACTCTTCCCATCCAGTGGCCAGGCAGCCCATCAGCCTAAGGGCTCCACCTTGGGCTGGGGTAAAATTGATAAACCATGAAAGGAGAGAGAATGGGTATGTGAGAAAGGTTAGAGTGGGGGTGAGGCCGATTGTTAAAAACCCACTACCTCAAACCAGACGTCAGGGGTGAGGGGGCATTGTCCCCTTTTCCCTCAGCCCCAATCTAGGATAGGTGGGTAAGAGGAAGCTGGTTGGTGTATACCTTGTGAAATTAAGGGCCAACCAAGGAAAGTTGTGGGAGAGGTGATAGAGAAAGTGAGGAAGCAGGGTAAGAAGACAGGGTGTCAGAAAGGAGAAGAGGCTAGACTGGGGCCAGAGATGGTGCTGAGTCCCATCAGCATGCCGGCGAGGAAAGAAAATTGCTGTGCCCCTTATGAGGGTACAAGGGACCAGCAGTACCACCCCCACTCATCCCGGTAGCAGGACAGATAACATGCAAAAGATCACCCAGACTACAACATTTGACAAGAATGTACCAGTCTGTGGGATAATGCAGTCATCACAATAAGGTATAGGCAAGCACTTCATCAAATGGCGGTGCATCCCACAAGTGTGACCAATTTGGAAACAACAGAAAGCACCAAGAAGCCATTGAGTTGTAGGTCCATGGTAACAGTCAGAGTACAATGGAATGCAACTTTAAGTTCTCCTCAGTCATCTCCCATCTTCTTTGCCAAGCAGCCTGATTCCTGTGTGGGAGGAAGAGCCAAACACTCGTCTGGTTACCCAGTTATCAGACTTTTGGCAGCCTCATTCCTCATAATTCTCACAAATCAAAAAAATCAGCAAAATATAATCTTGACATCTGGCTTATAGAAAATGTGGCGTCACAGACACTGTGAACCAGGGGATGTGGAGATTCCAAAGCCCACAGAGCACTCAGGGTGCTTTGTGAATAGCTATAGGTCACAATCCAGTCTCCAAACTGGGCATGACGTGTTATCTCCCATACTGAGCAGTGTATTGCAACCAGCTCAGCTGTGAAAACAGATGCAGTGCTTGGTAGAGCCCCACTAACTTTAACAGGGATGATACAGTGTGAAAACCAACCCCCCTCCTGGGATTTGGAGCCATCTGTATAATCTTGCACGGCTCCGGCAATACTCCTGCCACTATAGAAGCTTTGGGAGCAGAGGCAAGGTGACAAATAGTCAAAGGTGGTACCCTCCAGGGTGGAGTCTTGGAAAGAACCATGGGCACCACCGGCCTGAGCTTACAAAGAAGTTTCTTAGCCCTAAACCCAAAGGATATAGGGTATGACTGGCTTCTCTTGGCGGCATAGGCATGGAGTATCTTAGTTTAGTATGATCTTGGTGGGTTTTGCATGTGTCCTGGAGGATGATATCGGTCTTGCATGTAAGGGCATGAGTGATTCAAGTGTCAAAGACTATGAACAAATGCATTCTATGGAGGTCAAAATATTGCTTTCTGAGCAAAAACATTTCTTTCAAGTATAAGTGGGATGATGTGGGTACATTCCATGAATGTTGTATAGTATTTTGTTTTATGTCTTTTGTAGTGTGATAGTGAGTGGATGCAAGATTGGATTTCCCAGCTATAGAGGCCTAGTCAAGAGAGGAAAAGATATACTGCTTGTAAGTGTAGATGATAGATTTTCATGTTGTTCATTTTTGTGTTAGCTTTGCTTGTTGGTTTCTTGTATTTATCAGAAATTTAGTCCAGTGTGATACCAAGCACTATGGCGGTTGTATTTTAGAGAAGTTGGGATTTTGATAGAAGGATACAGAGGGATGGTGGTTATACTCCAGTTTTGGAGGATTGTAAAAGATGGTAACAGAGAATTTTAAAGGAGAAATATCATTAAGCTCTGTTGGAGACAGCGTTTGTTTCTTGTGATTAGAGTTGGAGATCACAAGCAGCTTGGGTGTGTATTTTAAGTGTTGGGTGAGGATGGTAATGTCCTCAGCATAGCATAAGTGTGTAATGTTAGGATTTTTGGTAGGGATGACATGGGAAAAAGGGGTTGAGAAGAATAAAGATCCCTACCAAACTCTTATTGTACAGTTAGCGCGGACCATTTTGCAAACTTCTCAAGTATGCATAACGGTCCGCATTTTGGGGACCTGTGTGATATCTCATTCACAGAAACTGTGCGGGAGAAGGTGACTAACTCATAACTTTCAGCCATTCACCCATGCAACAGCCACGTGAGACAAATCCGGTCAGTGTGTGACTGTCCTTCAGGGTAGGTGTTTGTTTTTGCGTTGTCACCAGGTTTCTTCATTTTTCCTCACAGTGTTCACTGCCTTTTGGGGTGTCCTGCCCTTTACGTGATGCCTGTAAATCGCACAGCTTGTGATAACATTGTGAAAGTGATTGAACTACACAAAGTGGGAAAGAATAATAAAGAAATAGCCAAGGCAACGGGTGTGACAGTGTAGTGTGTCCCGACTCCTAACAAAATAGCGCACGGGTGGAGGAGGTGATACTGTGCCCCCTCCACAAACATGCCAGGGGCAGGCTCCCGGCAAAGGAATTGAAGGAAATGAACCCTAAGCATCTCGGTAACATCTCCATCAGGCCAATTTAGGAAAATCTTCAGAAGCAGTTAAATTACTCGAAAGTGAAAGCATGTGTGAAGCCCCTCATCACTACGAAACAAAGGCGCCACCGTATCCAATTTGCCAAGGATCATAAAGAATGGGACCTTGTTCAGTGGCATGAGGTCCTTTGGACTGACGAAGCGACCTTTTGTATAAGTGAGAGCAAGTGAACGAAGGTGTGAAAGTCTCCTATCGCATCAGCATGTGATCCATGCTTGACAGTGACATTTTTTTTTTTAAGGGGCTATCTGGCGACTGCCCACTTGGGCATAAGTCGCCGCAAACAAACAGCCTAGTTTTAGACTACTTTAAAATAAAAAATTTAACAGAAACAATAAAAAAAGAGAACAATCAGGAAGCAAGCTCCGGCATCGGGGGGAGGTTCCCCTCCCCCCGGCGAAGGAGCCTGCGACCTACAAAAAACAAACAAACAAACAATAGTAACAAAAAAACAACTAGTTAAATACAAGGGAGAAGGCCGGCCTCCCCCCAAAAGTCAACAAGTCATTGACAGTGACAAGCGTTAAACACCCGCCCTATCTTATGGTGTGAGGCGCCCTTGGCTATGGTGGTTTGGGGAACCTTGTAATACTCCCTAAGAACCAGACTGTCAACTCTGAGCGCTATATTAACCTTCTGCAGGAGAATTTAGGAGTGTTTTGCGAAAACTGGGTGTGAGACCCTTCAGTAGGACAGCACCCCTTGCCACACCTCATGGGTGGCCAAAAAGTGGCTCAGTGATAGTGAGGTTGACTACATAGAGGATTGGCCTGGTCAGTCACCTTATATTTTCCCAATAGAAAACTTATGGGGAATCATGATGGCAAGCCTTCGTCAGGAGGACACGTCTACAATTCCCAAGACTGAGATAGCCATCCGGAAGGTATGGCAGGAAATTCATGCTTCCCACTGTCAGAACTTATCCGATTCTGTCCCCAAGAGACTCCAGCAAGTCATCAATGTCAAGGGCTTCCCCATCGGAAAGTAGCATTGACGGCGTAAGTGCTTAATTATTCTTTTGTAATTTTTTAAAATAATTTGCTAGAAATTTTTTGCATATATTTCCCTGAGTATGCAAAACGATCTGCGCTGACTGTATGTGTGCTGGCTTGCTGTGATATAATACTTGTGTTTGTCAGCCAATGAGGAATTTGGCTTCTTTTTTTTAAGAGGCTATCCTGGTGACTACCTGCATGGGCATAAATTGTTACTCACGAAAGCCTATTAGGTTCTATTAAAAAAGATGCGATAATAGTGATGTACCGATCGATCAGCATAATCAGCATATGTTTTGTTATTTGCAGAGCCTTTATGCTAATTAACATGTTATGAGATTTTATCATCATTTGCCAATATTTATTTTCATATTACTATAAAAGTTTCATCAATTCTCATTTACTATTTTTTTTATTAAAATTCTTTAGAATGGTTGGTGAAAAAAGTGTTAGAAGAATTTCCAGTGATTAAAGAGAATGTTATTAGTGTGATTAGGATAAAAGCTTGAGAAAACTGGATCAACTGAAATAAATAAAGGTAGTGGACTTCCTAAGTTCGTGAACATTCTGGAAAATGTTAAAGAGTCACTAAAATGAGTATAACTAAAAAAGTGGGTATGATTTATCCCTTCCTAAAATTAGTATATAAATAAAAACTTATCACACACTTTTTTCATCATTTTATAAAAAATTGTAATAGAAAAACTGTGGTCAACGGCACTTGTATCATAAATTGAACGAGTTCTATGTTTCGCAAAATTTATGACTTTTTATCATCTTTTACATTCCAGAAAAAGTAGGAAAAAAAAAATAGATTATATATAGAATGCAAAACACAATAATTTATAAATATTTTCTGCTATTGGTGTTCCTCTACGTCAGGTGATTTTCTTCCATTGGCTGATCTAGCAAGAGCTCTGTAACAGCTCATTAGTTTACTCTCTAGCTTGAAACTAAACTCCCCTGCAAGGATGCACAGTGTTTCAGGGTGTCTTTAATAAAATCTTTGTATCCCCTATTTGGATGGCTCCTCAATATCCTTAGTTATGTGAAAGCACCCTGCCCTGTTAACTAACTGGCAAGGTGGGTGGGTGCAGTAGATGCTAATCATGTGCCCAGTCTAGCAATGTCGGACTTTCACAATCTTTATATTTTGCTGCACTCAATCAAAATGATGGCCTTGATGGTGACAAGTTCAACCTTACCTAGAAATTTCATATTTGTAACTTTGTCCTCCCATGATTAATCATAGAGCTCTGATGTGAAAATGTTCATAGTTTTTGATAAAGTAGCCAGGACTGCGGCCATACAGGAGGCATTGCAGCCATACAAGAGGCTTGTGAGCATGGCTACTTTATACACAATCTTAGTACCAAGAATGATTTTTTTATTTAACATGAGTGAAGGTGAAATAGCAACCAATTTGTTTGCTCTGCACATGAATGCAGCTATTTCTTTGTCTAGAAAGTCAAAGAAGATGACATTCCAGGTATTGAAATTAGTCAAATTTTTAGCTGGGTGCCATCTATGCTGGTTGGGGAGGATATGAATTTAGGCAGGGAAGGGAATGGGCCTGTCTTGTACCGGCTCTACCATGGTGGTGCTTGGGAGAGGTAGACCTACAAAGGGATTCAGTGGCTACCATACTTGTAGGGCTCTAAGGGCCAGGAGCAGAGGGTGTTCTTAACTTGAAAGGCATAGGAAGTCTGGGGTTTGACAGGGTGCTACATGATCAAATGTGAAAGTGATTTGGTCCACAGCTAGAGGCCCTCCCATCTTTCCTCATCATATATTCAACCTTGACTACACCCTGGTCAGCCAGGCCCTCTGTGATGTCTTCTATGGAGTAGTCAATGAGTTCTCTCAAATAGAATATTCCTTTTTCAAAATTCATAGTAGTGTGGTGACACCTGCAAAGGTGAGCCATTGGATGTCTGAAGAGCACTTAATATGGACACCTGGGCAGAGTCTGTCACATTCACCAGAAGGGTCCCATCCAGGACACAGGCAACTTTCATTTTCCAACCTAATGCCTGGTGCTGATGGTAATTGCGCAATTTAAGTCAAGTAGAGAATTTTATTGGTTTTATTTTTTTAGGCACAGGCAATGTTTGGTACCTTTCCTAGTAATAAATAATTATAATATAAAATAATAAATACTGATAATATATCATTGAAACTTTGCAGAAAATTAAGAAACGAGGCCTATCAATTGGGCCAGTTTTTGTTTTGTTTTTGGGGGGAAGGGGGGGCACTCTGTATACACCATAAACATGTCACTTCAATTAAACTAGAAAATTCTTCTCTAAGGTGATATTTTGTATCAGTTGCTACTATCCAACCAGCTGTCAAGACCTAGTTATTCTCAAGTTGTGAATTCAAAGAGATCTTTACCTGTCCCATTCAAATTTTACTCCCACATTGAACTTTAATTTCCCACTGAGAAATAAAAGCCATCTTAAATGAATAAAGATGGATGATAAAAACCAACCTAATTTTGTTCTCTGTTTCACTGTAATTCCTTTGTCTTATACAGATCCACCTGTTTCATTTCATCCTTTCTGTTTTGTTGTAAGGCCTCTCAGTTACATCTAAATTCTCATTACAATGTGTGTGTCTATTGTTGTTCTAACTTGTCCCAGTTGGTCTTTACCTCATTATGAGAAACCTGATAACACATTTGAGATGGGCTCCAGTTCACCAACTGTTTCCACTATCAGAAATCTGCCCATTAAATGAAATTATCTAGCCTATAACATGACATCTTGTGGTAGATCTGACAAACAACCAGGACATGCAAATCACTTAAATATATTTTTCACCACAAGAGCCACTCCATTAAGGAATCAAATCAAAATCACTGATCACCCAATCAAAGGAGATCTCATTTGGCTCAAGCCTTGTACAAATTTCCTTTAGAGATGAAAAACAATCACTACTCTTAAGGGACCAGCTTACTTACAAATAAATGCATTCAGTAAATAAAACTATGTTAAAAAACTCACCAATGTTGGAATTCTGGCATCTTTAAGATAGATTGGATCAAAGATGAGGTAGAAGGAGAGTATACCAATAGTGAATAAAAAAGCAAGCACACCAACAGCCACAAAGAAACGACTGTCTGAAGAAAAATCTTGCACAAATGTAATAGGCAGCTTGTTTTGGCAAACACGATAATCAAATTGTTCTAATCTGAAAGAAGACAAAATTTTTTGTTTGGGCATTATGTTTTAACTTTACAACAATATCGCTCAACAATAATTTAGTTTAATAATAATGAACATTTTTAAATTTTGAATGGCAATATATGCACCTTAAACTTATCCTCTGGAAGCTACAAATTTAACTCTACCAGAAGGAGTTTAATTTTTTTTTACTCATTAATGTCAATAGCAGCTGTGGACTTGCTCAAATTGTGTTCATGAGTGGTGAAAGTATGAATGATTTGGATACTGGGGCATTAACATCGTTATTTCAAATTTTCACCCCTTTGCCTTATCTGTTTTCTAATTTTCTTCATTTGCCCAGTATGAATAAGCAGAGTGATTGAGAAGGTTGAGAGATTTTATCTGATTGTCTTAGAGTCCTAAAATATTGTTGCAAGCTGGAAATATATACAGGGGGCAGGAAAAGTTTACAATACACTGTTAGAAATGCAACTTTATCTAGTGTTAGTTAATGTAGGTTAATGAAATTTGCAATACACTTTGAACTTGTAATAAATACAATGTAATGATCAGAAAATTAAAATAGTGAACAGGAAAAATTGTATAAGGATAATAGTAAAATTTAACAATACAAAAGTTTGCAAAACATTCATATAAACTGGTTTAGTACTTGGCTGCATAACCCTTGTCAATTACAGCTTGCAGGCACTTTACATAGTCTTCTACAATCTTTCTATATGTGATTGAGCTAATTTTGTTTCATTCCTCAAAATATATTTTCATCATATCACATAAGTTACGCAGACCTCATTCCTGGACCACAAGTTTCAATTCCCTTCACAGATTTTTGATGGGATTCAGGTCAGGAGATTGACTTTGCCATTCCAAAACATTAATTCTACTTGATTGCAGGTAATTCTTAGTTTGTTTTGCTATATGACTGAGGTCACATTGTCGTGTTGAAATGCTCATCCTGGTTTCAAGTTCAAAGATAACACTAGATAACAAATTTCTTTCCCAAATACCCCTATACATTTTGCCATTTACTCTTGCTTCGACTACACCCATTCTCTAACCCCTGATGAGCAAAAGCAACCCCATACCATGGTTGATCAACCAACAAATTTTACCTTAAGAGATAATATTCTTTGGTGTGTAAGCTGCACACTTTTTTTCTCCAAACCATGTGCTCATTGAATTTTGACTGAAAAGTTATATTTTCATTTCCTCTGACCAAAGGATCTATTCCCAAAATGTTGCTGGTTAATTTGAATGTTTGTTTGCATATACCAAATGAGCTTTACAATTAATTTTCTTAAGGAAGTGGGGGGGGGGGGGCTTTCTTGAAGTATGAAAAAGGAGATCATAAAGATACAGTGTTCTAATTATTATATACTTGCTAACTTCAGCTCCACTCATTTCTAGATTTTCCTGCAGCTCTCTAACATTAGTTTGTGGTTTATTATCACATTCTGTTCTAGCAAGTTTTTGATCTGCACATTCTGTTAACATCCATGGGTAACCTAAACAATCCAAAGGATGAATTGAATTATTTATTAGACTTTCCAGTTACGTATAAAAGTAAGAAATAAATTTAGAGGTATTTTAAGCTATACACATATTTCTGTACCAAAGGCCAATTTTATGAAGAGCTACAATGGATTCACAAAAATCTTGACTGATTTGTTTGTTTATCCACATGATGATGTTGACGGTACAACTATCTTGTAAGGAAGGATGCAGTAGCTTTACACAATGCCGAAAGAAATCTTGCATAAAGTTTAGAATATTCTAGATATTTGGGAACATATGAAGATTAGTTTTTAATGAGAAATTTTGCGAATGTAACCTATTTATGTATTTATACAAATGTGTTTTAAACTTTTTCATTGTCAAATTTCACTAAAGTCTTTATAAGTTTTTCCTGTTTACTATTTTACTTTTCTGATCATTCCATTATATTTATTACATAAAGTTCCATGTGTGTTGTAAATTTCATTAACCTGTGTTAACTAAAAGTAGGTATGTAAATTTACATTTCTAACAGTGTTGTAAACTTTTGCAGCCCATTGTATATATTTTTCGCTTGAGCAGTTAATATATGGTCGGCCAGAAAGTCTGGACTCACTTAGGAAGAGGAAAGAAAACATCAAAATTTTATAGAGCAACACCAACATTTATTCTTCAAAATAAAGTCATAATTCTCTATGATCTTCTTCCAGCAATCAGCCAGTATCGGAATCTGTCCCAGATACCAGGTTGATGGTCAAGAGTAAGATCCCAGGAGTTGAAACATATGTACCACCTCGAGACCTTCACCTGACTGACTGTGTCTACCCCTTCAGTATCACAAATTTCCTTCACAGCAACTCTTGTAGAAAGTTTTCGCTTGTAACAGTAGCAAATAAAAACTAATTCCACTTTCTTCCAAACTCATCTCTGTCAGTTAGGGCAGGCTTACACATAGAGAAATAAACTACACAGGAGCAACAAACAACAGAATAATGAGGTTGGTAGTTGAATGAGTAAGGTCAACTTAACCTAATGTAGTTGAATGAGTAAGGCTAACCTAACCTAATTTGGTCAAATGAGGAAGGCTAAACTAATGAAATATCTGTGTATAGCTTAAAATACCTCTAAATTTATTTCTTACCTAAATACATAACTGGAAGTGTTGCTCCATAAAATTTTGTTGGTTTCTTTTTGCTTCCTAAGTGAGTCAACATAATAATGGGGAGAGAGAGACCGAAAAGAGATTGAA
The DNA here is from genome assembly GCA_963969495.1 of Ceratothoa steindachneri. NCBI lineage: Eukaryota > Metazoa > Arthropoda > Malacostraca > Isopoda > Cymothoidae > Ceratothoa > Ceratothoa steindachneri. The sequence continues at coordinate 73,458,875 of OZ018320.1, forward strand.
AGGTTGTCCACATAGAGAGTAGACACTTCCCTGCAAAACACACTCTTCCTGCTCTATTGGGCCGGAGAAAGCGTCCCTACCCATACGCGGAATCGAAGATCTTGCAAAAATTCAGATATAAAGATTGGGAGGCATCCCCTCGCCCCCACCATGTGGAGAGTCTCCATGATAATGTATCGCCATATAGTATCTTAGGCTTGCTCCAGATCGAAAAACACTGTGCCATAGTGCTGTCTATGAAGGAAGGCCTCATGGATAGCACTTTCCAGGCAGAGCAGAGCATCTGACATTAAATGGAACTTGCGGAAGGCGCACTGTACATAAGACAGATGGTCTCCATTGTCCAGAAAAAAATCTAATCTAACATTTACCAATTTCTCCATCAACTTGCAAATGCAGGAAGTTAGAGAGATTGGGCAGAAACCAGCTGGGGTAGAGTGATCTCTCACTGGTTTGCAAAAAGTGAGCACAGTAGCGATTCACCAGGAATCGGGGAGGATACCCTCTAACCAGCTCCTATTGAACAAATCTAATAGAAAGGACATGCCTCGCTCAACCAGGTGTCGAAGCATGGAGTACGGGACATCGTCCGGACCATGGGCGGTGTCCGCGCACGAAGTGAGAGCGGAACGCAACTCACTCACAGTAAACTTGTCGTTGAAGGGTTCTCCGCCTCTGGAGGTAAAGTCCAGCCGGCGGCCTTCCGCGACATCACGATGTGCATTGAATGCTGGCAGAGCAGCACCCTGGCTAAAGAATGCGGAAAAAGCTGTCGCAAAGGATTCCGCCACGGACGCGGGATCCGAGATTGCGGTCTCATTCTCCTGGAGAATGGGAGGGGGGTCCTGCGAGAACTTGCCCTGAATCCTTTTGACTCGCTTCCACACCTCAGCTAAAGGGGTCTTCCCGTTAAGTGAAGACACGTATGCCCGCCAAGAAGAATGGCGGGCGTGCTTCGAAGTATACCGGAACCTAGCACTAGCCCGACGAAATTCAGCGACATTGAAATCGTTTGGGTGAGCTTATAGCGCATGTAGGCATAATGCTTCTGTTTGAGGGCCGTCTCACAATCGGCGGACCATCATGGGAGTGGTCGGCGTGCAAAATGGCCAGACGTCCTAGGAATAGTAGTCAGGCCCACAGCGATGAGGTTGCCGGAAAAGAACTCAACAGCCTCATCTACCGACCTAAACTGCTCCACTGAGATAGAGAATTCAGTCATTTCCTAAAATGCAGGCCACCGCGCCGCGCCAAGCACCACCGAGGTGGTCTCTCAGGCGGCAGTTGCCCTGAAAATGATATTTGAATGGGAAAGTGATCACTACCGTGGAGGTCACTGACCACCCCCAAATCAAAATCAGGCTGTGCATCCGAAGAGCACAAAGATAGGTCAAGGCAAGAAAATGAAGCGGTTCTCGGACAGTGATGCGTAAACTAATCCACGTTTAGGACAACCATCTCAAGCTCTTTGATCAGATCGGCAAGGACTTGTCCCCTGGGATTTATGGAGTAATCTCCCCAGAGAGGATGCCTCCTGTTCAGATCTCCAAGCAAGGGAAAGGGCCTCGGCAACCGTGCCACGATGCGGCGGAAGTCCCCCTGCGTCGAATCAGCTGACGGTGGAATGTACGCAGAAATGATAGTATACCTCCTATCCAGGTGCAACTGCACAGCCACTGCTTGAAAGGAGGTATCTAAAGAGAAAGGAAGAACGGAGAGTCCATTAAGTGAAGAACGTATACCCGCCAAGAAAAGCAGCAGGCGTGCTTCGAGATATACCGGAACCTATCCCTATCATGACAAAATTCAGTGACAGTGAAATCATTCGGGGACACGTCTAGTGCATGTAGGCATAATGCTTCTGTTTGAGGGTTGTCTCACACTCCGCTGACGACCACGAGAGCAGTCGGAGATCAAAACGGCCAGAAGTTCTAGGAATAGCATTTAGGCCCACAGCGATGAGGTTGCCAAAGAAGAACTCAATGGCCTCATCACCTAACCTAAACTCAACTGAGATAGAGAAATCAGTCATTTCCTGAAATGCGCACCACAGCGCCCGCACCAAGCACCACGGGGGCGGGCTCTCGGGCAGCAGCAGCACATAAAATGATATTTGAATGGGAAAGTGATCACTACCATGGAGGTCATCAGCCACCCCCCCTACCCAAAATCAGAGGCTAGGTTGACTCAAGGCCCATGTCTATCTCGGAGGGGGGGGGGGGGCATCGCAGGTCCAATTGGGAGTGGTCTTTCTAGTCGGGTTAGAGGGAGCATGCCTTTAACCCCCACTAGGTTTAATATTCAAGCAGGCAGGTTTTTTAATGAGGAGCGGTCAGTTATCGGCTGCCTGCTGGCTTTCTTGGCAGTCCCCTTGGAAAGTAAAGGGGGGACTGCCACTGGAAACAGGAAGGCACCTGAGGGCACCTCCAGACAAAGGGGTGAGCGGGAGTCCCCTACACCCATATGCAAAAAAAAGGAGTAAGCCTCCTCTCTGGTCAAAGAATTTTGGAGGTTCCCCCATGAAAGCACGGGGGAGGGGGGCATTTTTTCTGAGGGTCAAAGGTCAGAGTGTTCACAAAAAGGTCATCATGTCAAATATTGTCATAGAAACATCGTTCTTCCACTCATTTGAAAGATCTCTTTATCCTGAACATTTTTGTATTAAAATTGTTCAGATTGGTTAATTCTGGCCAAAGTTATAATCTCTCAATGTTTTGGGACAATCAGTTTGACTAAAAATTCATCTGGCCATAAATATGGCCACAATGACCAGATAGGCCTCATACTTAGTATGTGAACTTTATTCATCATAACCAACAATGATGTAAATTTCATGCGACTCTGTGAGCAAGGGGCCAGGAAGGTATGTACACTTCATGTAGAATGCCCCAACTTTAAGTTTATTTGGCAAACCTTTTTCTATCACACATGTAAACGTCTTGAAAAAAGAAAAAATGAGTAACAGAACTTTTGAAAAACCTGATATATTACAGCAAACTTGCTCTTAACCCCTTGCCTATGATGAATCCACTGTTGGATCCATTCGGACTCTAGCGAGTCTGATGATGGATCCACTGTTGGATTCACACCTTTTTCTATAATGTATTCATCGAGGCAATGTTCCGAAATACTTGCCAGAGCGCTGGCTGACAATTCGCCATATGTCTCGAGAGGTGTGATGTCATATGTGTGTCAGTTGCTGATTGGCTGAAATCCATACCAGTCCGTGTAGCACTTACATGTTACAAACTTGGGCAGCTGAAGACAATTGCACTTGCGCTTATCTCTAGTGTCAGGAAAATGGCATAGTAAATAACATTCGTTGGAAAGATGTGAATGAGGATGATATATGGACATTCTTAGTTCTCTACTTTTTTACTGGTTTATACAAGTTGAATGAAATGAATCAGTATTGGGCGCGTCAACCTTATAATCGAGGTATTCATTTTTTTAATGCTACTGTTATGAGCAGAGACAGGTATATGTCGATTATAAAGTTTTTGCATTTTTTTATGGTGAATGAAGAAAAAAGGAACATGCTAACAACTCATTTAGAACCTTTCTGTAACATTTGAAGAACAATTTGTATGGAAAATGTAGGCGAAAATATCTATATGATGAGGCATTGCTTTTATGGAAGCCCCATAAAAGCAATTTATAAAGACAAAGCATGCATGATTTGGGATTAAATTATTTGTCATGTGTAGTAGTGATAGTAATTGGAGTGGATACAACTACAACTTTTGTGTATACTATGGCAAAGACACAAGCAATCTTTATACTTTACCTAATGTTTATGGAGTGAATGAACTAAGTACTAGTTCATCTATTAAAGTCAGTTTGGGGACAAGGTCATCATATATTCGTTGATAATTGGTATACAAGCATCTGACTGGCTGACTTTTTACTTTCACAAAAAACAGTGATGACCAGGATATTGCGCACGAATAGAGGAGTGCCAAAAGAGCTGTGTGATGAAAAACTTGCAACACTATGGAGCTGCTTTTGTTCGCAAGGACAATTTATTATTGGTAAAATGGGAAGACCGAAGATCCATTCATGTATTGACCTCCAAGTATTGTGCAGACTTTGTGGAAAAAGACAAACTTACTTTGGAGGAAATAGAGTAGTATACAAAAGGCCTTATCACATAGATCAGTACAATACGTATATAGGAGGGGTTGATAAAGCTGATCAATTGCTAGAACCATACAACCCAAGCCGAAAATCTCATGCTTGGTTCAAAAACTCTGGTATGATGCTTAAACAGTTTTATTGTGTATAAGAATATCACAAGAAAGAAAATAAGTTTCATGAAATATGTAACAATGTCTGTGGAACAAATATTAGAGGCACATAATTCTGGAGCTGTTGCTTCTCGTGATAAATTTGTTTCCAACAACCCTCATAGCGGACACAAATGAAAACTTGAAGAAGTCACACATGCTCTTATCCCTATTCAGCCTACATCCAAAAAAAGAGATGTAGGATTTGTTACTCAGAAGTAAAAAGACAAACAAGAAAATGTTGTAGTGGATGTCCAAGAAACCCAGATTTATGTAGTGTTGAACACTTCAAAATGTGGCACCGCAAAGATGGCTCTTCTAAATAGGTATGTAATGAATAAAATTAATATATATGTAAGTTTTACCTAATCATTTATCAAGTAAAAACAGAAATATCCGCCAAAATAGCAAAAATAAAAAAGTTGACCAAAAATAGTGGAAATAAAAAAATCTTTTTTCGACCTTATTGAACAGGAGGGAAATCATACAGAAGGGGTTAAAGACATGCAATGGCCAGAAGAGCCTCATCAACTTCAAACAAGGGGGAGGTAACATGGAAGCCAACTCCCACTTCAGACTCAGCCATCTGTGGCATCTTGAGCAGAACCATCAGTGCCACCAGCTCAAGGTTACACCAAACTCTCAAATGAGTTTCCTAGCTTTAAACCTGAAATGAGTGCTATTGCAAACTAGGGAAGATGCTAAACTCACATGTACAAGTGCATAGTGCACTGTGCATGATATAAAGCGAGTGGAATCTCTCCCACATCAAAAAAGGCTTTCTACTATTGAGGATGTGAGGAAAGAACCCCCTAAATGGCATGTGCAGAAGTAACCCCAAGCAGACAAGTGTGGTGAATTGAATCAACTTTCTGCAATAAATGTTGAGAGGCAGGAGTAGATCTTGCAACTGCAGTCAAGTTTTAAGTGAACAAAGAAATAAATTTAATGATCTTATCTAGTAGCTACCTAAGAGGGCTTAGACATAAACGAACAAAGAAGTGGTACAATAGTAGGGTAGCCATATCAGCACCCAATATGATAAACACCACAGTGAAAAATCACAATGTGCATATCTCAGGTGAAGAATCAGTGTGTGTACAACCTGTCTAGGTAAGCCCCATTTAGGAACAAGTCTAGGTCATGGTTAAGACCACAATGGTGGCATGTACATCACCTTGATCTTCACTTAAGAAAATCTAAACCTACGTATTTTGACATAATGAGAAATGTGCCTCAGAGCCTGTTCAAGTCAGCACTTCAGGTTAGACATCTGAACCATACCAAAAGAGATTGAAAAGTCATCTATGTAGTGTGTTGAGAAATTCTCCTCCCAGCACAACGGTGATACCATTGTTGCTCTGGTCATCAAAGTATATTATCAAACTAAGAATCTTGAAAATAAGTATTCCCATCTTCTTGATAATGATCATCCACTTAGAATCAATCTTATAAATTTTCTTGCCTCAATTCAAATCCAGCTTAGTTCAGATGGATGTGGGTATTATTAATATTAACCATTTAATCTATGGCAAACATGAGAGGAAAGGATTAAATTCTTTGATAATGACACAACCTACTGTAGGTGAATTTTGGCAAGGTTATATCATGAATACTTTCGACAATTTGATAAAGGCATGGCAGGAAATGAAAACAATCACGTTGATAGAGGCATGGCAGGAAATGAAAACAATCGCGATGAATATTTTCAGGCATAAAATCTATTCAGAATGAAATACATGCTTATCAAGTTTGGAGCTGCCATTACAAAAACTTGATGGAGTGACAGAGCAAGCTGTATTTAATAAAATAAATAAAAATGTTGTGGAGTTACTTAACTCTGAATTGTAAGAATATAAATTTGGTTTATTTATACCAATGAGTCTATAGTAAAATTGATTTCATCAATATAGTGACTTACAGTACTTGCCTACATGCAAATTCTATATTACATATCAATTGCTTGTAAAAACACATTTATAACTAAATATTTATAATCAGTTCTATACTTACTGAAAGCTGTAGTATATAGGAACAACTATGTTTTCCGGTTGCTTATCACATTGGACTGAAATTTTCAGGAGAGATGAAAAGCTTGTTGTTGTTGCAAATGCACAAATTGTAAAAAACTGAAAATGCAAATTAAACAAGTGAAAAAATAATAGGTCATTTAAAATTGTAGGATCTCATATTTTTCTCAATGAATAAAGTACTCCTGACATTTAACAAAAGCTCCTTGCTAAAAAAGCATCTCATTTTTATTTATCAAGTACAAAGACAGTAAGGAAAACTTACAAACTGAAGTACTTTCATAAACCCTCTTGGTTCTTTTAAGACTTTGGCATCAAAATTCGACAGGACAATCTGAAATAAATAACCAAATAATTGACCAAACCGGTATACTCATGTGATTGACCAAACCGGTATACTCATGTGATTGACCAAACCGGTATACTCATGTGATTGACCAAACCAGTATACTCATGTGATTGACCAAACTGGTATATTTGTGTGATTGACCAAACTGGTATACTCGTGTGATTGACTATACAAGTATACTCATATACGATTCACCAAACAGGTATACACACGTGTGATTAATCACAATATGCTCTGCAAGTAGTAGGAGGAGAGAAACGCAAAATGCTGATCTGGTCACCCAGTCCTAGACTCTGACTCTTGTCATTTCTCTATATCTCTACATGGCCAGAAACCCAGCAGAAGACAATATGGACATCCTCCAAGCATCATGGATAATTTGAAAGGATAAGGTCAAGATTGCAAAGCTTTGAGGGCATTCAAAGTGCAGTGAGTTGCTAAAAATTACAATCCAGGCTCCAAATTGGGTACAAGGCAAAAAATTCCAATAGATAGCAGTGTATTGCAACCAGGTCAGCTATGAAGACAGATGCAACATCTGGTAAGGCCTCAACAGTTCAAACAGAGACAGATGAAGGCTGATTGTGTCCAGATTTTGAGATATCACTGTACACTGGCACCAATGGCACCAGTGTGACACAATGTGTATTCCAAGAGGTTCAATTTTATTTAGAGTACACATATAGCAACTACCACCAAGGTAATAGATCAGGGTAATCAATTAGGGAAACAAAACAAGAAATCAAACAATAGCAAGAAGGGTTGCCTCAGCATCTGCAGTAGGCCTGCCTCCCCTCCCTGGCTCTGGAACATGCAACCAATAGGGCATTCTCTGTGAGATCAACCAGAAAAATTGCAAATTAAAACTAAGACTCTAAGATTTTGCTAAAATTTGGTTTATAGGAAGTTTTGGGGCCCTAAACCCATTCCTGAAATTTCAAGGTCAATCCAACAAACGGTTCAAGAGATATGACCTTGGGCATTTTGAGGTCAAATGCGAGGTCACTAACATTTGGGGACCCATAACTAGGGTAATAATGGTCATAATTATATAAAAGTATATATATTTAGAATCAGAAAAGACAAGGAACCCAAATATGAGTGTTATAATTCTAGGTTAAGGTCAAGATTTGAGCTCTGGGTTATCAAAATTGAAAAAAAATTTATGAGAAAAATGAAGGCATATGCTTTGGCTATTAGAATCAGTAAAAAAGTTTGTTTATGCTAGTATTTTTCAAGTAATTATTACATAAGTGAGCACTATATTTTTAAGTTGTCCATCATTTCTACATATACTTCACACTTACGCTCTTAAAGTGACCTATAGAAATTGAAATAATTTGGGGAGGCATATAAAAAAACATCAAAGGTCTTGGCTATTAGAAACAATCATAAAAAGGTTGTTTATGCTATTACTTTTCATGTAACTAACTTATGTTGACATCATATTTATAAATTACAGGTCAATTTAAGAATTTATTTTAGCTATCAATTTGATTTTATCTAAAGCTACAATAAAAAAGTGATATTTCACTGATAATCCTCACTAAGAATTTTTTCTTTTTATTATTTTAAGAGCTCATCTGGCGACTGCTTACTTGGGCATTAGTCACTTAAAAACTGCCTAGTACTAGGCTACTTTAAAATAAGATTCAATAAACAAAAAAAAAGGAAAAAGCAGGAAGCAAGCTCTGGCATCTGGGGGAGGTCCACATCCCAAACGGTGCAGGAACATACAACCTACTAAAATAATAAAAAAAAACGAACTAGTTAAAGGGGAGAAGGCTGGCCTCCTCCCAAAAGTCTAAAAGTCCACAGGTCGGCGTGCACGAATCCGTCCAGAGTACAAGGGACAGGCAGTAACAACCCCACCCATCCCAGTACAGGGACAGGTAACTTACACGAAGATCACCCAGACTGGGACATTCAACAAGAATGTGCCGAACAGTCTGGGAAATGACGCAGTCTCACAATAGGGCACAGGCGAGTGCTCCATCAAATGGCGATGCGTCACACAGTGTGCCCGATTCGGAGATGACAGAAAGAGACCTGAAGCCATCGCGGCATTGGAGGATAGGTCCATGGGAACAGTCACGGCACAATGGCAGCAACTTTAAGTTCCCCTGGACCGTGGCATCACAAATATCGTGAACCAGAGGGTGTGGAGATTCCAATGCCCAAGAGAACTCAGGGCGCTTTGTGAGTTGCAATAAATAATGATGCAGTCTCCTCACTGAGAAAATAATTACAATAATGATAGGGAAGACCTGTTAACCTAATACAATTTTGCCATATTCGATACTTTCTTCAATTTCTTTCTGATGAAAAATATATTTAATTCTGCTGCCTCTTCTTAGAAGAGGATAACTCATGACAGTTAATATATGATGTCCTGGCAGTGCACATGAATCCTTATTTGATGGATAATGATATGCACTTGCTCCTGATGACCCAGATGCATGTAAAAAATACAGTGTAATCATCAAACTCCTCACAATATTCCTCCACAATTCCATACCAAACTTGCCTGTCATAAATGCAGCTAACATACTCTCCTGGTTTGACACATTTTAGGTTATCAACCATTGCAGGTTAATTAGTAATATGGCTTTTCCCTATTCTTTTCTTTTCTCCAATGTCACTTGAAATGAGATACACCATCAATTCTTCCTTTGGAAGAGTTCTGTTGTGTTCATGACTGATGGCAGCCTTTCAATCTCAAGAGATGGTGAGCTTTTGGTTAAATACCTGGGTGGCTGATCTAATAGACGCCTCAGGGCCTTGCAGTCCCTAGGGGATTCTTGGTGACAGTCTAAGCAGACACATTTCATGATAATGCATCATTCCAGACGATGAAACTTGCCTTGCAATATAAGGGTAGGGTTAATGTGGCTACGCATGGCATTATTGCAGGGGAGATGGAGGGTGTGTAGTGTCAGAAAGCAAACACAGCAGTGACAGGTGATTAAACGAGGGACCAATTCTTTCTCAAACTTTCTAAAATTTTCACGCTGGCGCACGTGGACTTGAAAGAATAGAAGAGTATTTCTGAGTGGGATTCCTCTCACAGTGGTCCTTCAAGGGCATTCTCTTGTTGATGAGGAGAAAGATTTGGTAATTTAGTGTTTACAAACACAGAAGAAAAGGAATCTGCCATTACATTATCATCATCAGTTAAGGTGTTATCAATTAATAAGGGACCAATAGAAGGATGAGCATACTTTTTATGCCTCATGTAGGAATAAAACAACTTTGGATGTGAATGACGCTGGGATACAAGGTGGAGTTCATATTCGGACTGAGCACATATTAGAGCCAGTCTTAAATTATTGTTGGTTGCATGGAAGAGATGAAGTTTTTGCAATGTAGTAGAGGTGCAGGTTGGGGTAAACCTGAAGATCAGCAGTGCGCCCAAAAAAGTGGGTGGGGTTTCAGCCAAAAAGACACTAAGTTGGGTTTATGTTTCATTCCCCTGTGCATGAATATTCATGCGCATTTGTTTAAAAACATTAGAATACAGTAAACCCTTGATATAACAAACCTCAATATAACAAATTTCAGATAAAACAAACCATATTTCCTGGCCGAACTCCATCGAGTTTAACAGGAAAGCGTTACGACCAGCCTGAGTGAGTGTTGGTGTGTCACGTATCTCCTACAGTGTAAGGTTTGTATCAATAACTATGTTGTGTAGTCCACTTAACTTTATTAGTAATTACATATCTATAACAAACTTGGTTCGTTATTTCCATTGCCTTTAACGCCCATCGGGTTTACAAACTTTCAGCTTTAACGAACGACCCTCCACCCCATATAGTTTGTTATATCGAGGGTTTACTGTATTATTCTATAAACAATTATGATTATATACTGGGGGCTATGCCCCCCAGACCATCCCCAATTATGATTGATTTGGATTTTGATGATGCTTTTTGTTTTTGACACATTCCTGTGGATGGTTCTAATTGTATATTGTAGATGCATGATCTGACATAATCCTGTGGATGCATTTTGTGGGTGGGTTTTGGCGGGTGAGGATGGCCTTTGCTGGGCCATTCCATACATCTACAAACAGTTTGTGGGAGAGTTTTGACAGATGCGGATAACCTTTGATAGGCACTTGCAGCTTTGTCATCAGTGAAATCATGTTATGCTAGGTCCTAACCGTGAAATCATGTTATGCTAGGTCCTAACCGTGAAATCATGTTATGCTCTAAAAAGTAATAAGTTTAGTGCAATTGTCTTAATTTTCATTATACAATTTTCTAGTTTGGTTCATAACAAGTTCGGTCATCTACCTTGTACTTTATTCTATCCATATGGTGTAGATTACAATTTAATTATTCAAAATTTATCTCATAACGCAAGATAAAATAAAATAACTAAGAATTACAGCCGAACAATATAAGATTGCAGTGATAACACAAGATACAAACGGCAAAACAGCAGACTCAAAAATGGGGGATAGCAAAACGTAAACAAACCTGCCCAGAACTACCAAGAATGCCACAAATGTGGAATGAAATTCACAGCAGAAAATGAAGAATATACAATTCGCTGTGACAACTGCCTCCAGTGGCTACACTATTATTGTAGTGAACTAGGCACATTCCAAATAATGAGCTATGCCAAAACAAACAGGAAATTCACTTGCAGGGGGTGCTGCAAGGAGAAATACAAAGATAAGTCAGAGTGGATGCGCCAGGCAGAAGCTGCTATCCAGAAACACAAGTACTAAAAAATACTGGAGCAATCTCCAAGACAAACAGGTCTCCTCCCACCACACACAAACATGAGACCAGCCAGCTACTTTCACCACAGACCCTCCCAAAGTCAGATAGGCTAGTGAAGACAGTCAGCCTAGGAGATATACACAAGTACCAGTACTCAGATGCAGTTAAACATACACATATACCACTACCCACCGGAGACCAAAAAATACAACCCACAGCACAAACACCCATACCCATAGCACTGACACCTCTGCCCACAACACAAACACCACCCACAAGAGTGCAAACATCTCCACCCACAGCTACGCCCTCTGATTTAACCAAAGTATATCAATCTTGCTCCACAGGAAGAATAACCAAGATATGTAAATACTATGCCCAGAACAAATGCATATATGGGGTTAAAGGAGAGGAATGCAACCATAACCATCCCAAGTCAGCACAAAACTCATGAACCATGGCTTGGACAAACAGCTAGGCTGCACACTCTGCAGAAGATGCCCTGAATTCCATCTCACACTATGCCGGAATGCTCTCCAGAACCGGAAATGTTTCAAAGGAACAAGGAGGAGGAGAATTAAGGAAGAGGACCCCACCGGACCTACACAGCATCACAGGAACCAGTCAACTAGACCTAAGATACCTAACCTTAACCGAGGAATACCACAACAGCATCAGTCCAGGAAAACTGTGGAAGAAAGGTACAGGCCTAACCCTAATAACAATAATACTCAGGAGACTTCTTTTTTAGAGAAGTTCATGGAGAAGATACTGGTGATAGGGAGGTTAGTCCAGGGAAACAATGGACTAGCTCATGGACAGACTGGAAGTGGGCCAAGGGTGCAACAACCAACACTAAGCACTTTCCTGTTCGGCAATATTAGGGGTCTCTATCCAAAGACAAACCAGGCCAAAATTCCAATGCTGAAGGAGACAGCTCAAGAAGAAAATATGGTATTCCTGGCATTTACCGAAACTCACTTGACTAGAGACCACCTGGATGCCAAGATCAATATAGAAAACTACACCATCTTCAGGACCGACAGGCAGAACAGAAGCCATGGAGGGGTAGTCAACTATATCCGGGATGACTTAGCAACCAGTACAGAAAATGTAGAAACTTTCTCCAATGGCACAATAGAACTTTTATCAATCTACATAAAGAAGTTAGACCTGATAGTCATCACAGTGTACAGACCCCCAAACACCACAGCAGAACAGTTTCATGAAGTTGTCACAATAATCAATGTGGCATTGAACAATCTCCCAAAGCAAACCACAGAAATAATCATATTGGGTGACTTTAACTTCCCACACCTCAACTGGTCAAATATGGCAGTAAACGGAGGTACTGTCGATGAGAAGCAACAAATGAGGGAATTAAAAAAGCTTGTAAATGAACACTTCCTCACTTGGTGTTTAAGTCAACCCACAAGGGGCAATAATATACTGGATCTCCTACTCACCAACAGCCACACCCTAATTCACTCTTATGAAACCAATGAAGCCATCATGTCTGATCATAGGCTAATCCAAGTTAAGACATGCACAAACCAGTTGACTGAAACAGGGAGACAAAAGGAGATTGGAAGACACAGTGGAAAGCCTGAACTTCTACAGCCCAAACATAAATTGGAGCAGATCCACTCAGAAATTCAAGAAATAGACTGGGAAAGACACCTAGGCAAGAGACCATAGCTAACACCCTAACAACAATAATCACAAAGTGTCGGGAAATTTGCCTCCGCCATGTGCCCAGAAAGACAAATAAGAACACTAGAAACCAAATACCCCAAGACTGAAAAATTTTAATGAGGAGGAGCATGCTAAAAAGAAAGGTAACACTTCAGACTCGGGGTGCATGGTAGGTGGCGCTGTTTATAGGCTACAATATATGTCTTATGATGTCAGATGGTAGCGTCAGATGTGAATAATTACGGCGTTATATTTTTTTGTATATGAGTATATACTGGGGGGATGCGCCCCCAGACCCCCCCCCCTACAATTGATTGAAACTCAGGATCATCGCAGGGTGCTCCCCTTGCAGTGGTATCTCCCCCAAGAGCAGTCCCCTTGAATTTACTGTTTTATTTCTCAACAGCTTTTTACTGGCAGCAAAAACCTGGTAACCTAATAACAAACAATACTTACTTTTATAGGTTTATTGATTAGTTTATGCGCCACTAAATAATCTAAAAGTTTTTCGCAATCATGCAAAATAAACCTGAATTTAAATAATGAAGAAGCACAACTAGAGCACAAAAAAGCCATAACGAAACAGAAACAAATGCTGAGGGTTCTATTTACAGCTACAACGTTGCCAGTAAGAAGCTGTTATCGTTCACCGAGAAACAAAAAAATATGAAAACAAAAAAAGACAATAAAAGACATCAAGAAACCTTACCTAACTTAGAAAAAACTATAAACGAACTGCTAATTTAGTGTCATCAGCAAAAATTGATACTTTGCTATTCACACTTTGCCCAAGATCATTTACATAGATTATAAATAATAAAGGGCCTAAAACTGATCCCTGAGGTACGCCACTAATAACAATCCTCCACTCTGACCTCACTCCATTCAGTACAACTCTCTGTTTCCTATTTTTCAGCCATTCAGTTATCCAATTTAAAACCTTCCCACATATCCCATGCAGCTTTAATTTATGAACTAGTCTTCTATGTGGAACCTTATCAAAAGCTTTGCTGAAATCTAAGTAGATCACATCAACTTTCTCACCCCTATCTAATTCTTTAGTTACATAATCCATAAAATCCAGTAAATTAGTTAAACACGATCTACCTTTTCTAAAACCATGCTGAGCATCATTAATTAACCTGCTACTCTCTAGATGACCAGAAATTCCCTTCTTAACCATCTTCTCAAGAATTTTACAGACTATAGAAGTTAAGCGTACTGGTCTAAAGTTATTTGGGTCCTCTTTGCTTCCCTTTTTAAAAATTGGCACTACATCTGCCAATTTCCAATCATTTGGTATTTCTCCAGACTCTAGTGATCTAATAAATATCTTCTCAAGAGCTACTGCAATACTTTCTACACCATCTTTGAGTATCCTAGAATGAATGTTGTCAGGGCCAGATGCCTTACTAGTATTTAACTGCATTATAAGCCCTTTAATTTCTTCTCTGTCTATATTAATAGAATTTATCACTACTTCCCTTGACCTAGGATTATCATCAATTAATCTAACTGGTTTCTCTTCTGTGAATACTGAAGCAAAATGATCATTAAGGACCTCTACTATTTCCTCATCAGATTCTCTCAAAACCCCTTCATATTTAATAGGCCCTATTTTATCACTGTTAGATTTATTATTGATTCGATAATAGCTAAAGAATTTTTTAGGATCTTTATTATTATTTTTAGCTAAATTAATTTTGGCTGTCCTTTTGGTCTTCTTAATAAGAACATAAAATAAGAACATAAGAAAAGAAGGAGACTGCAAAAGACCATTCATGGCCTACACTTGGCAGCTCCTGTTCCATTCAACACACAAAAGATTTCTTACCAGAGAAAAGTCATCAACATTGTCACCCTTTACAGGAGTTCGTCAGATCTAATCTACAATATACATAAAATGCATCCAGAGGATTATGTCCATTCATGCAACCGCAAAATATAATCTCCCCACTCGTTAGAAAAATATATACATATATACATAAAAAAAAGTCAGTCCCATCTAGCAGCTTCATCCATATATTTATCTAATCTATTCTTAAAACTACCCAGAGAGGAGGCTTCTATCACATGTCTAGTGAGTCTATTCCATTCATCTACCACACGATTTGTAAACCAATTCCTCCCAATCTCCTTCCTAAACCTATACTTATCAAGCTTAAACCCATTGCTACGTGTTCTGTCATGTTCACTAAGTATAAGAACCTTACCTAGATCCCCTATATTATATCCTTTTACCCATTTGAAGACTTCAATCAATTCCCCTCTGACTCTTCTCCTTTCCAATGTATGTAGATTTAGTTTTCTGAGCCTTTCACCATAAGGTAAGTTCCTTAGCCCACCAATCATCTTTGTCATCCTTCTCTGCACAGACTCAAGCAAATCAATATCCTTCCTATAATATGGTGACCAAAATTGTACTGCATAGTCTAGATGAGGCCTAACTAGCGCCAGATACAGTTTTAGAATGACTTCAGCACTCTTATTGCTTACACTCCTCCTAATGAATCCCAATATCCTATTAGCTTTATTCTTAGCATTTAGACATTGCTTTCTAGGACGAAGGTCTGAACTTACCAAAATACCCAAGTCTCTCTCACAATCAGTCCTCCCTAAAATTCTCCCATTTAATTTATAACTATTCAATGGATTATTTCTACCTATACTAAGTACACTACATTTGTCTATGTTAAACTTCATTTGCCATTTCTCGGCCCAATTGGACAGAATGGTCAATTCCTCCTGCATTACAACAGCATCAGAATCAGCCCTAATGGCCCTACCTAGCTTAGTATCATCAGCAAATTTACTCAGGTCTTATTTAGTTCATTTCTGGTTGACCTATAATGGTTTAAATTATCTAAACTACTCTCACTTTGTAATCTCTGGTATGCCCTTTTTTTCTCTGAAACTTTGTTAGCTATTTCTTGATTCCACCATAATGGTTTCCTACATTTCTTCCTAATAGACTTCATCGGAATACACTGTTCCTGAACCATGTTTAATATAGTCTTAAAAATATCCCACATCTCATAAGTATTCTTTCCATGGAATTCTATATCCCACCTAATCTGATTTAGCATGCTGCGTAATTTATCGTAATCTCCCCTATAAAAATTTGGAATTCTTGTGGAGTTTGTCGCTGTTCTACCCTTAACTATTTGCAAATTAAACCGAACCATCTGATGATCATTGTTTCCCAATGATTCCCCTACACTCAATCCTTGAACTAAGTGATCATCATTTGAAAGAATTAGATCTAATATATTGGCACCCCTTGTTGGCTTATTAACAAATTGGGTCAAAAAGTTATACTCAAAACACTCCATAAACTTACAACTTGCTCTATCTCTTCCTATCATATTTTCCCAGTCTACAGAAGTTAAATTAAAGTCACCAAGAATAACTGTATCTTTTTTGCATCCTGTTACTTATTTCCCTAATCATTAACTCATCAATGCAATCAGTCTGTCCTGGTGGTCTATAAAAAGCTCCCCAGTGTATTTTCCTATTTTTACCAACCTTAATATCTATCCATAATGATTCACCTTCTCCTTGCTTTATAGAGTTATTTAGATTTGAAGAAATGCTATTTCTGATATAAATAATCAACCCACCACCAGTCCTATCTCTCCTTTGACTAATGCACATACATAACATAACATAATTACACGGATGACAAAAGCCACAAGACCCTATCAAAGGTCATCCGCCTCCGTCAAAACCCACCCACAAAAAGCACCATCGCCAGGAAAAGACAAAATCAAAGTCCCCCACAATATAATATAACAGATGACAAAAGCCACAAGGGCTCATCATAGGTCAACTATACATATTATATCTATATCTTCATGAATGATATAACTAAATAATTCATCCCTCTTATTTCTAAGACTACGAGCATTTGTGTAAAGACAACTCAGCCCACCTATCCCTGAAGCACCTGAGGGCCTATCTCCTCTGCATCTCCTTTCTCTCCTTCCCTGACCATGTACTCTTGTATTTCCCTGACCACTATCACTACTCAAGTAATTTAACCCTAAAGCACTTCCATTAGCCTGCCTACCTTCTACAAATCTGTGCTTGCTTCCTATCCCTGCCTCACTTTGAGCCATTAAATTTCCCTGACCACTATCAAAACCTAGTTTCCCGCCTCTAAAGACCTAATAACACTATCTAATTCCCGCCACAAAACCTCAACCCCATCTCGGCTCAGATGGAGTCCATCCATCGCATACAAACCCTTATTCCCATAAAACCCACTCCAAATATTTTGGGGGATGTGATTTTGTTTTTGACAAGAGTCCTATGGAGGCTTTAAATTATATATTGTAGATGCATGGATGGACATTCCTATGGATTGTTAAATTGTATATTGTAGATGCATGATCTGACAAAATCCTATGGATGCATTATGTGGGTGGGATTTGATGGATACGGATGACCTTTGATAGGCCCTTGTGGCTTTTGTCATCTGTGAAATTATGTTTTATGTTATGAAGACCTTGTGGATATCCCTTGTACTCCCAAGACTTGAATACTGCTGTCAACTTTGGTCTCCATACAAGATACAGGACATATCTGCCCTAGAAGCTCCTCAGCGAACCTACACCAGCAGAATCCAGGGAGTACAAGACCTAAACTACTGGGAGTGACTATCTCAGCTAAGTCTGTACTTCCTGCAGAGAAGAAGGGAGCGCTACATAGTGCTATATGTGTGGAAGATACTGGAGGACAGAGTACCAAATGTAGAGATTATGTCAAAGTACAACCCAAGAAAAGCGAGGCTTTGCTACATCCAAGGGACCCAAGGTAACAACCAACAAGTGAAGACCCAGATCCACAACTCCTTCACCTACAATGGACCTCGGTTGTTCAACTGCCTTCCTAGGGATCTCCAGAATGTAAGTGGAAGCAGCCTGGAAATTTTCAAAAGAAAATTGGATAGGTGGCTGGGTGGACTACCAGACCACCCACCAATACTGGGATATACCAGGGTAAATGTTGCGACGATGGCCAGATGCAAGTCTAGCTAAATTTGGGGGCTACTTTTCAGTGTTTTTCTGCTATCGCACTGGCCAATCACAGATCTGGATTCAGTTTCATCAATGACCAATCAGAAAGCTCTATTTGTTTCAAGGCTTTTGTGCTTTTTATATTGATTAAAACTAGGTTTTTCTTTTATTTTAGATGTTTTTCCCCTTATTTCTTTTCTATATATCCTACCTACCCTATGCCTGACATTATTTAGTCTTTTTAATTACTTGTTACTTAATTTTCCATTGTTTAATGCTCGATTAAACCATATTTTGGTGTTATTAATGAAGTCTCACGTCTTAATTCTGACGAAATGACTTTTTCATTTTTTCTCTTCCGTATTTATTTCTCTTTGATTTTTTTAAAAGTTTTTTTTACGACCTTCATTTTGATTATTGTTCCAAAAGGATGCATTCAGTATTAGTATTTTTATTACTATATATGTGTAGTTCAGGAAACACAAATGCTCAATTTCAAAACACAAATACTCAATTTTAGGACAAAAAAAAGCAACTACTTTTCCATCCATGCATCTCATATTTAAACGACTACCCACGCAGTTTTCCGGTCATTTGTCAAATTTCATTTTCGTGAGCAGTTTGTTTGTTACATTATCACCATTTAGGTGCTGTTTTATTAAATTAATAATAAGTCTGGCAGAGTTAAAATAGGGCCTATCAAATATGAAGGGGTTGTGAGAGAAACTGATGAGGAAATAGTTGAGGTACTAAATGGTCATTTTGCATCAGTATTTACAAAGGAGAAGCTAAATAGTCTTATGTATAGTACTCATGGGTCAGGGAAAGAGGTGTTTACTACCATTAGTGTGGATTGGAGGACGATAAAAGAACTAATAGGTGATTTAGATACTACCAAGGCCTCCGGCGCTGATAATATTCATTCTAGGATACTTAAAGAAGGGGTAGAAAGTATCTCAATAGCTCTGGACAAGTTATATAATAGGTCATTGGAATATGGAGAAATACCCAATGAATGGAAGAGAGCGAATGTAGTCCCCATTTTTAAGAAGGGTAGTAAAGAGGATCCAAATAACTTTAGACCGGTTAGCCTAACTCCTGTAGTCTGAAAAAATTCTTGAGAAAATAGTTAAAAAAGGGATTTGCCAACATCTAGAGAGGGAGGGGTTAATCAGCGATGCTCAGCATGGGTTTAGATCAGGTACATCATGTTTGACTAATTTACTAGACTTTCTGGAGTTTGTAACAGATCAAGTAGATAAGGGAGAGAATGTAGATATAATTTACTTAGATTTTAGTAAAGCATTTGATAAGGTACCACATAGGAGACTAGTTCATAAATTAAAAATGATTGGGATATGTGGGGGTGTTTCAAATTGGATAGCTGAGTGGCTGAAAGACAGGAAGCAAAGGGTAGTGCTAAATGGTGTAAAGTCAGAGTGGAGGGATATTATCAGTGGGGTTCCTCAGGGATCAGTTCTCGGTCCATTATTATTTGTCATCTATATAAACGATCTTGGGGAGGCAGTTAATAATAAAGTGTCAATTTTTGCGGATGATACCAAATTAGCAGCTGTAGTTAAAGATATTGATGATAATTTTAAAGTGCAGGGGGACTTAAATAAATTGTTATCCTGGGCACATAAGTGGCAAATGACTTTCAACCTTGATAAGTGCAAAGTTATTAACATGGGAAAAGATAATAGAGAATTTAACTATGAAATGGATGGGCATTGGCTGAGCTCAGTAGAGGATGAGAAAGATCTAGGAGTAGTAATAGATAAGTCATTAAGGTTTTCTAAGCAGTGTATTGAAGCAAGAAATAGGGCAAATAGAGTGCTGGGTTTCATTAAGAGAAATGTCACTTACAAAAGTAAGGAGGTTATTCTTAAACTCTATAACTCTTATGTTAGGCCACATCTAGAGTATTGTATACAGGCATGGTCCCCACATTTTAGACACGATATTAACATTCTTGAGTCAGTGCAACGGAGGGCAACAAAGATTATTCCTTCCCTGAGGCACCTTGAATATATAGATAGACTGAGGATATTAAATATGTTCTCATTCGAAAGGAGGTGTGTGAGAGGGGATATGATTGAGCTCTTTAAAAAATTTTCTGGGATAGATAAATTGGATGTTAGCAAGTTTTTTGAGTTAAATGATGGAAATCGGACTAGAGGTCACCACTTGAAAAATAAAAAGCAAGGGTGTAGGTTGGATTTAAGAAAATATTTTTTCACCAATAGAGTGGTAGACTTCTGGAACAAATTGCCGCGGAGGGTAGTAGGTAGTCCAAACTTAAATGTATTTAAGAGTAGGTTGGATGAGTTTATAGGGAGGGAAGGTTGTGATGGTTCCTAAGTTTTGTATATATTAATATTGTTTGTATATATCTATAGCTGCATGATTTAATTCTTGACAAGCCTTGATTGGTGATACCCTTGTTTCTGGATGCAATCCTCTGGATGTAGTTTTCCTGGAAGTTTGGGTGCCTTAAAAAAGAGGCCGTTTGACTTGGATGACCTATGATGAGCCCTTGTGGCTTTTGTCATCTGTTATATTATATTATGGGGGACTTTGGTGATGGTGCTTTTTGTGAGTGGGTTTTGACAGATGCAGATAAGAACATAAGAACATAAGAAAAGAAGGAGGCTGCAAAAGACCATTCATGGCCTACACTGGGCAGCTCCTGTTCCATTCAACACACAAGATTTCTTACCAGAGAAAAGTCATCAACATTGTCACCCTTTACAGGAGTTCATCAGATCTAATCTACAATATACATAAAATGCATCCAGAGGATTATGTCCATTCATGCAACCGCAAAATATAATCTCCCCACTCCTTAGAAAAATATATACATATGTACATAAAAAAAAAAGTCAGTCCCATCTAGCAGCTTCATCCATATATTTATCTAATCTATTCTTAAAACTACCCAGAGAGGAGGCTTCTATCTAGTGAGCCTATTCCATTCATCTACCACACGATTTGTAAACCAATTCCTCCCAATCTCCTTCCTAAACCTATACTTATCAAGCTTAACCCCATTGCTACGTGTCCTGTCATGTTCACTAAGTATAAGAACCTTACCCAGATCCCCTTTATTATATCCTTTTACCCATTTGAAGACTTCAATCAATTCCCCTCTGACTCTTCTCCTTTCCAATGTATGTAGATTTAGTTTTCTGAGCCTTTCACCATAAGGTAAGTTCCTTAGCCCACCAATCATCTTTGTCATCCTTCTCTTCACAGACTCAAGCAAATCAATATCCTTCCTATAATATGGTGACCAAAATTGTACTGCATAGTCTAGATGAGGCCTAACTAACGCCAGATAGAGTTTTAGAATGACTTCAGCACTCTTATTGCTTTTGTGGCTTTTGTCATCCGTGAAATTATGTTAGGTTATGTTATGTTAAATGTGTTGCATTTCTCAAAGCCCATGGGGTATTTAAATCAAAACGTGAGTGTCTTAATTGTTCTGCACAGCTAATAATGAACAAAAATTAGGTGTTTCGGTGCGATAAATCGTGTATTGACGCTGATGGCCAAATCCACCCATGTAAGTATTAACGATTGTTTTGAGCATCGACTCGTTGTTGGGGACGGCTTATTGCGGGGATGTGACTGCGATGACCCTGGGTTTTAATCATTTGGCGGGGGGGTCTGGGGCAGTATAAAAGAGAAAATCGACATAAAATTCTTTGAATTCATCTCTAAAAAAGTAACAATGAAAAGTAGCCCAAAATAAGCTAGGCCTTTATAGAATAATAATTCGAAAAGGACTCAAACGCGCATGAATATTCCGACACGAGTGAACGATAATATTTACACCCATTTATTTTTTCGGCCGGGCCGCTAATCTACATTTTACCTGGAGGCCGACCTCAGCTTCGTCAGTAACAGACGGAATTATCAAAAGTATCATCTAATGCATGAAGACTATCAATAAAGCATACCTGAACAATATCCATGGTAACGGGTGTAGTTCTAAAATAGAAATGATACAACCTTACGAGATTAACAAAAAAAGAGGAAACTGAGATTCATATAGAAAATTAGGAACAGAGAGAAGCTAAGTTCCGTTAATTTTGTTGTGGTCAATATCTCTGACGTCATGTTTTATATTTCAAAAATGTTTAGAAACTTTGAAATTTAACTTAGGAAGAGTCATCATAGAAAATAGGATGGTAATCAACAAATAAATACATTAAGGATATATACTTAATAAACTAGCTTAAAGACTTCGTCGAGTAAGCATGTGTAGTACTCTGACGTCAGAATGTACTTGACCACGACCCACCGTTATATGTGGTGAGACGAGCTAACATCATGTGAGTGATTTTGCGTGAGGCCGGTCGCGCCCTTGAAACCGAAGTCTAGAAATTATTGTAATTGGTTATCGCCGTTCAGTATTAACAGTGAAAATCCGTAAAGTCTACGTAAGTTAACTAATTGTACAGGCTATAAAAACTTTTGAGGTCTACTAGTTAGATAAGGATGTTCGGACGAGATTATATAGCTTTATGAAAGAATAATTGAGGAATTAATTACAGGTCAGATGATTAACATTCCATATAAAGAGATTAGGACTAAAAATAATGACCCAAAATGGATGACAGATAAAATTAATTATATTGGCATTAAAAAGGGCATTTATAGGAAAATAAAAAATGGAGAGGATCACTTAAGGCAGAGATATAATGAACTAACAAGAGATGTTAAAAAGTTAATTAGAGTAGCAAGGAGAAATTATGAAAGTAAAGTGGCAAAGAGGCCAAAGGAAGATCCTAAAAGTTTATATCAATTATACAAAACTAAGGTTAGAGATAAAATAGGCCCAATTATAGATTCCAATAGAAAATTAGTGAGTGATAGGGACTCAATGGCTGGATTGCTAAATGACTTTTTTCTCTCAGTATTTACACAGGAGGATACTTTAAATATACCTGAGGTGTCAATGATCTTTCGGGGTAATGATGAAGAGAAATTAAAGGATATCTTGATCACAAAGGAGATAGTGACAAAGGAAATTGATAAAATCAAAAGTAGTAAAGCACCCGGTCCTGATGAGGTCTTTCCTAGAATTTTGAAAGAATGTAAGGATGTGTTAAGTGAGCCCCTAGCATGCATCTTTAGAAAATCATTGGAGAGTGGCATTGTGCCAGTGGCATGGAAGAAAGCCAATGTGATACCTATATTTAAACAAGGGGATAAAACAAATATGTCTAATTACAGACCAGTAAGTTTGACATCAGGGGTAGGGAAAATGATGGAATCTATTATAGCAAGGAATATTAGAGATCACTTGGATAAGCATAAGTTGATAAAAGAATCACAGCATGGCTCTTAGTAAGGGTAAATCCTGTCTAACTAATTTGCTGTCTTTTTATAGTAAGGTGTATGAAGCAGCAGATAATGATGAAAACTATGATATTTTATACTTGGACTTTAGTAAGGCTTTTGATCAAGTGCCACACTTACCGCTTCTGAGTAAAGTTAAAGCACACGGGATCGATGGCAGTATATTTAGGTGGATTCAGTCATGGCTTAGTGACAGACAGCAAAAAGTTAGTATAGATGGAGTTAAATCTGAGTGGGGGGGGGTGTTAGCAGTGGAGTTCCGCAAGGATCTGTTTTGGGTCCCTTGATATTCTTAATTTATATTAATGATCTTGACATAGGTATAAGTAGTGACCTGAGTAAATTTGCTGATGATACTAAGCTAGGTAGGGCCATTAGGGCTGATTCTGATGCTGTTGTAATGCAGGAGGAATCGACCATTCTGTCCAATTGGGCCGAGAAATGGCAAATGAAGTTTAACATAGACAAATGTAGTGTACTTAGTATAGGTAGAAATAATCCATTGAATAGTTATAAATTAAATGGGAGAATTTTAGGGAGGACGGATTGTGAGAGGGACTTGGGTATTTTGGTAAGTTCAGACCTCCGTCCTAGAAAGCAATGCCTAAATGCTAAGAATAAAGCTAATAGGATATTGGGATTCATTAGGAGGAGTGTAAGCAATAAGAGTGTTGAAGTCATTCTAAAACTGTATCTGGCGCTAGTTAGGCCTCATCTAGACCATGCAGTACAATTTTGGTCACCATATTATAGGAAGGATATTGATTTGCTTGAGTCTGTGAAGAGAAGGATGACAAAGATGATTGGTGGGCTAAGGAACTTACCTTATGGTGAAAGGCTCAGAAAACTAAATCTACATACATTGGAAAGGAGAAAGGTCAGAGGGGAATTGATTGAAGTCTTCAAATGGGTAAAAAGATATAATAAAGCGGATCTGGGTAAGGTTCTTATACTTAGTGAACATGACAGGACACGTAGCAATGGGTTTAAGCTTGATAAGTATAGGTTTAGGAAGGAGATTGGGAGGAATTGGTTTACAAATCGTGTGGTAGATGAATGGAATAGGCTCACTAGATAGAAGCCTCCTCTCTGGGTAGTTTTAAGAATAGATTAGATAAATATATGGATTAAGCTGCTAGATGGGACTGACTTTTTTTATGTATATATGTATATATTTTTCTAAGGAGTGGGGAGATTATATTTTGCGGTTGCATGAATGGACATGATCCTCTGGATGCATTTTATGTATATTGTAGATTAGATCTGACGAACTCCTGTAAAGGGTGACAATGTTGATGACTTTTCTCCGGTAAGAAATCTTGTGTGTTGATTGGAACAGGAGCTGCCAAGTGTAGGCCATGAATATTTCTTTACAGTCTCCTTCTTTTCTTATGTTCTTAATAAAAGTAGTCATGAAAACTAGACCAAAGAGTATTAAGTCGAATGGTGTAGTGTATAGAAATTATAAACAGAGGTGGACGCCACTACCAAATTTTGTAAACTGGTATCAGCTACTCAGCTACCTTGGCTAGCTTAAACCGCTACCGCTACATTTTCAAAATCGCGAAATAGCTACCCGCTACTCCGCTGTCGCTACTTTTTATTGTAAAGCGCTTCCCCCCAAAAAACAGCTTTTCACTAGTTTTTAATCAATTTCAATGAAAACTACTGTATGTTGCATCCCAAATTAGCAGTTTTATTGTATAAAAACGTAAAATAGGTAGCGGTAGCGGTTTTGATTTTTTTTATTCCGCTACCAACTACTCAGATACTTTTTGCCTATAGAAACCGGTTACGCTACTCCGCTAACATTTAGAGAGTCCGCAAGTAGCGGACTAATGTAGTGGACAGCCCAACTCTGATTATAAATGCCCGTCAATGAGCAGGAAATTAGAGGAGATATACGGTAGTAACTCGATCAATTTGTAGTGTAGGAAGTACATCGTAGATGGAGAAGACACTAAAAGACACCTCAAAAATGAGCACTTTGAAGTTTTATGTAATCTGATAATAGTTCATACTTTGAGGGAAATTTATAACATGTGATGTAAAGGAATCCGTAAGGGTAAGTGCACTAAAAAAAAGTAATGCTCCGGAATGGCAATTACCTCTCTTTAGGGAAGCGTCCGAAAGAAAGTTGTCAAATGAACGGGCTTTTTGGTTTTCCTAAGCTGGTGAGATCTATGCAAGTACGCCAACTGCAGTAACAAAATAAACAAAACACTATAAATTACAAATGAGCGCCAAAAAGGTACTACCAAATCCCGTAAATAAATGAGGAGAAACTTATGCAAGGTTGTTTGGGAGTAGAAACTCTAAAACTAGGAACCATCGATCCTTTTTAATTTCAAAGCATTGCCCAAACTGATAATTAGGTAATTTTATAATAATAAGTTCCCTCAAGATTATAATTTAAATATATCATAACGTTAAAGAGCAAACAGTTAACTTCGATTTTTTTCGAATTTGTGCCATTTTTCTTACGAAACTTTTTATTTTTACGACTAACTAAAACATTTTTTCTTTTAGTTAACTCAATAAACTTTAAAACCATTATAAAAAAAACGAAGGACTAGAATGTAAAAATTTTGGTTCAGTAATCCTTAAATCGATGTAAAAGTCTAGGTAATACTTCAGATTAGGAACGCACGGTAGGTGGTGCTGTTAGTAAGCTAAAATTTTAGACCTCAATATATCTCTTAAGACGTCAGACAGTAGCTTCAGATGCGACCAATCACGGCATTATATTTGGGGGGGGGGATTTATAACTTTTAGTCTGTATTATTTACAAAATATGTGCGCCTCTGCCAGTTTATAGTTTTTCCTAAGTTAGTTAAGGTTTCTGATGTCTTTTATTGTTTTATTTTTGTTTTCGTATTTTTTGTTTTACAGCGAACGATAACAGCTTCTTACTAGCAACGTCGTAGCTATAAATAAAACCCGCTTAGCAGTTGGTTCTCTTTCGTTATAACTTTTTCGTGCTCTAGTTGTGCTTCTTCGTTATTCGAATTCGGGTTTATTTTTCATGACCGCGAAAAAGTTTTAGATTATTTAGAGGCGCATAAACTAATCAATAAACCTATAAAAGTAAGTATTGTTTGTCATTAGGTTACCAAGTTTTTTTCTGCCATTAAAAAGCAGTTGAGGAATAAAACAGTAAATTCAAGGGGACTGCTCGTGGGGAAGATATCACTGCAAGGAAACCACCCTGCGATGATCCCGAGTTTCAATTAATTGGGGGGGGGTCTGGGGCGCATCCCTCCAGTATATACTCATATAAAAAAATATAACGCCGTAATTGTTCACATCTGACGCTACCGTCTGACGTCATAAGACGTATATTGTAGTTCAAAATTGTAGCCTATAAACAGCGCCACCTACCGTGCGCACCAAAACTGAAGTGTTACCAAAGTCTGTAGATAATGTGATCAAGTTGCATGAATAATCTTACCTTATGCAAGGACCATCCAGGTATAGACAGTATTTATGTGAGAGCACTTCTCACATATAAAAACTGAGCTGAGACAGATATAGCACACTAATAAACACGCAACCCAAGCTGTCATTCGACACCTTTGAACGAGAACAGCACAGAACCTTGATTCGCCACGCTCGCCACAACCAACTGCGATGCATCTCAAGCATACCCGCACCAAGTGGGTCATTCCAGAATGTTCTACCAAATGCCGCCAGACAGACCAATTCCCACAAACCCAAATCACAGATAACAATTACAATCTCATTTCTTATATATATATATATATATATATATATATATATATATATATATATATATATATATATATATATATATATATATATGATGAAAAGTAATGCAATATTGCAAGAAAAGATGACAAGAATCATATGATCGATTTCAATGGAAGTAAAATGGTATTTAAATCGGCTAACAATGTTAAGAGAAGAATCGCAGAATCGAGCTTGATATCGTCAGTTCCTAATCTAAATTTATCTGAGGGTAAATTTTCTTTTAATCCTATAATAAGAAAGCAAATAAACAAAATAGTAAAATGTCAGCTTTTCAATATGTTTAGGCCTAACCCCTCCCCCCCCTCAGATTAGCCACAAGTATGGGATTGTGGGAAAAAAGAGGGGAACTTGTGTTATGCTTATATGCACTTCTCTTATATTTTCTACCCAGTGTCAGTTGAAAAAGGGTGTGAGATACACCGAAACTGTTCTGAATTTAATTGGCTTCGGAGAATGTGGTTTAATTCCTCACATATATATATATATATATATATATATATATATATATATATATATATATATATATATATATATTAATTGAAATCAAATTTAATGGATGATCAAAAAGAGAAGATTATGATTTGAGCATAAAAATGAGAGAAATGGTGGCATTGGGCAACAAATGAAGGGATATCTCCAAAGGCAACGATGTCCACTAATTAAATATTGAAAGAATCCATCAAATGATTTTAATCTTATAGAAAGGCAATAAATATAATGAGTTTGTTTGTTTTCTGTTGATATTAAGATATCTATGATTAAAATCAGAACCATTTGCTATAAATTAATCCGAAAAGCTTCTATTTTTATGTTTTAAAACGCTCTAAGTAAAGCCCAATTCGATGGAACTAGTATAATGGTTACCGCGCGCTTGCTTAGCAATCGCTGGGTCGGCAATTCGAAACTTCGTCCGAATTCTTTTTAATCTGACACTATTTACTAGGGAGGTTACTGCCGTGACTGGGCATCACGGTGCGGTGTTGAGGCTTGCCCTGGCTGAGGTCCTCCTAGGAGCAACATAGCATGATAGGAGGATTGAAACCAGCAAACTCTTTTCTTTTTTAATAGCTTATATATATAGTAATACAATGCCCCCCTGACAGATTCTTATAATCCGCAGTACTCCGAAGATAAATTATTTAAAATCAGGGCTGGGAACTGAAATGAATATCGATTCGAGTTTCGATTTAAGTTTAGCGTTTTTTAAAATATCAATTCAGATTTCGATTCGAGTTCTCTATATTTTTTTACGATTAAATTTTTCAGCTTTTTGATTCTCTAATAAGAATTTAGATTCGAATTTGATTCGAGTTCGAGTTCAGCCTGCATTTCAAATGCCTAAACATATTATTTCAGAGTTCTATATAAGAACATAAGAACATAAGAAAAGAAGGAGACTGCAAAAGACCATTCATGGCCTACACTTGGCAGCTCCTGTTCCAGTCAACACACAAAAGATTTCTTACCAGAGAAAAGTAATCAACATTGTCACCCTTTACAGGAGTTCGTCAGATCTAATCTACAATATACATAAAATGCATCCAGAGGATTATGTCCATTCATGCAACTGCAAAATAATCTCCCAACTCCTTAGAAAAATATATACATATGTACATAAAAAAGTCAGTCCCATCTAGCAGCTTCATTCATATATTTATCTAATCTATTCTTAAAACTACCCGGAGAGGAGGCTTCTATCACATGTCTAGTGAGCCTATTCCATTCATCTACCACACGATTTGTAAACCAATTCCTCCCAATCTCCTTCCTAAACCTATACTTATCAAGCTTAACCCCATTGCTACGTGTCCTGTCATGTTCACTAAGTATAAGAACCTTACCCAGATCCCCTTTATTATATCCTTTTACCCATTTGAAGACTTCAATCAATTCCCCTCTGACTCTTCTCCTTTCCAATGTATGTAGATTTAGTTTTCTGAGCCTTTCACCATAAGGTAAGTTCCTTAGCCCACCAATCATCTTTGTCGTCCTTCTCTGCACAGACTCAAGCAAATCAATATCCTTCCTATAATATGGTGACCAAAATTGTACTGCATAGTCTAGATGAGGCCTAACTAGCGCCAGATACAGTTTTAGAATGACTTCAGCACTCTTATTGCTTACACTCCTCCTAATGAATCCCAATATCCTATTAGCTTTATTCTTAGCATTTAGGCATTGCTTTCTAGGACGAAGGTCTGAACTTACCAAAATACCCAAGTCCCTCTCACAATCGGTCCTCCCTAAATTTCTCCCATTTAATTTATAACTATTCAGTGGATTATTTCTACCTATACTAAGTACACTACATTTGTCTATGTTAAACTTCATTTGCCATTTCTCGGCCCAATTGGACAGAATGGTCAATTCCTCCTGCATTACAACAGCATCAGAATCAGCCCTAATGGCCCTACCTAGCTTAGTATCATCAGTATTAACTTTTTTTTATCGTAAATATAATTTATAACAAAGTAACTTATAAAACTTTTTCCCCTCTTATTACACACTTTTCTTGAATTAAGGTAAATTCTATATTTAATGTATTATTTCTTGATTACTATAGCTATCCTTATGTACCAGATGCCTAAATTCACTGTGTACCATTCTATTGAAATCAATGGTTAACAATTAATCGCAATGGTAGGTGAGAAGAAAGGTTTATCTTTGAGTCATTCTGTGATTAGTGAAACAAGAGCTCGAGCCTATCATTTAGATGCGAAGGTAAGGTCAGGTTGGATCATTAATAAATCTCCTAGGGATTTAAAAAAACTCGGAACAGAAGAAAGGTTTAGCTTCCGGTCATTCAGAAAGTAGCAAAATAAGATTAGGATTAGGACGAAAGATTCAAATATACATTTACCTACTATTCACAAGTTATATATATATATATATATATATATATATATATATATATATATATATATATATATATATATTTATATATATATATATATGTATATATAAATATTTATATAT
The DNA here is from genome assembly GCA_963969495.1 of Ceratothoa steindachneri. Taxonomy (NCBI): domain Eukaryota; kingdom Metazoa; phylum Arthropoda; class Malacostraca; order Isopoda; family Cymothoidae; genus Ceratothoa; species Ceratothoa steindachneri. Next base: position 73,489,103 of record OZ018320.1, read on the forward strand.
ATATATATATATATATATATATATATATATATATATATATATATATATATATATATATATTTATATATATATATATATATATTTATATCCGATGAATAAGCAGTTGATCACTTAACCCAGCCTACAAAACTACAAGAGAGAGAATACCTTACCCCAGACCGTATAGGTACAACTCTTGCAGCTGCACTTGATCGTACTGCCGTATCAGTTATAAAAGCCCCAATTATTCTGACTGACACTGCTATTAGCCTTGCCCATAATACTTATAATCTAGCGATTAACAGAACAACTATACCTCGTTCAAGACAGAAGGCAAGAGCTGAATTTTTTGACACATTCAAAAAGAGTTTCATGCAAATGAACAACTCACAGTTCACTGGGATGGAAAGCTTTTGCAAGATCTGACATCGAAAAAACATATGGATCGCCTTCCCTTTCTCTTATCTGGCACGATTATTAATAAACTTCTTGGTGTTCCCAAGGTTACTTCTGGAACTGGTGAAGCACAAGCCCATGTTACAATTGAAACAGTGGCAGCAATGTGGTTTGCGACAACTGCTGCAAACTCAGGACGTCTAATTGGTGCATATGTTTTAATGGAACAGATACTTGGCAGTGATTTGCTGCATCTTATTTTACGTCATCATATCATAGACTTGTTTTAGCAGCAGCTGTGGATTCCACCATGGGAGGAAGCTCTGGTCCTGAAGTTTTACTTTTCAAGCGATTTCAAGCACGATGGGGAACCTTTGATTCTAGATCTTTTGAGCCAGAAGTTGCAGAAATTAGTGTCAGTGCAGTGATTCCAGATGATGTTCGACAACAAACACTTCGGTTTGCAAGTGATCAATTGCAGAAGATACAACTTTGTAATGATTACCTTGAGCTTCTGGAGCTTTCAATTTTGTTTATTGGAGATGTTCCACCTCGTGGTGTAAAATTCAGGGCCCTAAGACCGGTGCATCATGCACGTTGGATGAGTAAACTCTTTTATGCTTTCAAAATTTATATGTTTCGAAAATAGTTCAACCTCACAACTAAGGAGGAGAAGGGTCTCAAGGAGCTTTGCATATTTGGAATACTAGTATATAATGAGGCATGGTTTACTGGCCCAGTTTCACAAAAAGCTCCTCGACGTGAATTCCATTGAACAAAATCCCTGCTTCAACTACCCAATGCAGGCGTCTCCAAAGCTACATCAAACAAACTGTCAAAGCATTTCTGGTATTTGTCTGAAGAGCTAGTGGCCCTCAGTTTATTAGATGATGCTGTTCCTCCAGAAGTAAAGCAGCGCATGGTTGGCAAGCTTCAAGATGAAGACGATGAAGAGGAACCTCTGAAAAGACCTCAGTATCAGGCTTCTTTCCTAAGAGATAAACACCTGGAAGATTTCATTACTCGGAAGACAATGAAATTCTCCAATAAGCTTCGACTGGACATCAGCTTTCTAACTGAAGATCCACGTGTTTGGTATAGAATAGAGGGTTTCCAATCCCCTCAAGCAATCGTAAAGAGCTTGAAAGTTATAAATGATAATGCAGAACGTGGAGTTGCACTTATGCAGTTGTATAACCGAATCTTGGTGAAAGATGAAGAACAACTGCAATTCCTATTGCAAGTAGTCTCTGAGCATCGACGCGTCTACCTAGATGTTCGTAAAGGAACCCCCATTCAACCTAGGCAACAATGAGCAGAGTAGCATCTGTGACACCCCTGCCTTAAGCAGCTAATACCCGTTTGAAGGGGACCTGGAGCTGAGTGACAAAAAATGTTTTTTAAAATATCAATATAATAATGTGATATAGAAATGAGAACTTGCACCCCTCTGGACTACATCTAAATATTAATCAAAATGCAAAAAAAATATACAGCAGTGTTTCTGAGACAAGTGAATCTAATTTATGGGGTGAGAGCTATAATAAAAATATTTTTTATATTTACCCTCAAATATGGGCCACCCTAATATATATATATATATATATATATATATATATATATATATATATATATATATATATATATAAAATTAGGTAAAAGGCCATGTTGTACACAGGTTCTATTGAATTCCACAGCTGTGATAGCGTTATTAATTTTAACTTGTATTTTGTTAATATTTTTTAAGAAAATACAATTTAAAATTAATAATGCTGCCACAGCCGTGGACTTCATTAGAACCTGCATATATATATATATATATATATATATATATATATATATATATATATATATATATATATATATATATATATATATATATATATATATATATGTGTGTGTGTGTGTGTGTGCGTGTTTGTATTAAATTCGCTTAAATACCTTACAAAAATGTAACTGCATAGACTTATTATAACTTTTATTTAATTATTCTTGATCATCTTGCTTTTTCAATTGATTTTCTCTTTTATCGAATCTATTTACTTCTTCCTAAATGAAATTCCTTATTTCTTTATAGTCGCCCCTTCAAACATTTGTCTTCACTTTATCTTGACTTAGGTATTCTTGTTGGCTGGGTTGGTTCTTAACTTCCTTTTTCTTTCTATATGCTTTTTTCATATTTCTTCCATTTATTTTGAGTTGATGATTCCTTCGTGCTTCTTGATTCTAGTTGAGCAAGGCGTTTTCCTTGACTTCCGTTTTCTTCTTGAGATTTCTTCGTAAAAGGTTTTGGACTGTTGAGTTTCGAACGTGGTAGCATTGGATTTAAACGCCAACACTCTAGCCTCACGCCAGGCTCTAGTCCGTCTTGAGTTGGTAATTTAATGGGCCATTTATATTATCGAGTTGGAAGGAATTTTTCTCTGATACATTTTATGACCCCTACACAGGTCCCTTTCTAGAAAACGAAGCGAATTTGAGGATCGGGGAGAGACTAGTCTAAGATTTCTTAATCAAGGAGTTACTAATAGCTCTCCCTCCTACGACCTCTGAGTCTGCGGGATTATTGGAGTTAATTCAATGGGATTGAGGAGAGCGAACGAAGTCTTGTCTCTAATCAATGAGTAATAGCATTTCCTTCCCGGATCTCCGAAGTTCCCAGCAGCACCTTTTCTTAATCTCTAATAGGAGAGCAGGTGCAGTTGTAACGAAGATCAGAAGATTGTTCGGCTTTTGAGGGTCATCAGTTATGGAGAGGGGCCTTTTCTTATTGTTGTGGTATTTATTTTTATATTTATCCATATTATTCTTGGTTTTTACTTTATCGAGTCTATTTTACTTCATTCTTGAATGAAATTCCTTTTTCTTTTAGTTGCCCCTCCAAACATTTGTCTTCATTTTTCTTGACTTAGATATTCTTCTTGACTAGGTTGGTCCATGATCTCCGTATCCTTCCTTTCTTGATGCATCTTCATTTTCTTCCAATTAGCTTGTGTTGATGATTTCTTCTTGCTCCTTGATGATTTGATGAGTTAGTCTGTAGGGTTTGAGTCAGTTATGGTATTCTCTTTCTTTAGTTTTGCAGGCTGGGTTTAAGTGATCATCGCTTCCTTACAGGATGAAGGAAAAATATATATTTATATCTGGATTCTTTATTCCTGTATATTATACCCGGAAAAGAGGGCTATTAACAGCGGGAAGTTAATCTTCATATTTACAAAAGAGAGCTGTTAGCAGCGGGAAGTTTATCTTCCTATTTATAAGGTTCAATGTGTGAACCGTTTAAATTTCAAACAAATGTTTCCTAGGTTCATGTGTGAACCGTTTAAATTTTTCAATCAAATGTTTACTTGGTTCGATCTTCGACCCCCCACAATTCCTTGGAGTCGTTTTCTTCCGTTTTTCTTTCTTGAGGCGATCCAAGATTGAGTTTTCTTTCCGTTTTCTTTCTTGGGTCTTCCTCATAAAAGGTTGTGGATTTTTGAGTTGGATTTAAACGCCAACACTCTAGCCTCACGCCAGACTGTAGTCCGTCTTGAGTTAGTAATTTAGTGGGCTATTTATATTATCGAGTTGGAAGGAATTTTTCCCTGATACATTTTCGCACCACTACAGACTCACAAAAATTGTAAGCGACAATCCTTCACTCTTGCCCGCGCCACCATCCAAAACGGTTAATTTAGAAAATATTTCTACTATCCAGGTCTGTAAATTCATTTCAAACGTGAGTACTCTACTTATATAATTTTCATTTATCACAGACTTCAATTTACTTATTACCATTGTGATTCGTTAATATTCGTTATTTTCTTAATATCCTGTTAACATTTAATACACTGTTACTATACTGTTAACATTTAATACACTGTTACTATCCTGTTAACATTTAATATAATATTACTATCTGTTAACATTCTTTATTCTCTTAATATCCTGTTATTATTTAATATACTGCCGCTAACCGTTAACATTCTTTGTTATCTTAATACCATGTTACTACTTAGTTAACATTATTTATCCTGTGAATAACCTATCCTGTTAAATACCTTCTTTATGTCAAATTAGTATCCTGTCATTATATAATTTTAATTACCCTTTAATATCTTATGATTTTTTTTAATAATTTTACATATCAATTAAACAATAACTCGTTGTATACCAATTTGTATTAAGTTATATTCAATCAATTATCTTTATTTTCATTGTTAATTCTTAAAGATAATATATTTTCATACCTCGTGTATTCAAACCTCTCGTATTTACCGCATTCTTTCACGTAGCCTGAATCTCAAAATTCAACTTTCATTTCCTATCATTCTAATTTATGTGTACATGATATTGTATTTATATACTATCTAGGTCAACAATATAATAACCAGTACACAGAATACAAGAGTTGTAAGATTCAATAATAATGCAAAACATGTAAAATAAAATGCCTCTGTTTATTGTCACAGAGACATGAAACACGAAATCTTATTTCCAAAAATGATCACTGACCCCAAGATAAAATTAACAAGCAGAGACCTAAATTAAAAATCACAGCTCATTTTCTTTTTATCCTCTTGTGCACAAGAATAAACTTTCCATTCAATTAAGCTCCGCCCAAACCACATGATTGGCAAACAGTGGGCCACGCCTACATTTTCTACACGATAAATAGCATCCAAAAGTAAACCACAAGATCAGTAAAATTCCGTCATCAGCAACAACGTCAACTGAGAGCTCGAGAAGGCCAAAAGTAACCTCCTCAAATACCCAACATACACCAAACGAATTCATGGCACATAGGCCTACCAGCTCTCAGTCCATTAAAGAGTCCGAAAATCCACCTTCCAGGATTTCCTTCTGCCACGGGTAATCAACCGATCCTTTTACCCAACCTACAACGCCCAAAATGAAGCGAGAAGATACTCATCCCCAAATGAATTCAGCCCAAATATATCGCTCGGTAATCAATTACTCCTAAACGTGCTACATTGCATTGAAGAAACTCGTATCTCATAACTGGTCCTTCAGTCATCTGTGAGTGTTAATACGAAACACACATAGAAGCATAACCCCCTTTTAGCCCCGTTATAACTGTTATCCCCGTACACACATACGAGGGGCGGTCAATATGTTTGGCGAATCGGTAGGGCAAAACAGAGAAAAAGGAATGGCTGTTTGTGGGGGTGTTAGGACAGGTTATGACAAGTCAGGAGCTGCAGCCGCACGCTCCTGCCTTGTCTATTTAAGAAGCAGTAGCTGGTCGCAGATCGTCAGTCACAAATTTTTCAACAATGGAAGAGGTTGAGCACCGCGCAGTGATCAATTTTTTTTACCAAGGAAGGCAAGAATGCAAAAGAGATCCATGAACGCATGGTTGTAGTATACACCGACTCCGCCCCTTTCTATGCAACCATTGCTCGCTGGAATAGGGAGTTCCGCCATGGTCGTAAGTCCCTTGAAGATGACTCCCGTCCAGGACACCCGTCAGACGTGACCAACGAGGACAATGTGGCCCGTGTGGAGAGGATGATCGTCGAAAATCGACGGGTGAAGGTCGAAGAAATCGAGCGAGAACTTGGAATATCACATGGAAGTGTTATCAACATCATCCACGACAATTTTTCCATGAGCAAGGTTTCTGCCCGTTGGGTCGCTAGAAACCTCACGCCCCATGATCGACTTCAACGTCGTCAAAGTCCACAAGGCCAGAGTTGCACAAGCTGCCCTGCGCGAGTGCGGATTCAAGGAGTTCAACCATCCTCCCTACAGTCCAGATCTGGCCCCTAGAGACTACTTTTTATTCCGCCAGCTCAAGGCTGCACTGCGTGGACGCCGGTTTGGGGACGATGAAGATGTCCAGCTCACCGTCCAGAAGTGGATTGAACAGCAGTCGGGAGATTTCTGGTTTTCGGGAATTCGATGCCTCAGGGACAATTGGCGCAAGTGCATTGAAGTCGAGGGTAGTTATATTGAAAAATAATAAAACACTTTTCCTCATATCTCGTTTCCTTATATCCGAATGGCAAAACTTATTGACCGCCCCTCGTATAAACTCTCTAACCTTTTGGAGTCGGTATCTCACTTACATAGCACTCCCAGAAGAATCAAACCAGCAGCCACTAAGCCAAACCTAGAAGCTTATCGGGCTACCTAGGAGTGGTACCAAACCTAGGTGATAAATCACCCTTGGTAGCCAAACTCACTCAAAACATAGTTACACAACTATTCCCATAAACTCAAATCAGCAAAAGTAAGGTGGAAAGGACTAGTAAATAAACATTAATCAGTAATTAAAGAAAAGGAGTGGTCATAAGTGTTGGTTTGTGTGGATCTGGACTTAATGAAAGTGACATCAAGACCATATAGGGATTGCAGGTTGGTACTCGATCTGCTCTGAATTACTTTGAATGAAATGAAAGACACTTGAGAGAGTTCTGACGCATTTTGTCGTATTAGTGGGAATCCATCAAAAAGTGGTGAATTTTATTTCGGGTTGTTAGAAAGACCAGTAGCCATCCTTCAATGCGGAGGCACAAAATAAATGAATTTGAACACTCAAAAACACACTGAAAAAGCTCAAGGTGGAGGGATAAGAACACAAAAGACACTAACTCCATCTTATACTTGATCGAAGTAAAGTTACAAGATATGCTCAAAACCATACATATCTACATAAATAGATGTTTCGTATGAGAGGATTTTACCACAAATTTGTATCTGTTTGGTGAGATTTCTCTCAGTATGATCATACAGGTAAGCGTAGTATCCAAACTCTAGTTCACTACACCTCTTAGTAGCTGCTGTTAAAGAGTTGAGCTTAATTGGAAAATCATTAAACAATTAGTCATGTATTATGTGGCTTAACTTCACTCAACTAGAGAGCCCAGTAAAGCAAACAGAGAGGAAAATATGAGAAATTAAAGAAATATTGAGGGATATAATGCCTCTCTTTGTTAATGTTACTGTTATATTTTTATTATAACATTATACAATTTGCACGGTCCTCTAGTTTGATATGTGCTCTTGAAATATTAAGGAGCAGATTTTTTTTTTAGGACCCTGTATGGAATTGTGGTGGCAGTGTCAACTACCTATAGCGACGCCAGAATTGCAAGGTAAAGTAGGCTCAACGAGGAACCTCATAAATGAGCACCCTGTTTAACATATGAAATCTTGAAATTGGGCACACATATTAACTACTGAAATAATGTCATGTAATAGCAATGAACTAATGTAAAATAAAGCGAAGTACTTATATATAATGTTAAATCACAATTGTACATTATTATTATTATTATATAGACCATGCAAAGAGCCACACTGAAAATTTTAGAAATCATACCACCAAGAGGTGTCAGTGCAGGTCAAAGCCCAGCAAGAAAGAAAGAAAACAGAATTAAACAACCCCACGGTTACGCAACAAAAAGACATTAGCCAATCTTTTAAACTTATCAAGCGTAGCAGCAGTCACAATATTTGTGGGCAAGGTATTCCACAATCTACATATACTCGGTAAAAAGCACTTAGAAAACTGAGACGTAGAATGACGACCAATTTCGAATGCCATGGAATGTACAGTTTCAGAATACCTAGTAACTCTGGCTGGTTGATAAAATCTCGGCAAAACTTTATGCAGAGGATGATTCACATCATTCACTACATTAAATAAATACAAAGAGCTCCAACATCTCCTGGATGCTCAATGTCTAAATCCAAATGTGATAGTAAAAATTTTACAGAATTAAATGCACGATCAAGCAATCTCAGATGAGAGTCTGAGGCAGAACTCCATATAGCAGAGCAAAATTTAAAATGAGGTAGAATAAAAAAAAAAGAAACACTTGCAAAGAACATCATCCTCCTCCTAAATTTTCTTAGATTTACGAAGAATGCCCAATTTCTGCGAAATATCCCGAGACATGTATCTTAGATGCGTTTCAAAAGTGAGTTTCGAATCATGAGTTACCCTCAAGAGCTTGAGCTGTTCAACCTTTTTAATCAAAGCTCCATTTATTTACAAATTGGGATGTTCAGGTAAGAGAGATCTAGAACGACTCATAATCATTTCCTTAGACTTACTAGGGTTCAATTTCATACCCCACTGAAGACACCAGGAATGAATTTTATTAGTGATATTAAACCACATGCTACTAGTATATATATATATATATATATATATATATATATATATATATATATATATATATATATATATATATATATATATATATATATATATATAACATAAGCCGAAGAACGATACACTGAGGAACTTCAGAATATACTATAGAATAAGGACTAAAACATCCATCGAGAACAAAACGCTGTTGTTTATTAGTTAGAACCTCTGTTAAAATACTTGAGACTCTACCACCAATGCCAAACACTCTTTAATTTAAAAATCAAACCATTATGGTTAACAGTGTCAAGGGTAGCAATAAAGTCACGAGACACAAACCTAGACTCACAATTATTGTCTAAAGCAGACTGCATTTCATGTACCAGCTATAATAGTGCATCAGCAGTGTCTAGACCCTTTATAAAGCTAAACTGAGTCACTGGAAGAAACTGTCTCAAATATACAGTAAGACGTTTGGACAACAGACGTTCCAAAGTCTTAGATAACATCGGTGTTATGGAAATGGGCCTATATTTACTGGGAGATGGAGATGATGATGATCCTTTGGGAATTGGGGTAATCTTGCCTGAACGCCAGCATTCAGGAAATGCCCCGTGACGAACTAAAATACGAAATATATCGGCGAGTTTTGGAGCTAGCTGACTGCTATTTTTTTCTTAAATCAATGGAAACAGACCAATAGGATCAGTTCCTCCATACTTGTCCAGGTTAGATAAAATAAATTTGATTTCGGATGATCTAAAGGCAAATGACAGCCTAAGGGCATCTAAATCTCTTCCCTAATTTGCTTGCAATTAAAACTGTCAACAAGAATGCTGGTTTTATCAAGAGGATGATATGCAACGCTACCATCAAGCTCCATTGAGGGGGAAATAGAAGGCTCAAAACCAAACAAAACAGATTTAAGAGCTGACCACCAAATATGCGGCTGAGCCGCATCAGTGAGGACATTCTTCAAATGGACATTATGTTAAGCTCCAGCCTTTTTATAAACATTATTCGCCGTGTTCCCCATCGCAACATAGTTCTCCCAACACACCTGAGAACAGTTATCAGACCAGAGACTATAGGCAGCATGGTTATCACAATAGGCCAGGCGAAACTAATCATTAAACCATGCTTTATCGTGAGATCGAGCTTTAATATTTTTCATTGGTACAAACCTACTTTTCAAATCTAATAACTTTAAATTCCTTGTGGTAATGAGGCAAGGAGCATTAAGAAAAACATGGGTGCAAGAAAGCAAGCGAATAGTTTGAGATTCCCAAGCGAATATACAAACATACACACGCGAGGCAACAGCTGCGAGCCGAAATGTCTCGATACAATATAAAGATGTAACCAGAACGGAGTTGACGTGAACCTGAAAAAAACGACAAACTCAACTTGCCTATCCACTTGCTATCAAAGCCAGCCCAGGTGCAGCCAAATGTGTTTTCATTGTAACACACACAACCTTTGACTCTGTCAAGAAGTCAAAACACAGGAACAAACGAGCATACTTTAACATATCAGGCTAATCCTCGCTCTCTGATTAAGGATAGCTAAGTAACCCTCCTTAATGGAGGTTCGTATAAATAAGATAGGCACAGAACTCCCCCTTCAAAAAGAGTAACATCACTATCACTAGTAGGATACATACCTCCCTCTTGATTCCAGATTCATATTAATCTTATTGACGACACGAGTCCGTTGCTCGTCATTAAATTCAGGTGTCCTTAGCCCCAATTATCTAGCGTAAAGGGAAACTTAAAACAAAACTGCGTAAGTCTCACTATCTTGCTTTTCCCAATTAAAGTAATCTTACGCAAAGAATAAAGCCTTCAAAACGCCATTTTCTTTTTGAGGCATTCCTTTAACCCAGTGATAACCAAGTTACCTTTCGAACGCCACCTATAAACGGATTCCACGTAAAACTTTGGGGGTCAAAGCAAATTCGACGGTGAAACCTCAAACACCTTCGTCTCACACCCCTCTACCGGTAACCTAGGCTCCTCCCAAGTTATTTCGCCTCTAAACTGGTACTCGCCCGGCATCTCATTAACTAAGCGACCCATTATAATATTATAAACTTTGTGACCACTGTAGCAGCTCTGCAGCTACAAATTTATATATATATATATATATATATATATATATATATTATAGCAATGCCCTCTGGGCATTCCTATGATAAAATCCTGATGGGAAACTTATATATATATATATATATATATATATATATATATATATATATATATATACATCAATTATTATATAAAATTCATATCATGCAATTATTTTACTTAACTTTGTCAATTTAATCGTTCAATTATTTAACTTAACATTTGTAAATTAAATCCTATTTTATGTACAACTTAATAATTAATTAATTCATTTATTTTACTTGTCAATTCATTTAACGTAATACTGTTTCAAACATCATCTCTTAAAATGTCTCACACAAACAAACAAATACATGCTCTCAGCTCGACCAAATAACACACTATTATTTCTCATTTGACTCTCGCTATTCTCCGTATAAAGGTCGGTAATCATTCCTTCTACAATTAGTCATTTACCTCCAAACAAATCGTGCTTAGTTTAATTCCACTTTCTCTCACAATTCTTTGCAAACAACCATACGAGAGTAGGTCCTAATTATATTTACTTCTCATATTGCAGCTCCTAATTCACAGTCCATCATAGTCACCATATTATTGTACCATATGATTTTACCACATTATTTCATATTTATCTCACGTGATTCATTTCTCTTCACATCTCGTTACTGTAAATCATATTTTACCATATCTTACATTGTATACCTAATACAACTTATTTCATTGTACATTCATTGATTCTATTAATATATTTATATTTTGTTTAATTCTTTTTCTTAAAATCTAGTTCATTATTTCAAAATTTATTTCGCTTTCGTCTTAGGCCTAAAATCTAGCAGACGATAACTTCAATCAAACAAATTTATGGTTATAGTTTTCGAAACGCGATTTAGGCTGATTTATTAACAGAAAATAAATCCCATGAATAACCATATATATGATAATGGAGGCGAAGAAATAAAAGTTCAGACACTACACAGAGCTCTTTATTGACGTTTCGCCTCTTGAGGAAGCCAAGAGGCGAAACGTCAATAAAGAGCTCTGTATAGTGTCTGGACTTTTCTTTCTCTCCATCCATTCTCACCTATACGTCGAGTCTTTCATGCAATATATATATATATATATATATATATATATATATATATATATATATATATATATATATATATATATATATATATATATATATATATATATATATATAAATAACTAAAAAAAAATATTTTTGTTCTTAAATATTATATATTTGTAAAAAAGGCTTCAAAAACAATTGGCAACATTTACACGCACGACTAACTTTCAAATATTCCGCATGGAACCTAAAAATTCATTTGTCCTCTTGCTATCTCCAACTCAAGGTCAGTTGGATTCTTTATCCATAAAATCCTTAGATTTTACAAACAATAACACTTGTCTAATTCCTTATATTTCCTTTACCAAACTCTCATACATTTTCCTTTTTAAACACCGTGATTTTAATAGTTACAATTGCATTTCAATTATTTTCAATTAAATTTACCCACCATTCGTGATTTCAATTACATTTAACCACAATTCGTGATTTCAATTATTTTAATTACATTTTAAATAGTTACAATTACATTTTAATTAATTACCTATCTACCTTACGCCAAGTTTAGTCACGACAAAAATTCATTGTTAAACTCATGTTCATTTTGTATAATTAAATTCAAATTAAATCAATATAATTTCAAATATGTTTCATTCTTGTTAATCTATAATATATAATTTGTTGTATCCTCGTTGTATTTCATCCATTCCTTAAAGATTTCGTGTCCATTCATAAAGCCTAACCTTACGATTCAATAACACTTCTCAAAAACTTATATATATATAGGTTTTTTTGTGAAGTTTGTATCTAGGTTCATACAACGATGGCCCTGTATCTATACCACTATAAACTGTTAACATTCTCACAAACAAACCCTCCATAGCCCATTAGCCCCCACCCCGTAAGGGGCGCGGCGATTTGCCTTCCTTGCCGCCGTGCTGACGGGACTCAGAGCCCCGCCCGGCCCCAGCTTAGCCTCTTCTCCTTATTTCAGACAGCCTGTATTTCTCCCCTACAACTTTCGCTGGTCGGCCTCTATTTTCACAGGGTAAATGCTGACCTTCTTAGCCAACTATCCCGGATCGGGGCTGAGGGGGAAGGGGACAAGGTTCCCTAACACCTGAGCTCCGGTTTGGGATGGTGGGTTTTTAACAACCTGCTTCATCTCCACCCATACATTCTCTTTCCTTCTCACTTCACACTCTACCTTTTTTGCGCCGTGCAGAAGGTGGAGCCGCAATGCCGAAGGGTTGCCAGGTTACCAGGTGGGAGGGGTGACTTAAATGGCAGCACCTGCCTCTGTCAGCCCCTTACGCACCACTTACAGAGCGGTCTACTGCGAGGGTTGATTAGCGTATGTATCCCGTGAATAAAAAACGGTCACCATGGCCAATGATGAGTCTAACAAAAAAATCCCCTTAATTTCCCCCCGTTTATCGTCGGAGCCGCCCTCGGGCAACTCCAATGAAAAAATGGAGGTCCCCCCCCCCACCCTGTGCTTTCACAGGGGACCCTCTAAATCTCTTTAACCGGAGAGGAGGCTGAGAGAGACGAAGGTGACCCGTTTCTTGGACGGGAACCTTTGGCGAATACGTCAAATCTCTCAGAGGCGGCTATGATTAGTGCCCTTCGGACACTTGATGGCACGCCTGTAAGTGTGACCCCCCACTATACCATGAACTTCGTGAAAGGAGTAGTATATGCGAGGGAACTCGTGGACTGCTCTATAGACGATATCACCTTAGGGCTGGCCAACGATGTGGCGGTCAAGGTCAAACATATGATGAGAAAACAGGGAGGGAACTCGACACCCACCCCTACACTCTTCGTCACGTTCGACTGTGAAAAGCTCTCTGAGTCGGTGCGTGCCGGTTGGTATCGCTACCGCATGATGCTGTGGAGATGCCACTCGCTCTACGCCGTGAACAATGCATTATTTGCCTGTACGCGCGAGCCTAGCGCCTCTCTTAGTCGCCAACAGCTATCACTACATCTGCAGCTAATTTCGATGGTACCTATGTCACCGAGTGAAGTGCAGAAGGCACCGGTCGCCAGGTGAAGGCCGGTGTGGAACAGAAGCTGCCAAGTTCGGAACAGGAGCTGTCAAGTGTAGGCCATGAATGGTCTTTTGCAATCTCCTTCTTTTCTTCTTATGTTCTTCTTATATTTCCGCAATACAGGCTCAGCTGTGGATGCATAAAACTCGCATCCATAGTCGCGTTTCGAACTAAAAAGGATCGATAAAAAAGTAAGGCAGTTGTCCTGTAGGGTACAACCTTTGGTTATTTGTCACCACACCTCTACTCCCAAAGCTTATACAGTGCTGGAAGTATTGTGTTCGACCTTTTTCGAGAACACCTCGTGTCACGCAGGAACTGTGCCAGTGTATACGAATGGCTCCACTTACCAAGAGAGATTCGGCTTCCACGCCATATCCCCTCTGATGAAACTCAATGGGGCTCTGCCAGGCGCTGCGTCTGTCTTCACGGCCTTGCTGGTGGCAACACATCACTCGGTAATGGAGATTACGCAACGTGCCTGGTTCCTGAACCGGATTACGATTTATAGCGACTCACAAAGCGCCCTGAGTGCCCTCGGGGCATTGGAATCTCCGCATCCCCTGGTTTGCGATATCCGTGATGCCACGGTTTTGGCAAGCCGGACGGATGTCGCGATTATGTTCTGCTAAGTTCCTGGACATGTTGGAATTGCGGAAAATGAGCGCCCCGATGAGGGCGCCAAAGAGTCCGCGAGGACTGGGCGGCCGGACCAGCGTTTCGCTCTTCCTCACTCCGACTACATGGAAGGAATACGGGCAGCTCTCCGAGGCTGCTTGGCAAAGAAGATGGGAGACGGTCGAAGGGAACTTAAAGTTGCGTGCCATTGCGCCGCGATTGTTCCCATGGACCTACCCCCGATGACACGAAGGCTTCAGGTTGCTTTCTGTCGTCTCTGAATTCGACACACTCGCGGTTCACACCGCAATTTGATGGAGCACTCGCCTGCATCCTATTATGAAGACTGTGTTGTCCCCAAGACTGCTCGGCACATTTTTGTTGAATGTCCCAGTACCGGGAGGAGCGGGGTCGCTACTGCTTATCCCTTGTACTCGGGACGAGTTCGTGCACAGTGAATTATGGACTCTATTAATTTTGGAGGAGGCCGGCCTTCTTCCCTTTATTTGACCTTTTTTTGCGCTTCTTTTTGTACGTCGCATGTTCATGCGCCGAGTGGAGGCGGGTCTACTTCCAACGCCGTAGCAAGTTCTGATTTTAGAGCAATTATTCATTCGGATTCCCTTACTTCAAATCTTATTTTGTTTCAACGTGTGAACCCATTATAAGATTTTATGAAACTCTAAAGTGCTCAATTTTGTAGGTGGCTTTGTGTATCCTATTTCATTTTACGATGTGATTCCTACAACTACAGATTTAAAGTATACCGCTTCACCCGTCCCCTCTCGACGCAATCCTCTGGATGTAGTTTTCTTGGGAGTTTGGGTGCCTTCAAAAAGAGGCCGTTTGACTCGGATGACCTATGATGGGCCCTTGTGACTTTTGTCATCTGTTATATTATATTGTGGGGGACTTTGATTTTGTCTTCCTCTGGCGATGGTGCTTTTTGTGGGTGGGTTTTGACGGATGCGGATGACCTTTGATAGGCCCTGGTGGCTTTTATCATCCGTGAAATTATGTTATGTTATGTTATGTTAATTTGCAAGTTGTTCCACCTTTTCGAATTTTCGACCGCTCTTTGTTTTAACTGGGACGTTGTGAAATAAACTAAATTATATATCACAATAACTTTTTTGTTAATGTAATAGAATGAGAATAATTAAATAAAACTTTCTTTAGAGAATACACACGTACGTATCGTATGATGGAAAAGGTAAGGTTTAAATGAAGCAAGCAGAGAATAAAGAATGAAAACTATTTATTGAAAATAAGAGAAAGTATTAATATATGATGAATTTAACTTTTGAACATTCGTTGAATTAGGGTGAATATAATTTGTTTGGGAAATACAATATAATAGAAATTGGTAAATGAAATAATTTGAATTTAATTCATGCGTGGTCAAGTGAAAGATGGAGAATTTTTTTACATGAATTGTACAGGCGAAATAGATGGAAAATAAAGAGAAATCTAAATATTGAATAGCTAAGATATCCTATATTTAAAATAAGATGGAATGGAAATAAAATAGAATATAGGATGATAAAATGGCAATTGTTAAATACAATTTTTATATAGGAACAGCAAAATAGGATGTTCTAAAAAATATAATGGTATAGAAACACTAAAATACAAATTAATCAAATTCACCGTGCGAGTTTTAATGGTAAAGAAAGTAAACCCTTTCCATGTGGAAAATATCAATGATATTCCATTGAAGCAGCTGTATAAAGTATCTGTATTGGGTCAGTTGGCTACAATACACCTATTCAAGAAAGTTACCCACCCTTTTTAAAACTGATCTAAATTAGCCCTGGTATCGTCGGGGTTTTCTAACGACGCTGCCGGAATGTGTCACCATGTCGTTTGGTTGACCAGAGTCATGTGGATACAAAATGCTGATATTGAAATTAAATTGAGGGGACACACTCTCTCTCGATCGAAGGTGGATGGGCCGAAGGTGATTCGTTCTGTATTAGTAGTTTCTATAGGTGGGCACGATAACGAAAAAATGCATCACGATAACCGATAAATCGATACCGATAACCTTATTGGCGATAACCGATAATCGATAACTGGCGATAAATTTATCGCCTGATGCTGTGATAACCGATTAATCGATAATTCCAAAATTTTAATACAATATTGATTATTGACTATATATATAGCATTATTTTAGAATGCAATAGTAAGGATATTTGAATACTATTTCTTAGTTTCTTACCTGGTGATGCTCTCGTTCATCTCCTCATAGGTTTTGAGGATCCTCCTCCCAGCTCGGACTTACCTATTCCTGCCTTCAAGGCACGCGCCGCTCGCCCCTGTGCTAAACTGGAACCAAAAGCTAAAATTATCGATTATCGCTAGTTTGGAACCAAAAGTATCGGCGATACCGATGAATTGATAACGCGGAAAAAACTATCGGATAACCGATAACCCGATATCGTTATCGCGATAACGCCCATCTATGGTGAATGGTATCTATAAAGGCGGGTAATAGGGGATACAAACAGACAGTATCTTGCTTGCTGCCTAGCTGCAGTATAAAGAATTTCTGCTTACTAGAAGTGAACGGAAAGGGTCCACCCTAAACGGGTTCCAATGAGGAGCGGGTTGGGGCGCGACGGAAAAAAAACATGGGAACAGTTTCACATCTCTTTTGGCAAGAAGGGTTTCTGGTTAGCAGGCAATCTCGAGGAGGTATACCTAATTTCGGCCATCACCCGTAACAAATTGTGTACGTATAAAACAGGATCAAGTTAAGAAGGTAGAATGTGGTCAGTAGAAGAAAAGAATTGAGTAGGAAGACGTAGCTGGGCACGAAAGACAAAAGTTTCGCAGTAGAGCAGGCCAGATACTCTTTCAAGTACGAACGTATACCCAGAAGAATTAAAGGCGGCATGTCCACAGAGGTGATGTTTGAATTTGTGGAGGGTAACCTTGCTTTGATCACCCAGTGTAGACGTTCAACAGCGGCGTTGGTTTGAGAAGGTTAGCTAATGGTACGAAGTCGAAAAGAGACAAGACCTGAGATGAGTTCATCTTATTGATGGGAATCAAATCGACTTCCACGATTAGCCATGTTTGTGGATGAGACACCGAAGCGAGCAACTCATCCTTAGACGAAAGCACGAGTGACAGTGGAGGCTCGGATATCTGGAATTGCGACTGCCTCTTGCAAACGGGTAAAACGGTTGATCATGGTTAGACGATAGGTGCAACCACGTGGATAAGGCAGAAGGCATACAAAAAGAGGCAGGAACGGAATAAAAGCGTGACGAATTAAGAGGAAAAGAAGCCAGAGGTGTCTTTATGTAGAGCTGAACATTGGTTCGTGGACAAGGCAAACATAAACGTGTTCATTTGGCCACCTAGGCATTCATACCTAGCCATACTAAATGTTGCGTGATTAGCTTGCGTGTTGCTCTAATACTAGAATGCGAAAGACCGTGACTTTGGTCGAAAATATGCCGACGGTAAACATGAATAATAAGAGGACGAGGATCGACAGACAATGAAAGGCGACCAGGATGCGCCTGGAAGGACTGTCTAGCAAATCCATCGAAGTCGCTAACGATGAGTTGAGAAGAATGACGCATTGTTTGCGTGTCTTCTTTCTGTTCCTGAGCAAGAGCTAACGTCGCATGATCGATGGGTGCAGTGTGGGAGAGTTGCGTGCCAGAGAACAGAGAAATAAGAGAAAGCGCGTTTGGTACGACGTATTTAGAACCAGGAACATAGCGAATGCCGCTCGTAAGCTGCGGGGTGAAGTCGATGTGACGACAATCGAATGCAATGCGCACGAAATGTGTGTTACGAGCCTAAAATGTACCAACCAAAGGCTTATGGTCTCTGAGGACAGTAATATCACGTGGTCCTAAATATTGGCCTGAGTTTCAGATTCTGAGATACACACCTAGAAGCTCCCTTGAGACGGTGCTGCACCTCTTTTGGGAGGGATTTAATGATTTAGAGAAAAATATAGGGTGTTTCCAAGAGTTACCATCCGCCTCCTGCTGCGTCGCACCTACAGTGGTAGCTGACAGTTCCGAAGCAACGCTTATGTGAACCCAGAACAACGACGGGCCAATACAATAGCGGAGGTCATAGACTCTTTCGAACGAGAGAAAACTTCGCACGCCTCAGAAGATCATGCCAGAGGAGTGTTCTGCTTGGTGGTAAAGTGTAGACTATGGAAAGGTAGTATAAATCGAGAAACGCCAGGAATAAATCTGTGGTAGACATTTACCATACCACAGAATTGACGAAGTTACTTGAGAGAAGATGTCGAGGAAAATCTGGAATAATAGCACGGGAAATTTGGTGTCTATAGAAAGAAGAGTCGCGGGACACCAAAAGACACTTACAATTATTGAGTATGATACCATACTTATCCAAACGAGTGAAAATCTGACAAAGTTGAGGCCAATGTTCATCTAATAATGAAGATGCTATCAGGAGGTCATCTATAGAACAAAAGACGAAAAGAAGACCTCTCAGAACCTGATGCATGAACAGTTGGAAGGTCCAATCACTCTTACGCAAACCATGAGTTATAGGGAGCACCCCAAAGGACCCAAAATGGTGATTGCTGTCTTTTGGATATCATATGGGCGAATAGAGATCTGGTTAAAAGTACGAACGAGATCAAGTCCAGAAAATATAGAACAACCGAAGATAGCAAAGTTAAAATCCGAGAGGTATGGTAATGGATTCCTGTCGGCCGAATTTGTGTGTACACGCGTCTGTAATCTCCTACAGCGCGAAATACATCAGATGTAAAACTTCGGTACAACGTGAGGTGGAGAGGCTAAGGGGGCTGTTGCACTCCTTGGCGCGACAACATAATACATATATGTTTTGAAAGAGAAATATAAACACAAACGGTTCTGAAAGGGTTACTAACATCTAACTAAGCATTGGTAATGTAATTTCACATGAACTTCGGCCTATCGTTCATTTGGGAAAATACATTGATTAAGCTGTTTGATGTTGAAGACGACCGGAATAGTGTCGTCCCCGAACCGGCTTGTAGCTTAGTCAACGCCCACTACACGAACGGGACATATACAGATGCGTTTGCCGTAAACAAACTCGAGGTACAGGAATGGTGTTATGTAACGATCTGATCTCCTGGAGTATCTCCTCAGCTTTTGAAGACGTCGTAGAAGCTGGTTAGTGCACCCTTCCGTGGGCTGTTAAGATACGTCTCCACTTCACCTACTGCAACGTATGCTGAGATGAAATATATCTCATGAGATTACAGGGCTCTCGGATTGCAATCAATAGTAGTGCCTCCGTCGCGGCCGAGTTGCTCCCATACTCGAGGAATATGGCAATAACCTGCAGGAATTCGATGAACTCAATGACTGAATCGTGTGATTGTGGGGAACGAGTAATGAAGTCACTTCGCTTTTCACTATGTGCTAATGAATATTCGTTGAATAAACGAGAATCTAATTTGTTTTCGAAATACAATATAATATATATTGGTAAATGAAATAATTGTTTTTAATTTATGCGTAGTCAAGTCAAAGATGGATAATTTTTTATGGGAATTATACATGTGAAATAGATGGAAAATAATAAATAGAAATGTAAATATAGGATAGCTAAAATGATATACTGAAATAAGATTGAATGGAAATAGAATAGAATATAATATAGGATGGTAAAATGTGATGGCTAAATTGCTTGGGAAATACAATCTGTATCTATAACACACTCGATCTGTCTCTGCGGCCACAAGGTTTTTCACTCATAACTAATGGTCATTCACGAGTGCGCGTGAACATAACATAACAACATAATTTCACTGATGACAAAAGTCACAAGGGCCTATCAAAGGTAATCAGCATCTGTCAAAACCCACCCACAAAATGCATCGATAGGATTGTGTCAGATCATTCATCTACAATATACAATTTAAACAATCCATAGGATTGTGTCAAATCCATTAGATTGTGTCAGATCATATATACAATTAGAACCATCCACAGGAATGTGTCAAAAATAAAAAAGCATCATCATCAAGACTCATCAAAATCAATCATAATATACATTAAAAACTGCATCCACAGGAATGAGTCCCCCCCCCCCTCCCCATATAATCTAATCTACTTTTGAAAACATTCAAGTTTGGACTGTCTACTGTCTCAGATGGCAAACTATCCAGTAATATACCCCTCAATAAAGTGGTAGATTTTCTAACATCCAACCTGCACCTCTGTTTTTTAATTTTTAAGTAGTGACCCCTAGTTCTATTACTACCTTCCAACTCAAATAACCTGCTAAAATCCAACTTATCCATCCCAGAACAGATTTTAAAATACTTGATCATATCTCCCCTCACACATCGCACAAATGAGAACTGTAGGGCTCACTTGGTTAAACCTTTAATCATTTTAAGAATATGATATGATGGGAGAGTGCGCAACTCTCCTGAATCTGCTTTCACCCCACAAGTAATAAAAATCGCCAAATAAAGATATTTTTGTGCCACAATATAAGATTTCAAAAATATGCATCTGTTATTATTTGCGCCAGGAGTTTTTATCCCAGGCAATGCTGGGTATCTATCCTAGTATAATAAAATTGGTGAATGAATTAATTTAATTTATGCGTGGTTATGTGAAAAACAGATAAATTGTTTAAGGGATTTATATATGCAAGATAGATGGAAAATAATTAATAGTAATGTAAATATGGGATAGCAAAAATATGTTAAAATAAGATGGAATGGAAATGAAATAGAATATAATATAGCATTTGTATAATAATAGCTGAATAGGATATTATAAAAAACTCTAGCAATTGAGTGCCTGCCAGCATTCGGTTTTGTACTGGTATCATAACATAATTTCATGGATGACAAGGTGGTCTGCATCTGTCAAAACCCACCCACAAAATGCATCCATGGGATTATGTCAGATCGTGCATCTAGAATATACTATTTAAACTCCATAAGATTACATAAGAAAAGAAGGAGACTGCAAAAGACCATTCATGGCCTACACTTGGCAGCTCCTGTTCCATTCAACACACAAAAGATTTCTTACCAGAGAAAAGTCATCAACATTGTCACCCTTTACAGGAGTTCGTCAGATCTAATCTACAATATACATAAAGTGCATCCAGAGGATTATGTCCATTCATGCAACCGCAAAATATAATCTCCCCACACCTTAGAAAAATATATACATATGTACATAATAAAAAAAGAAGAAGTCAGTCCCATCTAGCAGCTTCATCCATATATTTATCTAATCTATTCTTAAAACTACCCAGAGAGGAGGCTTCTATCACATGTCTCGTGAGCCTATTCCATTCATCTACCACACGATTTGTAAACCAATTCCTCCCAATCTCCTTCCTAAACCTATACTTATCAAGCTTAAACCCATTGCTACGTGTCCTGTCATGTTCACTAAGTATAAGAACCTTACCCAGATCCCCTTTATTATATCCTTTTACCCATTTGAAGACTTCAATCAATTCCCCTCTGACTCTTCTCCTTTCCAATGTATGTAGATTTAGTTTTCTGAGCCTTCCACCATAAGGTAAGTTCCTTAGCCCACCAATCATCTTTGTCATCCTTCTCTGCACAGACTCAAGCAAATCAATATCCTTCCTATAATATGGTGACCAAAATTGTACTGCATAGTCTAGATGAGGCCTAACTAGCGCCAGATACAGTTTTAGAATGACTTCAGCACTCTTATTGCTTACACTCCTCCTAATGAATCCCAATATCCTATTAGCTTTATTCCTAGCATTTAGGCATTGCTTTCTAGGACGAAGGTCTGAACTTACCAAAATACCCAAGTCCCTCTCACAATCGGTCCTCCTTAAAATTCTCCCATTTAATTTATAACTATTCAATGGATTATTTCTACCTATACTAAGTACACTACATTTGTCTATGTTAAACTTCATTTGCCATTTCTCGGCCCAATTGGACAGAATGGTCAATTCCTCCTGCATTACAACAGCATCAGAATCAGCCCTAATGGCCCTACCTAGCTTAGTATCATCAGCAAATTTACTCAGGTCACTACTTATACCTATGTCAAGATCATTAATATAAATTAAGAATAGCAAGGGACCCAAAACAGATCCTTGCGGAACTCCACTGCTAACACACCCCCACTCAGATTTAACTCCATCTATACTAACTCTTTGCTGTCTGTCACCAAGCCATGACTGAATCCACCTAAATATACTGCCATCGATCCCCCCCGTAAGAAGCGGCGATTTGCCATCCTGGCCGCCATGCTGACGGGACTCAGCACCCCGTCCGGCCTCAGCTTAGCCTCTCTTCCTTCCTTCAAAACACTTGTTTCCTCTCTTTTCATACAACCTCTCCCACAACTTTCTCTGGTCAGCCTCTAATTTCAGAGGGGAGATGCTGACGTTCTTCTCGGCCAACTGTCCTGGATCGGGGCTGAGGGGGGAGGGGACAATGTTCCCTAACCCCTGAGCTCCGGTCTAGGGTGGTTGGTTTTTAAAAACCTGCTTCATCCCCACCCATACCTTCCTCACATCCCTTTTCCTCTCGTCTTCAAAATCTATCTTTTTTACGCCTTGTCTAAGGTGGAGCCGCCCTGCCGATGGACTGCCAGGCCACCAGGCGGGAGGGGTGGTCCCAAATGCCGGTGCCTGGCTCTGCCGGGCATACAAGCACCTCTTACAGTGTGGGAAACTGTGAGAGGTGGTAAGCTGTTGCGTCCCGTGTAAATAAGAGGGTCACCATGCCCAATGATGAGTATCAAAAAACCCCCCAACCCCCAACTTCTCCAAGAACATCAAAAGAGCCGCCCTCGGGCAGCTCCACCAAAAAAATGGAGGTCCCCCCCCTTGTGCTTGCGCAGGGGACCCTCCATACTTCTTTAACCGGAGAGGAGGCTTACTCCTCTCCTACGGCTGTACGAGACTCCCCCTCACTCCCTTCTCTGGAGGTGCTTTTGGGCACCTCCCTATTTCCAGCGGCAGTCCCTCCTTTTCTTTCTAAGGAGACTGCCAAGAAAGCCAGCAGGCAGCCCATTGCCGACCGCCCCTCGTGTAAGCGGCTCGGTAGGGCAAACTCCCTTAGGGGGGAGAGGGAAGCCAGGCCCCTTCGGTCGCTTTCCTCAAAAGACCTGCTGGCAAGGATATTAAACCTTGCCGGGGTTAAGGCTTGTGCCTCCCCAAAATGACTAGGGCCTTCCATGGGGGGGAATCCAGCTCGGCGCCAAGCACCGAACCCGAGTCCGCCCCTATGCAAGGTCCCCCTCAAACGGCTGAAGGCTCCGAGGCAATACAAGGAGGGAAGAGATCTCCTCTGACAGGTGCCCCCACGACTACCAGGAACTTCTCCATTTCGGAGAGGAACCTGGCTGAGGCCGGCCCATCTGGCATGGGGGCTTCTGCCAGCAGAGGTGAAGGGCAGGTTCATTCCCCGCCCTCCTCTCCAAAAATGAAAAGGACGAAAAAGACCAAAAAGATGAAGAAGACTCGGGGCTCCTCTCCATCCGCAGGGGCTACGATGATGGATGGGTCTGCTGCCACTTTGGCAAGCGACCAAGCCAAGATCGGCACATCCGGCCCCTCTGCCCCCCCGGGTATGGAGCTCCTGACGATGACAAAGACCAAAAGTGCACAGGGCGGAGCCTCGATGACATCGGGGACCCTCATTCAGAGGTTACCTGGCATTTTCGAGCCCGCTGGCTTCAAACGCTTCCTCATTATTCGCTCCACTGATGGCAGCATGTTGTCCAAGGGCAACATGATCCATCAGAGGAGAGGATTAGCCAGTGCAATTGGTAGAGAGCCGAAGGTAACCCGTTTCTCGGACGGGAGCCTTCTGGCGAATGCGGCGAATCCCGCCGAGTCAGTCAAGATAAGTGCTCTTCGGACGCTTCATGGCACCCCGTTGAGTGTGACGCCGCACTCTACCATGAACTTTGTGAAAGGAGTAGTTTATGCGAGGGAACTCGTTGACTACTCCATTGAGGACATCACCCTAGAGCTGGCCGACCATGGGGCGGTCAAGGTCGAATGTGTGATGAGAAAACAGGGAGGGGCCTCAAGACCCACCCCTACACTCTTCATCACGTTCGACTGTGACAAGCTCCCTGAGTTGGTGCGTGCCGGTTGGTACTGCTACCGCGTGAAGGCATTCGTGCCACTGCCGCGGCGGTGCTATTACTGTCACCGCTTCGGCCATACGAATCGCTCATGTAGACGTGCAAAGTCGGGTTCACCCGAAGTATGTGTAAATTGCTCCAAGGTCGCACATGATAAGTCCAAATCGTGTGTGGCCAAGTGTGTCAATTGTGGAGAGCCGCACCCTGCTTCTTCGAAGCAATGTGGTGCATATCTCCTTGAGAAAGAAATCCTGGCCGTTCAGGCCCAGGATCGACTCTCATTCCAGAGGCAAAGGACTTGGTCCTGGCGTGCCCGGCTCTGCCTGGGACGTCATATGCCTCAATAGTTAGAAAGGCACCCTCTGCTCCTGGCCCATCCAGGGCTCTACCCAACCTGGGCACTCCCCTGGTAAAGCTGGTGGCAAAAAGGGTTCATACCCTGCCCTGGCTAAAACAAGGTCGCTAGGCCATCTTCTGGGATTCCTAAAGCAGTTCCCCGAAAGGAGGACAGCAACAAAGGGCCCCTTCGCCCATGCCCCGAGGTGGAGCGAGTGGTTCCTCGAAAAGAGGGCCCCCTGCCTCCCAAGCTGCAACAACCGCCTAAGGTTTCGAGGCCGAGGGAGGAAAAGACTTGCATGGCGAGCCCAACCTCCCCCAATAAGTCCTCGAAGGCGACAGCGCCTTCAGAGCTTTGTCCGGCCAACAGCGCCCCGGGTTCTGCCCCCGGGAAGCATACGGCCATTCCCGTGAAGGTCTTCAATTCGAGGAGGGCCCCCACGTCTCCTCCGAGCTAGGCCTGGAGGGCATATTCCTTCAATGGAATTGCCGTGGACTCCGGGCCAACTGGGAGGAGCTGCTGAGGGTCGTTTCATCCCGTTCCCCGTTAGCTATTTTTTTGCAGGAGACCATGCTAGGCGTGTGCCCGCTGCCTGCCCTCCCGACACCCGGCATGATGTCTCCGTTCTTCCTTTCTCTTTAGATACCTCCTTTCAGGCAGTGGCTGTGTAGCTGCACCTGGATAGGAGGTATACTGTCATTTCTGCGTACATTCCACTATCAGCTGACTTCGACGCGGGGGACTTCCGCCGCATCGTGGCACGGTTGCCGAGGCCCTATCTCTTGCTTGGAGATCTGAATGGCAGGCATCCTCTCTGGGGAGATTACTCCATAAATCCCAGGGGACAAGTCCTTGCCGATCTGATCGAAGGGCTTGAGATGGGTGTCCTAAACATGGATGAGTTTACGCATCACTGTCCGAGAACCGCTTCATTTTCTTGCCCTGACCTATCTTTGTGCTCTTCGGATGCACAGCCTGATTTTGATTTGGGGGGTGGTCGATGACCTCCATGGTAGTGATCACTTTCCCATTCAAATATCATTTTCAGGGCAACTGCCGCCTGAGAGACTACCTCGGTGGTGCTTGGCGCGGGCGCGGTGGCCTGCATTTCAGGAAATGACTGAATTCTCTATCTCAGTCGAGGAGTTTAGGTCGGTAGATGAGGCCGTTGAGTTCTTCTCCGGCAACCTCATCGCCGTGGGCCTGACTACTATTCCTAGGACGTCTGGCCGTTTTGCACGCCGACCACTCCCATAGTGGTCAGCCGAGTGTGAGACGGCCCTCAAACAGAAGCGTTATGCCTACATGCGCTATAAGCGCCGCCTGAACGATTTCACTGTCGCTGAATTTCGTCGGGCTAGGGCTAGGTTCCGGTATATTTCGAAGCACGCCTGCCGCTCTTCTTGGCGGGCATACGTGTGTTCACTTAACGGGAAGACCCCTTTAGCTGAGGTGTGGAAGCGAGTCAAAAAGATTCGGGGCAAGTTCTCGCAGGACCCCCCCTCCCGTTCTCCAGGAGAATGGGACCGCAATCTCGGACCCCGCCTCCGTGGCAGAATCCTTAGCGACCGCTTTTTCCGCATTCTCTAGCCGTGATGCTGCTCCGCCAGCATTCAATGCACGTCGTGATGTCGCGGAAGGCCGCCGGCTGGACTTTACCTCCAGAGGCGGAGAACCCTTCAACGACAAGTTTACTGTGAGTGAGTTGCGTTCCGCTCTCACTTCGTGCGCGGACACCGCCCATGGTCCGGACGATGTCCCGTACTCCATGCTTCGACACCTGGGTGAGTGAGGCATGGCCTTTCTGTTAGATTTGTTCAACAGGATCTGGGTGGAAGGTCTTCTCCCAGACTCCTGGCGAATCGCTACTGTGCTCGCCTTTCACAAGCCGGGAAGAGATCACTCTTCCCCGACCGGTTTTCGCCCAATCTCTCTAACCTCTTGCATGTGCAAGTTGATGGAGAAATTGGTAAATGTTAGATTAGCCTTTTTCCTAGACAGCGGAGGCCATCTGTCTTCTGCACAGTGCGGCTTCCGTAAGTTCCACTCCACGTCGGATGCTCTGCTCCAACTGGAAAATGCCTTCTGCGAGGCTTTCCTTCGTAGACAGCACTACGCCACAGTGTTTTTTGATCTGGAGAAGGCCTATGATACTGCATGGCGATACGGTATCATGGAGACTCTCCACACGATGGGGGCGAGGGGACGCCTCCCAATGTTTATATCTGAATTTTTGCGAGATCGTCGATTCCGCATACGGGTGGGGGGAGCCCTCTCCGGCCCAAAGCTGCAGGAAGAGGGTGTCCCACAGGGAAGTGTCCTCAGTGTCACACTCTTTGCCCTGAGCATCAACGGCATCACCTCGGTGCTGCCGGAAGATGTTCTCGCTACGCTCTAAGTGGACGACCTTTCGATCTCTTTTGGCGCGGCCCAGATGCCAACTCTGGAGCGTCGACTCCAACAGGCATTGAACCGCGTCTCTCGCTATGCTGAAGCGCACAGGTTTCGGTTTTCTTTGGCCAAGACCAAGGTGGTGCACTTCTGCCGCCATCCACAGCTTCACCCCGACCCCAAATTTGTTTCTTAATGGGGTGCGCCTGGATGTGGTTGAGTCGCACCGTTTCCTTGGTCTTGTATTTGACCGACGCCTTACCTGGGAGGCTCATATTCGCAGCCTTAGGGTCTCTTGTACCCGCGCCATGGACATTCTCCGTTCCGTGACGATAAGCGCTTGGGGCGCTGATAGGGCTACTGCCTTACTTTTTTATCGATCCTTTGTTCGCTCGAAGCTCGACTACGGATGCGAGTTTTATGCATCCGCAGCCGAGCGTTTATTGCGGAAGGTGGATTCGATCCACCACACCGGCCTTCGCCTTGCGACCGGTGCCTTCCGCACTTCCCCCATTGAGAGCCTGTTGGTCGATGCTGGGGAGATGCCACTCGCTCTGCGTCGCGTGCAGTGCATCACTCGCCTGTACGTGCGAGCCCGGCGCCTCCCTCAGTCACCAACAGCTCTCACTCCATCCGGAGCTGATCTCGATGGTGCCTATGCCGCCGAGAGACGCCAGTCATACCCTAAGCCCTTTGAGTTTAGGGCCAGGAAACTCCTTCGAGAGCTAGATATAGCTCTGTTTGAAGTCAGCGGGGCTCTACCAGGCGCTGCGTCTGTCTTCACGGCCGAGCTGGTGGCAATACACCAATCGGTACGGGAGATTACGCAACGTGCCCGGTTCGGAGACCGGATTGTGATCTATAGCGACTCACAAAGCGCCCTGAGTGCTCTCGGGGCATTGGAATCTCCACATCCACTGGTTCGCGAAATCCGTGATGCCATGGTTTTGGCGAGCCGGGCAGATGTCGAGATTATCTTCTGCTGGGTTCCTGGACATGTAGGAATTGCGGGGAATGAGGGCGCCAAAGAGTCCGCCAGGACTCTGCGACCGGACCAGCGTTTCGCTCTTCCTCACACTGACTACATGGCAGGAATACGGGCAGCTCTTCGGACGGCTTGGCAAAGAAGATGGGAGATGGTCAAAGGGAACTTAAAGTTGCGTGCCATTGCGCCGCGACTGTTCCCATGAACCTATCCCCCAATGCCGCGGCGGCTTTAGGTTGCTTTCTGTCATCTCTGAATCGGCCACAGTCGTGTGACGCATCGCTATTTGATGGAGCGCTCGCCTGCGCCCTATTGCAACGACTGCGTCGTCCCCCAGACTGTTCGGCACATTCTTGTCGAATGTCCCAGTCTGGGTGATCTTCGCGCACGACACCTGTCCCGGTACCGGGATGGGCGGGGTCACTACCACCTGTCCCTTGTACTCGGGACGAGTGAGTGTACTTTGACTGGTGGACTTATTGACTTTTTGGGGGAAGCCGGCCTTCTCCCTTTCATTTAACCCGGTTTAATTGTTGTTGTTTTTGTTATTGTTTTTGTTATTGCTTTGTTATTGTTATTTCTTTTTATTGTTTCCTGTTCAATTTTTTTAAGTAGTCTAGAACTAGGCTGTTTGTTTACGGCAACTTATGCCTTAGTCGGCAGTTGCCAGATAGCCCCTTAATTAAAAAAAAAAAAAATGCCATCGATCCCATTTGCTTTAACTTTGCTCAGAAGCCGTAAGTGTGGCACTCGATCAAAAGCCTTACTAAAGTCCAAGTATAAAATATCATAGTTTTCATCATTATCTGCTGCTTCATACACCTTACTATAAAAAGACAGCAAATTAGTCAGACAGGATTTACCCTTACTAAAGCCATGCTGTGATTCTTTTATCAACTTATGCTTATCCAAGTGATCTCTAATATTCCTTGCTATAATAGATTCCATCATTTTCCCTACCACTGATGTCAAACTTACTGGTCTGTAATTAGACATATTTGTTTTATCCCCTTTCTTAAATATAGGTATCACATTGGCTTTCCTCCATGCCACTGGCACAATGCCACTCTCCAATGATTTTCTAAAGATCCATGCTAGGGGCTCACTTAACACATACTTACATTCTTTCAAAATTCTAGGAAAGACCTCATCAGGACTGGGTGGTTTACTACTTTTGATTTTATCAATTTCCTTTGTCACTATCTCCTTTGTGATCAAGATATCCTTTAATTTCTCTTCATCATTACCCTGAAAGATCATTGACACCTCAGGTATATTTAAAGTATCCTCCTGTGTAAATACTTAGAGAAAAAAGTCATTTAGCATTCCAGCCATTGAGTCCCTATCACTCACTTATTCTCCATTGGAATCTATAAGTGGGCCTATTTTATCTCTAACCTTCCACCCTCTCAGCACTAATCTCACCCTTCAATCGCACACTTGCATCTCTTCTCACCTCAAACACCAAATCATTCAACCTCCTAACCTCCCCTTCCAGGAAACACACACAGCATTCAGTTACATTCACTCTCCTTTCAACTCCACATGCATCACACACCACATACACACTACTTTCAAATGGCATGCTCTCACCATCTATACAAACAGCCATACTCTCAGAAATTTACTAAGGAAAAAGTTAACACTCACCCCCCAAAAATCTTGCTCAGGATTGCTGCCAGTTATCTTCCCCAAAAGTATTAATCACTAATGTATTTATTACACAGTGATTGATGTATTAAATAAATACAAGAAAAACTACACACCCAAATCAGTATTATATCCCAATCTTACAATGAGAATCAGGAGCTTCCTGTAAGACAACCTTCCAGAACAAAGTCAGATCATGTATCTACAATATACAATAAGAACCATACATCATCAAGATTCGTCAAAATCCAAATCAATCGTAATATACAATAATAAAAAACTGCATCCACAGGAATGAGTCTAGAATATTTACCTAATGAATGATCAACATTAATCGTCAAAAGTGCTAGTGATCACATGGAGATTATAACTCAACAACTCATTGCTGGCCACATTATACCACTTAATAAGGTATTTTTTATAGCATATTCAAAAGTAAATCTGACTGGCATGTCCAATTTAATATACTTGGCTACCTAGTCAATAGGGTAAATATGTAGATTAGCGGCCCGGGTGAAAACTTTTTTGGGTGTAAATATTATCGTTCACCCTTGTCGGAATATTCATGCGCGTTTGAGTCCTTTTCGAATTATAGCTGGCGCAATTTTTTTTTATTCTATAAACAATTAGGATTATATACTGGGGGGGCTATGCCCCCAGGCCCCCCCAATTTAATGAAACTCAGGATCATCGTAGTGTGGTCCCCCATTGTGTTTATCCCCACCCGAGCCGTCCTTTAAATTTACTCCAAATACGTGAAACATTTTGGAACACAGACGAAATAGTACGTGCCATCGTTCGCGCTGATAATCTACATATTTACCGTCAATAGTGCCATGCACTGTCATTAGGTAGCCCTACCAGGTGAGTACCCCCCAAAGATAACCATCCCTCCCCATATAATAATTTAATCTGCTTTTAAAACATTCAAGTTTGGACAGTTTATCATCTCAGATGGCAAACTATTCCAGTAATCTACCACTCTATTGGTGAAAAAATATTTTCTAACATCCAACCTGCACCTCTGTTTTTTAATTTTTAAGTGGTGACCCCTAGTCCTTCTAGTATCTTCTAGTATTGTTTCTGTTCTTGATTTGGAGAAGCAGGGCCACCGCGTAGCAGACACCCCAATTCAGTATGGGTGCTACTAGCGGTATTTTTGCACATATTGTATTTGTTGTGGAATACTGTTGGAACCAGCAGCGATTGACATTTTATAACCTGAGACATTTGGTTCATCAGGCAGTTCTAAAAGAAATTTATCCAATCTCTGTTTAAAATTTTCAGTTCCATTATTATCTCTTATGTCTCTGGGAAGAACATTAAACAATCTCAATCCAAATTTTGCTAGTGTATTATGCTCCAGTGTTTTTTGTTTACACATTTTTTACACATTCTTCCATTCCTAATTGAATAAGTTGGTATTATGTCTTCTGATTGTGGTGGTAAAATTTTTTGTTCAAGTACCTTCCAAATATATATGATTATATATCTTTCATATCGACGGTTAACTGAATACAAGTTCAAATGCTTAAGTCTTTTCCAATAATCTAGTTCTTGTATTGTGTGGGTACCATAACTGCACACAGTAATCAAGGTGAAGTTGGATACATGATTTATACAATGTTAGCATGGCTCTCTCATATCTAGTTGAGAATGTTCTTAAAATGAACCCACTAATTTGTCTGCATTTTCTAACAATATTATTTATATGTGTTGAGAATGTTAGGTCATTTGATATTGTTATTCCTAGATCTTTTACTTATATGATGTTTCCTCCTTTAAATTTTCATTTGTACCAAATTTTATCAGTTCAAATTTATTTTCATTGAATTGGAGCTTATTAGTTTCAGCAAATGTATATGTGCTGTTTAGATCATTTTGGAGTTGTGTGAATTCCTCTTGTTTTCAATAACTTTTAAAATTCTGGTATCGTCAGCAAAAGAGTATATAGAACTTTCTTTTATCACATCAGGGTGAGCGAGGCATGGCCTTTCTATTAGATTTGTTCAACAGGATCTGGGTGGAAGGTCTCCCAGACTCCTGGCAAACCGGGGAGAGATCACTCTACTCCGACAGGTTTCCACCCAATCTCTCTAACCTCTTGCGTGTGCAAGTTGATGGAGAAATTGGTAAATGTTAGATTAGCCTTTTTCCTAGACAGCGGAGGTCATCTGTCTTCTGCACAGTGCAGGTTCCGCAAGTTCCACTCCACGTCGGATGCTCTGCTCCGACTGGAAAATGTCATCTGCGAGGCTTTCCTTCGTAGACAGCACTATGCCACAGTCTTTTTCAATCTGGAGAAGGCCTATGATACCGCATGACGATACGGTATCATGGAGACTCTCCACACGATGGGGGCGAGGGGACGCCTCCCAATGTTTATATCTGAATTTTTGCGAGATCGTCAATTCCGCGTACGGGTGGGGGGAGCCCTCTCCGGCCCAAAGGAGCAGGAAGAGGGTGTCCCACAGGGAAGTGTCCTCAGTGTCACACTCTTTGCCCTGAGCATCAATGGCATCACCTCGGTGCTGCCGGAAGATGTTCTCGCTACGCTCTACGTGGACGACCTTTTGATCTCTTTTGGCGCGGCCCAGATGCCAACTCTGGAGCATCGACTCCAACAGGCATTGAACCGTGTCTCTCGCTATGCCGAAGCGCACAGGTTTCGGTTTTCTTTGGCCAAGACTAAGGTGGTGCACTTCTGCTGCCATCC
Organism: Ceratothoa steindachneri; assembly: GCA_963969495.1. Taxonomy (NCBI): domain Eukaryota; kingdom Metazoa; phylum Arthropoda; class Malacostraca; order Isopoda; family Cymothoidae; genus Ceratothoa; species Ceratothoa steindachneri. The sequence continues at coordinate 73,521,661 of OZ018320.1, forward strand.
ACGGCTTTACCCCGACCCAGATTTGTTTCTTAATGGGGTGCGCCTGGATGTGGTTGAGTCGCACAGTTTCCTTGGTCTTGTATTCGACCGATGCCTCACCTGGGAGGCTCATATTCGCAGCCTTAGGGTTTCTTGCACCCGCGCCATGGACATTCGCCGTTCTGTGACATTCAGCGCTTGGGGTGCTGATACGGCTATTGCCTTACTTTTTTATTGATCCTTTGTTCATTCAAAGCCAAACTACGGATGTGAGTTTTATGCATCCGCAGCCGAGCGTGTATTGCGGAATGTGGACTCGTTCCACCACACCGGCCTTCGCTTGGGGACCGTTGCCTTCCGTACTTCCTCCATTGAGAGCCTACTAGTCGATGCTGGAGAAATGCCACCTACTCTATGCCGTGCAAGGTGCACTATTCGCCTGTACGCGCGAGCTCGGTGCCTCCCTCAGTCGCCAACAGCTCTGACTGCATCCGCAGCTGATCTCGATGGTGCCTATGCCGCTGAGAGACGCCAGTCATACCCTAAGCCCTTTGGGTTTAGAGCCAGGAAACTCCTTTGAGAGGTAGATATAGCTCTCGGGCCAGTGGCGCCCCTGGTTCTGCCCAGGATGTCACCCTGGAGGGTACCACATTTGGCTATTTGTCGCCACGCCTCTGCTCCCAAAGCTTGTACTGCGCTGGGAGTATTCCGTTCGACCTTTTTGGAGCACACATCGTGTCACGTTGGAACCGTGCCAGTGTATACGGATGGCTCCAAATCCCAAGAGGTGGTCGGCTTCCACACCGTTTTCCCTCTGTTTGAAGTCAGTGGGGCTCTACCAGGCGCTGCGTCTGTCTTCACAGCCGAGCTGGTGGCAATACACCACTCGGTACGGGAGACTGGATTGTGATCTATAGCGACTCACAAAGCGCCCTGAGTGCTCTCGTGGCATTGGAATCTCCGCATCCCTTGGTTCGCGATATCCGTGACGCCACGTTTTTGGCGAGCTGGGCAGATGTCAAGATTATCTTCTGCTGGGTTCCTGGACATGTAGGAATTGTGGGGAATGAGGGCGCCAAAGAGTCCATGAGGACTCTGCAACCGGACCAGCTTTTGGCTCTTCCTCACACCAACTACATTGACAGGAATACGGGCAGCTCTTCGGACTGCTTGGCAAAGAAGATGGGAGACGGTTGAAGGGAACTTAAAGTTGCGTGCCATTGCACCGCAACTGTTCCCATGGACCTATCCCCCAATGCCGCGGCGGCTTCAGGTTGCTTTCTGTCGTCTTCGAATCGGACACACTCGTGTGACGCATCGTTACTTGATGGAGCGATCGCCTGCGTCGTCCCCTAGACTGTTCAGCACATTCTTGTTGAATGTCCCAATCTGGGTGATCTTCGCGCACATTACCCCTCCCAGTACCGGGATGGGCGGGGTTGCTACCGCCTGTCCCTTGTACTCTGGATGAGTGCGTGCATCATGACTTGTGGACTTGTTGACTTTTTTGGGCAGGCCGGCCTTCTCCCTTGTATTTAACTTGTTTTTTTTGTTATTGTTATTTGTTTTTTTTTTGTAGGTCGCAGGCTCCTGCGCCAGGGGTGAGGGGGATCTCCCCCTGACGCCGGAGCTTGCTCCCTGATTGTTATCCCCTTTTTATTGTTGTTTCTGTTGAAATTTTATTTTAAAGTAGCCTAGAACTGGGCTGTTTGTTTGCGGCGACCTATGCCCAAGTGGGCAGTCGCCACATAGCCCCTTGAAAAAACAGAATAGTGGTACCAAAACTGTACCCTGGGGTACTTCACTTAAAACTTTTATACTGGTGAATTCATGGCCTTCAACAATGGTCTTTTGTGTTCTGTTTATTAAAAACTCAGACAGCCATTGCAAAATTTTACCTCTAATACCCAATTTTTTTGCTTTTTCTAAGACTATTTTATGATCTACTCGATCAAAAGCCTTAGAAAAATTGAGATAAATAACATCAACATTTTTGTTTTCTAATATTGCTTGTAAAATTTCATTATGTTAGTCTATTTGTTCAGTAAGGCATGATCTTTGTTTTCTGAATCCATGCTGAAATCTTTTCAATAATTTATTTTCTTCTAGGAATTTGACTATATTAGTTTTAACAATTCTCTCAAATATTTTTATAACATGTGATGTTAATGATATAAGAACATAAGAAAAGAAGGAGACTGCAAAAGACCATTCATGGCCTACACTTGGCAGCTCCTGTTTCAGTCAACACACAAAAGATTTCTTACCAGAGAAAAATCATCAACATTGTCACCCTTTACAGGAGTTCGTCAGATCTAATCTACAATATACATAAAATGCATCCAGAGGATTATGTCCATACATGCAACCGCAAAATATAATCTCCCCACTCCTTAGAAAAATATATACATATGTACATAAAAAAAAGTCAGTCCCATCTAGCAGCTTCATCCATATATTTATCTAATCTATTCTTAAAACTACCCAGAGAGGAGGCTTCTATCACATGTCTAGTGAGCCTATTCCATTCATCTACCACATGATTTGTAAACCAATTCCTCCCAATCTCCTTCCTAAACCTATACTTATCAAGCTTAAACCCATTGCTACGTGTCCTGTCATGTTCACTAAGTATAAGAACCTTACCCAGATCCCCTTTATTATATCCTTTTACCCATTTGAAGACTTCAATCAATTCCCCTCTGACTCTTCTCCTTTCCAATGTATGTAGATTTAGTTTTCTGAGCCTTTCACCATAAGGTAAGTTCTTTAGCCCACCAATCATCTTTGTCATCCTTCTCTGCACAGACTCAAGCAAATCAATATCCTTCCTATAATATGGTGACCAAAATTGTACTGCATAGTCTAGATGAGGCCTAACTAGCGCCAGATACAGTTTTAGAATGACTTCAGCACTCTTATTGCTTACACTCCTCCTAATGAATCCCAATATCCTATTAGCTTTATTCTTAGCATTTAGGCATTGCTTTCTAGGACGAAGGTCTGAACTTACCAAAATACCCAAGTCCCTCTCAATAATATGGGTCGATAGTTTTCAGGTAGTCTTTTGGTTTTTTTTTTAGTATTTGAATTACATGTGTTTGTTTCATAGTCATTGGAATTTCTGAATTATCAAGAGATTTTTGCCAGAAGTAGAACAATGGAACAGACAGTGACTCTTTGCAGTTTTTAATATAATTGTGCCTATTCCATCTGGCCCTGGTGCAGAATGGTTTGGTAATATAGTGATTGCATCAATAATATCTTTTGGGGAAAACTCAATATCTTTTATTGATTTTTGAGGTGTCTCCATAATTATATTTTCTTTTTCTATTTGATTGTCTATTGTATTTGGCTTGTTCCATACAGATGCATACTGATCTTGTAAAATATTTGCCATCTCATAACATAACATAACATAATTTCACGGATGACAAAAGCCACAAGGGCCTATCAAAGGTCATCCGTAGCTATCAAATCCCACCAACATAATGCATCCATAGGATTTTGTCAGATCATGCATCTAACATAACATAACATAATTTCACGTATGACAAAAGCCACAAGGGCCTATCAAAGGTCATCCGTATCCATCAAATCCCACCCACATAATGCATCCATAGGATTTTGTCAGATCATGCATCTACAATATAGAATTTAACAATCCATAGGATTATGCCCAACCATACATCTACAATATATAATTTAAAGCCTCCATACCAAAAAGTAAGAAATTAACCCTCCATTCCCATATAATCATCCAATCTGCGCTTGAAAACATTCAAGTTTGGGCTGTCTACAGTCTCAGGTGGCAAACTATTCCAATAATCCACCACTCTGTTAGTGAAAAAATATTTTCTAACATCCAGTCTGCACCTCTGTTTTTTAATCTTTATAAGTGGTGGCCTCTAGTTCTATTACTACCTTCTAACTCAAATAACTTGCTGAAATCCAATTTATCCATTCCAGAAAAGATTTTAAAAAGCTCAATCATATCTCCCCTCACACACCTTCTTTCAAATGAAAACATATTTAATACCCTCAGTCTATCTTCATATTCAAGGTGCTTCAGGGATGGTATTATTTTTGTTGCCCTCCTTTGTACTGACTCTAATAAGTTTATATCATGTCTAAAATGTGGTGACCATGCCTGTATATAGTACTCTAAATGTGGCCTGACATAAGAGTTGTATAGTTTAAGGATAACCTCCTTACTCTTGTAGCTAACATTTCTTTTAATGTAACCAACACCCTATTTGCTCTATTTTTTGCCTCAATACACTACTTTAAAAATTTCAGTGACCTATCTACTACTACTCCTAAGTCCTTCTCATCTTCAACTGAATTAAGCCAATACCCATCCATCTCATAGCTAAATTCCCTATTATCTCTCCCCATGTTAATAACTTTGCATTTATTAAAGTTAAAAGTCATCTGCCACTTCTGAGCTCAAGCTAACAACTTATCTAAGTCACCCTGCACTTTAAAGCTACCCTCAACCTCTTTGACTACAGCTGCCAATTTAGTGTCATCAGCAAAAATTGACACTTTGCTATTTACACCTTGCCCAAGATCATTTACATAGATTAAAAATAATAAAGTGCCTAAAACTGATCCCTGAGGTACGCCACTAATAACATTCCTCCACTCTAACCTCACCCCATTCAGTACAACTCTCTGTTTCCTATTTTTCAGCCATTCAGTTATCCAATTTAAAACCTTCCCACATATCCCATGCAGCTTTAATTTATGAACTAGTCTTCTATGTGGAACCTTATCAAAAGCTTTGCTGAAATCTAAGTAGATCACATCAACTTTCTCACCCCTATCTAATTCTTTAGTTACATAATCCATAAAATCCAGTAAATTAGTTAAACACGATCTACCTTTTGTAAAACCATGCTGAGCATCATTAATTAACCTGCTACTCTCTAGATGATCAGAAATTCCCTTCTTAACCATCTTTTCAAGAATTTTACAGACTATAGAAGTTAAGCTTACCGGTCTAAAGTTATTTGGGTCCTCTTTGCTTCCCTTTTTAAAAATTGGCACTACATTTGCCAATTTCCAATCATTTGGTATTTCTCCAGACTCTAGTGATCTAATAAATATCTTCTCAAGAGCTACTGCAATACTTTCTACACCTTCTTTGAGTATCCTAGAATGAATGTTGTCAGGGCCAGATGCCTTACTAGTATTTAACTGCATTATAAGCCCTTTAATTTCTTCTCTGTCTACATTAATAGAATTTATCACTACTTCCTTTGACCTAGAATTATCATCAATTAATCTAACTGTTTTCTCTTCTGTGAATACTGAAGCAAAATGATCATTAAGGACCTCTACTATTTCCTCATCAGATTCTTTCAAAACCCCTTCATATTTAATAGGTCTTATTTTATCACTGTTAGATTTATTATTGATTCTATAATAGCTAAAGAATTTTTTAGGATCTTTATTACTATTTTTAGCCAAATTAATTTCTGCTGTCCTTTTGGTCTTCTTAATAATCTTATTTAGTTCATTTCTGGTTGACCTATAATAGTTTAAATTATCTAAACTACTCTCACTTTGTAATCTCTGGTATGCCCTTTTTTTCTCTGAAACTTTATTAGCTATTTCTTGATTCCACCATAATGGTTTCCTACATTTCTTCCTAATAGACTTAATTGGAATACACTGTTCCTGAACCATGTTTAATATAGTCTTAAAAATATCCCACATCTCATTTTAAACAAACAACAGACTCCACAGTTGTATCACTATTAACTGGACTGGTAAGTGGTGAACTATAAAACTGGACATGTCATTACAGATACCAAGGAGGCTCACACCAGGATTTCAATTGTATATGGGGGGCTTTAACCACTACATCATCTACTAATCGGATTAGTTCATATGTCACCCAATTCTGGTTTACCTTAACTACTCAGTAAGGTCCATCAAAATGAGGTGCTAGTTTATTAACAGTCAGATTCCCTATAAGTTTAACTTTTCTCAGTAATAAAGTACTGGCTTTGAAAGGTTGATATCTTGGATGTCCATCTGCCCAAGGATTACGGGTCTCAACTGACAACAAAGGCACACTGTCAATATTATGCAACCTTTTCAAGATGCATTCAGCAGCAGTACATCCTATTTCCGAGTTACTGAATGATTATAGGCAAGTAGAGCACTGGCAAGAGAATCATCCCATTTACGAGGTTCTTTATTCAAGACTCTCAACAACTCTGGCTTTTCTTATTCATTATAGAGATGCCAATCATACATTTTGAAAAATTGTCTACCATCATAAGACATCCATTGTAACCAAATCAAATGGGCCTGAAGTAATAATACACAAAAGTTGGAGGAACAACCACCTGCCCAGAAACTTTACATATCTGTTGCAAGTATTACAAACATCCCTTACCTCTTTCATCAAGAACTGATGCCAAACATATTTTTTCAAAAGGATAAGCAATTTAAAGATTCTAATATGGCACAGAAGTCCATCATGAACCTCAAAATCTGACCAGATTCTTTTAAAAGAATTAAGATTATGGGAAAGATTCTTGTTACTCAATCCTGAGTTAACCATCCTTATTACATTCTGGAGCGGTACCCCCGCTCTAGTATACAAAGTTAAATCCCCCTTTCCCTCCCTCCCTTTAGGTGGAAACTCTGTCACTTTCTCTGACTGTTAAAAATCTCGGTGTTGTGTTCGATGAGCACCTCTCCTTCAAGCCCCACATCCACAATATTAGTAAATCTTTCCTTTGTTTCCTCCGTAACTTCTCCCGCATTCACTCTCATTTTGATCGCCAAAGTCTTGAGACTGCTGTCCACGCCTTTATTACCTCCCACCTTGATTACTGTAACTCTTCTTGTAAATCTACCACCTTCCTCTCTACGTCCCCTTCAGCTAGTCCAGAACTATGCTGCCCGACTACTCCTCCGTTGCTCTCGCTTCTCCCCTTCTAAGCCTCTGCTTCAGGAACTGCACTGGTTACCTGTCAGATATCATTCTCATTTCAAGATTCTTCCCTTCACTTTCAAGGTCCTTCACCAAAAGGCCCCAACCTACCTTTCCTCTGCTCTTTCCCAACGTCTTGCCCTTCGATCATCTCATGCTCCTCTCCTGAATACTCCTCGCTCATCCCTCTGCTCAATTGGTGACCGCTCCTTCTCAGTCTGTGCCCCCAAGCTTTGGAATGCTGTTCCAGCTGTAATTAGATCTGCTGCCTCACTTACCACTTTCAAGCGACTCCTGAAAATGCATTTGTTCAGGATTGCCTACTCACTCACCTGATCTTAGCTCACAGCTGAACGTGCACTCTGTGAAGGCCCTCCGGCCTTGAAGAGCACATTATAAGAAATTTTTTATTATTATTATGGTTAGCCTGAATTTCCCTCAAGTGATAACCAGAAACCAAGGCATTATATCATAAGGTTCATTAGTTACCTACCTTGATAAACTACTCTCATCACCATCACCCCTAAACTGACTCTCGAAGAATCAACAGCAGCGTCAAAACTCACTTTCGAGGTATCAATAAATCTAGCAACTACCTCATTCTCAAACAACAATCTTATATGGGAAAAGTCAATCACTATACTTGCCTTAGCCAATACATTCCGACCAACAATGAAACATGGATCAGTATTCTGATTTGGAACTACAGCATAAGGAAATTCAGAACATTCAACACCATTATAGAAAGTCAAAATCATTAGAATAGCCCCTAAATTAATACTAGTTTTACCAGTTATACCAATCAAGCCACTTTCTTCATAACTCTGACACTACAGACTCCCAAACCAGACTGACTTGGGCTCCAGTATCAAGGAGGGCACAAAAGACCACATATTCACTCATACTTGACATCTAGAAGGGTGTTTGATATGATTACACTGTAACTGTGGTGTACTTTCTACTTCGGTAGTGTACAGGATTTCTGGGATGTCAGGCTCACTAGTATTCTCCAATTCCATCATAGGAGCAGCGGCATCATTTTCTGGTGCCTTACCTAGTAGTTTACCACCACTAAAAACTTATGTTGGAATGGCAAAATTCTTTAATATTAGCACTGGATTGAAATGTACCCCACCCAAACATTGAAAATGAATGATAGGTCCATCGCTCACATCAGGGTGACAATACACAACTGGACAGGCAGGGCCATAATGCACCCATACCTGTAGATTAAAGCACTTTGAAAATGATAACAACAATTCAAGAGCTGGTACACAGCCAGAATACCTCATAGCACAGATTCTATTTCGGACAATCTTATCTAACTTGAATCCAAGTTTAGTGGAGTCTTTCAAAAACTGCTCTACTAGGAATTCCCTGAGCTTGGTTACACTAGGCAACATTGACAAATCTTTACCTTTTTCTTCAAATAGCTGCTCAAGATCACATAGAAGAGACTCTATTAATGAATCAGGACCTCCTCTCATTTCGTTAAGCACCTTCAAGCCAACAGGTAACTTCAAATGAGTTATCAGGAGTCATCTCACGAGGTGGCAGACCAGGAAGATGAGAAAACCAATCAGCAGCTGTATTAAGATCACCAGGACAACATCGAGCATCAAAATCAAATTCCGATAATTCCTCCAAAGTCCTACTCAGATGACTGTCAATCATTTTCATATCATGCAAATACATAAGAGGTCAATGGTCAGAATAAATATTAAAAAACTGACCATACAAAAATGGCCTAAATATTTTAATTCCCCAATGAAAAGCAGCCAACTCCCATTCAATGGTTTAGTTGAAAGGAGAAAATGTATTTTTTTTTTTTATGTCTATCTCTCTCTCCTTCAATTTTCACTGAAGTTAATTGCAACTTTTGTTTCAGGATGTCCTGTTGTGTGTGCAACCCTGTTTAATTTTTTCTAGTCTGCTTGCATTTTTTGGCTGCACTTATTTTCTACTAGGCCCTCTCTGGTAACACATTATGCTTTGCATGGCTTCTTATTTTATTGCTCTGTTTGTCTTGCCTGCCACTGAATAATTTTTATTATACCTGTATGTATTCTTGCCAATAATTTCATTTATGTAAAGATAAAAATATTTTTCATTCTTTTAGGGCAAGGAAACTTTAGCCCCAATGAAAGCTTGGCCCAAAGGAACTTGAGCAATGCTTGTCACTTTCACTGATTTGTAAATTTGAAAATTGCACCAATGTGCTATCTCTTGTCACGATTGTAATGAGTGTAGGAAACCTGTATAGTGGCAATTTTCTTATGTACAATTGATTCTAGTTGAGAAAAGTGTCCTGGAGTTTAGTAAGTGACTTCCCCGTAAGGGGCGCGGCGATTTGCCATCCTGGCCGCCGTGCTGACGGGACTCAGCAATCCGTCCGGCCCCAGCTTAGCCTCTCTTCCTTCCTTCAAAACACTTGTTTCCTCTCTTTTCACACAACCTCTCCCACAACTTTCTCTGGTCAGCCTCTAATTTCACAGGGTAGATGCTGACCTTCCTTTCAGCCAACCGTCCCGCATCGGGGCTGAGGGGGTGGGGGACAATGTTCCCTAACCCCTGAGCTCCGGTCTGGGGTGGCTGGTTTTTAACTACCTGCTTCATCCCCACCCATACCTTCCTCACATCCCTTTTCCTCTCCTCTTCACAATCTATTAATTTTTACGCCGTGTCTAAGGTGGAGCCGCCATGCCGATGGACTGCCAGGCCACCAGGCGGGAGGGGTGGTCTTAAATGGCGGCGCCTGGCTCTGCCGGGCTTGTAAGCACCTCTCGCAGTGCGGGCTACTGCGAGAGGTGTGCGCGATTGCATCCCGTGTTTAAAAAAGGGTCACCATGCCCAATGATGATAAAAAAACAAAACAAACCCAACCCTCAACTTCCCCTGTTCCATCGACGGAGCCGCCCTCGGGCAGCTCCAGCAAAAAAATGGAGGTCCCCCCCCCTGTGCTTGCACAGGGGACCCTCCATATTTCTCTAACCGGAGAGGAGGCTTACTCCTCTCCTTCGCCTACGGGTGCAGGGGACTCCCCCTCACCCCCTTCTCTGAAGATGCTTTCGGGCACCTCCCTTTTCACAGCGGCAGTCCCCTCTTTTCTTTCCAAGGGGACTGCACGGAAAGCCAGCAGGCAGCCCTTAGCCAGCCGCTCCCCATCAAAGCGGCTCGGTAGGGCAAACCCCTTTAGGGGGGAGAGGGAAGCCAGGCCCCTTCGGTCGCTTCCCTCAAAAGACCTTCTGGCAAGAATTTTAAACCTTGCTGGGGTCAAGGCCTGTGCCTCCCCACACAAGACTGGCGACACTGCCAAGGGGACCTGCGATGTCCTGGGAGGGGATGGCCAACTGGAGGCCCCTCCTGTGATAAACATGGTCCTTGAGGAGACCCAGCCTCAGACGGTAGGGCCTTCCATGGGGGGGAATTCGGGCTCGGCGCCAAGCACCGAACCCGAATCCGCCCCTATGCAAGGTCCTCCTCAAATGGCTGAGGGCTCCGAGGCAGTAAAAGGAGGGGAGGGATCTCCTCCGACAGGTGCCCCTATGACAACCAGGACCTTCTCTATTTCGGAGAGGGACCTGGCTGAGGCCGGTCCATCTGGCCTGGGGGCTTCTGCCGGCGGAGGTGAAAAGCGGGTTCATTCCCCGCCCTCCTCTCCAAAAAAGAAAAAGACAAAGAAGACTAAAAAGACGAAAAAGACTCGGGGCTCCTCTCCATCCGCGGGGGCTGCGGGGACGGATGGGTCTGCTGCCACTTTGGTAGGCGACCAAGCCAAGATCGGCACATCCGGCCCCTCTACCCCCTCGTGTGCTGACCAAGACTAACACCAAAAGTGCACAGGGCGGAGCCTCGATGACATCGGGGCCCCTCATTCAGAGGTTACCTGGCGTTTTCGAGCCCGCTGGCTTCAAACGCTTCCTCGTTATTCGCTCCACTGATGGCACCATGTTGTCCAAGGGCAACATGATCCATCAGAGGAGAGGATTAGCTAGTGCAATTGGTAGAGAGCCGAAGGTGACCCGTTTCTCGGACGGCAGCCTTTTGGCGAATGCGGCGAATTCCGCCGAGGCGGCCAAGATAAGTGCTCTTCGGACACTTCATGGCACCCCAGTGAGTGTGACGCCGCACTCTACCATGAACTTTGTGAAAGGAGTAGTTTATGCGAGGGAACTCGTTGACTACTCCATTGAGGACATCACCCTAGAGCTGGCCGACCATGGGGCGGTCAAGGTCGAACGTGTGATGAGAAAACAGGGAGGGGCTTCGAGACTCACCCCTACACTCTTCGTCACGTTCGACAGTGACAAGCTCCCTGAGTCGGTGCGTGCCGGTTGGTACTGCTACCGCGTGAAGGCATTCGTGCCACTGCCGTGGCGGTGCTATTACTGTCACCGCTTCGGCCATACAAATCGCTCATGTCGACGTGCAAAATCAGGGTCACCCGAAGTCTGTGTAAATTGCTCCAAGGTCGCACACGATAAGTCCAAATCGTGTGTGGCCAAGTGTGTCAATTGCAGAGAGCCGCACCCTGCTTCTTCGAAGCAATGTGGTGCATATCTCCTGGAGAAAGAAATCCTGGCCGTTCAGGCCCAGGATAGACTCTCATTCCGCGAGGCTAAGGACTTGGTCCTGGCGCGCCCAGCTCTGCCTGGGACGTCATATGCCTCAGTAGTTCGAAAGGCACCCTCTGCTCCTGGCCCATCCAGGCCAACGAGCACGGTTGTTTCCGCGCCCATTCGGAGCCCTTCTGCGGGCTCTACCCAACCCGGGCGCTCCCCTGGTAAAGCTGGCGGCAAAAAGGGTTCATACCCAGCCCCGGCTAAAACCAGGGCTCCCCCATCTTCCCCCAGCGTGACCGTTTCCCGCAAGGCGAAACGGCCACGCGCCTCCACCGAGTCGTTAGACTTACAGGAGGCAACACCCCTGAAGATGGTCGCTAGGCCATCCTCAGGGGTTCCTAAAGCTGTCCCCCGAAAGGAGGACAGCAACAAAGGAGCTTCGGCTCCTTCGCCCACGCCCCGAGGTGGAGCGAGTGGCTCGGAGACGGTGGTTCCTCGAAAAGAGGCCCCCCCCGCCTCCGAAGCCGCAGCGCCCTCCTAAGGTTTCGAGGCGGAGGGAGGAAAAGACTCGCATGGCGAGCCCAACCTCCCCCAATAAGTCCTCGAAGGCGACAGCGCCTCCAGCGCTTTGTCCGGCCAACAGTGCCCGGGGTTCTGCCCCCGGGAAACGTACGGCCATTCCCGTGAGGGTCTTCAATTCGAGGAGGGCCCCCGTGTCTCCTTCGAGCTAGGCCTGGAGGGCATATTCCTTCAATGGAATTGCCGTGGACTCCGGGCCAACTGGGAGGAGCTGCGGAGGCTCGCCTCGTCCCGTTCCCCGTTAGCTATTTTTTGCAGGAGACCTTGCTAGGCGCGTGCCCCCTGCCTGCCCTTCCGGGGTATAAGGGTCTTGCGACCCCACCACCGCGGGATGGCCGGGCTGGGGGATGCGCGGTTTACACCCGGCATGATGTCTCCGTTCTTTCTTTCTCTTTAGATACCTCCTTTCAGGCAGTGGCTGTGCAGCTGCACCTGGATAGGAGATATACTATCATTTCTGCGTACATTCCACCGTCAGCTGACTTCGACGCGGGGGACTTCCGCCGCGTCGTGGCACGGTTGCCGAGGCCCTATCTCTTGCTTGGAGATCTGAACGGCAGGCATCCTCTCTGGGGAGATTACTCAATAAATCCCAGGGGACAAGTCCTTGCCGATCTGATCGAAGAGCTTGAGATGGGTGTCCTAAACGTGGATGAGTTTACGCATCACTGTCCGAGAACCGCTTCATTTTCTTGCCTTGACCTATCTTTGTGCTCTTCGGATGCACAGCCTGATTTTGATTGGGGGGTGGTCGATGACCTCCATGGTAGTGATCACTTTCCCATTCGAATATCATTTTCAGGGCAACTGCCGCCTGAGAGACCACCTCGGTCGTGCTTGGCGCGGGCGCGGTGGCCTGCATTTCAGGAAATGACTGAATTCTCTATCTCAGTCGAGGAGTTTAGGTCGGTAGATGAGGCGGTTGAGTTCTTCTCCGGCAACCTCATCGCCGTGGGCCTGACTACTATTCCTAGGACGTCTGGCCGTTTTGCACGCCGACCACTCCCATGGTGGTCGGCCGAGTGTGAGACGGCCCTCAAACAGAAGCGTTATGCCTACATGCGCTATAAGCGCCGCCCGAACGATTTCACTGTCGGTGAATTTCGTCTGGCTAGGGCTAGGTTCCGGTATATTTCGAAGCACGCCCGCCGCTCTTCTTGGCGGGCATACGTGTCTTCACTTAACGGGAAGACCCCTTTAGCTGAGGTGTGGAAGCGAGTCAAAAGGATTCGGGGCAAGTTCTCGCAGGACCCCCCTCCCGTTCTCCAGGAGAATGGGACCGCAATCTCGGACCCCGCGTCCGTGGCGGAATCCTTAGCGACCGCTTTTTCCGCATTCTCTAGCCGTGATGCTGCTCCGCCAGCATTCAATGCACGTCGTGATGTCGCGGAAGGCCGCCGGCTGGACTTTACCTCCAGAGGCGGAGAACCCTTCAACGACAAGTTTACTGTGAGTGAGTTGCGTTCCGCTCTCGCTTCGTGCGCGGACACCGCCCATGGTCCGGACGATGTCCCGTACGCCATGCTTCGACACCTGGGTGAGCGAGGCATGGCCTTTCTGTTAGATTTGTTCAACAGGATCTGGGTGGAAGGTCTTCTCCCAGACTCCTGGCGAATCGCTACTGTGCTCGCCTTTCGCAAGCCGGGGAGAGATCACTCTACTCCGACCCGTTTCCGCCCAATCTCTCTAAACTCTTGCGTGTGCAAGTTGATGGAGAAATTGGTAAATGTTAGATTAGCCTATTTCCTGGACAGCGGAGGCCATCTGTCTTCTGCACAGTGCGGCTTCCGTAAGTTCCACTCCACGTCGGATGCTCTGCTCCGACTGGAAAGTGCCGTCTGCGAGGCTTTCCTTCGTAGACAGCACTACGCCACGGTGTTTTTTGATCTGGAGAAGGCCTATGATACCGCATGGCGATACGGTATCATGGAGACTCTCCACACGATGGGGGCGAGGGGACGCCTCCCAATGTTTATATCTGAATTTTTGCGAGATCGTCGATTCCGCGTACGGGTGGGGGGAGCCCTCTCCGGCCCAAAGGAGCAGGAAGAGGGTGTCCCGCAGGGAAGTGTCCTCAGTGTCACACTCTTTGCCCTGAGCATCAACGGCATCACCTCGGTGCTGCCGGAAGATGTTCTCGCTACGCTCTACGTGGACGACTTTTCGATCTCTTTTGGCGCGGCCCAGATGCCAACTCTGGAGCGTCGACTCCAACAGGCATTGAACCGCGTCTCTCGCTATGCCGAAGCGCACAGGTTTCGGTTTTCTTTGGCCAAGACTAAGGTGGTGCACTTCTGCCGCCATCCACGGCTTCACCCCGACCCAGATTTGTTTCTTAATGGGGTGCGCCTGGATGTGGTTGAGTCGCACCGTTTCCTTGGTCTTGTATTCGACCGACGCCTCACCTGGGAGGCTCATATTCGCAGCCTTAGGGTCTCTTGTACCCGCGCCATGGACATTCTCCGTTCCGTGACGTTCAGCGCTTGGGGCGCTGATAGGGCTACCGCCTTACTTTTTTATCGATCCTTTGTTCGCTCGAAGCTCGACTACGGATGCGAGTTTTATGCATCCGCAGCCGAGCGTTTATTGCGGAAGGTGGATTCAATCCACCACACCGGCCTTCGCCTTGCGACCGGTGCCTTCCGCACTTCCCCCATTGAGAGCCTGTTGGTCGATGCTGGGGAGATGCCACTCGCTCTGCGCCGCGTGCAGTGCATCACTCGCTCTGCGCCGCGTGCAGTGCATCACTCGCCTGTACGCGCGAGCCCGGCGCCTCCCTCAGTCGCCAACAGCTCTCACTGCATCCGCAGCTGATCTCGATGGTGTCTATGCCGCCGAGAGACGCCAGTCATACCCTAAGCCCTTTGGGTTTAGGGCCAGGAAACTCCTTCGAGAAGTAGATATAGCTCTCGGGCCGGTGGCGCCCCTGGTTCTGCCCAGGACGTCACCCTGGAGGGTACCACATTTGGCTATTTGTCGCCACGCCTCTGCTCCCAAAGCTTGTACTGGGCCGGGAGTATTGCGTTCGACCTTTTTGGAGCACACATCGTGTCACGCTGGTACCGTGCCAGTGTATACGGATGGCTCCAAGTCCCAAGAGGGGGTCGGCTTCCACGCCGTATCCCCTCTGTTTGAAGTCAGCGGGGCTCTACCAGGCGCTGCGTCTGTCTTCACGGCCGAGCTGGTGGCAATACACCACTCGGTACGGGAGATTACGCGACGTGCCCGGTTCGGAGACCGGATTGTGATCTATAGCGACTCACAAAGCGCCCTGAGTGCTCTCGGGGCATTGGAATCTCCGCATCCCCTGGTTCGCGAAATCCGTGACGCCACGGTTTTGGCGAGCCGGGCAGATGTCGAGATTATCTTCTGCTGGGTTCCTGGACATGTAGGAATTGCGGGGAATGAGCGCGCCGATGAGGGCGCCAAAGAGTCCGCGAGGACTCTGCGACCGGACCAGCGTTTCGCTCTTCCTCACACTGACTACATGGCAGGAATACGGGCAGCTCTTCGGACTGCTTGGCAAAGAAGATGGGAGACGGTCGAGGGGAACTTAAAGTTGCGTGCCATTGCACCGCGACTGTTCCCATGGACCTATCCCCCAATGCCGCGGCGGCTTCAGGTTGCTTTCTGTCGTCTTCGAATCGGACACACTCGTGTGACGCATCGTTACTTGATGGAGCGCTCGCCTGCGCCCTATTGCAACGACTGCGTCGTCCCCCAGACTGTTCGGCACATTCTTGTCGAATGTCCCAGTCTGGGTGATCTTCGCGCACGATACCTGTCCCGGTACCGGGATGGGCGGGGTCGCTACCGCCTGTCCCTTGTACTCGGGACGAGTGCGTGCACCATGACTAGTGGACTTATTGACTTTTTGGGGGAGGCTGGCCTTCTCCCTTTCATTTAACCCAGTTTAATTGTTGTTGTTGTTTTTGTTATTGTTTTTGTTATTGCTTTTTTATTGTTATTGTTATCTCTTTTTATTGTTTCCTGTTTAATTTT
Source organism: Ceratothoa steindachneri (assembly GCA_963969495.1). Lineage (NCBI taxonomy): Eukaryota > Metazoa > Arthropoda > Malacostraca > Isopoda > Cymothoidae > Ceratothoa > Ceratothoa steindachneri. The sequence continues at coordinate 73,537,738 of OZ018320.1, forward strand.
TAAAGTAGCCTAGAACTAGGCTGTTTGTTTACGGCGACTAATGCCTAAGTCGGCAGTCGCCAGATAGCCCCTTAATTAAAAAAAAAAAAATAGTAAGTGACTTAAATAATTCAATCCAGAACTATCTTGTTCTCATTTTATTCTCAAAAATAGTTTTGCGACTGTGTTCACTGTCTATGTTGTGCTACTGTGAGCTTGGCTCTTGTTAGGCTAGAAGTAAAGCATAGAGTACTAGTGTAATAATTGTACGTTACTGTTTTTTGGAAAGTAACCAGTGTCTGTATATAATTTTGGATTCATTGCATTTTGATTACATACTCACCTGACTCATTTCTCTTCATTAGTAATAATTACTAACCACTTGTAATCATCCTGACTTTCACCTTTTCCTATTCTGGTTCCTAGTGTATGGACCAAAACTGAAATATATATGAATATTTGTTATGGTTTCTAAATGTAAATACTTGTAAAGAATTGGGATTGTATATGTATTAGGGTAAATAATTTTTTTTTCTCATTAAATTTAATCTTAAGGATTCCTATTTTTTCTTTATCTAAGGTTAGAGATCTGGAAGAAATTAGGAACTCAATCATGGACTGATTTGGTTGTCTTCATGACAAAATATGAAGGTGGTGCCCAGAAGATAAGTGGAAGATTACCAACCAAAATCTTTGGATCGGGTTGGGGCTTATACGTAGAGGGTTGTGCTGAGTAACCAGTGGAATATGCTACATATAAATATTGGTACCCAGACCTGGGTCAAATATTTTGGTGTCTCTTGATTTGGTTTGGTGACTACTGGAATTCAGGATGGATCTCTTGACAGGTTCTCAAGAGGATGGGAATGCCTTAACGCAGTGGTGCACAACTCCAGGCCCACGTGAAGGTTGGATGTGGCCTGTGAAGCCCAGATCAATCTATTTTTGTTTTTTTTTGTGAATTTTTTTTTATTGAACTCCGATTTCAGCAACACTACCAATTTGTTTGTTTACATTTTTTGAGTGAATTTCATTGTTGATACATTGATGAAGGCGATGCTGTCTTAAGCTGATTTCAGGATTCCTGTTAGAAATTTGAGCCAATTGCTGTTATTTCAATCATTGAATCTTTGGTTTAACTTTTTGAGACATAGCGGTATGATGTATTATTTCCTCCACCGAGGATGTTATGTTTTTGGTAGCATTTGTTTGTCTGTTTGTTAGCAAAATAACTCAGAGTTATGGATGGATTATGTTGAAATTTTCAGGAAACATCCGAAATGGGAATAGGAATAATTGATTAGATTATGGGAATGATCTGGATTAAATCATGGATTCTGGATTGATATTTTAATTAGTTATTGTTTTTTAATTTACTTATTCTTAACATTTTAATTTTCTGTGTGCTTTCCGAGTGCTTTCTAGTTTTTTTTTAAAACAAGTATTACCGAGGGAATTTAAATAGGTTCTTTTTAGCAAGTGATAGATAGTTGAAGTAATATTCAGCTCGTATTTCTTCTCAGTGATGTTTGTTAGAAAATTAATTCTAATATTGTTTGACCGGTTCAGTGTCAGCCTGTATGATTTTATTTTCATACTGTTATCACTTTATAAATTTATTTTTGCTTATCATTTAATGATGGTTTATTTCTTGTTTTGTTTTTGCAGAATTTGATGTGTTTAAAGATGAATTATAAAAGAAAGCATGATTGTTGATCAGCTGTTCCAAGACGAGTGGACCGTAAAATATTTATTTTTTGAGTTCAAGGGGAAGCCATTGTGTCACGTGTGTAAAGAGTCTCTAGCTGTATTAAAAACTTACAATGTGAAAAGGCATTATGATACGATGTACAGTGATAAGTATTTCAATACTACAGGAAAGCTAAGAGATGTTTGGTCAGCATACTTCAGAAATTGTTATCTGCTATCCAAAACTTCTTCAGGAAACCTGCTCAACAGAAAGATACCGTGGTTACTGTAAGCTACATGGTTGCGCAGAAGATTGCTCGATCCTCGAGACCATTTACAGATGGAGAATCAGTCTATCAAGAATGACCATTGTGTGAAGAATCAAAGAAATAGGAAAGAACATCACTGAACAATTGTCCTAAAAATCTAATGAGTTCACTTTCTTTTCCTTTGCTTTTGATGAGAGTAATAATATGATCGACACTGCCTAATTATCCGTGTTCATTCATGGTATTTCAGAGGATCTTAATACTCATGAAGATTTTCTTGTTTTTTTGGTCTTCACGATCGTACATGTGGTATTGTCATACAGATGGCCATACTGGAGTTGGTTCAGTTGAAAGTTCCCGGATTACAGTGGTCCAAGTTAGCAGGGCTCATGACAGATGGTGCTCCGTCTATTACAGGGAGTGGGAACGGGGCTGTATCTCTCTTGCAGAAGCACGTTCACAATGAGAATCCTGAACAAGATGTTCTCACTATTTACTGCATCATACACCATGAAGTCCTTTGTGGAAAGGCCTTGAAACTTGATAATGTGATGCATGTCCTGACAACATGCGTCAATGAGATTCAAAAGACAGGATTAACACATCACCAATTCCGATCCTTTTTGGAAGAAGTTGAGGCACAGTACATGGATCTAATTTTTCATTGTGATGTATGTGCCAATGGCTTAGTAGAGGAAAGTTTTTGGAATGTTTCTTCTATCTCCGTCAAGAAGTGATAGTGTTCTTTCAAGAGAAGAAACTGACATTGAAGACTAAAAATGGAGTAATGGTGGTAGATGTTCTCTCTGATTCTACTTGAGTGCTTGATCTTGCATTTTTGGTCAATATTACCCAGCATCTCAATAATTTGAATCTCAAAATGCAAGGTCGTAATCAGCTCATTACAGATTTTTCTTTGTGATGTCCACGCTTTCCTAATCAAACTTGTTTTCCAAAAACAGTTATCTAAAGGCAATTGAACTTAAATGAAAACCAGTAAATCTTCCCTTCCTTAACTTGATGACCCATATGGAATAGCTAAAATGATTAATGTACATTTTGCCTCGATATGTACTAACTTTCCGCCCTTAGAACCAAGTGATATGCCTGTCCACCGGCCTTCATTGCCCCTCCCCCCTTGCTATTTGAAATTAGATATTTATAAAGATTTAAAGAAAATTAAGACAAATAAAGCTACTCCCCCAGGTAAAATTCCCCTAAAACTAGTTAGAGAATTCACATACAAACAAAGTCAACTGCTTGAAATAATATATAACAAGAGCCTTCAAACTGGATTCTGCCCTGGCCGATGGAAAAAATCAACAGTGACAGCCCTACCCAAAGTGGCAAGTGTGACCAGTCTGAGCCAGCTGCACCCAGTGTCCCTCACAGGCACCTTTGGGAAGATGTTGGAGGGTCATATGGCGAGGGTGGTCTTAGGGGACATGCTACCGAACACCCCCGTAAGGGGCATGGTGACTTGCCATCCTGGCCGCCGTGCTGATGGGATCCAGCGCTCCGTCCGGCCCCAGTTTACCCTCTCTTCCTTCCTTCAGATAGCCTGTATTTCTCCCCTACTTCGTCGCTTTTCATACAACCTCTTAAACAACTTTCTCTGGTCAGCCTCTAATTTCACAGGGTAGATGCTGACCTTCTTCTCAGCCAACCATCCCAGATCGGGGCTGACGGGGGAGGGAACAACCCACACTGACCCCTCAGCTCCGGTTTGGGATGGTGTTTTTTAACAACCTGCTTCATCTTCATCCATACCTTCCTCACATCCATTTTCTTTTTCTCTTCAATTTTACGCCTTGCCCAATGTGGAGCTGCCCTGCTGAGGGGCTGCCAGGTCACCAGGCTGAAGGGGTGGCTTTAAATGGCGGCACCTGACTGCCAGGCCTGTACGCACCCCTTGGCAGAGCAGGCAACTGCAAGGGGTGATGAGCTATTGCTTCCCGTCGAACAAATGGGGTCACCATGCCCATGGATGAAAATTAAAAAAAAACCTCCCCAAATCCCCTTGCTAATCATCAATGGAGCCGCCCTCGAGCAGCTCCCCTGAAAAAATGGAGGTCATCCCCCTGTGCTGGGTAGATGGTGACCTTCTTCTCAAGCCAACTGTCCCGGATCGGGGCTGAGGGGGGGAGGGGACAACGTTCCCTAACCCCTGAGCTCCGGTTTGGGATGTTTTTTTTTAAAAAACCTGCTTCATACCCACCCATACCTTCCTCACATCCATTTTCCTCTCCTCTTCACAATATATCCTTTTACGCCGTGTTCAAGGTGGAGCTGCCATGCCGATGGACTGCCAGGCCACCAGGCGAGAGGGGTGGTCCCAAATGGCGGTGCCTGGCTCTGCCAGGCCTGTAAGCACCTCTTGCAGTGCGGGGCAACTGTGAGAGGTGGTGAGCTATTGCGTCGCGCAGAAAATTTAGGGTCACCATGCCCAATGATGTTAAAAAAAAAATCTCCCCCTAATTCCCCCTTACTCATCGATGGAGCTGCCCTCGGGCAGCTCCACAGAAAAAATGGAGGTCCCCCCCCCGCCCTGTGCTTGCGCAGGGGACCCTCCATATTTCTCTAACCAGAGAGGAGGCTTACTCCTCTACTACGCCTACAGGTGAAGGGGACTCCCCCTCACCCCCTTCTCTAGAGGTGCTTTCGGGCACCTCCCTATTTCCAGCGGTAGTCCCTTCTTTTCTTTCTAAGGGGAATGCCAAGAAAGCAAGCAGGCAGCACATTGCCGACCACCCCTCGTGTAAGCGGCTCGGTAGGGCAAACCCCCTTAGGGGGGAGAGGGAAGCCAGGCGTCTTCGGTCGCTTCCTTCAAAAGACCTGCTGGCAAGAATATTAAACCTTGCCGGGGTCAAGGCCTGTGCCTCCCCACAAAAGACTCTTGACGCTGCCAAGGGGACCTGCGATGTCCTGGGAGGGGATGGCCAACTGGAGGCCCCTCCTGTGATAGACATGGTCCTTGAGGAAACCCAGCCTCAGACGGTAGGGCCTTCCATGGGGGTAAACCCGTGCTCAGCGCTAAGCACCAAACCCGAATCCGCCACTATGCAAGGTCCTCCTCAAACGGCTGAGGGCTCCGAAGCAGTACAAGGAGGGGAGGGATCTCCTCCGACAGGTGCCCCTACGACTACCAGAACCTTCTCCATTTCGGAGAGGGACCTGGCTGAGGCTGATTCATCTGGCATGGGGGCTTCTGCCGGCGGAGGTGAGAAGCGGGTGCTGCAGGGACGGATGGGTCTGCTGCCACTTTGGTAGGCGACCAAGCCAATATTGGAACATCTGGCCCCTCTACTTCCCCCCGTGTGCGGAGCCGCTGACTAAGACTAAGATCAAGAGTGCACAGGGCGGAGCCTCGATGACATCGGGGCCCCTCATTCAGAGGTTACCTGGCATTTTCGAGCCCGCTGGCTTCAATCGCTTCCTCGTTATTCGCTCCACTGATGGCAGCATGTTAGCCAAGGGCAACATGATCCATCAGAGGAGAGGATTAGCTAGTGCAATTGGTAGAGAGCCGAAGGTGACCCGTTTCTCGGACGGGAACCTTTTGGCGAATGCGGTAAATCCCACCGAGGCGGCCAAGATAAGTGCTCTTCAAACACTTCATGGTACCCCGGTGAGTGTGATGCCGCACTCTACCATGAACTTTGTGAAACGAGTAGTTTATGCGAGGGAACTCGTTGGCTACTCCATTGAGGACATCACCCTAGAGCTGGCCGACCATGGGGCGGTCAAGGTCGAACGTGTGATTAGAAAACACGGAGGGGCCTCGAGACGCACCCCTACACTCTTTGTCACATTCGACAGTGGTAAGCTCCCTGAGTCGGTGCGTCCTGGTTGGTACCGCTGCCGCGTGAAGGCATTCGTGCTACTACCGCAGCGGTGGTATTACTGTCACGTCTTCGGCCATACGAATCGTTCTTGTAGACGTGCAAAGTCGGGGTCACCCAAAGTTTGTGTAAATTGCTCGCAAGGCCGGACACGATAGGTCCAAATCGTGTTTGGCCAAGTGTGTCAATTGTGGAGAGCCGCACCCCGCTTCTTCAAAGCAGTGTGGTGCATATCTCCTTGAGAAGGAAATCCTGGCCATTCAGGCCCAGGATCGACTCTCATTCTGCGAGGCTAAGGACTTGGTCCTGGTGCGCCCAGGCTCTGCCTTGGACGTCATATGCCTCAATAGTTAGAAAGGCCCCCTCTGCTCCTGGCCCATCCAGTCCAACGAGCACGGTTGTTTATGCGCCCATTCGGAGCCCTTCTGCAGGCTCTATTCAACCCGGGCGCTCCCCTGGTAAAGCTGGTGGCAAAAAGGGTTCATACCCAGCTCCGGCTAAAACCAAGGCTTTCCCTCTTTCCCAAGCCTGACCGTTTCCCGTAAAGCGAAACGGCCACGCGCCTCCACCGAGTCGTTAGACTCACAGGGGGCAACACCCCTGAAGTTGGTCGCCAGGCAACTTCCGGGGTTCCTCAAGCTGTCCCCCGAAAGGAGGACAGCAACAAAGGGGCTTCGGCCCCTTCGCCCACGCCTAGTGGTGGAGCGAGTAGCTCGGAGACGGTGGTTCTTCGAAAAGAGGGCCGCCTCCTAAGCCGCAACGCCCGCCTAAGGTTCCGAGGCGGAGGGAGGCAAAGACTCCCATAGCGAGCCCAACCTCCCCCAATAAGTCCTCGAAGGCGACTGCGCCTTCAATGCTTTGTCCGGCCAACAGCGCCCGGGATTCTGCCTCCGGGAAGCGTACGGCCATTCCCGTGAGGGTCTTCTCTTCGAGGAGGGCCCCCGCGTCTCCTCCGAGCTAGGCCTGGAGGGCATATTCCTTCAATGGAATTGACGTGGACTCCGGGTCAACTGGGAGGACCTGCGTAGGCTCGTCTCGTCCCGTTCCCCGTTAGCTATCTATTTGCAAGAGACCATGCTAGGCGCGTGCCCCCTGCCTGCCCTCCCGGGGTATAAGGGTCTTGCGATCCCACCACCACGGGATGGCCGGGCTGGGGGATGCGCGGTTTACACCCGGCATGATTTCTCCGTTCTTCCTTTCCCTTTAGATACCTCCTTTCATGCAGTGGCTGTGCAGCTGCAGCTGCATAGGAGGTATACTATCAATTCTGCGTACATTCCACCGTCAGCTGACTTCGACGCTGGGGACTTCCGCCGCGTCGTGGCACGGTTGCCTAGGCCCTTTCTCTTGCTTAGAGATCTGAACGGCAGGCATCCTCTCTGGGGAGATTACTTAATAAATCTCAGGGGACAATTCCTTGCCGATCTGATCGAAGAGCTTGAGATAGGTGTCCTAAACGTGGATGAGTTTACGCATCACTGTCCGAGAACCGCTTCATTTTCTTGCCTTGACCTATCTTTGTGCTCCTCAGATGCACAGTCTGATTTTGATTGGGGGGTGGTCGATGACCTCCATGGTAGTGATCACTTTCCCATTCAAATATCATTTTCAGGGCAACTGCCGCCTGAGAGACCACCTCGGTGGTGCTTGGCGTGGGCGTGGTGGCCTGCATTTCAGAAAATGACTGAATTCTCTATCTCAGTCGAGGAGTTGAGGTCGGTAGATGAGGCCGTTGAGTTCTTCTCCGGCAACCTCATCGCCGTGGGCCTGACTACTATTCCTAGGACGTCTGGCCGTTTTGTACGCCGACCACTCCCATATTGGTCAGCCGAGTGTGAGACGACCCTCAAACAGAAGCGTTATGCCTACATGCGCTATAAGCGCCGCCCGAACGATTTCACTGTCGGTGAATTTCGTCGGGCTAGGGCTAGGTTCCGGTATACTTCGAAGCACGCCCGCCGCTCTTCTTGGCGGACATACGTGTCTTCACTTAACGGGAAGACCCCTTTAGCTGAGGTGTGGATGCGAGTCAAAAGGATTCGGGGCAAGTTCTCGCTGGACACCCCTCCCATTATCCAGGAGAATGGGACCGCAATCTCGGACTCCGCGTCCGTGGCTGAATCCTTAGCCACCGCTTTTTCCGCATTCTCTAGCCGTGATGCTGCTCCGCCAGCATTTAATTCACGTGATGTCGTGGAAGGCCGCCGGCTGGACTTTACCTCCAGAGGCGGAGAACCCTTCAACGACAAGTTTACTGTGAGTGATTTGCGTTCCGCTCTCGCTTCGTGCGCGGGCACAGCCCATGGTCCGGACGATGTCCTGTACGCCATGCTTCGACACCTGGGTGAGCGAGGCATGGCCTTTCTGTTAGATTTGTTCAACAGGATCTGGGTGGAAGGTCTTGTCCCAGACTCCTGGCGAATCGCTACTGTGCTTGCCTTTTGCAAACCGGGGAGAGATCACTCTACTCCGACCGGTTTCCGCCCATTCTCTCTAACCTCTTGCGTGTGCAAGTTGATGGAGAAATTGGTAAATGTTAGATTAGCCTTTTTCCTGGACAGCGGAGGCCATCTGTCTTCCGCACAGTGCGGCTTCCGCAAGTTCTATTAATTTTGGACAATGCTCTGGGTCACTCAACAGCACTTGGTGATGATTTTACATGTATTTCTATCTTTGATTAATGCAATTTTGCTTACTGCAGTGTTTTAACATCACAAACTAACTTCAGTAACCAGGGTATTGCTGTATTTATCATGACATCTCTGCTTGCAAAGCTTCCACAGCACTGGGAGTATTGCGTTCAACCTTTTTGCACTATACTTCATGTCACGCTGGATCTGTGCCAGTGTATACTGTATCCCATCTGTTTGGAGTCAGGGTCTCTACCAGGCTCTGCCTCTACGAGGGGCGGTCAATAAGTTTTGCAATTCGGATATAAGGAAACGAGATATGACGAAAAGTGTTTTATTATTTTTCAATATAACTACCCTCGACTTCAATGCACTTGCGCCACTTGTCCCTGAGGCTTCGAATTCCCGATAACCAGAAATCTCCCAACTGCTGTTCAATCCAGCCTTGAGCTGGCGGAATAAAAAGTAGTTGCTAGGGGCCAGATCTGGGCTTAGGGGGGGATGGTTAAGCTCCTCGAATCCGCACTCATGCAGGGCAGCTTGTGCAACTCCAGCCTTGTGGACTTTGACGACGTTAAAGTCGATCATGGGGCGTGGGGTTTCTAGGGACCCACGGGCAGAGACCTTGGTCGTGGCCAAATTGTCGTGGATCATGTTGATAACACTTCCATGTGATATTCCAAGTTCTCACTCAATTTCTTTGACCTTTACCCTTCTATTTTTGAGGATCATTCTCTCTACACGGGCCACATTGACCTCATTGGTCACGTGTGACGGGCGTCCTGGATGGGGGTCATCTTCAAGGGACTCACGAACATGGTGGAACTCCCTATTCCAGCGAGCAATGGTTGCATAGGATTGGGCGGTGTCGGTGTACACTGCAACCATGCATTCATGGATCTCTTTTGCATTCTTGCCTTCCTTGGTAAAATTTTTGATCAGTGCTCGCTGCTCAACCTTCTCCATTGTTGAAAAATTTGTGACTGACGATCTGCGATCAGCTACTGCTTCTTAAATAGATGAGGCAGGAGCGTGCGGCTGCAGGTCCTGACTTGTCATAACTTGTCTTAACAACCCCACAAACAGCCATCCCCCCTCCTCTATTTTGCCCTACCATTTCGCCAAACTTATTGACTGCCCCTCGTATCTTCACGGCGGAACTGGTTGCAATACATCGCTCAGTAAAGGAGATAATGTGTTGTGCCTGGTTCAGAGACTAGATGGTGATCTATAGCGATTCAAAAAGCACCCTGCCTTGAGTGCTCTCAAGGCATTGGGATCTCCACACACCCTGGTTCACCATATCTGTGATGCCATAGTTGCTACAACCTGGGATGTCAAGATTTTCTTTTGCTGGGTTCCTCGACATGTGGGAATTGCATGGAATGATTACACCGATGCGGGCGCCAAAGAGTCTGCTAGGACTGAATGACCAGACCAGCGCTTAGCAGGAATCAAGGCAGCCCTACAGGCTGCTTGGCAAATAAAAATAGGAGATGGTCGATGGGAACTTAAATTTGTGTTCCTCTGTGCCGTAATTGTTGCAATGGATCTACCCCCTCAATGCCACGATAGCTTCAGGTTACTTTCTCTCATCTTCAAAAAGGGTGCACTTGTGGGACCCACAGCCGTTTGATTAAGCATTCGCTTTCACCTTATTTCAGTGACTGCCTTCTCCTCCAGTGTTTGAGAAATTCTTGTTGAATTTCCCATTCTGGGTTATTTCCTGCATGTTATTTTACTGGTATTGGGATGAGTGGGGCGCTACAGCTTGTACTTGGAATGAGTTCATTCAGGTAGACTTGTGGACTATTTGACTTCTTTGAGGAGGTTGGCCTCCATTTTATTTGACTTTCTCTGGTATTGGCTGCATTCTCCCACCACGCTGAGGGTAGACCTGCCCCTCCCCCCACTGGAGCCTGCTTCTTTTTGCCTTGTTTTGTTTCTTGTTTTTAGTGTTTTATTTATTGTTTTTCCTTTGTTTGGCTTGGTTTTTGTGAATTTTAGAGTAGCCTAGTAGTAACTTGGCTGAAATTTTAACTATAGTGATTTATGCCCAGTGGCCATTGCTAGATGTACCCTTAAAAAACAACAACCAATATCTAATTGTTTTGTTACAAATTCTAGTAAATTTATTATACATGATTGACTTGTTCGAAACCCATGCTGCCCATCATTGATTAACCCTCCACTTTCTAATGTTTCCACATCCCCTTTTAACTATTTTCTCTAGAATTTTTCTAACTATAATATTCAAACTTACTGGTATGAAGTTATTAGGTTCCTCTATACTTTCCCTTTTGAAAATCGGCATTACATTCACTCTTTTCCAGTCATCAGGTATTTATTTGCATTGAATCTCCCCAAAATATGCAACTGCATTAGTAAATCACTCATTTTATTAACATTTTCGTTAATGATGCAAAAACCCTGATATTTTCTATAAAACACCCTTATATTATTAATCTTATAGTACTTGTATGAGAATAAATTTGAATGCTTTTAAGAGTGTGTAAGTGGTAAAATTATAGTAGATTCCTAATTTAATATGTTTAAAAAAATGATGATAGAACATATTTTCTTTTCCAGAAAATAAAATGGCCTATGAAAATATTAAACATTCAATAGATCCTCCTGTACCTTCTTTCAATGTTCCTTCCAAATTATCTTGTTTAGCTGCTAATGCTATAATTCGCCTTCTTGTATATGAAGACTATGAAGACTGCAACTTCTATAGGTCAGTGAAGGGAGGAATTTAACATAATTTTTTCAAGAAATATTTCATATACAAGAATGGATAAAGAATGGTAATTAAGCCTCATTCTATCCCTGATGTAGCTAGGAAATAATAGATTCATTATAATCTTTGAAGGATTTCTCAGTATTGGTTGCTTGTAACTTGAGTGATAAACATCTTCCATATCTGAGATACTTAATGAAATATACTCATTCTCATATGGCTATAAATGTATTATTATATAAAGTATAGAGTTGAATAGCTTTATAACCTTTTTATTTACCCAATCAAATGTAATATAGAAAACTTAGGTACATAATTTTTTTTAAATACAAATTTAATTACCTGTCTAAAGATGAGTGGTTAAAATTTGATGATTTCTACCAGTTTGGAATGGAACCTAGGGAGTGCAAGCCTACAAAAAATATTGTAGCTAAGATAACTTATTTAGACTGCATAAAAGAAAGAAAGAGATAGGCTATTTAGTCCTTGCTGCACCCGTAAGGGGTACGGCGATTTGCCATCCTGGCTGCCGTGCTGATGGGACTCAGCACCCCGTCCGACCCCAGCTTAGCCTCTTCTCTTTCCTTCAAAACACTTGTTTCCTCACTTTTCATACAACCTCTCCCACAACTTTCTCTGGCTAACCTATAATTTCACAGGGTAGATGCTGACCTTCTTCTCAAGCCAACCGTCCCGGATCAGGGCTGAGGGGGAAGGGAACAATGTTCTCTAACCCCTGAGCTCTGGTTTGGGATGTTTTTTTTTAACAACCTGCTTCATCCCCACCCATACCTTCCTCACCTACCTTTTCCTCTCCTCTTCACAATCTATCCTTTTACGCCACGTTCAAGGTGGAGCCGCCATGCCGATGGACTGCCAGGCCACCAGGCAGGAGGGGTGGTCCAGAATGGCGGCGCCTGGCTCTGCCAAGCCTGTAAGCATGTCTTGCAGTGCGGGCAACTGCAAGATGAGTATAAAACCCCCCCCCCAACCCCCAACTTCCCCTGTAACATCGATGGAGTCGCCCTTGGGCAGCTCCAGCAAAAAAATGGAGGTCCATCCTCCTGTGCTTGCGCAGGAGACCCTCCATATTTCTCTAACCGGAGAGGAGGCTTACTCCTCTCCTTCGCCTACGGGCGCAGGGGACCTCACCCCCTTCTCTGGAGGTGCTTTCGGGCACCTCCCTTTTTCCAGCGGCAGTCCCCTCTTTTCTTTCCAAGGGGACTGCCACCAAAGCCAGCCGCTACACATCGAAGCGGCACGGTAGGGCAAACCCCCTTAGGGGGGAGAGGGAAGCCAGGCCCCTTCGGTCGCTTCCCTCAAAAGACCTGGTGGCAAGGATATTAAACCTTGCTGGGGTTAAGGCCTGTGCCTCCCCACAAAAGACTCTTGACGCTGCCAAGGGGACCTGCGATGTCCTGGGAGGGGATGGCCAACTGGAGGCCCTTCCTGTGATAGACATGGTCCTTGAGGAGACACAGCCTCAGACGGTAGGGCCTTCCATGGGGGGGAATCCGGGCTCGGCGCAAAGCACCGAACCCAAATCCGCCCCTATGCAAGGTCCCCCTCAAACGGCTGAGGGCTCCGAGGCAGTACAAGGAGGGGAGGGATCTCCTCAAGCCTGGTGCCCCTATGACTACCAGGACCTTCTCGGTTTCGGAGAGGGACCTGGCTGAGGCCAGCCCATCTGGCATGAGGGCTTCTGCCGGCGGGGGTGAGAAGCGGGTTCATTCCCCACCCTCCTCTCCAAAAAAGAAAAAGACAAAGAAGACTCGGGGCTCTTCTCCATCCGCGTGGGCTGCGGGGACGGATGGGTCTGCTGCCACTTTGGTAGGCGACCAAGCCAAGATCGGCACATCCGCCCCTCTACCCCCCCCGTGTGTGGAGCCCCTGACTAAGACTAAGACCAAGAGTGCACAGGGCGGATCCTCGATGACATTGGGGCCCCTCATTCAGAGGTTACCTGGCGTTTTCTTGCCCGCTGCCTTCAAGCGCTTCCTCGTTATTCGCTCCACTGATGGCACCATGTTGTCCAAGGGGGACCCGTTTCTCAGACGGGAGCCTTGTGGCGAATCCCGCCGAGGCGGCCAAGATAAGTGCTCTTCGGACATTTCATGGCACCCCGGTGAGTGTGACGCCGCACTCTAGCATGAACTTTGTGAAAGGAGTAGTTTATGCGAGGGAACTCGTTGACTACTCCATTGAGGACATCACCCTAGAGCTGGCCGACCATGGGGCAGTCAAGGTCAAATGTGTGATGAGAAAACAGGGAGGGGCCTCGAGACCCACCCCTACACTCTTTGTCACGTTCGACTGTGACAAGCTCTCTGAGTCGGTGCGTGCCGGTTGGTACCGCTACTGCGTAAAGGCATTCGTGCCACTACCGCGGTGGTGCTATTACTGTCACTGCTTCGGCCATACGAATCGCTCATGTAGACGCTCAAAGTCGGGGTCACCCAAAGTATGTGTAAATTGCTCCAAGGTCGCACACAATAAGTCCAAATCGTGTGTGGGCAAGTGTGTCATTTGCGGAGAGCCGCACCCCGCTTCTTCGAAGCAATGTGGTGCATATCTCCTTGAGAAAGAAATCCTGGCCGTTCAGGCCCAGGATCGACTCTCATTCCGCGAGGCTAAGGACTTGGTTCTGGCATGCCCGGCTCTGCCTGGGACGTCATATGCCTCAATGTTTAGAAAGGCACCCTCTGCTCCTGGCCCATCCAGGCCAACGAGCACGGTTGTTTCCGCACCCATTCGGAGCCCTACTGTGGGCTCTACCCAACCTGGGCGCTCTTCTGGTAAAGCTGGCGGCAAAAAGGGCCCATACCCAGCCCCGGCTAAAACCAGGGCTCCCCCCCTCTTCCCCCAGCGTGACCGTTTCCCGTATAGCGAAACGGCCACGCGCCTCCACCAAGTCGTTAGACTCACAGGAGGCAACACCCCTGAAGATGGTCGCTAGGCCATCTTATGAGGTTTCTAAAGCTGTCCCCCGAAAGGAGGACAGCAACAAAGGAGCTTCGGCTCCTTAGCCCACACCCCGAGGTGGAGGGAGTGGCTCGAAGACGGGGGTTCCTCGAAAAGAGGGCCCCCCGCCTCCGAAGCCGCAACGGCCGCTTAAGGTTTCGAGGCGGAGGGAGGAAAAGACTAGCATGGCAACCCCAACCTCCCCCAATAAGTCCTCGAAGGCGACAGCGCCTTTAGCGCTTTCTCCTGCAAACAACCCGGGGTTCTGCCCCCGGGAAGCGTACGGCCATTCCTCCGAGCTAGGCCTGGAGGGCATATTCCTTCAATGGAATTGCCATGGACTCCGGGCCAAATGGGAGGAGCTGCGGAGGCTCGTCTCGTTTCCCGTTCCCCGTTAGCTGTCTTTTTGCAGGAGACTATGCTAGGCGCGTGCCCCCTGCCTGCCCTCCCGGGGTATAAGGGTCTTGCGACCCCACCACTGCGGGATGGCCGGGCTGGGGGATGCGCGGTTTACACCCGGCATGATGTCTCCGTTCTTCCTTTCTCTTTAGATACCTCCTTTCAGGCAGTGGCTGTGCAGCTGCACCTGGATAGGAGGTATACTATCATTTCTGCGTACATTCCACCGTAAGCTGACTTCGACGCTGGGGACTTCCGCTGCGTCGTGGCACGGTTGCCGAGGCGCTATCTCTTACTTGGAGATCTGAACGGCAGGCATCCTCTCTGGAGAGATTACTCCATAAATCCCAGGGGACAAGTCCTTGCCGATCTGATCGAAGAGCTTGAGATGGGTGTCCTAAACGTGGATTAGTTTACGCATCACTGTCTGAGAACAGCTTCATTTTCTTGCCTTGACCTATCTTTGTGCTCTTCGGTTCCGCGAGGCTAAGGACTTGGTCCTGGAGCGCCCAGCTCTGCCTGGGACGTCATATGCCTCAGTAGTTCGAAAGGCACCCTCTGCTCCTGGCCCATCCAGGCCAACGAGCACGGTTGTTTCCGCACCCATTCGGAGCCCTTCTGCGGGCTCTACCCAACCCGGGCGCTCCCCTGGTAAAGCTGGCGGCAAAAAGGGTTCATACCCAGCCCCGGCTAAAACCAGGGCTCCCCCCTCTTCCCCCAGCGTGACCGTTTCCCGCAAGGCGAAACGGCCACGCGCCTCCACCGAGTCGTTAGACTCACAGGAGGCAACACCCCTGAAGATGGTCGCTAGGCCATCTTCAGGGGTTCCTAAAGCTGTCCCCCCAAAGGAGGACAGCAACAAAGGAGGCACGGATCCTTCGCCCACGCCCCGAGGTTGAGCGAGTGGCTCGGAGACGGTGGTTCCTCGAAAAGAGGGCCCCCCGCCTCCGAAGCCGCAGCGCCCGCCTAAGGTTTCGAGGCGGAGGGAGGAAAAGACTCGCATGGTGAGCCCAACCTCCCCCAATAAGTCCTCGAAGGCGACAGCGCCTCCAGCGCTTTGTCCGGCCAACAGCGCCCGGGGTTCTGCCCCCGGGAAGCGTACGGCCATTCCCGTGAGGGTCTTCAATTCGAGGAGGGCCCCCGCGTCTCCTCCGAGCTAAGCCTGGAGGGCATATTCCTGCAATGGAATTGCCGTGCACTCCGGGCCAACTGGGAGGAGCTGCGGAGGCTCGCCTCGTCCCGTTCCCCGTTAGCTATTTTTTTGCAGGAGACCATGCTAGGCGCGTGCCCCCTGCCTGCCCTCCCGGGGTATAAGGGTCTTGCGACCCCACCACCGCGGGATGGCCGGGCTGGGGGATGCGCGGTTTACACCCGGCATGATGTCTCCGTTCTTCCTTTCTCTTTAGATACCTCCTTTCAGGCAGTGGCTGTGCAGTTACACCTGGATAGGAGGTATACTATCATTTCTGCGTACATTCCACCGTCAGCTGACTTCGACGCGGGGGACTTCCGCCGCGTCGTGGCACGGTTGCCGAGGCCCTATCTCTTGCTTGGAGATCTGAACGGCAGGCATCCTCTCTGGAGAGATTACTCCATAAATCCCAGGGGACAAGTCCTTGCCGATCTGATCGAAGAGCTTGAGATGGGTGTCCTAAACGTGGATGAGTTTACGCATCACTGTCCGAGAACCGCTTCATTTTCTTGCCTTGACCTGTCTTTGTGCTCTTCGGATGCACAGCCTGATTTTGATTGGGGGGTGGTCGATGACCTCCATGGTAGTGATCACTTTCCCTTTCAAATATCATTTTCAGGGCAACTGCCGCCTGAGAGACCACCTCGGTGGTGCTTGGCGCGGGCGCGGTGGCCTGCATTTCAGGAAATGACTGAATTCTCTATCTCAGTCGAGGAGTTTAGGTCGGTAGATGAGGCGGTTGAGTTCTTCTCCGGCAACCTCATCGCCGTGGGCCTGACTACTATTCCTAGGACGTCTGGCCGTTTTGCACGCCGACCACTCCCATGGTGGTCGGCCGAGTGTGAGACGGCCCTCAAACAGAAGCGTTATGCCTACATGCGCTATAAGCGCCGCCCGAACGATTTCACTGTCGGTGAATTTCGTCGGGCTAGGGCTAGGTTCCGGTATATTTCGAAGCACGCCCGCCGCTCTTCTTGGCGGGCATACGTGTCTTCACTTAAGGCGAAGACCCCTTTAGCTGAGGTGTGGAAGCGAGTCAAAAGGATTCGGGGCAAGTTATCGCAGGACCTCCCTCCCGTTCTCCAGGAGAATGGGACCGCAATCTCGGACCCCGCGTCCGTGGCGGAATCCTTAGCGACCGCTTTTTCCGCATTCTCTAGCCGTGATTCTGCTCCGCCAGCATTCAATGCACGTCGTGATGTCGCGGAAGGCCGCCGGCTGGACTTTACCTCCAGAGGCGGAGAACCCTTCAACGACAAGTTTACCGTGAGTGAGTTGCGTTCCGCTCTCGCTTCGTGCGCGGACACCGCCCATGGTCCGGACGATGTCCCGTACGCCATGCTTCGACACCTGGGTGAGCGAGGCATGGCCTTTCTTTTAGATTTGTTCAACAGGATCTGGGTGGAAGGTCTTCTCCCAGACTCCTGGCGAATCGCTACTGTGCTCGCCTTTCACAAGCCGGGGAGAGATCACTCTACTCCGACCGGTTTCCGCCCAATCTCTCTAACCTCTTGCGTGTGCAAGTTGATGGAGAAATTGGTAAATGTTAGATTAGCCTATTTCCTGGACAGCGGAGGCCATCTGTCTTCTGCACAGTGCGGCTTCCGTAAGTTCCACTCCACGTCGGATGCTCTGCTCCGACTGGAAAATGCCGTCTGCGAGGCTTTCCTTCGTAGACAGCACTACGCCACGGTGTTTTTTGATCTGGAGAAGGCCTATGAAACCGCATGGCGATACGGTATCATGGAGACTCTCCACACGATGGGGGCGAGGGGACGCCTCCCAATGTTTATATCTGAATTTTTGCGAGATCGTCGATTCCGCGTACGGGTGGGGGGAGCCCTCTCCGGCCCAAAGGAGCAGGAAGAGGGTGTCCCGCAGGGAAGTGTCCTCAGTGTCACACTCTTTGCCCTGAGCATCAACGGCATCACCTCGGTGCTGCCGGAAGATGTTCTCGCTACGCTCTACGTGGACGACCTTTCGATCTCTTTTGGCGCGGCCCAGATGCCAACTCTGGAGCGTCGACTCCAACAGGCATTGAACCGCGTCTCTCGCTATGCCGAAGCGCATAGGTTTCGGTTTTCTTTGGCCAAGACTAAGGTGGTGCACTTCTGCCGCCATCCACGGCTTCACCCCGACCCAGATTTGTTTCTTAATGGGGTGCGCCTGGATGTGGTTGAGTCGCACCGTTTCCTTGGTCTTGTATTCGACCGACGCCTCACCTGGGAGGCTCATATTCGCAGCCTTAGGGTCTCTTGTACCCGCGCTATGTACATTCTCCGTTCCGTGACGTTCAGCGCTTGGGGCGCTGATAGGGCTACCACCTTACTTTTTTATCGATCCTTTGTTCGCTCGAATCTCGACTACGGATGCGAGTTTTATGCATCCGCAGCCGAGCGTTTATTGCGGAAGGTGGATTCAATCCACCACACCGGCCTTCGCCTTGCGACCGGTGCCTTCCGCACTTCCCCCATTGAGAGCCTGTTGGTCGATGCTGGGGAGATGCCACTCGCTCTGCGCCGCGTGCAGTGCATCACTCGCCTGTACGCGCGAGCCCGGCGCCTCCCTCAGTCGCCAACAGCTCTCACTGCATCCGCAGCTGATCTCGATGGTGCCTATGTCGCTGAGAGACGCCAGTCATACCCTAAGCCTTTGGGTTTAGGGCCAGGAAACTCCTTCGAGAGGTAGATATAGCTCTCGGGCCGGTGGCGCCCCTGGTTCTGCCCAGGACGCCACCCTGGAGGGTACCACATTTGGCTATTTGTCGCCACGCCTCTACTCCTAAAGCTTGTACTGGGCCGGGAGTATTGCGTTCGACCTTTTTGGAGCACACATCGTGTCACGCTGGTACCGTGCCAGTGTATACGGATGGCTCCAAGTCCCAAGAGGGGGTCGGCTTCCACGCCGTATCCCCTCTGTTTGAAGTCAGCGGGGCTCTACCAGGCGCTGCGTCTGTCTTCACGGCCGAGCTGGTGGCAATACACCACTCGGTACGGGAGATTACGCGACGTGCCCGGTTCGGAGACCGGATTGTGATCTATAGCGACTCACAAAGCGCCCTGAGTGCTCTCGGGGCATTGGAATCTCCGCATCCCCTGGTTCGCGAAATCCGTGACGCCACGGTTTTGGCGAGCCGGGCAGATGTCGAGATTATCTTCTGCTGGGTTCCTGGACATGTAGGAATTGCGGGGAATGAGCGCGCCGATGAGGGCGCCAAAGAGTCTGCGAGGACTCTGCGACCGGACCAGCGTTTCGCTCTTCCTCACACTGACTACATGGCAGGAATACGGGCAGCTCTTCGGACTGCTTGGCAAAGAAGATGGGAGACGGTCGAGGGGAACTTAAAGTTGCGTGCCATTGCGCCGCGACTGTTCCCATGGACCTATCCCCCAATGCTGCGGCGGCTTCAGGTTGCTTTCTGTTGTCTTCGAATCGGACACACTCATGTGACGCATCGCTACTTGATGGAGCGCTCGCCTGCGCCCTATTGCAACGACTGCGTCGTCCCCCAGACTGTTCGGCACATTCTTGTCAAATGTCCCAGTCTGGGTGATCTTCGCGCACGACACCTGTCCCGGTACCGGGATGGGCGGGGTCGCTACCGCCTGTCCCTTGTACTCGGGACGAGTGCGTGCACCATGACTAGTGGACTTATTGACTTTTTGGGGGAGGCTGGCCTTCTCCCTTTCATTTAACCCGGTTTGTTGTTGTTATTGTTTTTGTTAATGCTTCTTTATTGTTATTGTTATTTCTTTTTATTGTTTCCTGTTTAATTTTTAAAGTAGCCTAGAACTAGGCTGTTTGTTTACGGCGACTAATGCCTAAGTCGGCAGTCGCGAGATAGCCCCTTAATTAAAAATAAAAAAATAAAAATGTGCTTTTATGGATGCACAGCCTGATTTTGATCGCTCTTACTGAGGACCCCCTTTCGTTCAAACAGCATTCGATACACATCCTCCCTTTCATATTCAGTCAAACATTTATCCAATTCCACCATCCTTTCCACTTCATTATACGTCCATTCACACGTCTTTTCATTCGCAACATTTATCCTGTCAACTATGCTATCATCCATATCTACCTCATTGACAATAGAGAGGTGACCCAGTACATCTCCGACTTGGATCCCCCTCACCTGCCCTTTCACTCTGGGGTCCGTCTGCACACATACAAAAGGATCATTCATTCTCATCAAGCCATCAAACACAAGCAACACACCTTACTTTATAACATATATCCTTTCCATCCAATATCACAGTGTTCCCACCCACATTCAAACTCACATCCTTACTCCAACTCACTCTAACAGACACCCTTTCACCCTTCACAAGCCTTACACTCTCCATAGCAGTCACCTCAATACCGGTAAACACACTCCTCAAAATACTACCATCTTTCCCTACATACAACTTTATACACCCCATTTTTATCAAACTTACTCTCAATCTGATCACCTGCAGGATGCACAACCATACGATTCACTTTCATAAAATCATTACCCCAAATCACATCATACCTACTACTCACCTTATCAATCACAAAGAATTCACACTCATTCATCAACATACCATGCATTCGAACAGCTGACCCCTCTTACAATTAAGTTTCCTGTTCATTCAGACTTTCCATTCACACCTTGCACTTTCAGTCTAATCCAACACTTTTCACTTGAATGTCCTTCCATCACACAATAACTACATACATTCCTCTGGTCATGACACATCCTTGCATAATGACCAGCCTTTCCAGCATTACCGCAAGCATACTTCATACTTTCCCCAGCAGTCGCTCCATCATTCAACTTCGGACAGTCTCTCTTCAAATGTCCTCTTTCTTTACATTCAAAACACTCTTTCACACTCCTGGCAATCCTTTATCATATGCCCCTTCTTACCATACTCAAAACATGCACCAGATGTCCACCTACATTCTGCCAACATATGCCCCTTCCGCACGCACCTACAACATTCCACAATCTTTCTCACACCATTCGGTCTTATTTTCTGGGACATACCTTGGCTGCTCCCTCATATACCAATTCATGAGCTTACCAGTCATCTGTCTCCTTCCATTTGTTCATCTCCATTCACCCACCAAGTTTGCCAGCCCAGGAAGCTTGACATCACCCCAGCTAGCGCAGCCCTCAAGGCATCCTGATAGCTGACAAACTGCTGGGGTGGAGGAAAGCTCCTGGGCTTCTTACCCCCAACATTTACACTGTACCATCCATCCTCATCTAAATCACTTTCCTCATCAAATCGTCCGTCTTTCAACAGTTCCAACACATCCTCCCACACCAACCGTTCACCTGTCAGCCTCATTCTCTCCTTTCTTTTCTCATTCAGCCCCTCACTTACCTTTTGTGGGACCGTATCAAGGAACTTTCTCATCAATTTTTTACATTTATTCACATCATCATCCCCATACCTCTTTCTCGCCATACTCTCAAGCCTATGTGTATACATGTTCACACTTTTCATTCTTTCCCATTCAAGCCTTCTCAAATTCATTCACCCTTTTATACTTCACACTCTCTTTCATTCTTTTCACCTGCCCAATCAGTCTCTCCTTCGCCACCTCATACCTTGGCTCACCCACACTCGTGATCATGTGGAAAAACTCTAATACTTTTCCATCCAAACATTTGGCGCTTCCCTTATCAAAATACCCTTCCCCACATTCACTTCACTCTTGCTTGAGCTGCCCTTGCTCTCACCAATCACACCATCACTCTCTCCTTTATCCGAGTACAACAAGTCCACACTCTTTCCTCTCACCTTCCGATCCTGCCCCTTTGACCCAGTCTTCCTTCCACTCTTACGCTCCACACTCTCCCATTCTCCATCCTTCCTATCACTCACAATCATCCTATCCTCTCTAAACTCGCACACACTTCCACTCATCCCATTAGTCTTATCCCTTTGAGACGGAGCAAGGGCCAGGGTCGAGGGTTCTGGGGCCAGTCTTGACCCTTCATGTCATACAGGTCCTGCATCCTTTGGTTGACCTGCTTTTGTCTTTCGTGCATTTCCACTTTCATTCGATCAGTCTTTTCATTCATACCCACCATATCACTCTTCAATCCCTCAATCATGCTCCTTAACATTGTACATTCTTCCTCTTTCTGCCTCAACTTCAGCCTCAGTCTCACAATCTCAGATTAGTAAAAATAATAGAACAAGGGGGAAAACAACCAAACTACTTGTCACTCTAGTTGGGTGTGGACTGCAATTCAATCCTAACAATACTCCTGGTTTTGAGATCTTGCATCCCTATTTGGGTGCCAAATGTAGCGAGCCGAAAATGTATACTCTAATCCCAATCATTCCAACCCGCTTCTTACACTAATTCGGACATAAGAAATCGAGGGAGAAATGAAACAGATTGTATGTACAGTCTTTTACTTCTAAAAATATATGGGGTAAATATTTACAAGAGATCTCATTACTTATTTATAGACACAAAAATATAGATAGATAATTTTAATATATAACACAATCAAAAAAATAAATAAATCCTACTTATGAATACTAGCTAAAGATTTCTACAAAAGATTTTTCCTATTGCCAAACAAAATCCTATATCTAAACAACTAACGAACAATACAAAAGAGGCCTATTAAGCACACTGGTTCTGAAACCATTCAAAATTGTACAAGGAGGCCTAGTAGCCATACTTGTACTTAACAATACAACAAAGGCCTCACATTTTACCCCTGGGGGGGAGTCCTGCCAGCTACCAATCAAGTGTTCACAAAAAAGGTTATGCCTCCGAGCTCGATATATTATTATATTGCAATCCAGTCGTGTATTGAGGCTATATAGAGCCCTCCTCCTTCAAATGGTACATACAATAATTTCAATTGTTACTTCCAATCCTACTATCTCCGCCACTCTACAAATTGAAGGATTATCTTGTAGAATTTTGGCAAAATTATAGAGTGGACTTTCTCAAAAAGAATTTCATCAAGAAACTCTCTGCAAAGAAACAAAAACATTTAAACCAAACATGAAATCCCTAATAAATAATATATATATAAAATTAAAGGAAATAAAATCCAATTCATACACATTCTTACAGAGGCAGGGAGAGGGTATTGGGAAAGGGGTTGGAGAATGGCCCTTCACACACACACTCACATTTGCTCATCCACAACATGAAACAGCGAACCTCAATCAGTGTCTGAGAGCTGCATGAGAAGGAGGTAATCATTCAACCCTCTAATTCCAATATGGCGAAGACTAAAGAATTGCCAAAAAGGAGCAGAGAACTAATTGATTTACCGGTTTACGTCGTATCAATCTACAGTATATCTACCACGTTCAGGGCGTCCACCTAAAGTTTCAAACCATGCGGCTAAACATATGATCCGTAAAGTAAAGAAGAGGCCTTGAGTGACTCAATCAGAACTTCAGAAAGATTTGGAAGCAGCTTGGACAAATGTATGCAAAAATACAATTAGAACAGTTCTTAGGAATGAGGGATTCCATTTTTGCACACCAAGAAAGACACCTTTGTTGAAACCGATTCATGCCAGAAATCATCTGAAGTTTTTGGATGCTATTACTCTGGTCTGACGAGAATAGTATTAGTCATGTTTGGAGGCAGAAAAACTCAGTTCATGAACCTAAAAAACGATCCCAACAGTGAAGTTTGGAGGAGGTAGCATAATGGTGTGGGGCTGCTTCTCCTCTGCAGGTCCTGGAAGAGTTCATATTATTGAAGGGAAAATGAATGCTAAGATGTATCGCAGGATTCTGGATGATAATCTTTTACAGTCTGCAGATGACTTGAAGTTGCCAAGAGGATGGACATTCCAACAGGACAATGATCCAAAACATACAGCCAAGAGCACTGCAGCATGGTTTCAACAGAAGAAAATAAAGGTTATGGGATGTTGCTCCCCGAAAGGAGGACAGCGCTAAAGGTGCTTCAGATCCTACACCCATACCGGGTGCTAGGCTGGGTGACTCGAAGGCAGAGGGAGGATCATATTCAGAACATTAAGGTCTCTTCTTCCTGCGCCATGGATATTCATCGTTCTGTGATGTTCAGTGCATGAGGCACTGATAGGGCTTCTGCCTTACTTTTTTGTTGATTCTTTGTTTGTTTGAAATTCCACTACAGATGTTAGTTTTATGCATCCGCAGCCGAGTGTGTATTAAAGAAGGTGGAATCGATTTACCACACCAGCCTTTGCCTGGCAACTAGTGCCTTCTGAATTTTCCCCATTGAGAACCTACTTGTCAATACTGGGGAGATGCCACTTGTTCTGCGCGCCGCACTGTCTATTATTTGCCTGTACACATGAGCCTGGTACCTCCCTTACTGCCAACAGCTCTCACTGCATCCGCAGCTTATCTAAAGCCTATGCTCCCAAGAAACGCCAGTCATACCCTAATCCCTTTGGGTTTAGGGCTAGGAAACTGCTTTGAGAGCTCGGTATAGCTCTCAGGCCGGTGGTGCCCGTGGTTCTGCACAGGCCACCACCCTGAAAGGTACTACCTTTGACTATTTGTCACCACGCCTCGGCTACCAAATTTCTACAGTCCCAGTAGTATTGTGTTTGTCATTTTGGGAGCACACTTTGTGTCATGCTGGAACTGTGCCAGTGTATACGGATGGCTCCAAGTCAGGGTCAGTTTCCCCGCTGTATCCCCTCTGTTTGAAGTCAGCGGGGCTCTGCCAGATGCTGTGTCTGTCTTCCCTGCTGAGCTGGTAGCAATACACCGCTCATTACGGGAGATAATGCAATGGGCGCCCAGTTCAGAGACCGGATTGTGATTTATAGCGACTCACAAAGTACCCTGAGTGCTCTTGGGGCATTGGAATCTCCGCATCCCCTGGTTAGCAATATTTGTGATGCCACGGTTTTGGCAAGCTGGGCAGATGTTGAGATTATCTTCTCCTTGGTTCCTGGACATGTAGGAATTGCAAGTAATTTTCACGCCGATGAAGGTGCTAAATAGTCTGCAAGGACTGGGCAACCAGACCAGCATTTCACTCTTCCTCACACTGATTACATGGCAGGAGTACAGGCTACCCTCTGGGCATCTTGGCAATGAAGATGGGCGATGGTTGAAGGGAACTTAAAGTTATGTGCCCATGGACCTACCCCCCAATGATGCAACGGCTTCAGGTTGCTATCTGTCCTTTCCAAATTGGACACATTTGTGGGACGTACTGCCATTTGATGGAGTGCCTACCTGCGGCTTACTGTGAGGCCTGCATTGCCTCCCAGACTGTTTTGCACGTTCTTGTTGAATGTCCCAGTCTGGGTGATCTTCACATGCATTACCTGTCCCGATACCAGGACAAGCGGGGTTGCTACTGCTTGTCCCTTGTACTTGGGACTGTTTTGTGCACACAGACTTATGGACTATGACTTTTTAGAGGAGGCTGGCCTCCTCCCCTTTATTTGACTTGTTGTTTTTTTGTAGGTCACATGTACATATATAAGGGGAGACAGGCCTCCCCCGACACTGGAGCGTGCTTCCTTCTCACCTTTTTGCTTTGTTTTCTTGTTATTTTTTTAGCCTTTGGCCTTTTTTAGCGCTATTTGTTATTTACATATAGTTATTTGTTTTTTAATATAACCTAGTAGTAGGCTGAGTTGTGTACGGTGACTTATGCCCAAGTAGGCATTCACCAGATTGCCCCTTTTCCCCCTAAAAAATCTTGCTAGGCTCTAGGGAGATGACCTTTTGATCTCTTTAGGGTGGCCCAGATGCTAATTCTGCAGCATTGACTCTAACAGGCATTGAACCACATCTCTCACTACGCCAAAGTGCACAGGTTTCTGTTTTCTTTGACCAAGGCGAAGGTTGTGCACTTCTGCTACCATCCACAGCTCCACCCTACCCGGACTTGTTTGTAAATGGCGTTCACCTGTAAGTGGTGGAGTCACACCTTTTCCTTTGGCTTGTTTTAGACTGGCGCCTTACCTTGGAAATTCTATGCATCCGCAGTGGGCATGTATTACGGAAGGTGGACTTGATCCACCACTCTGGTCTTCACCTGGCAACTGGTGCCTCTCACACTTCCACCATTGGGAACCTACATTGCTACCTACTCTACGCTGTACACAGTGCATTATGTGCTTGAATACGCAGGCCCAATGCCTCCCTCATTCCCCACTGTCTCTCACTGCAGCTGATTTTGATGGTACCTATGCTGCCAACAGACATTAGTCATACCCTAAGCCTTTTGAAAGCTTGGTGTAGCTCTTGGGCTGGTGGCACTTCAACCTTTTGGAAGCACACTTTGTTTCACACTGGATCTGTGCCAGTGTACACAGGTGGCTCGAAGTCCCAGGAGGGGGTTGGCTTCCACACCCTATCCCCTTTGCTTGAAGTCAGGGAGGTTCTTCCAGTCCCTGCGCCTGTCGTCCTAGCCAAGCTGCTTGGAATACACTGCTCAATATGAGAGAGAACCCATTTTGCCTGGTTTGGAGACTGAATTGTGATCTTTAGACAGCCAAAAGGAACCTAAAGTTCCATGCCATTGCACAGTGACTGTTCTCATGGCTTCAGCTTGCTTTCTGTCCTCTATGAATTGGGCATAATCACAGGATGCACAGCCTTTTTATGGGGTTCTCCCCTGCACCTTACTGCCATGTCTGCAATTTCCTCAAGACTTTTCAGCACATTGTTGAATGTCCCAGTCTTGTACTTGGGATGAGTTTGTACACAGACTTGTTGACTGACTTTTTGAAGCCTCCTCTATTTTATTTGATTCTCAGTGGTGATGGTCACATAATGGAGCCCCCCCTCCTCGATGCTGGAGCATGTTTCCTTCTTGCTTTTTTGCTTATTGTTTTGTTTTTTCTCTTTGGTTTTTGTTTGTTTTGTATTTTGGTGTCTTTTGCACTTTTTTTTTCTTTTATCCAGCCTATCATTAGGCTGTGTAATGATTGCAGTGACTTATGCCCTAGAAGGCAGTCGGCAGATTATTGCTGAAAAAAAAGCATTATTTTTAGTTCATGTATGGGAAAATAAATGGGATTTTGTTCCAAAAGTATCATGAATTTTATTTTTTCATTTCATAGGTTTATGTAAGAGAATTTCATTGCATGTAATAATTTTTCACTAATTCTGTTTAAGGTGGGATCCTGTCATAATTTGGCAATTTGAGACTCATCAGCCTAAAAAGAAAAAAGCAACCAAGAAGGCTGCGGTAGACAATGCAGTCTATGGACATCCTCCACCTCCATGGGTAAAGAACTTCATTATCCCTAACTATATTTTTAGAACAGGATAAAAAAAAAAAATCTCTTGGTTTGGATTTGTGGGGGAACATGAGCTGGGTTTAGCCTGTGATGAGATCTATTACACTGGTCTGTGTCAAAAATGTACCTTAGATTTTTTGTAGTGTTTATTAATAAAATCGACCTCCTAAATCCGAATCTGGCATCTGTTTTTCTCTATCAGGTCTAGGTTTTGTGATACAGGGGGTGATAATAATTTTATAGTTTATACATGTCCTATATTACATCAAAATTTCAATAGTTTTTGCACTACTGAATTTGCAGTAAATTTTGTGTACATTTTAAGTAATTATGTTAATAAGTTTATATTTTTGCAGGTTAGAAATTGCTTAGCATTATAATAATAAGAATAATAATAATAATAGTGGTTGAGTTAAAAATGAACAGAAAATGTAAGATCATATGATTGATTTCAATGGAAGTAAAATGGTATTTAAATCGGCTAACTATGTTAAGAGAAGAATCGTAGAATCAAGCTTGATATCGTCAGTTCCTAATTTAAATCTATCTGAGGGTCAATTTTCTTTTAATCCTGTAATAAGAAAGCAAATAAACAAAATAGTAAAATGTCAGCCCTTCAATATGTTTAGGCCTAACCCCCCCCCCCAGATTAGCCACAAGTAGGGGTTGGGGGAAAAAAGAGGGGATCTTTCACGACCTGACCTTGTGTTATGCTTATATGCACTTTTCTTATATTTTCTATCCAGTGTCAGTTGAAAATGGGTGTGAGATACACCGAAACTGTTCTGAATTAAATTTTCTTTGGAGAATATGGTTTAATTCCTCATCTTTTCTTGCGATATTGCATTAATTTTCATCATCATATATATATATATATATATATATATATATATATATATATATATATATATATATATATATATATATATATATATATATATATATATATATATATATATATATATATATATATATATATATATATATATATATATATATATATATATATATATATATATATATATATAGGGGACAATGTTCCCTAACCCCTGAGCTCCGGTCTGGGGTGGTTGTTTTTAACAACCTGCTTCATCCCCACCCATACCTTTCTCACATCCCTTTTCCTCTCCTCTTCACAATCTATCTTTTTTACGCCGTGTCCAAAGTGGAGCCGCCACGCCGATGGACTGCCAGGCCACCAGCGGGAGGGGTGGTCCCAAATAGCGGCGCCTGGCTCTGCCGGGCCTGTAAGCACCTCTTGCGGTGCGGGCTAATGCGAGAGGTGATGCAAGATTTCGTCCCATGATACAAATAGGGTTACCATGCCCAATGATGAAAAAAACAAAAAACAACCCTCAACGGAGCCGCACTCAGGCAGCTCCACTGAAAAAATGGAGGGCCCTTACCCTGTGCTTGCGCAGGGGCCCCACCATATCTCTCTAACCGAAGAGGAGGCTTACTCCTCTCCTTCACCTACGGGTGTACGGGACTCCCCCTCACCCCCTTCTCTGGAGGTGCTTTCGGGCACCTCCCTTTTTCCAGCGGCAGTCCCCTCTGTTCTTTCCTGGAACTGCCAAGAAAGACAGCAGGCAGCCCTTAGCCAGCCACTCCACATCGAAGCGGCTCAGTAGGGCAAACCCCCTTATGGGGGAGAGAGAAGCCAAGCCCCTTCAGTCGCTTCCCTCAAAAGACCTGCTGGCAAGAATATTGAACCTTGCCAGGGTCAAGGCCTGTGCCTTCCCACACAAAACTAGTGACGATACTGCCAACGGGACCTGCTATGTCTTGGGGGGTGTATGGCCAACTGGATGCCTCCCCCTGAGGTAGACATGGTCCTTGAGGCAACCCAGTCTCAGACGGTAGGGCCTTCCATAGGGGGGAATCTGTGCTCCGTGCTAAGCACCGAACCCGAATCCGCCCCTATGCAAGGTCCTCCTCAATGCCTAGGGTTTCCGAGGCAGTACAAGGATGGGAGGGATCTCCTCGGACTGGTGCCCCTACGACTACCAGAACCTTCTCCATTTCGGAGAAGGACATGGCTGAGGCCGGTCTATCTGGCCTGGAGGCTCCTTCTGGCGGAGGTGAGAAGCAGGTTCATTCCCCCGCCCTCCTCTCCAAAAAAGAAAAAGAAAAAGACTAAAAAGACAAGGAAGACTCAGGCCCCTCTCCATCCGTGTGGGCTATGGGGATGGATGGGTCTGCTGCCACTTTGGCAAGCGACCAAGCCAAGATTGGCAAATACAGCCCCTCTGCCCCCCCCCGGTTGTGGAGCCTCTGACTAAGACCAAAAGTGCACAAGGCGGATCCTTGATAACATCGGGGCCCCTCATTCAGAGGTTACCTGGCGTTTTTGAGCCTGCTGGCTTCAAACGCTTCCTCTTTATTCGATCCACTGATGGCACCATGTTGGCCAAGGGCAACATGATCCATCAGAGGAGAGGTTTAGCTAGTGCAATTGGTAGAGAGCCGAAGGTGACCCGTTTCTCGGACGGGAGCCTTCTGGCGAATCCCGCCGAGGTGGCTAAGATAAGTGCTCTTCCGACACTTCATGGCATCCCGGTGAGTGTGACGCCGCACTCTACCATGAACTTTGTGAAAGGAGGGAACTCGTTGACTACTCCATTGAGGACATCACCCTAGAGCTGGCCGACCATGGGGCGGTCAAGGTCGAACGTGTGATGAGAAAACAGGGAGGGGCTTCGAGACCCACCCCTACACTCTTCATCACGTTCGACTGTGACAAGCTCCCTGAATCGGTGCGTGCCGGTTGGTACCGCTACCGCGTGAAGGCATTCGTGCCACTGCCGCGGCGGTGCTATTACTGTCACCGCTTTGGCCATACGAATCGCTCATGTAGACGTGCAAAGTCAGGGTCACCCGAAGTCTGTGTAAATTGCTCCAAGGTCGCACACGATAAGTCCAAATCGTGTGTGGCCAAGTGTGTCAATTGCGGAGAGCCGCACCCCGCTTCTTCGAAGCTATGTGGTGCATATCTCCTTGAGAAAGAAATCCTGGCCGTTCAGGCCCAGGATCGACTCTCATTCTGCGAGGCTAAGGACTTGGTCCTGGTGCGCCCGGCTCTGCCTTGGACGTCATATGCCTCAATAGTTAGAAAGGCACCCTCTGCTCCTGGCCCATCCAGGCCAACGAGCACGGTTGTTTTCGCGCCCATTCGGAGCCCTTCTGTGGGCTCTACCCAACCCGGGCGCTCCCCTGGTAAAGCTGGCGGCAAAAAGGGTTGATACCCAGCCCCGGCTAAAACCATGATTCCCCCTCTTTTCCCAGCGTGACCGTTTCCCGTAAGGCGAAACGGCCACGCGCCTCCACCGAGTCGTTAGACTCACAGGAGGCAACACCCCTGAAGAGTGTCGCTAGGCCATCTTCCGGGGTTCCTCAAGCTGTCCCCCGAAAGGACGACAACAACAAAGGAGCTTCGGCTCCTTCGCCCACGCCCCGAGGTGTGGCGAGTGGCTCGGAGACGTTGGTTCCTCGAAAAGAGGGCCCCCCCGCCTCCGAAGCCGCAACGCCCGCCTAAGGTTTCGAGGCGGAGGGAGGAAAAGAGACGCATTGCGAGCACAACCTTCCCCAATAAGTCCTCGAAGGCGCAGCGCCTTCAGCGCTTTGTCCGGCCATTTCCGTGAGGGTCTACAATTCGAGGAGGGCCCCCGCGTCTCCTCCGAGCTAGGCCTGGAGGGCATATTCCTTCAATGGAATTGCCGTGGACTCCGGGCCAACTGGGAGGAGCTGCAGAGGCTCGTCTCGTCCGGTTCCCCGTTAGCTATCTTTTTGCAGGAGACCATGCTAGGCGCGTGCCCCTGCCCGCCCTCCCGGGGTATAAGAGTCTTTCGACCCCACCACCGCGGGATGGCCGGGCTGGGGAATGCGCGGTTTACACCCGGCAAGATGTCTCCGTTCTTCCTTTTCCTTTAGATACCTCCTTTCAGGCAGTGGCTGTGCAGCTGCACCTGGATAGGAGGTATACTATCATTTTTGCGTACATTTCACCGTCAGCTGACTTCGACGCTGGGGACTTCCGCTGCGTCGTGGCACGGTTGCCGAGGCCCTATCTCTTGCTTGGAGATCTGAACGGTAGGCAACCTCTCTGGGGAGATTACTCCATAAATCCCAGCGGACAAGTCCTTGCCGATCTGATCGAAGAGCTTGAGATGGGTGTCCTAAACGTGGATGAGTTTACGCATCACTGTCCGAGAACAGCTTCATTTCCTTGCCTTGACCTATCTTTGTGCTCTTCGGCGGATGCACAGCCTGATTTTGATTGGGGGGTGGACCGATGACCTCCATGGTAGTGATCACTTTCCCATTCAAATATCAATTTCAGGGCAACTGCCGCCTGAGAGACCACCTCGGTGGTGCTTGGCGCGGGCGCGGTGGCCTGCATTTCAGGAAATGACTGAATTCTCTATCTCAGTCGAGGAGTTGAGGTCGGTAGATGAGGCCGTTGAGTTCTTCTCCGGCAACCTCATCGCCGTGGGCCTGACTACTATTCCTAGGACGTCTGGCCGTTTTGCACGCCGACCACTCCCATGGTGGTCAGCCGAGTGTGAGACGGCCCTCAACAGAAGCGTTATGCCTACATGCGCTATAAGCGCCGCCCCAACGATTTCACTGTCGGTGAATTTCGTCGGGCTTTTGCTAGGTTCCGGTATATTTCGAAGCACGCCCGCCGCTCTTCTTGGCGGGCATACGTGTCTTCACTTAAGGGGAAGACCCCTTTAGCTGAGGTGTGGATGCGAGTCAAAAGGATTCGGAGCAAGTTCTCGCAGGACACCCCTCCCATTATCCAGGAGAATTTGTACCGCAATCTCGGATCCCGCGTCCGTGGCGGAATCCTTAGCAACCGCTTTTTCCGCATTCTCTAGCCGGTGTGCTGCTCCGCCAGCATTCAATGCACCTCGTGATGTCGCGGAAGGCCGCCGGCTGGACTTTACCTCCAGAGGCGGAGAACCCTTCAACGACAAGTTTACTGTGAGTGAGTTGCGTTCCGCTCTCGCTTCGTGCGCGGACACCGCCCATGGTCCGGACGATGTCCCGTACTCCATGCTTCGACACCTGGGTGAGCGAGGCATGGCCTTTCTGTTAGATTTGTTCAACAGGATCTGGGTGGAAGGTCTTCTCCCAGAATCCTGGCGAATCGCTACTGTGCTCGCCTTTCGCAAACCGGGGAGAGATCACTACTCCGACCGGTTTCTGCCCAATCTCTCTAACCTCTTGCGTGTGCAAGTTGATGGAGAAATTGGTAAATGTTAGATTAGCCTTTTTCCTGGACAGCGGAGGTCATCTGTCTTCCGCACAGTGCGGCTTCCGCAAGTTCCACTCCACGTCAGAGGCTCCGCTCCGACTGGAAAATGCCGTCTGTGAGGCTTTCCTTCGTAGACAGCACTACGCTACGGTGTTTTTCGATCTGGAGAAGGCCTATGATACCGCATGGCGATACGGTATCATGGAGACCCTCCACACGATGGGGGCGAGGGGACGCCTCCCAATGTTTATATCTGAATTTTTGCGAGATCGTCGATTCCGTGTACGGGTGGGGGGAGCCCTCTCCGGCCCAAAGGAAGTATCCTCAGTGTCACACTCTTTGCCCTGAGCATCAACGGCATCACCTCGGTGCTGCCGGAAGATGTTCTCGCTACGCTCTACGTGGACGACCTTTCGATCTCTTTTGGCGCGGCCCAGATGCCAACTCTGGAGCGTCGACTCCAATAGGCATTGAACCGCGTCTCTCGCTATGCCGAAGCGCACAGGTTTCGGTTTTCTTTGGCCAAGACTAAGGTGGTGCACTTCTGCCGTTATCCATGGCTTCACCCCGACCCAGATTTGTTTCTTAATGGGGTGAGCCTGCATGTGGTTGATTCGCACCGTTTCCTTGGTCTTGTATTCGACCGATGCCTCACCTGGGAGGCTCATATTCGCAGCCTTAGGGTCTCTTGTACCCGCGCCATGGACATTCTCCGTTCCGTAACGTTCAGCGCTTGGGGTGCTGATAGGGCTACTGCCTTACTTTTTTATCGATCCTTTGTTCGTTCGAAGCTCGACTACGGATGCGAGTTTTATGCATCCGCAGCCAAGCGTTTATTTCGGAAGGTGGATTCGATCCACCACACTGGCCTTCGCCTTGCGACCGGTGCCTTCCGCACTTCCCCCATTGAGAGCCTGTTGGTCGATGCTGGGGAGATGCCACTCGCTCTGCGCCGCGTGCAGTGCATCACTCGCCTGTACGCGCGAGCCCGGCGCCTCCCTCAGTCGCCAACAGCTCTCACTGCATCCGCAGCTGATCTCGATGGTGCCTATGCCGCCGAGAGACGTCAGTCATACCTTAAGCCCTTTGGGTTTAGGGCCAGGAAACTCCTTCGAGAGGTAGATATAGCTCTCGGGCCGGTGGCGCCCCTGGTTCTGCCCAGGACGCCACCCTCGCGGGTACCACATTTGGCTATTTGTCGCCACGCCTCTACTCCTAAAGCTTGTACTGCGCCGGGAGTATTGCGTTCGACCTTTTTGGAGCACACATCCTGTCACGTTGGAACCGTGCCAGTGTATACGGATGGCTCCAAGTCCCAAGAGGGGGTCGGCTTCCACGCCGTATCCCCTCGGTTTGAAGTCAGCGGGGCTCTACCAGGCGCTTCGTCTGTCTTCACGGCCGAGCTGGTGTCAATACACCACTCGGTATGGGAGATTACGCGACGTGCCCGGTTCGGAGACCGGAATGTGATCTATAGCGACTCAAAAAGTGCCCTGAGTTCTCTCGGTGCATTGGAATCTCCGCATCCCCTGGTTCGCGAAATCCGTGACGCCACGGTTTTGGCGAGCCGGGCAGATGTCGAGATTATCTTCTGCTGGGTTCCTGGACATGTAGGAATTGCGGCGAATGAGCGCGCCGATGAGGGCGCCAAAGAGTCCGCGAGGACTCTGCGACCGGACCAGCGTTTCGCTCTTCCTCACACCGACTACATGGCAGGAATACGGGCAGCTCTTCGGACTGCTTGGCAAAGAAGATGGGAGACGGTCGAAGGGAACTTAAAGTTGCGTGCCATTGCGCCGCGACTGTTCCCATGGACCTATCCCCCAATGCCGCGGCGGCTTCAGGTTGCTTTCTGTCGTCTCCGAATCGGACACACTCGCGTGACGCATCGCTATTTGATGGAGCGCTCGCCTGCGCCCTATTGCAACGACTGCGTCGTCCCCCAGACTGTTCGGCACATTCTTGTCGAATGTCCCAGTCTGGGTGATCTTCGCGCACGATACCTGTCCCAGTACAGGGATGGGCGGGGTCGCTACCGCCTGTCCCTTGTGCTCGGTTCAGATTCGTGCACATTGACTTGTGGACTTGTTGACTTCTTGGGGGAGGCCGGCCTTCTCCCTATTATTTAAGCAAGGTTTGTTCTTTTGTTTTGTTTTGTTTTTTTGCATTTGTTTTTTTTGTTTGTTTTTTTCCTTTAGTTGCACGTTCCTGCGCCGGGGGGACCTCTTCCCGACGCACCAGCTTGCTTCCTTTCCCCTTTTTGGGTGTTGTTTTTTTTTCTCTTCAATTTTATTACAAAGTAGCCTAGAACTAGGCCAGTTTTAATACGGCGACTAATGCCCAAGTAGGCAGCCGCCAGATGAGCTCTCAAAAAAAAAAAAACAACTCTACCAGGCCCTGCGTCTGTCTTCACGGCCGAGCTGGTGGCAATACACCACTCGGTACGGGAGATTACGTGACGTGCCCGGTTCGGAGACCGGATTGTGATCTATAGCGACTCACAAAGCGCCCTGAGTGCTCTCGGGGCATTGGAATCTCCGCATCCCCTGGTTCGCGATATCCATGACGCCACGGTTTTGGCGAGCAGGGCGGATGTCGAGTTAATCTTCTGCTGGGTTCCTGGACATGTAGGAATTGCGGGAAATGAGCGCGCCGATGAGGGCGGCAAAGAGTCCGCGAGGACTCTGCTACCGGACCAGCGTTTCGCTCTTCCTCACACTGACTACATGGCAGGAATACGGGCAGCTCTTCGGAATGCTTTGCAAAGAAGATGGGAAACGGTCGAAGTTGTGTGCCATTGCGCCGTGACTGTTCCCATGGACCTATCCCCCAATGCCGCGCCGGCTTCAGGTTGCTTTCTGTCGTCTCCGAATCGGACAAACTCGTGTGACGCATCGCTATTTGATGGAGCGCTCGCTTGCGCCCTATTGCAACGACTGCGTCGTCCCCCAGACTGTTCGGCACATTCTTGTCGAATGTCCCAGTCTCGGTGATCTTCGCGCACGATACCTGTCCCGGTACCGGGATGGGTGGGGTCGCTACTGCCTGTCCCTTTTTCTCGGGACAGATTCGTGCACATTGACTTGTCGACTTGTTGACTTTTGGGGGGAGGCCGGCCTTCTCCCTTTCATTTAACCAGGTTTAATTGTTGTTTTTGTTAGTTTTGTTATTGTTATTTATTTTTATTTTTGTTTCCTGTTCAATTTTTTAAAGTAGCCTAGAACTAGGCTGTTTGTTTACGGCGACTTATGCCTAAGTCGGCAGTCGCCAGATAGCCCCTTAAATAATAATAATAATAAAAAAAAAATGTCGGCACGCTTCTGCTCCCAAAGCTTGTACAGCGCCGGGAGTATTGCGTTCGACCTTTTTGGAGCACACCTCGTGTCACGCTGGAACCGTGCCAGTGTATACGGATGGCTCCAAGTCCCAAGAGGGGGTTGACTTCCACGCCGTATCCCCTCTGTTTGAAGTCAGCGGGGCTCAGCCTGGCGATGCGTCTGTCTTCACGGCCGAACTGGTGGCAATACACCACTCGGTACAGGATATTACGCGACGTGCCCGGTTCGGAGACCGGTTTGTGATCTATAGCGACTCACAAAGCGCCCTGAGTGCTCTCGGGGCATTGGAATCTCCGCATCCCCTGGTTCGCGATATCCGTGCCTCACGGTTTTGGCTAGCCGGGCGGATGTCGAGATTATCTTCTGCTGGGTTCCTGGACATGCAGGAATTGCGGGGAATGAGAGCGCCAAAGAGTCCGCGAGGACTCTGCGACCGGCCTAGCGTTTCGCTCTTCCTCACACTGACTACATGGCAGGAATACGGGCAGCTCTTCGGACTGCTTGGCAAAGAAGATGTGAGACTGTGAAGGGAACTTAAAGTTGCGTGCCATTGCGCCGCGACTGTTCCCATGGACCTATCCCCCAATGCCGCGATGGCTTCAGGTCGCTTTCTGTCGTCTCCGAATCAGGCACACTCGTGTGACGCATCGCCATCTGATGGAGCGCTCACCAGCGCCCTATTGCGACGACTGCGTCGTCCCCCAGACTGTTCGGCACATTCTTGTCGAATGTCCCAGTCTGGGTGATCTTCACGCACGATACCTGTCCCGGTACCGGGATGGGTGGGGTCGCTACCGCCTGTACTTTGTACTCGGGACGAGTTCGTGCACATTGACTTGTGGACTTGTTGACTTTTTCGGGGAGGCCTGGCTTCTTCCCTTTATTCAAGAAGGTTCTATTTTTTTTCTTTTGTTTTTTGTTTGTTATTGTTTTCTTTGTAGGTTGCACGCTTGAGCACCTGGGTGAGGGGGACCTCCCCTCGCTGCCGGAGATTGCTTCCTAATTGTTAAGTTTTTCCAATTTTGATCATTGTTATGTTTTCATATTTTTATTTTAAAGTAGCCTAGTTCTAGTCTGTCAGGTTTCCGGCGACTTATACCCAAGTGGGCAGTTGCCAGATGGGCTCTATAAAAAAAAAAATGATGCAGTGAGAGCTTAGTATTTAAGAGTGAAGGATGAATTATTGATGCTTGGTGTTCACATGTGTTCATTAGATAATTCTTTGTTTTCTTGGTACAATGAGAACAATTTTGAGGGCATCATTTGTGACTTATGTTGATGATTTTATGTGGGTGTGAACTGCTGCATTTAAGGATGCTGTTCCTAAGAAATTACATCACATATTCTTGATTGGCAGCTTAGCATCGGCATCATTCAAGTATGTTGGTTTGAACATCAATACAACTGCTGATGGCTCGACTGTTGATGAGTTCCAGTATGCTTCAATTTTGACACCTGTCAACATCAGTCATCAGTGTGCTCTTCTTAAAACAAGTCACTTAACACTGTCAGAAAAGACTGAGTACAGAGCTTTGATTAGACAACTGAACTGGATTGCCACACATGCCAGACCAGACATTTGTTTTGAAACTTGTCAGTTGAGTGTTGCCTGTAACAAGGCAACTATTTGCTAAGATTGAACAAGTTAATAGTTCAAGTGACAAGAGACAACATAAGATTAGACTGTCCTAAGCTTGAACCACTCAAAGCCTGTTCTCTAAAATGTTATTCTGATGCAGCTTTTGCTAATTTGGCTGATGGTCATTCTCAAAGAGCGTTTATTGAATTCCTGGAGGATGATAGTGGTGATCGTTGTCCAATATACTGACAGACTAGGAAAATCTGGCATGCTGTCAAGTCAACATTATCTGTAGAGACCCTGCCTCTTCTTGAGTGTGCTGAAGCTGCAGTGCCCCTTACGGGGCACAGGGATTTTTCTTCCTTGCCGCCGCATTGATGAGACTCAGCGCACTGTCTGGCCCCAGCTTAGCCTCTTCTCCTTCTTTCTGACAGCCTGTGTTTTCTACCCTACTTCCTCACTTTCCCTACAACCTCTCCCACAACTTTCTCTCATCAGCATCTAATTTCACAGGGTAGATGCTGACCAGCTTCCTCTCACCCAACTATCTGGATCGGGGCTGAGAGGGAAGGGGACAATGTTCACTCACCCCTGAGCTCCAGTCTCGGGGTGGTGGGTTTTTAATAACCTGCTTCATCCTCATCTACACCTTCCTCACTTCCCCTTTCCTTCTCCTTTCAATCTCTATCCATTTTATGCGCAAGCTGGAGCCGCCATGCAGATGGGCTGCCAGGCCACTAGGCGGGAGGAGTGACCCCAAATGGCGGCAGCTGGCTCTGCCAACCCTGCACTCACCTCTCGCAGAGCGGGCTACTGCGTGGGGTGATGAGCGTTGGCATCCCATATTTAAAACGGTCCCCATGCCCAATGATGAAATTAAAAAAAAAACGCCCTTACCTTCCCCTTGACCATCGCCACAGCTCCACTAAAAAATGGAACCCCTTCCCCCCTGTGTTTGGCAGGGGACCCTCTAAAACTCTTCAACCAGAGAGGAGGCTTACTCCTCTCCTTTGCCTATGGGTGTAGGGGACTCCCCCCTCACTCCCTTCTCTGGAGGTGCCCTCAGGTGCCTTTCCCTTTCCAGTGGCAGCCACCCCCTTTACTTTCTTTCTAAGGGGACTGCCTAGAAAGGCAGGTGGCCCATAATCGACTGCCCTCAGTGTGAGCGGCACGATAGGCCAACCCCCTTAGGGGCAGGAGGGTAGACAGTCCCCATCGTCCTCTTCACTCTTGCATATTGAGTTTTGAGGGGGTCACCATATGTGCCCCCCTCTCTTCCCCGACTAAAGACATTGACCCATGGGACCTGTGATTTCTTGGGGGTGGATGGCCACATGGAGCCCCCTCCCCCTGAGATGGACATGGTCCCTGAGACAACCCAGCCCCAGATGGTAGGACCTTCCATGGGTACGAACCTAAATCCGCTCCTGTGCAAGGTCCTCCTCAGACAGCTTGGGTCTCCAAGGCTGTACAAGGAGAGGAGGGTTCTCCTCCTCTGGTTGGTGCCCCTGGGAAAGCCAAGACCTTTTCCATCTCAGAGAAGGATCTTGCTGAGGCTGGTCCATCTGGCCTGAGCTCCCCTCCTGCTGGCGGAGGGGAGAAGCGGGCTCATTCCCCGCCCTCCTCTCATAAGAAGAAAAGAAAACAAGAAAAAGATGAAGACGACTTGGGGCTCCTCTCCTTCCGTGGGTGCCGCAGCTGTTTCGGTAAGCCTCCAAGCCAAGATCGGCATGTGTGAGGAGTCCCAGACAAAGACAACTGCATAGAGCGGAGCCTCGATTACATCGGGGGCCCTCATTCAGAGGCTATCTGGCATTTTCTAGCTTGCTGTCTTCAAGCGTTTCCTCGTTATTCGCTTCACTGATGGCAGCATGTTGGCTAAGAGCAACATGATACATCAGAGTAGAGCTCCAGCTAGTGTGATTGGTAGAGAGCCGAAAGGATATAACCAGTGACTTGGGTTGACACGTCACAACAACTAGCAGACAGTCTCACCAAGCATGGAGCATCCACCAAGCAGCTACGGGCCGCTATTAGTAGAGGCTAGGTGTTGTTTATCAAGCTGCTTTCACTGTGAACAAGATCTGACAGTTAAAAGAAGAGAAGACTAGTTGTGTTAATATCTGGTTGAGTAATTGTACGCTGCATGCTCCTCATTTGTTTATGGTTTCGTGTGATGTCCTAGCCATGTTGCCACGAATGTGACGTCGCAGCCGGGTGCTCGCTCTGCAGCAGTCGTTATTCAAAGGTAAGCATGCGCAGACATTCTTAACACACATAATAATCTGTCCACCTAAACACTACACTCCATTTCTTACCCATCCATTCAGTCAGCAGTTCCTGATGATTTCCCTGGGCATTCAATCAAGCCTAGTAAAGCCTTAAGCTGTCTTATTGTCACTGGCTTACAAATACGCCACACTTTATTGATAAACTTATCCAACTTTCATATCTTGTTCTCACTAACCTTAATACCAAGAAACTCAACTTCTTTCACAAACCATTCGCACTTACCTTCACTCCAAATGCTTCCAATAATCTACTCACTCATTCACTCCATTCACACAGAAAGACAGAAAAGTAGAGTATAAGGAAAGACTAAGACAAAGTGGTGCAAATATTTAGCAGGATAAAATGGGGAGAATAGCTTCCACATACACCATTCATCACAGTGTTAAAGAGAGTGCAATAATTGGGTGACCAGACTAGCGTTTCCCTCTTCCTCTTCTTTGGAGGGCTGCCTGGCAAAGAAGATGCGACACACCTGTTCCTGTGGACCTACCTACCTCCCAAATCCTCAGTTGCTTAAAGTTGCCTTCTGTTGTCTTCAAATTGGGCACACTTGGAAGAGGCACTGCTATCTAATTGAGCATTCACCTGCACCTTACTGTGACAACTGCATTGTTCCACAGACTGACACATTGTATTTGAATGTACAGGGACGATTGGGGTCTCTACTGCTTTTCTCTTGTAGTTGGAATGGGTTCATGTACACATACATGTGGACACTCTGACTTCCTTGGTGTTGGTCTCACACTCCTGCACTAGGGGAGGCTGGCCTCCTCCTAATGCTGAAGCATGGTTCCTTCTTCTTGCTGTTGTTTGTTTTTGATTGGGGGGGGGGGTATTTTTGTTCTTTTGCTTTTTGTCTTAATTTAATAATATGCTAAGCAGTATCCAGATGGATGCCTTGAAAAAATGCCAGGTACTGGATGGAAAAGAATTGGCTATTAATTGGTTATTAATTTTTCCATTTTAATTTTCACTTGTTTCCCTTATGGATGCAGGCTGCCTCGCATTTTTTTTCTTTTATCATGTGTTAATTGCTATTTTTATATTGGTCCATCTAGTACCCTTGCTGGTGGCCTCCAGAAGTGATCTCTGACAGATAAAAACAAAATGGTCTGGATTATTAATCTCAACTTTTTCCAAAATTATTTTTCAGATAACTGTTTTATATCCACATTTTAGCTTTTAATCATTTTTTTATTGTCCTGTTATTATTACCATTTTTGATAATAATCTGTTGTTTTTACCTTTTTATCCACCCTGTTTTTAATTTAAGCCTTTGATTTTCTTGTTCATCCTTTTTTGGTCCTTAGAAAAAAAAATGTTCCTTGTGAATAAACTGGATAAAGTTTGAAAGCACTTGGAATTCTTTTCATCTTTCCTGTGAGAATTTTTATTTGGCAATTTATTGCTTCCCTCACACGCTACTTTGTGTGTTTCCATATCCATTTTCATCATGTATAAATGATGTGTTCCGTGAGAATAAGGTTTGGAAGTACTTGGAGTTAGATTTTCATTTATCCTGTAGGACATTTTTGCATTCACTGTGAATCCTCAAATGCCATTTTGTGAGTTTCCCGATCTTTATAAGATATTCTAAACTCTTGCATTTATTAAGATGATACAGGAGTTTTATATAACAGATTTTATGATGATATGTTATTAGAAGATGGCTGTAATTAAGCATTTTAGGCCATTAGAAAAAGGCTCTTGTCATTTGTAGTTAACCTCAATCATTTTCCACAGAAAGGGGTTCGAAATCTAAGAGATTGGTGGTATGAAGAAAGTACTAGTCTTTTGGGCCATTTGGTGGAGTCTCCCCTGAGACAGGTGGTTTTAGATGCGCTTGAAAAACAAAGTTGGACATCTCGGTCAGAAGAAGAAGATATCCTCTTTCTCTTGCTGAAATTGTGTATGGATACTCAAATCCACTTCACCTCAAGTTGTATAAATGAGTAAGTTTTCTTTTCTCCCACTATAGCTTTTTTCTTTTGAAATCTAAACATTTCTAAAACTTTGTAATTCTATTGAAATTAATGAAGTACTGATTCTTAAGATATTTTGTCACTCAAATTGCCTTCCATGTTTTATAAAATATGCAGTATTTGGCAGGACATTTTTAGCAATGTTCCGTAAGTTTTTACCACGGTTCATACTTTTTAACTGTTTTTGCATGTCATTCCTAGTCTGGGGTAGATGAATTACCCCTTTCCTCCTGTCTGACCTACGCAGCATTCACCTTTTATGTACTATTCAATTCCCTCCTGTCTCCACTGGAGGAGTAGTATTTAAGATATTTTCTTTGCTCCCCTTTTACTGTCTTCTGTCCCAATCTTCCATTTCTCTTACAAAAGAATGGCAAATGTACCTCACACCATGCTGCATATAACATCTGGAGGATATCTTGCTTTACAACCCTAGTTGTATAGCATTACTAGAGACCCAATTGGGTATTCATCGATTACCCAATATCCCCACTATGTGGGATATTTTAAGAATCTACCAGAACCTATTCATGGTTTGGCTATTTTTGTCTGTGAAGACTGTTCTCACTTAGCAATCCCATTGAGAACAGACCTTCAAGCAGTGGTGATTCGTGTGTATACCAACCGTTTATACACAGTCTGCTCACTGTACCTCCCTCCTGTTGAAGAAATAGTTGCTTCAGATTTGGCTAACAAATTAGCCAATCTCATCTCCCAACTCCCAACCCCATTCCTAGTAGTTGGAACTTTAATGCAAGACACCACCTTTGGGGAGACTATGATGACAACCCCAAGGGAAATCTGATTGTGAAACTTATGGAGACCTTGGATGTCTCATTATTTAATGATGGCACTCCAACATCCTTCCATGCCCAGACCAACAGCTCCACCTATGTAGATTTGTCATTTTGTTCCTCAGACTGTAGAGCAGATTACAGCTGGTCGGTGGATCCTGATCTGAGAGGAAGCGATCACTTCCCAGTTCTTCTGAC
The DNA here is from genome assembly GCA_963969495.1 of Ceratothoa steindachneri. Taxonomy (NCBI): domain Eukaryota; kingdom Metazoa; phylum Arthropoda; class Malacostraca; order Isopoda; family Cymothoidae; genus Ceratothoa; species Ceratothoa steindachneri. The sequence continues at coordinate 73,580,109 of OZ018320.1, forward strand.
CTCATGCCTGGCTGACCCTTCTCCCCCACTGGGCAATAGGTGAAACACCAGGAAGGCCAATTGGCTAAAGTTTAAATACCTTTCTCACCATTTTGGACACTTCTCTCAGTGCGACATTGACATGGTCCTGGAGAACTTCCATGATCGTGTCAACCAGGCGGCAAATTCTTCCATGCCCCTCTCCAAAACTGCTTCCCACAAGACCCATCTTCCTTTTTGGTCTGAGGAATGCAGCAAAGTGGTGACAGAGTGTAAGCGAGCTTGTCGTCGCTACCATCGAAATCCTACTGCCATCAATAAGTATGCTCGTACCCGAGCAAGGGCAGTACGACAGCGTACCCTCCGCCAGGCTCACTAAATTTCTTTAAAAGGGTACATCAACTCTATCAACCACCAAACTCCACCAGACAAAGTCTGGAAAAGAGTGAAAAAGCTCATTGGCAGAGCAAGTGGTTTCTCTCCCCCCCAATATAGTTCAAGCAGGCGAGCTTTTGGGAGACTTTTCTAGAATTTCAAATGTCCTGGCAAAGACATTTGCTGACGTTTCCAGCCCTAAAAATTATTCCATAGAATTTCATCATGTCAGGAAAATACAAGAGCAGTGCCTCTTGAACTTCATGGATCCATGTATGTATAATGAACCATACAATAAGCTCTTTTCTATTCAGGAACTTTGAAGTGCTCTTAAAAGATGTGGATCTACCAACCTGATCCTGATGGTATCTCTTATGATATCAGGAATATGCATTCAACACTCATTTCACATCTTCTCGATATATTTAACTATATCTGGATTAAGGGCTGTTTCCCATCCAATTAGAGGGAAGCACTAATACTTCCCCTTCGTAAACCAGGAAAGGAAGGGACGCTTCCAACCCACTATCGCCCAATTGCCCTTACTTGTTCCCCATGCAAGCTTTTTGAAAGGATGGTTAATGCCAGGTTGGTATGGTTTCTAGAGAAACACAACCTTATTTCTCCCTCACAGCCGGGTTTTAGAAGAGACAATTCACCACAGACCTGCAGGTCAGGATGGAGGATTGCATTTGACAAGCTTTCTCAAAGAGACAACACTCCATTTCTGTCCTTTTTGACATAGAAAAAGCATATGATACCAATTGGAGGTATGGTATCCTGAAGCAACTATTATGACTGGGGTATCAAAGGCCATCTTCCTAGGTTCATACAGCAATTTCTTGCTGGATGCACATTATGTGTTAGTGTAGGAAATGTCATATCGGAGCCTGTTGATCAGATAGAGGGCATGCCACAGGGAATCGTTTTGAGAGTCACCTGCTTCTTGGTTGTTATCAACAGCATTATTACTGATCTTCCTGCAGAGGTAATGACAACTCTTTCTGTGGATGACTTAGCAATTATTTCAGCATCGCCTCGGCTGCCATTTGTCATCCGTAAATTGCAACTGGCCATTAACATCATTGCCAAGAATGCCGCTGCAAAAGGCTTCCAACTGTCATCCTCAAAAACAAAGGCAGTTCATTACAATTTCAGGCAAGTTGACTTGGAACAGCCAACACTCTTCTTTGTATGGTTCCCCCATCTCGTTTGAGCCTCATTGTAAAATTTCTTGGGGTTATCTTTGACTCAAAGCTCTCCTGGGTCCCCTATATAACTGCTTTGAAAAAATCCTGCTTGAAGAGAATGGATATCTTAAAACTTGTATCCCATGTTTCGTGGGGAAGTGATCGCCGTACCCTGTGGCTTTTGTATACAACCTTGATCAAGTCTAAGCTGGATTATGGGTCACATGTGTACTCTTCAGCCTCATCCTCAAACCTAGATAAGCTCAATTCTATCAGGAACCAGGGGGTGCATCTAGCTTTGGGAGCATTTAAGTCCTCCCCAGTATTCTCTGATTCCCTCAGCTCTTTCGAGGCTTTAGTCATTTTATTTCCAGATCATCCGCTGGTTTCAAAGATCCAACAGTGGCTTTTTTATTTATCCTCGTTCCACGAAGTTTTATTCTGTTGGGTACCTAGACACATAGGTATAAAAGGAAATGAGAGAGCAGATGCTGTTGCCAAGGCAGCTGCATCTCTAGGAACCTTCACCCCTGATCCTCTTCCTTTCCGTGATACCGTGCCATACATCCGTTAGTACGTGCTCGGCCAGTGGCAGAGGACTTGGGATAAACTCCCCCCAACTAAACTGCATGCCATCAAACAGTCAGTCCGCCCCTGGCCACGCACTACTAGGTCCTGTACTCAGGATGTTATTCTATTCCATCTGAGAATTGGGCATTGTCGTCTGACACATGGCTTTCTAATGGAAGGCCTTCAGCAGCCTCGAATGTGCACTCACTGTAGAGTACCAATGTCTGTACTCCACCTATTTGCTGAATGCCTACGTTTCCATAGTCTGAGGCAAAGGCTTTTTCCTTTTATTTGCCAAGGAATGTGTCCTCAGCAGGTTCTGAGGAGCATCTTTTCCGAACATGAGTGCACCTTTAACATGAATAGTGTTTAAATTTTTATTAGAGACAAATCTCTTAAAGGAAATTTAATGTTTTATCATTTTTAGAACCAGATAAGACATGTTATGTCTTATGATTTTACAGCATTCTAGAGGCATTTATTTTTCTATGTTGTTGCTCCTTCCTTTTTATATATCTTTTAGATTTTTAACCATAGTCTATGTTTTTAAAGAACATTTGAAATTTTAATGAATCCTCTCTTTCTGAAAATGGCTGCGAGCTTGCCCACTTGGACTTATGCAGCACCCGTCTGTTTTGTACCATTCTTCTTCTTCTTCTGGCAATAGAGGTTGAGCTTTACTTAGGGCAAAATGGTTATAGCCACCATGTACCAGCCCCCAAGGAAAGACCTTTTACTCATCGTCTCTCACTGGCCTATTTGGCACAGGGATCTCAACACAATCCTAATGGAGGACATCAATACTAGATGTCTAATCCGGCTACAAAACAACCACTTGGATTGAAAGGAACCTTGACACTTTGCTGGACAAACATTGTCCAGCGCATCAACCCCAATTTTCTCACCTTCATCACAGTTAGAGGTGCCACAGAGCCAGGCATTTGCCTAGCTAGTTTTCAAGTACTGTTCAATTACTATATGGAGCCAATCCAAGTACTATGCAGAAAAAAAAAAAAGTGGACTGGGCATGGTACAAGGAATTCCTCCTAAGTTTCACACCTCTGATAGTGGATGAGGCAATTCTTGAGGAAATTGAGGAGGCACTCACTGACCTAAATAACAAGCTAATCAACATGCCGATAAAATATATCCCCAAATCTATGTATAAGTCCATCTTGAACTACACATGCTTGATTACATGAGAAATTTGTACTGTGAACTGAAAGTACTATATCAGATAAACACCAAAAGAGCAGCAATAGGCAGTGTACAAAGAAATAAAGAGATATGAAATGAACCAATTGGTCCTGGAACAGCAATAGAGAAGATGGGACAATGCAATTAAAAATCTTGATCAAGATGCCTCTCCCAAGGAATTCTGGCAAAAAGTAAAAAGACTAAAACGACAACCACCACACAAGAGGAGGAGATTAGAAATAGAAGCAGAAAATGGGAAAACATAAACAGGAGTAAGTAGACTGAAGAAATATTCAATGACTGGAAAAATATATTCAGTATAACAGATAATTAAAATGAGGATTACAATATAGTTTGAACATGAAGCGATAGATAAACTCAATTGGGGCTAACAAAAATCAACTATGATAAGGCACCAACAAATATCATAGAAGGAATGAGAAGAATATTTAATGCTTGTCTTAACAAGGATACTTTCCCCATGCTTTCAAGACATCCAAAATGATCTTTATAGCCAAACTGGGGAAGCCATCAGATCTGTCTGTACAAACCTTCTCTGGGAGATGCTCTCAGTGGTTTTTGCTTTAAATTAACAAAATCAATTATATCCCTCACCATGTTTTTATCAGGAGTAATTCATTCTCACTCTTAGATTTACTCTCTTCTTTCATCAACCCATTTCTTTATGCATATCTTTGTGCTGAAAAATCGTGTTTGTTACATTTCTCTCTGCAATAAAAGCTGCCATTGCTTTCTCTATTTTTATTCCCTCTAGGTATACCTAAATCTCTTGTTATGCCATCTGATGTTATACCAGTTATCTAATTCTATCATGTGCAATGTTTCACCAATATGCCTACCAATTTGATTCAACACTTACATAACCTTTCTTACTCTCACTTCTATCATTTCATAGCCTGAGTAACACAACAACACAATTTTCATTCTTTCAAGTTTTAACTTCACTCACAAAATTCTCTAGCTATTTAATTCATACCCATCCATTGTATCATGCTACTTCTAACATCGCTACCCCCTTTTTTACCTTTACCACTTCAAATTACACCTGATCACATTCCATTCACTCCTTTCCCATACAAACTCCCTACAGCACTGCCTCTTTTCTTCTGACACAATGCAAGCATCTTCAATATCCTTCCTTTTAAACATTCACTACTCCCCTCTTTTCATCACATATATCCCTCACATTCTACACACCGATTGTATTTACACATTTGTTTTATAGTATTAAATAGTTTGATTTGATCATTTGCTACATTACTATTCCTGAGTGTGGTCTTACAAGTCTGTTCTCTGGCTGTGTTCACATTTGCTATCTGGTACAGGCACCCACCCCCACATTTTGAGCTATGGCATAGCCAAGTGGAAACAGAGATTCCAGTGAAGTTAACCTATATCAGGTCTTGTAAGTTGTTGGATGATGTCCCAATTTAGGTGATCTTCAGGGTGGCTACCATACACATTAAATACCTGTGGTTTAGATCCCATATTGAACTGTAGATCCCTGCTGAGAAATAAAGGTATCTTAATGAATGCAGATATTTGTTAAAACCCCTACAAACTTCTTCCTTTCACCATCTTCTAACTCACTGCCTGCCACCATGACTATCTGTTCCTTTGTAATTCCTTACTTACATTTTTTTATCATTGCTACCATTAGGAAGGGTCTCCTACATTGTCTATATGTATCTCCTGTGACATCCTTTCATTGATATAAACTTCAATTAATAAGATGTGTATAGCATCAAGTGGAATGTAAATTTTTGCTATGTAGGCGATGATGCAAACCATAATAAATAAGTATGTTTAACCTGAAGCCATTTATTTGGTTATGGATTATCTTTGATCAGTAAAATTTAATAATTAACAGTCTTTCTTTTCTGTTTATATAGTTTTTAAAATGTTTGCTGTCATTTTTTTTTATTTTCCAGAAATTGGTTTGCAGATTTAGCTCAAATAATGGATAACTTGGGCCCATATCCACTACAGAAATTGATAGTAGGGAATGATGTATTTCAAGGGAACACATTAATTCTTTCAACAATTATACAGAATTCACCCAACCTTCAAGTAAGTTGTTTTGCTATTTTTTGTTATAGAAATTCACTTTTCTGTAAATTTTGTACATTTGCTTAGTCACTTGATATGTAAGTTGTGAGATGCAGATATTTATTACACTCCTTACAAGATTTGTAAAATATATTAGATATTTTGTATTCTTATTCAGGGATTTTGATGTGCTATGTATTTGAGAACATATTGTAACTTGAGGAAAAATACAGATGTTCAATTGAAAAAGACAAGGCATATTTTCATTGAAATTGGGAGACATTGAAATTGGACCTCAAAGTGGCATCAGAAGTGACTATGCCAAAATCAGGTAGTTTTTTTCATTTTGGCTATTGGTTGGTATGTCTCTCTGGAGAGCCAGTGCTGAGTCATGTTGGCTGTGTGAGAGGGACCAGACTTTTAATGAAACTTGTAGATCCTTCCCAGGACCATCTTGGTCATCAACTTGTTGAGGTCCTGGACCTGTTAGGCGTATTCCTCCATTCTAACGGTCTAACTATCATGAATGGTTCTTTCTACACAACCATCCCTGAAGCCAGTAGCCCTCATGAGCGGTGAAATAAGTCTCGCGACATCAGGGGCCTCATCGAGAGATTACTCGGCATCTTCGAGCTCGAATGTTCCAAAAGATTTTTCGGAAGTTCGCTCTACTCATTAGGTCATGAGACATGTTCCATCAGCTTCAAGCATTAGTTTGGATTCTCCATAGGGAACCGAAGGTTGCCCGCTTCTTGGGACCCTTCTGGTGAATATGGCTGACCCTGTCCAGGCGGTTGTAGTGAGTGTTCTTCTGCCCGGTTCCTGGACATGTGGGGATTGCGGGAAAGGAGGGCACCAAAGAGTACATGACGCATGGGTGACTGGACTAACACTGACCACAGGGCAGGAATCAGGTCAGCTCTTCGGGCTGCCTGACAAAGCAGATGAGAGATGTCCCGCCATTGCACTGCGACTGTTCCATTTGACCTACCCCAATATTCCCCCACTGCTTCACGTTGTCCTCTATCTTCTCTGAATCGGGCACCTTCGCGACGCACGTCCATTCGATAGAGCACTCCCTTCCACCTTCCTACGATGCTGGTACAGTTTTTGGAGGAGGTTAGCCGCCCACTTTATATAGGTCTTTGGTTAATGGGTGCATACTTGGACGCCAGAGCATGCCTTTTCTGTCCTTTTTGCTATTTTTTTTTCTATCTTAAATTAGCCTAAAGATAGGCTCTTTATTTTTTCAGCAGCCATACCCTTGTTCGTGGCTGTCAGATGAGTCTGTCTTGAATAAAAAAAAATATGGCAACCTTATTGCCATGGGCCAGACTACCATTCCTAGAATGTCTGACCATTTTGCATGCGGTCCCCTTTCTTTGTGGTCAACTGCATGTGAGACTGCCCTCAGAGGGAAGCGCTATGCCTATATGTACTATAAGCGCCGCCCGAACGATTTCACTGTCTGTGAATTTCATCCAGGGGTAGGTTCCTGTGTTTCTAAGCACGACCGCAGTGCATACGCGTCTTCATTTAACAGGAAGACCCCCGCTTGCAGAGGTGTGGAAGTGAGTCAAAAGGATTTGGGGTAACTTCTCGCAGGACCCCTATCTCATCTTGCACGATGAAGGAACCATAATCTTGGACCTCGTTACATGTCAGAGTCCTTTGCAACCTCTGCATTCTCTAGCAGGGATGTTCCACCATCATTCCTTGCTCGTATGAGCTCTCAAGTCCACTGACTCGACTTGATCTCCAGAGACAGGGAACCTCTCACTGACATGTTTACTCTGTCAGCTGCATTCCACTCTCGCTTCATGTGTGAATTCCGCCCCTGGTCTGGACGATGTCCCGTATGCCATGCTTCGACACCCGGGTGAGCGAGGCATGGCCTTTATGTTGGATTTGTTCAACAGCATCTGGATTGAGGGTATCCTCCCAAACTCCTGGCGAAGGGCTACTGGGCTCGTTTTTTTCAAACCAGGGAGAAATCACTCTACCCCAGCCGGCTTCCACCCAATCTCTCTAACCTGTTGCATGTGTAAGTTGGAAAAAACTTATAAATGTCCGACAAACTTTTTCCTGGACAGCGGAGGCCACCTGTCTTCCGCACAGTGTGGCTTTCAAAAGTTCCTCTCCACAGTTATCTTCTCTAGCTAGAAAATCTTAATTGTGAAGCCTTCCTTCGTAGACATTACTTCTGGATAATACTATTTCACATAGTGATTTGATATCATGGAGACCTAAATACACTAGGGATGAGACGACGCCCCCAATCTTCTTAGGAGTTCATGCGAGATTGTCAATTGCCCATATGGGTGTGGCAGATATCTCTGATCCAATAAAGCAGGAAGATGGTGCCCTGCAGAGAACTGTCGTCAGTGCCACTGGATTTATGTGAACTCTGATAGACTACTTTATTTTTATTTATCAGTAGCGCTAGTATTATTTTCATTCTTATTATTATTTAGTATTGCATTATTATTTATTATTGTATATTATTATGTATTATTATTGTAATTATTATTATTTATTATTACAGATATCGCCGCAAACTTTTGCCTCCTACACATTGTATCGAGAGGACTCCTCTCCTAAACATAGTTTTGTCTTCTAGGTATGGTGTCTTGGTGGACTGTATGCAATCCTGGGATCACCTAGCACCAGGGTATGATAATTATAGGTGATCACCTACCCTACTCCTTAGAGGACCAGGCTATCTCTACTTCTCTCTATTTCATACCCATCTACCCCCTTCCAAACTTTCTTCTATCCACAGAGGTTCTGGCTGCCCGGTACAGTTTTGTCCTCTTCTGAGTCCTTAGTCGAGTAGCAGTGTACACTGGGAGAGCCGAAAGCCTACTGGATAAAGCAAATATTAGGCACGGGGTGTGTTGGGCAATCGACTCTGCTCACCTTCTTCCAGTACACATAAAAGGTGGTTATGCTGGCACCATCCTTTGTGGTTAAAACTAGACTTCAATTTTGTCTGAATGGCAGGCTGAGTTGTCGAAACTCTTCTTAGCTGGACTCGTTAGCCTAGTATGTGTGAATGATCACATTCTGGAATTTTTTGATCCTATGGAGATTTTGCTCTTGACCTTCCAAGAGACTGGGAGGTCATAGTATCTAGTTTGCAGGTATTTTTTACCTTTTTTTACTATTATTATGGCAACAAATGTATGAGATAGTGGGTGACTGCAAGAGCATGGAGATCCGCCTCCAAGCGCGGCTTCATCCTCTCTAGATGTGGAGAATGAGGTAAAACAAGACACCTTTGACCAGTGGAGGGGCTGCCCTCTCACTATGTCCATTTAGCAAAGGAGCTTCCCTTTGCCATCTTTGGAGCCACCCTCAGGTAGCTCCACCTCTGAAAAGCATGTGTTTCCCTTTGTGCTTTCTCAGAGTTTCCTTCGGAATTGAACATAATCACACACCTGTTCTTTTTATCCTTCTCTTTCTTGCTTTTTTTTATAGTAGACCGCCTTAGCATTAATATTTTAGTTCCCACCCAGACCCTTTACCCCTATTCTACCGATTGCATTCGATACCCAGCACAAAGGATGTTATCCTCAAAATATTAATCCCAGTTGATCTGACTATTTCTTCAATAGTTCTCTCTATAGTTCTTTATATATTTTTGTCCTTATTCTTTGGGTTTTTTCTTGTTCACTTTTCACTGTAAGTCCTTTTATCCTAACACATTAAAGGCACCTAGTAAAGTTTCTTTATTCCTATTTCACCTTATTTAATTTCTGTAAAGAACAAAACCAAATTATTATTCTTTCCCTATGACCCTTTTTCCAACTAAAGTATTTACAATACTTATCGTCTATTCCTTTCTTCTAAACCCCCCTCCCATTATCCTTCACCGCCATTACCACCTGAAACAAACAATAAAACAATCACCTTCAACCCTCTTCCACTGGAGAGGAGGTTTACTCCTTTCCCAAATCTATGGGTGGTCTGGCTTCATCCTCACCCCTTTCTATGGAGTTGCACAAGTGCGACACCATCTTCTTCACCAGTGGTAATCCCCCCCCTTTCCTATCACTGGGCAGTGCCAAGAGAGCAGGCAGGAGGCCCAATATCGACCGCTCCCAGTGGGAGTGGCTCAATAGGACCAAACCCCCTTAGTGGGGGGGGGGGGGGCAAGGGATATCGGGGCCCGTTGGTCCATGCTCCCTATAGTCCTGCAGTTCTTCATTGTAAGTTTGCAGGCTGTAAGCATGCCTTCCCCCCTCCCTCTTTCACGAAGCCCCCTTCCCCCCTCTTTCACGAAGCGCCCTTCCCTCTCCGCCTTGAGCTGGCAATAACTCATATGGGGGCGAACCCGGGCTTGATGCCAAACACAAAATCTGAATCCACCCCTTTGCAAGCTTCTCTTCACATGGATAGGGTCCCTGAGGAATCAAGAAGAGAGGAGGGACCTCTTGTCCTTGCTGGTGCCCCTTTGACAGCCAAGCCCTTTGCATCTCGGAGAAAGATCTCGCCGATGCCGATCCATTTGCCCTAAGGTCTCCTTCCGGCGCACGAGAGAAGCAGGTTTATTCCCCACCCTCCTCTGCTAAAAGGAACAGTAAGAGGAATATTGGTTCTTCTCCCTACGCTGGGTCTCCGGGGATAGCGGTTCCACTGCCATTTTGACAAGCGACAAGGCCAAGATCAGCAACATATATTTAAACCGCAAGAGCGCTGAGCGGAGCCTCTAATACGTAGGGACCCCTCATTGAGAGACACTCTGGCCTTTTCGAATTTGCTGGCTGCAAATGATTTCTGTTTATTCGCTTAACAAATAACAGTATGATTTCCAAAGGCAACATGATCAATCAGTGAATAGCATTAACTAGGCTGATTAGTCGAGAGCCGAAAGTGACCCGTTTCTTGGACGGGAGCCTTCTGGCAAATGAGTAAGACCCTACCGAGGCGATTTTGGCAAGTCCGGCGGATGTCGAGATTATCTTCTGCCGGGTTCATGGACATGTAGGAATTGCGGGGAATGACGGCGCCAAAGAGTCTGCCAGGACTCGGGGACCGGACCAGCGTTTTGCTCTTCCTCACACTGACTACATGGCAGGAATACGGGCAGCTCTCAGGGTTGCTTGGCAAAGATAATGGAAGACGGTCGAAGGGAACTTAAAGTTGCGTGCCATTGCGCCGCGACTGTTCCCATGGACCTACCCCCCAATGCCGCGAAGGCTTCAGGTTGCTTTCTGTCGTCTCCGAATTGTTCTCACTCGCGGGACGCACCGCTATTTGATGGAGCGCTCGCCGGCGCCCTCTTAAGGGGCGCGGCGATTTGCCATCCTGGCCGCCGTGCTGACGGGACTCAGCACCCCGTCCGGCCCCAGCTTAGCCTCTCTTCCTTCCTTCAAAACACTTGTTTCCTCTCTTTTCACACAACCTCTCCCACAACTTTCTCTGGTCAGCCTCTAATTTCACAGGGTAGATGCTGACCTTCCTTTCAGCCCACCCTCCCGCATCGGGGCTGAGGAGGTGGGGGACAATGTTCCCTAACCCCTGAGCTCCGGTCTGGGGTGGCTGGTTTTTAACAACCTGCTTCATCCCCACCCATACCTTCCTCACATCCCTTTTCCTCTCCTCTTCACAATCTATATATTTTACGCCGTGTCTAAGGTGGAGCCGCCATGCCGATGGACTGCCAGACCACCAGGCGGGAGGGGTGGTCCCAAATGGCGGCGCCTGGCTCTGCCGGGCTTGTAAGCACCTCTTGCAGTGCGGGCTACTGCGAGAGGTGTGCGCGATTGCATCCCGTGTAAAAAAGAGGGTCACCATGCCCAATGATGAAGATAAAAAAAAAAAACTCAACCCCCAACTTTCCCTGAAACATCGGCAGAGCCGCCCTCGGGCAGCTCCAGCAAAAGAAATGGAGGTCCCCCCCCCTGTGCTTGCACAGGGGACCCTCCATATTTCTCTAACCGGAGAGGAGGCTTACTCCTCTCCTTCGCCTACGGGTGCAGGGGACTCCCCCTCACCCCCTTCTCTGGAGGTGCTTTCGGGCACCTCCCTTTTTCCAGCGGCAGTCCCCTCTTTTCTTTCCAAAGGGACTGCCACCAAAGCCAGCAGGCAGCCCTTAGCCAGCCGCTACACATCGAAGCGGCACGGTAGGGCAAACCCCCTTAGGGGGGAGAGGGAAGCCAGGACCCTTCGGTCGCTTCCCTCAAAAGACCTGCTGTCAAGGATATTAAACCTTGCCGGGGTTAAGGCTTGTGCCTCCCCACAAATGACTCTTGACGCTGCCAAGGGGACCTGCGATGTCCTGGGAGGGGATGGCCAACTGGAGGCCCCTCTTGTGATATACATGGTCCTTGAGGAGACCCAGCCTCAGACGGTAGGGCCTTCCATGGAGGGGAATCCGGGCTCGGCGCCAAGCACCGAACCTGAATCCGCCCCTATGCAAGGTCCTCCTCAAACGGCTGGGGCCTCCGAGGCAGAACAAGGAGGGGAGAGATCTCCTCTGACCGGTGCCCCTGCGACCACCAGGACCTTTTCCATTTCGGAGAAGGACCTGGCTGAGGCCGGTCCATCTGGCCTAGGGGCTTCTGTCGGCGGAGGAGAGAAGCGGGTTCATTCCCCGCCCTGCTCTCCTAAAAAGAAGAAAAAGACAAGAAAGACTAAGAAGACTCGGGGCTCCTCTCCATCCGCTGGGGCCGTGGGGACGGATGGGTCTGCTGCCACTCTGGCAAGCGACCAAGCCAAGATCGGCACATCCGCCCCCTCTGCCCCCCTGGTTGCGGAGCCCCTGACTAAGACTAATACCAAGAGTGCACAGGGCGGAGCCTCGATGACATCGGGGCCCCTCATTCAGAGGTTACCTGTCGTTTTCGAGCCAGCTGGCTTCAAACGCTTCCTCGTTATTCGCTCCACTGATGGCACCATGTTGTCCAAGGGCAACATGATCCATCAGAGGAGAGGATTAGCTAGTGCAATTGGTAGAGAGCCGAAGGTGACCCGTTTCTCGGACGGGAGCCTTCTGTCGAATGCGGCGAATCCCGCCATGGCGGCCAAGATAAGTGCTCTTCGGACACTTCATGGCACCCCGGGGAGTGTGACGCCGCACTCTACCATGAACATTGTGAAAGGAGTAGTTTATGCGAAGGAACTCGTTGACTACTCCATTGAGGACATCACCCTAGAGCTGGCCTACCATGGGGCGGTCAAGGTCGAACGTGTGATGAGAAAACAGGGAGGGGCCTCGAGACCCACCCCTACACTCTTCGTCACGTTCGACTGTGATAAGCTCCCTGAGTCGGTGCGTGCCGGTTGGTACCGCTACCGCGTGAAGGCATTCGTGCCACTGCCGCGGCGGTGCTATTACTGTCACCGCTTCGGCCATACGAATCGCTCATGTAGACGTGCAAAGTCGGGGTCACCCGAAGTCTGTGTAAATTGCTCCAAGGTCGCACACGATAAGTCCAAATCGTGTGTGGCCAAGTGTGTCAATTGCGGAGAGCCGCACCCTGCTTCTTCGAAGCAATGTGGTGCATATCTCCTTGAGAAAGAAATCCTGGCCGTTCAGGCCCAGGATAGACTCTCATTCCGCGAGGCTAAGGACTTGGTCCTGGCGCGCCCGGCTCTGCCTGGGACGTCATATGCCTCAGTAGTTAGAAAGGTACCCTCTGCTCCTGGCCCATCCAGGCCAACGAGCACGGTTGTTTCCGCGCCCATTCGGAGCCCTTCTGCGGGCTCTACCCAACCCGGGCCCTTCCCTGGTAAAGCTGGCGGCAAAAAGGGTTCATACCCAGCCCCGGCTAAAACCAGGGCTCCCCCATCTTCCACCAGCGTGACCGTTTCCCGCAAGGCGAAACGGCCACGGGCCTCCACCGAGTCTTAGACTTCCAGGAGGCAACACCTCTGAAGATGGTCGCTAGGCTATCTTCGGGGGTTCCTAAAGCTTTTCCTCGAAAGGAGGACAGCAACAAAGGAGCTTCGGCTCCTTCGCCCACGCCCCGAGGTGGAGCGAGTGGCTCGGAGACGGTGGTTCCTCGAAAAGATGGTCCCCCGCCTCCGAAGCCGCAACGCCTGCCTAAGGTTTCGAGGCGGAGGGAGGAAAAGACTCGCATGGCGAGCCCAACATCCCCCAATAAATCCTCGAAGGCGACAGCGCCTCCAGCGCTTTGTCTGGCTAACAGCGCCCGGGGTTCTGCCCCCGGGAAGCGTACGGCCATCCCCGTGAGGGTCTTCAATTCGAGGAGGGCCCCCGCGTCTCCTCCGAGCTAGGCCTGGAGGGCATATTCCTTCAATGGAATTGCCGTGGACTCCGGGCCAACTGGGAGGAGCTGCGGAGGCTCGTCTCGTCCCGTTCCCCGTTAGCTATTTTTTTGAAGGAGACCATGCTAGGCGCGTGCCCCCTGCCTGCCCACCGCCGGAATGCCGGGCTGGGGTATGCGCGGTTTACACCCGGCATGATGTCTCTGTTCTTCCTTTCTCTTTAGATACCTCCTTTCAGGCAGTGGCTGTGCAGCTGCACCTGTATAGGAGGTATACTATCATTTCTGCGTACATTCCACCGTCAGCTGACTTCGACGCGAGGGACTTCCTCCGCGTCGTGGCCCGGTTACCGAGGCCCTATCTCTTGCTTGGAGATCTGAATGGCAGGCATCCTCTCTGGGGAGATTACTCCATAAATCCCAGTGGACAAGTCCTTGCCGATCTGATCGAAGAGCTTGAGATGGGTGTCCTAAACGTGGATGAGTTTACGCCTCACTGTCCGAGAACCGCATCATTTTCCTGCCTTGACCTATCTTTGTGCTCTTCGGATGCACAGCCTGATTTTGATTGGGGGGTGGTCGATGACCTCCATGGTAGTGATCACTTTCCCATTCAAATATCCTTTTCAGGGCAACTGCCGCCTGAGAGACCACCTCGGTGGTGCTTGGCGCGGGCGCGGTGGCCTGCATTTCAGGAAATGACTGAATTCTCTATCTCAGTCGAGGAGTTTAGGTCGGTAGATGAGGCGGTTGAGTTCTTCTCCGGCAACCTCATCGCCGTGGGCCTGACTACTATTCCTAGGACGTCTGGCCGTTTTGCACGCCGACCACTCCCATGGTGGTCGGCCGAGTGTGAGACGGCCCTCAAACAGAAGCGTTATGCCTACATGCGCTATAAGCGCCACCCGAACGATTTCACTGTCGCTGAATTTCGTCGGGCTAGGGCTAGGTTCTGGTATATTTCGAAGCACGCCCGCCGCTCTTCTTGGCGGGCATACGTGTCTTCACTTAACGGGAAGACCCCTTTAGCTGAGGTGTGGAAGCGAGTCAAAAGGATTCGGGGCAAGTTCTCGCAGGACCCCCCTCCCGTTCTCCAGGAGAATGGGACCGCAATCTCGGACCCCGCGTCCGTGGCGGAATCCTTAGCGACCGCTTTTTCCGCATTCTCTAGCCGTGATGCTGCTCCGCCAGCATTCAATGCACGTCGTGATGTCGCGGAAGGCCGCCGGCTGGACTTTACCTCCAGAGGCGGAGAACCCTTCAACGACAAGTTTACTGTGAGTGAGTTGCGTTCCGCTCTCGCTTCGTGCGCGGACACCGCCCATGGTCCGGACGATGTCCCGTACGCCATGCTTCGACACCTGGGTGAGAGAGGCATGGCCTTTCTGTTAGATTTGTTCAACAGGATCTGGGTGGAAGGTCTTCTCCCAGACTCCTGGCGAATCGCTACTGTGCTCGCCTTTCGCAAACCGGGGAGAGATCACTCTACTCCGACCGGTTTCCGCCCAATCTCTCTAACCTCTTGCGTGTACAAGTTGATGGAGAAATTGGTAAATGTTAGATTAGCCTTTTTCCTGGACAGTGGAGGCCATCTGTCTTCTGCACAGTGCGGCTTCCGTAAGTTCCACTCCACGTCGGATGCTCTGCTCAGACTGGAAAATGCCGTCTGCGAGGCTTTCCTTCGTAGACAGCATTACGCCACGGTGTTTTTTGATCTGGAGAAGGCCTATTATACCGCATGGCGATACGGTATCATGGAGACTCTCCACACGATGGGGGCGAGGGGACGCCTCCCAATGTTTATATCTGAATTTTTGCGAGATCGTCGATTCCGCGTACGGGTGGGGGGAGCCCTCTCCGGCCCAAAGGAGCAGAAAGAGGGTGTCCCGCAGGGAAGTATCCTCAGTGTCACACTCTTTGCCCTGAGCATCAACGGCATCACCTCGGTGCTGCCGGAAGATGTTCTCGCTACGCTCTACGTGGACGACCTTTCGATCTCTTTTGGCGCGGCCCAGATGCCAACTCTGGAGCGTCGACTCCAACAGGCATTGAACCGCGTCTCTCGCTATGCCAAAGCGCACAGGTTTCGGTTTTCTTTGGCCAAGACTAAGGTGGTGCACTTCTGCCGCCATCCACGGCTTCACCTCGACCCAGACTTGTTTCTTAATGGGGTGCGCCTGGATGTGGTTGAGTCGCATCGTTTCCTTGGTCTTGTATTCGACCGACGCCTCACCTGGGAGGCTCATATTCGCAGCCTTAGGGTCTCTTGTACCCGCGCCATGGACATTCTCCGTTCCGTGACGTTCAGCGCTTGGGGCGCTGATAGGGCTACTGCCTTACTTTTTTATCGATCCTTTGTTCGCTCGAAGCTCGACTATGGATGCGAGTTTTATGCATCCGCAGCCGAGCGTTTATTGCGGAAGGTGGATTCGATCCACCACACCGGCCTTCGCCTTCGCTTTGCGACCGGTGCCTTCCGCACTTTCCCCATTTAGAGCCTGTTGGTCGATGCTGGGGAGATGCCACTCGCTCTGCGCCGCGTGCAGTGCATCACTCGCCTGTACGCGCGAGCCCGGCGCCTCCCTCAGTCGCCAACAGCTCTCACTGCATCCGCAGCTGATCTCGATGGTGCCTATGCCGCCGAGAGACGCCAGTCATACCCTAAGCCCTTTGGGTTTATGGCCAGGAAACTCCTTTGAGAAGTAGATATAGCTCTCGGGCTGGTGGCGGCCCTGGTTCTGCCCAGGACGCCACCCTGGATGGTACCACATTTGGCTATTTGTCGCCACACCTCTGCTCCCAAAGCTTGTACTGCGCCGGGAGTATTGGGTTCGACCTTTTGGGGGCACACATCGTGTCACGCTGGTACCGTGCCAGTGTATACGGATGGCTCCAAGTCCCAAGAGGGGGTCGGCTTCCACGCCGTATCCCCTCTGTTTGAAGTCAGCGGGGCTCTACCAGGCGCTGCGTCTGTCTTCACGCCTGAACTGGTGACAATACACCACTCGGTACGGGAGATTGCGCGACGTGCCCGGTTCCGAGACCGGATTGTGATCTATAGCCACTCACAAAGCGCCCTGAGTGCTCTCGGGGCATTGGAATCTCCGCATCCCCTGTTTTGCGAAATCCGTGACGCCACGGTTTTGGCGAGCCGGGCAGATTTCGAGATTATCTTCTGCTGGGTTCCTGGACATGTAGGAATTGCGGGGAATGAGCGTGCCGATGAGGGCGCCAAAGAGTCCGCGAGGACTCTGCGACCGGACCAGCGTTCCGCTCTTCCTCACACTGACTACATGGCAGGAATACGGGCAGCTCTTCGGACTGCTTGGCAAAGAAGATGGGAGACGGTCGAAGGGAACTTAAAGTTGCGTGCCATTGCGCCGCGACTGTTCCCATGGACCTATCCCCCAATGTCGCGGCGGCTTCAGGTTGCTTTCTGTCGTCTCCGAATTGGGCACACTCGTGTGACGCATCGCTATTTGATGGAGCGCTCGCCTGCGCCCTATTGTAACGACTGCGTCGTCCCGGGATCGGCGGGGTTGCTACCGCCTGTCCCTTGTACTCGGGATGAGTGCGGGCACATCGACTGGTGGACTTATTGACTTTTGAGGGGAGGCCGGCTTTCTTGCTATTATTTAAGCAGGGTTTGTTTTTTGTTTTGTGTTGTTTTTTGCATTTGTTTTTGTTTTTTTCCTTTTCCCCATTTAGGGTGTTTTTTTTTCTTCGTTTAATTTTATTTTAAAGTAGCCTAGAACTAGGCCAGTTTTAATACGGCGACTAATGCCCATGTAGGCAGTCGCCAGTTGAGCTATATTAAAAAAAAAAAAAAATCGCCGGCGCCCTACTGTGAAGACTGCGTTGTCTCCCAGACTGTTCGGCACATTCTTGTTGAATATCCCAGTCTGGACTATCTTCGCGCACGTTATCTCTTCCCGTACCGGGATGGGTGGGGTCGCTACCGCCTGTCCCTTGTACTCGGGACGAGTTCGTGCACATTGACTGGTCGACTTATATACTTTTTGAGGGAGGCCAACCTTCTCACCTTTATTTAACTAGTTGGGTTTTTTTTGTTGGTTTTTGGTATTTTAGTAGGTCGCACCTTCCCTCGCCGGGGTAGACGGACCTCCCCTCGACGCCGGAGCTTGCTTCCTGCTTATTGCCTTTTTCCGTTTTATTTTTGTTGTTTTTTGTATCTTATTTTAAAGATGCCTAGTAATAGGCAGTGTTGAATACGTCGACTAATGCCAAAGTAGGCAGTCGCCAGATGAGCCCTTAAAATAATAAAAAAAATAACCTACCGAGGCGGCCATGATTAGTGCCCCCTTGACTCTTAATGGCTAGCCAATTAGTTGACGCCGCACTCTTCAATGAACTTACTGAAAGGAGTGGTTTATGCCAGGCTACTCGTGAACTACTCCATAGAATACATCAACTTAAAGTTGGCCGACCACGGGGCGGTCAATTTCTAACGTGTGTGAACAGAAACAGGGAGGGGGCCCTCTAGACGCACCCCCACACTTTTCTTCACGTTTGATCGTAATAGGCTCGCTGATTCGGTGCGTCACGGTTGATATTGCTACCATATGAAGGCATTTTTGCCACTGACGCGGAGGTGCTACTACTGTCACCGCTTCGGCCATTTTAATCGCTCCAGTAGACGCGCAAAGTCGGGGTTACCCAAAGTCTGTGTAAGTAGTTCCAAGGCCGCACATAAGTCCAAATCGTGTGTAGCCAAGTGTGTCATTGCGGAGAGCCCCACCCTGCTTCTTCGAAGCAATGTGCGACCGGTGCCTTCCGCACTTCCCCCAGTGAGAGCCTGTTGGTCGATGCTGGGGAGATGCCACTCGCTCTGCGCCGCGTGCAGTGCATCGCTCGCCTGTACACGCGCTCCCGGCGTCTCCCTCAGTCGCCAACAGCTCTCACTTCATCCACAGCTGATCTCGATGGTGCCTATGCCGCCGAGAGACGCCAGTCATACCCTAAGCCCTTTGGGTTTAGGGCCAGGAAACTCCTTCGAGAGGTAGATATAGCTCTCGGGCCGGTGGCGCCCCTGGTTCTGCCCAGGACGCCACCCTCGCGGGTACCACATTTGGCTATTTGTCGCCACGCCTCTGCTCCCAAAGCTTGTACTGCGCCGGGAGTATTGCGTTCGACCTTTTTGGAGCACACATCGTGTCACGCTGGAACCGTGCCAGTGTATACGGATGGCTCCAAGTCCCAAGAGGGGGTCGGCTTCCACGCCGTATCCCCTCTGTTGGAAGTCAGCGGGGCTCTACCAGGCGCTGCGTCTGTCTTCACGGCCGAGCTGGTGGCAATACACCACTCGGTACGGGAGATTACGCGACGTGCCCGGTTCCGAGACCGGATTGTGATCTATAGCGACTCACAAAGCGCCCTGAGTGCTCTCGGGGCATTGGAATCTCCGCATCCCCTGGTTCGCGATATCCGTGACGCCACGGTTTTGGCGAGCCGGGCAGATGTCGAGATTATCTTCTGCTGGGTTCCTGGACATGTAGGAATTGCGGCGAATGAGCGCGCCGATGAGGGCGCCAAAGAGTCCGCGAGGACTCTGCGACCGGACCAGCGTTTCGCTCTTCCTCACACCGACTACATGGCAGGAATACGGGCAGCTCTTCGGACTGCTTGGCAAAGAAGATGGGAGACGGTCGAAGGGAACTTAAAGTTGCGTGCCATTGCGCCGCGACTGTTCCCATGGACCTATCCCCCAATGCCGCGGCGGCTTCAGGTTGCTTTCTGTCGTCTACGAATCGGACACACTCGTGTGACGCATCGCTATTTGATGGAGCGCTCGCCTGCGCCCTATTGCAACGACTGCGTCGTCCCCCAGACTGTTCGGCACATTTTTGTTGAATGTCCCAGTCTGGGTGATCTTCGCGCACGACACCTGTCCCGGTACCGGGATGGGCGGGTTCGCTACCGCCTGTCCCTTTTACTCGGGACAGATTCGTGCACATTGATTTGTGGACTTGTTGACTTTTGGGGGGAGGCCGGGCTTCTTCCCTTTATTTAAGAAGGTTCTATTTTTTTTTGCTTTGTTATTGTTTTCTTTGTAGGTTGCACGCTCCTGCACCGGGGTGAGGGGGACCTTCTCCCGATGCCGGAATTGCTTCCTAATTGTTAAGTTTTTCCAATTTATATCGATTGTTAAGTTTTCATATTTTTATTTTAAATTAGCCTAGTTCTAGACTGTCGTGTTTTTCAGCGACTTATGCCCAAGTGGGTAGTTGGCAGATGGGCTCTATAAAATAAAAAAAAAATAAAAAATCGAAGCAATGTGGTGCGTATCTCCTTGAGAAGGAAATCTTGGCCGTTCAGGCCCAGGATCGTCTCTCATTTCGCACGGCTAAGGACTTGGTCCTGGCAGGCCCGGCGCTGCCTGGTACATCCTATGCCTCAATATTAAGAAATGTACCCTCTGCTTCTGGCCCCTCCAGGCCTACGAGCACGTTCGTTCCCGCGCCCATTCGGAACACTTCTCCGGATTCTACCCACCCCAAGCGCTTTCCTGGTAAAGCTGGCGGCACAAAGGGTTCACACCCAGCCCCGGCTAAAACCAAGGCTCCCCTCCCTTCCCTCAGCGTAACCGTTTCCCATAAGGCGAAATGGCAACGCGCCTCCACCGAGTCGCTAGACTCTCAGGCAGCAACATCCCTGAAGTTGGTCGTGAGGCCATCTCCTGGTGTTCCTAAAGCTGCCCCCCGAAAGGAGACAGCACTAAAGGAGCTTCGGCTCCTTCGCACTCACCCAGTGGTCGGTTGCTGGTTCGGAGACGGTGGGTCCTTCAAAAGAGGAATCCCCACCTCCGAAGCCACCCTGCTCACCTAAGGTTTCGAGGCAGAGAAAGGAAAAGACTCGCAAGGCGAGGACCTTCCCCAATAAGTCCTCGAAGGCGACAGCGCCTTCATTCAGTGCCCGGAGTTATGCCTCCGCGAAGCGTACGGTTATTCTTTTCTAAAAGGCCCACCCCGCATCTCCTCCGAGCTAGGCCTGGAGGGCATATTCCTTCAACAGAATTGACGAGGAATCCGGGCCAACTGGGAGGAGTTGCGGACGCTCGTCTCGTCCTGTTCCCCGTTAAGTATCTTTTTGCTGTAGAACAAGCTGGGCGCGTGTCTCCTGCCCACCCTCCTGGGGTATAAGGGTTTTGCGACCCCACCACCACGGCATGGTGACAGGGAAGGAAGTTGCGCGATTTACACCCTGCATGATGTTGTGGCGGCGGAGTCGCGACTTCCTCACCAATTCTTCTCACCACCTAACAAAGTCCGCTCGTTGGTTCAAGGAGAGAGTATTTTCTAAATTTATTAAAACCCAATAAATATTCCAAGTTAAACCAACAACACAGCCCCCAAACTTTTAAAATAAATATTTCTTATGACCTACTCAAAATTATATTTATGTATACACAATATAAGTGGCCTTACAATATTATTGGCCAACAACCGCACTCGCAAAGAGAAATGTCTAGGGCTTCACAAATAGATGCGAGTCTGTCCAAAATGTATCCGGATATCTGGGAGCGCTATTAACGGTATAAGGGGGGCGGGCCCGTTTTCTTGAGGGAAAGGGAGTTCCTTTTTCTTAAGGGACTGGGAGTCCAGCTCCAGCCAATACAAAATGATCTGCACCCAAGGACGGGGAGGCAGTGGTTCCGGTCAATGAGGAAAGTGGGAGGGCTCTGGCTCCAATTTATGCGTAGGCGACTAGGAGGCAGTCTCGAGACTCCTGCTTCAAAACAGTCTCCTTAATGCCACACGAGGATCAATATTGGCTGTTGCCACCTCACCAAGCCAGAACATGCTGGACAAGCCCGCAACAAGAAACTGGAAAGGAGAAGGCATTTTCAATCACCCAATCGCTGTCACACTTAAAATATTCTTACACTGAAATTCATACACACCCACCACCCACTCATTCACACTAAGACTCACCTGAATAACTATTCAGCTTCTATCTAAATTTCAATGGACACATTACTAATTTAAGTTCACTGTTAAACTCATCCAATAGTCAATCACTTTAAATTTAGACTAATTTTATTCCTATTTCAAATATCGCCTGTGGAGGAAGACAGAGATGAATGGGGAAACACGATAGAAATCTATCGAGTCCCTCCACCCAGAATGACTTCGCTGCGTCCTCCTCATTCCAAACAACCTGAAAAAGAAGAAAGGGATTAGAGACGGGGGAGGGGAGGCGGACACCAACACACTACTACAATGTCTCCGTTCTTCTCTTTGCTTTAGATACCTCTTTCCAGGCAGTAGCTGTGCAGCTGCATCTGGATAGGAGGTATACTGTTATTCCCGCATACATTCCACCGTCAGCGGACTTCGACGCGGGGAACTTCCGTCGCGTCATGGCACGGTTGCCGAGGCTCTTTCTCATGCTCGGGGATCTGAACGGTAGAACCCCCTCAGGAAAGGATTGATTTCGCTATCTCAATCGAAGAGTATAGGTCGGTTGATGAGGCCTTTGAGTTCTCCGGTAACCTCATCACTGTGGACCTAGCTACTATTCCTAGGACGTCTGGTCGTTTCGCACGCCGACCACTCCCGTGGTGGTCAGCGGAGTGTGCGACGACCCTCAAACAGAAACGTTATGACTACATGCGCTATAAGTGCCGCCCGAACGATTTCACTGTCGCTGAATTTCGTCGGGCTAGGTTCCGGTATATTTTGAAGCACGCCCGCCGCTCTTCTTGGCGGGCATACGTGTCTTCACTTAACGGGAAGACCCCTCTAGCAGAGGTGTGGAAGTGAGTCGAAAGGATTCGGGGCAAGCTCTCGCAGGACATCCCTCCCGTTCTCCAGGAGAATGGGACCGCAATCTCGGACCCCGCGTCCGTGGCGGAATCCTTAGCGACCGCTTTTTCCGCATTCTTTAGCCGGGATGCAGCTCCGCCAGCATTCAATGCACGTCATGATGTCGCGGAAGGCCGCCGACTGGACTTTACCTCCAGAGGCGGAGAACCCTTCCACGACAGGTTTACTGTGAGTGAGTTGCGTTCCGCTCTCGCATCGTGCGCGGACACCGACCCTAGTCCCGTACGCTTTCTGTCGTCTCCGAATTGGACACACTCGCGGGACGCATCGCCATTTGATGGAGCGCTCGCCTGCGCCATAATGTGCTGACTGCGTTGTGTACCAATCTTGGTGATTTTCTCTCATGCTACTTGTTCCGGTCCCGCTACCGCCTGTACTCGGGACGGTTCGTGCACACTGACTTGTGGACCTTGACTTTTTGGAGGAGGCGGTCCTCCCCCCGACGTGCTTCCTACTTGTTGCCCCTTTTCCTTTTTTTTTAATTGTTGTTGTTTTTTGTTTGTCATATTGTTATTTTAATTTAGCCTAGTACTAGGCTGTCGTGAGTACGGAGACTTATGCCCAAGTAGGCAGTCGCCTGATGGGCTCCTAAAATTAAATAAAATAAATGGGCACACCCCTGGGACGCACCGCCATTTGATGGCGCTTCCCTGCAACTCATTGTGACGACTGCGTTGCCTCCAAGACTTCGGCACATTCCTGTTGAATGTACCAGTCTGGGTGATCTTTATGCATGTTACCTGTCCCGTTACCGTGACGAGCGGTGTTGCTATCGTTTGTTCTTTGTACTCGTGACAAGTTCGTGCACACAGACTTGTGGACTATCTGACTTTTTGTAGGAAGTTGGTCTCCTTCATTTCATTTGACTCTTTGTTGTTGGTCGCATTTACCTGCGTTGGAGGATGGCGGGCATTCCCCGATGTTGATGCGTGCTTCCTTCTTGCCTTTTTTTTGCTTCTTGCTTTGTTTTTTGGCCTTGTTTGGTTTGGTTTTGGTAATTTTAAATTAGCCTAGCACTAGACTGTAATTTTAATTACAGCGACTTATGCCCATGGAAGCACTCGCCAGAAGGGTGTGTCAAAAAAGAAAGAAAGCTGTGACCTGGTATTAGTTGCTCAGAGTGAAAGGGAATTGCCATAGTATGTGTGAGGAGGGGCTTAAAGGAAATGCATAACTGAGTCGAATGATGGTGTTCGAGTTGAGGAAGAGATACGTGCAGTGTTACCTTTGAGCAAGTCCTGTGTTTAAGAGAGAAATGTGCCCAGCATGTTAATGGTACAGATGAAGCAGATTGGTATATAAAAAGTTGAATGCTAACAACGTCTTAAGGAAGATCAGAATGAATTCTGGTGGTTTGCGTGTGAAATATGGTAGGAAGCTGCATTAGAGTATACTGGTGCCAACGTTGGTGTATGGGAGTGAGACCTTTGTGTTGAAGAAGATGGCAAGAGCACTACAAAAAAAATTGAGAGGGATGCATGATATGGAATCGACTTGCGAAGAGAATATACGAGAGTGAGTGTGAGGGTATGAGAAGGGTTCCAAAGAGTTGACTGAGCAGGAAGTGGATGGTATTGTTTATGATAATTGGGCATTATTGGTGTTCGTGAGAGGTTGTGTTTGGGGCATCATGCCTAGGGATGAACCATGTCTGAACCATCGTTATGAAGGACAATTCTATGCCAACAAAATGTTATAAAAGG
Source organism: Ceratothoa steindachneri (assembly GCA_963969495.1). NCBI lineage: Eukaryota > Metazoa > Arthropoda > Malacostraca > Isopoda > Cymothoidae > Ceratothoa > Ceratothoa steindachneri. The sequence continues at coordinate 73,604,273 of OZ018320.1, forward strand.
CCTAAAGCGGGTGCGGTTGGTATTTTTTATTGATGTTGATGCACGCCGACCTCTTTTGGTGGGGTAAAGTGGTTGATTATCATGTTTTTTTGTCGTCTGCAAATTAATTCCAAATAGTTCCTTCAATTTCCATTTTCATTTACATAATCTGCTATTGTCTGATCAACGCTCTTATATAATTTGTAGTCCCATAAATCCCTTACACCCCATCATAATAGGTTGTCTTAAGGTGGGTCTTCAACCCCATCCAAGGTAATTGAGTGTGTTCATGAGATTATTACAAGAGAAGGTCCTTTAACCAGCGTCTCTGCCAATTTCACGCATATGCTTGCTCACTTATTTGTCTTCTCTCATACGCAGCTTACATGTGTGATATTCTTGCTCTCCCAACACAGTAAGTCACAGTTTAAGATTACTTTAACCTGAAATTTAATTGGGAGTTTTATACTTGACAGGTGTTACGAATTGGCCAGTGGGAGTTAAGCAACGACATTCTGTTCAGCCTCGCCAGTCGTTGTCCGTTGCTGCAAGAATTTTCTATTCATGGCATGGAACCCGACGTGTTCATGAGTGACGATGCCTTTTTCAAGTGCTTTTTCGCCGGATTATCTCCAGAGGAAGTGCTGGAGTGTCACACCACAGGAGGTACTCCACCTGTGTCGTTCAGTAACCTGAAATATGTAGACGTTTTCTTTTGTAAACAAATGGAGAGATTCGTGTTGATGCTGACGTACTTTTATCCTTATGTTAGTTTTAATACCTTTGACATTCCCTCGGACTGCCAGAAATTAGCGGAACCCTTCTTGGAAGTGAGTGCTCAGATGCCCTTTTTGAGGCTGTGCGGTCGCACGCACGATATAATCTCTGACAAGTTCCAGTCCTGTGCAAGACATTCCTCATGCTTAAAAGAAATTCGCCTGCATGTCGACGACAAGTTTCCCGGGGCGGACAGTGACGTCGTTTATCATCAGCAGCTGCAGATAGCAAGTCACAAGCTGAAGACACTCATCGCTGATCATCCTTCCATCGACTCTCTCTCCCTCCGACCTCATATTGGGGTTGATTTAACGAAGGTGGTTTTATCCACCTTCAGTGTCAATGGAACCCTCCTAAGATGCTTGTACATTTCGTATGACTTCTCACCCTTATGTATCAATACTCTCTACCAGCTGGTGAATCTGTGTCCGCTACTGCAAAAGCTAATTCTTGATGTCAGTATTACTGCTAAAAATGTTTCTTCGAAATCTTTCAGGTAAGTTGATCTTTCAAACAGAGATTATTAATACTGAGTAAATTTGAATCAGGATTAGTCGGTTATTTATTAGGGAATATTAAATGCTCTGAGGGCGAACCCGAGTGAAAGAAAACTCACCACGATCGGCTGTCAGGTGTAGCATGGGCATCAAGGCTGCAGCTGACATCTAGAAGTTTGCGTGTCCTCTCAGGTGCGTGCCCTCCCGGCACCAAATGACTGCAGGAGGCTCTGCGGCCATATCTCACTCATACATCTTCACTTTCTCTACGGATCTCTCCTTACAAACTTTCTGCAGGAGATAAACTTGTTGATTTTAGCTTTAAGTAAAAAGAATAACGGAGCCCATTTTTGTTATGATTTAAATCAAGCAATTTATTTTGCTTTCCTGAATCTGTTCATGATTGGTTTTAGAGGCTGCTTCATGGCTCGAGCATTGGGCATCTAGGACAGTGATCATCAACCTGTTTCGCCCCAGCCACCCTTTTCACTATATTCGGGAGTCCCCCCTTCCCCATTCGGAGATTGTCGTGACTCATTAAGAGATTTTAAATAATTATAAAAGAATAAATGTGGGTAGGCAGAATTCCCATGCCGCCCTCCGGCGCGTGTCGTAAAAGGTTGTGGTGTTTTGCTTATCGCTCCCCGGGAGCAGATGGCATCTCAGATCCCTCCAACCGCTTGGGAGATTACGGGAGAAAGCTTTGATTCTGGGGTCTGTGATGTAGGACCCCGTCAACGTTACCACAATAATTGGGGCCGCGCCTTCTGTGAGGCTGTCCTGATGGTCAGCCAGGAAGTGAGAGTTCAATTGCAGCTTCGACCCCCACCAGGATTGCAAATCATGAGGGGTGGTCCCGGTCCAGGATTGCAGCCAGGTGGGGTGGTTCTGTTATATCCACTTGGGAATGACCCACCACTCGTCTCTATTTCCCTACAAGGTGGCTTGAGTTTAAAAAACACAGCCTTACCTCCCTATAAGGGGCGCGGCGATTTGCCTTCCTGACCGCCGTGCTTATGGGACCCAGCGCCCCATCCAGCCAGTCCCAGCTTAGCCTCTTCTCCTTCTTTCTGACTAGTGACGATACTGCCAACGGGACCTGCGATGTCTTGGGGGGGGGGGGATGGCCAACTGGAGGCTCCCCCTGAGATAGACATGGTCCTTGAGGAAACCCAGCCTCAGACGGTAGGACCTTGCATCGGGGAGAATCCTGGCTCGGCGCCAAGCACCGAACCCGAATCCGCCCCGATGCAAGGTCCTCCTCAAACGGCTGTGGCTTCCGAAGCAGTACAAGGAGGGGAGGGATCTCCTCCGACCGGTGCCCCCACGACTACCAGGACCTTCTCCATTTCAGAGAATGACCTGGCAGAGGCCGGTCCATCTGGCCTGGGAGCTTCTTCCGGCGGAGGTCAGAAGCGGGTTCATTCCCCGCCCTCCTCTCCAAAAAAGAAAAAGACTAAAAAGACTCGGGGCTCCTCTCCATCCGCGGGGGCTGCGGGGACGGATGGGTCTGCTGCCACTCTGGCAAGCGACCAAGCCAAGATCGGCACATCCGCACCCTCTCCTCCCCCGGTTGCGGAGCCCCTGACTAAGATTAACACCAAGAGTGCACAGGGCGGAGCCTCGATGACATCGGGGCCCCTCATTCAGAGGTTACCTGGTGTTTTCGAGCCCGCTGGCTTCAAACGCTTCCTCGATATTCGCTCCACTGATGGCACGATGTTGTCCAAAGGCAACATGATCCATCAGAGGAGAGGGTTAGCTAGTGCAATTGGTAGAGAGCCGAAGGTGACCCGGACGGGAGCCTTCTGGCGAACGCGGATAATCCCGCCGAGGCGGCCAAGATAAGTGCTCTTCGGACCCTTCATGGCACCCCGGTGAGTGTGACGCCGCACTCTACCATGAACTTTGTGAAAGGAGTAGTGTATGCGAGGGAACTCGTTGACTACTCCATTGAGGACATCACCCTAGAGCTGGCCGACCATGGGGCGGTCAAGGTCGAACGTGTGATGAGAAAACAGGGAGGGGCCTCGAGACCCACCCCTACACTCTTCGTCACGTTCGACTGTGACAAGCTCCCTGAGTCGGTGCGTGCCGGTTGGTATCGCTACCGCGTGAAGGCATTCGTGCCACTGCCGCGGCGGTGCTATTACTGTCACCGCTTCGGCCATACGAATCGCTCATGTAGACGTGCAAAGTCGGGGTCACCCGAAGTCTAGGTAAATTGCTCCAAGGGCGCACACGATAAGTCCAAATCGTGTGTGGCCAAGTGTGCTAATTGCGGAGAGCCGCACCCCGCTTCTTCGAAGCAATGTGGTGCATATCTCCTTGAGAAAGAAATCCTGGCCGTTTAGGCCCTGGATCGACTCTCATTCCGCGAGGCTAAGGACTTGGTCCTGGCGCGCCCGGCTCTGCCTGGGACGTCATATGCCTCAATAGTTAAAAAGGCACCCTCTGCTCCTGGCCCATCCAGGCCAACGAGCACGGTTGTTTCCGCGCCCATTCGGAGCCCTTCTGCGGGCTCTACCCAACCCGGAAGCTCCCCTGGTAAAGCTGGCGGCAAAAAGGGTTCATACCCAGTCCCGGTTAAAACCAGGGCTCCCCCCTCTTCCCCCAGCGTGACCGTTTCCCGTAAGGCGAAACGGCCACGCGCCTCCAACGAGTCGTTAGATTCACAGGAGGCAACACCCCTGAAGATGGTCGCTAGGCCATCTTTGGGGGTTCCTAAAGCTGTCCCCCGAAAGGAGGACAGCAACAAAGGAGCTTCGGCTTCTTCGCCCACGCCCCGAGGTGGAGCGAGTGGCTCGGAGACGGTGGTTCCTCGAAAAGAGGGCCCCCCGCCTCCGAAGCCGCAACGCCCGCCTAAGGTTTCGAGGCGGAGGGAGGAAAAGACTCGCATGGCGAGCCCAACCTCCCCCAATAAGCCCTCGAAGGCGACAGCGCCTTCAGCGCTTTGTCCGGCCAACAGCGCCCGGGGGTCTGCCCCCGGAAAGCGTACGGCCATTCCCGTGAGGGTCTTCTGTTCGAGAACGGCCCCCGCGTCTCCTCCGAGCTAGGCCTGGAGGGCATATTCCTTCAATGGAATTGCCGTGGACTCCGGGCCAACTGGGAGGAGCTGCGGAGGCTCGTCTCGTCCCGTTCCCCGTTAGCTATTTTTTTGCGGGAGTATATGCTAGGCGCGTGCCCCCTGCCTGCCCTCCCGGGGTATAAGGGTCTTGCGACCACACCACCGTGGGATGGCCAGGCTGGGAAAGGCGCGGTTTACACCCGGCAGGATGTCTCCGTTCTTCCTTTCTCTTTAGATACCTCCTTTCATGCTATGGCTGTGCAGCTGCACCTGGATAGGAGGTATACTATCATTTCTGCGTACATTCCACCGTCAGCTGACTTCGACGCGGGAGACTTCCGCCGCGTCGTGGCACGGTTACCGAGGCCCAATCTCTTGCTTGGAGATCTGAACGGCAGGCATCCTCTCTGGGGAGATTACTCCATAAATCCCAGGGGACAAGTCCTTGCCGATCTGATCGAAGAGCTTGAGATGGGTGTCCTAAACGTGGATGAGTTTACGCATCACTGTCCGAGAACCGCTTCATTTTCTTGCCTTGACCTGTCTTTGTGCTCTTCGGATGCACAGCCTGATTTTGATTGGGGGGGGTAGTCGATGACCTCCATGGTAGTGATCACTTTCTCATTCAAATATCCTTTTCAGGGCAACTGCCGCCTGAGAGACCACCTCGGTGGTGCTTGGCGCGGGCGCGGTGGCCTGCATTTTAGGAAATGACTGAATTCTCTATCACAGTCGAGGAGTTTAGGTCGGTAGATGAGGCGGTTGAGTTCTTCTCCGGCAACCTCATCGCCGTGGGCCTGACTACTATTCCTAGGACGTCTGGCCGTTTTGCACGCCGACCACTCCCATGGTGGTCGGCCGAGTGTGAGACGGCCCTCAAACAGAAGCGTTATGCCTACATGCGCTATAAGCGCCGCCCGAACGATTTTACTGTCGCTGAATTTCGTCGGGCTAGGGCTAGGTTTCGGTATATTTCGAAGAACGCCCGCCGCTCTTCTTGGCGGGCATACGTGTCTTCACTTAACGGGAAGACCCCTTTAGCTGAGGTGTGTAAGCGAGTCAAAAGGATTCGGGGCAAGTTCTCGCAGGACCCCCCTCCCGTTCTCCAGGAGAATGGGACCGCAATCTCGGACCCCGCGTCCGTGGCGGAATCCTTAGCGACCGCTTTTTCCGCATTCTCTAGCCGTGATGCTGCTCCGCCAGCATTCAATGCACGTCGTGATGTCGCGGAAGGCCGCCGGCTGGACTTTACCTCCAGAGGCGGAGAACCCTTCAACGACAAGTTTACTGTGAGTGAGTTGCGTTCCGCTCTCGCTTCGTGCGCGGACACCGCCCATGGTCCGGACGATGTCCCGTACGCCATGCTTCGACACCTGGGTGAGAGAGGCATGGCCTTTCTGTTAGATTTGTTCAACAGGATCTGGGTGGAAGGTCTTCTCCCAGACTCCTGGCGAATCGCTACTGTGCTCGCCTTTCGCAAACCGGGGAGAGATCACTCTACTCCGACCGGTTTGCGCCCAATCACTTTAACCTCTTGCGTGTGCAAGTTGATGGAGAAATTGGTAAATGTTAGACTAGCCTTTTTCCTGGACATTGGAGGCCATCTGTCTTCCGCAAGTTCCACTCCACGTTGGATGCTCTGCTCCGACTGGAAAATGCCTTCTGCGAGGCTTTCCTTCGTAGACAACACTACGCCACGGTGTTTTTCGATCTGGAGAAGGCCTATGATACCGCATGGCGATACGGTATCATGGAAACTCTCTACACGATGGGGGCGAGGGAACGCCTCCCAATGTTTATATCTGAATTTTTGTGAGATCGTCGATTCCGCGTACGGGTGGGGGGAGCCCTCTCCGGCCCAAAGGAGCAGGAAGAGGGTGTCCCGCAGGGAAGTGTCCTCAGTGTTACACTCTTTGCCCTGAGCATCAACGGCATCACCTCGGTGCTGCCGGAAGATGTTCTCGCTACGCTCTACGTGGACGACGTATCGATCTCTTTTAGCGCGGCCCAGATGCCAACTCTGGAGCGTCGACTCCAACAGGCATTGAACCGCGTCTCTCGCTATGCCGAAGCGCACAGGTTTCGGTTTTCTTTGGCCAAGACTAAGGTGGTGCACTTCTGCCAGATTTGTTTCTTAATGGGGTGCGCCTGGATGTGGTTGAGTCGCACCGTTTCCTTGGTCTTGTATTCCACCGACGCCTCACCTGGGAGGCTCATATTCGCATCCCTAGGGTCTCTTGTACCCGCGCCATGGACATTCTCCGCTCCGTGACGTTCAGCGCTTGGGGCGCTGATAGGGCTACTGCCTTACTTTTTTATCGATCCTTTGTTCGCTCGAAGCTCGACTACGGATGCGAGTTTTATGCATCCGCAGCCGAGCGTTTATTGTGGAAGATGTATTCGATCCACCAAACCGGCCTTCGCCTTGCGACCGGTGCCTTCCGCACTTTCCCCATTGAGAGCCTGTTGGTCGATTAGATCTGACGAACTCCTGCAAAGGGTGACAATGTTGATGACTTTTCTCTGGTAAGAAATCTTTTGTGTGTTGACTGGGACAGGAGCTGCCAAGTGTAGGCCATGAATGGTCTTTTGCACTCTCCTTCTTTTCTTATGTTCGTGGCTGAGGGTTGGGTCCGGAACTTGATGGGGGTCGGGGAATCTCCGCATCCCCTGGTTCGCGATATCCGTGACGCCACGGTTTTGGCGAGCCGGGCAGATGTCGAGATTATCTTCTGCTGTGTTCCTGGACATGCGGGAATTGCGGGGAATGAGCGCGCCGATGAGGGCGCCAAAGAGTCCGCGAGGACTCTGCGACCGGACCAGCGTTTCGCTCTTCCTCACACCGACTACATGGCAGGAATACGGGCAGCTCTTCGGACTGCTTGGCAAAGAAGATGGGAGACGGTCGAATGGAACTTAAAGTTGCGTGCCATTGCGCCGCGACTGTTCCCATGGACCTATCCCCCAATGCCGCGGCGTCTTCAGGTTGCTTTCTGTCGTCTCCGAATCGGACACACTCGTGTGACGCATCGCTATCTGGTGGAGCGCTCGCCTGCGCCCTATTGCAACGACTGCGTCGTCCCCCAGACTGTTCGGCACATTCTTGTCGAATGTCCCAGTCTGGGTGATCTTCGCGCACGACACCTGTCCCGGTACCGGGATGGGCGGGGTCGCTACCGCCTGTCCCTTGTACTCGGGACGAGTGCGTGCACTTTGACTGGTGGACTTGCTAACTTTTTGGGGGAGGCCGGCCTTCTCCCTTTTTTTTAACCAGGCTTAATTTTTGTTGTTGTTGTTTTTGTTGTTGTTGTTTTTGTTATTGTTTTGTTATTGTTATTTCTTTTTTGTTGTTCCCTGTTCCATTTTTTGAAGTAGCCTAGAACTAGGCTGTTTGTTTACGGCGACTTATGCCTAAGTCTGCAGTCGCCAGATAGCCCCTTAAATAAAAAAAAAAAAAATTGATGGGGGTCGGAGAGCCCCTGTGCTTCCAGGCCTTGCTTTCGAGCTGGGTCTCGGGATCCCAGTGATGGACCCACGTTTCATCACTTGTCACTATGCGTGACTCGAATCCCGCCGGGTCTTGGTTGTACAGGAGCAGCAGCTCCTCCGAACTTTGACGACGTTGAAGTCGATCATGGGGCGTGAGGTTTCTAGGGACCCAACGGGCAGAGACCTTGGTCATGGCCAAATTGTCGTGGATGATGTTGATAACACTTCCATGTGATATTCCAAGTTCTTGCTCGATTTCTTTGATCTTCACCCGTCGATTTTCTCCACACGGGCCACATTGTCCTCGTTGGTCACATCTGACTGGCGTCCTGGACGGGGGTCATCTTCAAGGGACTCACGACCATGGCGGAACTCTCTATTCCAGCGAGCAATGGTTGCATAGGAAGGGACGGTGTCGGTGTACACCGCAACTATGCGTTCATAGATATCTTTTGCATTCTTGCCTTCCTTGGTAAAAAATTTGATCACTGCGCGCTGCTCAACCTTCTACATTGTTGAAAAATTTGTGACTGACGATCTGCGATCAGCTACTGCTTCTTAAATAGACGAGGCAGGAGCGTGCTGCTGCAGGTCCTGACTTGTCATAACTTGTCCTAACACCCCCACAAACAGCCATCCCCCCTCCTCTCTTTTGCCCTGCCGATTCGCAAAACTTATTGACCGCCCCTCGTATGTGTATCCTTGCTTTGCTCCTAGTAAGCTACCATAATGTCGATTCCCTGAATGGTTCTCCATATGCTCTGTTATTTAACTTCCACGCTACCCTAAAAACTACTGTCCCTGAAATAGGCACCACATAAAATTAATTCCTGACTGCAAAATGCTATCAACATGAATGCTGTCGTTAATTAACTAACTTTTATAGGACCCCCCTGAGAGAGCATCCCACCCTTGAGACTCTAATTCTTCAAGACATCGACATGGAAAAAGACGACGAAGAAGAGGATGAGTCTCCTCACGGCCTTATTTTGAAGGATATTTTACAGAGTTCCCCAAATTTGAAGGTTCGTTACATGCAACTTACATTTAGGTCTTACTCGTACCTTAATCTCCTCACATTGATACTCCTGTTTTCTGCACCCAAGCATTCTCTAATAGTTGTAGTATCAGATGTATGCTACTGTAAATCAGGACCTGAAGTTTCTTAATTGCTAACTTTTTTCTCCTTCCCTTCATCCCCCTCTGTAGAATGCTACACTTGCTAACTGGAAAAGCGGCACGTCTTCCCGACCCGTGCCCGCAGTTAAGCACCCGTTAGCACGGCCCGGCCCCGCTGCCCACAATTATACACCATCCCTACCATGTTGTTTGCAGGACCTGCCGCTTTACATCTTCCACTCTGTCTACTTTCACCAATTTCCTATCTGAACAGCAGGAGGTGGGGGTACCTAGATTTACATCTGGTACCTGGAGGAAAGGCATGTTCTCCCCGCCGGAGTATCCATAAGGACAGGCTTGGCTCACTGAGTTGACTTAGACTCTGGGAAAGCTGATGTGGTCCGTCGATACAGCCCTTTTTTTAAGAATGTCCTCTCCTTTACCATTCCCCTTTTTCTTCCTCTATTTTGGTTGAGGAACTTGACTAGCTACCGCATGCCGCGTCAGGAGAAAAGCTTTCGAACTTCTAGGAACAATGCCCGTAGGTTACAAGAGACCATGCTTGAGGGGTCTTGGTCGTTGGCGCTCGAATAATGGGAAGATCGGTTTTGCCCCATTAACCCTTCTTTCCTGGTGCAATGTGACTCGAACCATTTTGAAGAGGTCCGGTTCTGGCCGTTAAAACTGCGTACCGAATATCTTTTCGAGACGCCAAGGAATTACTCGTGTTAGACCTGAGATTTGCTCCCCATCTCAAGTTAAAAAAAACACCATCTGCTCCTGGACCATACAGGCCTACGAGCGTGATTAGTGTCCTAAAAATAATAAATTCACTCATCACTCTCCACGAACCGTTTCATTTTCTTGCCTCCATCTATCCCTCCGCTCTCATTTCGCACCCTGATTTTTTTGTTTGGTAGGTAGTCGATGAGCTTCTTGGGAGCGATCACTTTTCCATCCAAACACCATCTGCACTGCTGCCGACTGTGAAACCAACTCCATGTTGCTTGCGGGTCCACTTATTCGAAACACACCCGCCGCTCTTCCTGGCGGGCTTACGTGTCTTCAGTTAACGGGAAGACCCTCTAGCAGGTGTGGAAGCGAGTCAAAAGATTCGGAGCAAGTTCTCGCAGGACCCCCCTCCCGTTCTCCAGGAGAATGGGACCACAATCTCGGAGCCTGCCTCCGTGGCGGAGTCCTTTGCGACCGATTTCTCGCATTCTCTAGCCGGGATGCTGTTCGGCCAGCATTCAATGCACGTCTTGATGTCGCTGAAGGCCGCCGACTGGACTTTACCTCCAGAGGCTGAGAACCCTTCAACCACAGGTTTACATTGAGCGAGTTGCGCTCCGCTCTCGCATCGTCGGTAGACAACGCCCCTGGCCCGGATAATGTTCCTTATGCCATGCTTCGATACTTGGGTAAGCGAGGTATGGCCTTTTTGTTAGATTTGTTCAACAGGATCTGGACCGTGGCCTCCCAGACTCCTGGCGAATCGCTACTGTGCTCGCTTTTCGCAAACCGGGAAGAGATCACTCCACCCTGGCAGATTTCCTCCCAATCTCTCTAACTTCCTGCGTCTGCAGGTTGATGAAGAAATTAGTAAATATTAGACTAGCCTTTTCCTGGACAGCGGAGGTCACCTGTGTTCTGCAGTCCTGCTTCTGCAAGTTTCATTGCACGTCGGATGCTCCAATTCCCAGGAGGCGGTCGTCTCCCACGCCGTATCCCATCTCGTTGAAGTCAGCGGGGCTCTACCAGGCGCTGCATCTGTCTTCACGGCCGAGCTGGTTGCAATACACAGCTCTGTCCCGGAGATAGTGCGTCGTGTCCGGTGCGGGGACCGGATTGTGATATTTAGCGCCTTGAGTGCTCCCAGGGCATTGAAATCCCAAACCCCTTGGTTCGTGGTATCCGTGAGGCCACGGTTCCCGCAAACCGTCGGATGTCAAGATTATCTTCTATTGGGTTCCTGGACATGTAGGAATGAGGGTGCTAAAGAGTCCGCGAGGACTGGGCAAGCCGACTAGCGTTTTCATCCCCCTCACAGTGACTACATGGCAGGAATCAGGCGGCTGCCTGGAAAAGAAGAGGAGAACTTAAAGTTGCATGCCATTGCGCCGCGAGCCTTCAGGTCGCTTTCTGATGTCTTTAAATTGGGCACACTCGCGAGACGCACCCCCATTTAATGGAACGCTCCCCTGCACCTTATTGCGACGACTGCATTGTTCCCCAGACTGTTCGGCACATTCCTGTTGAATGCGCTCACGTTACTTCGCCCGGTTCTGGGCCGAGATGGGTCGCTAACCTTTGTTCCTTCGTGTACACAGAGTTGTGTACTATCTAACTATTTGGAAGAGGCTGGAAGTCGCCAGAAAAGACCACTCATAATTTTTTTAAACAATCAGCCCCTTGAGGGAGCCTCCTCGCCTCTGGAGCCTTTTTTTTTAATTTTGTCTTTTCAGTGGCCATGCCCTGCTTGAAGGTCCCCAGAAGACATTTATAAAAAATATATATAATAATAATAATAATATCCGCCCACATTATTTTCAAGCTCACCCATCCCCCCTCCTCACTAATTTACCCATGCTCTTACATAAATTCTCTCTATTGCCTCATGCTTGTCTCACGCATGTTTAATAATCCTTTAACTGCATTCCTTTGTTTGAAAAGACCCTCTAGAACCATTGCTTGCTGATATATACCTTTTGCATTGCTCCAAATAATGTTTGTAATGAGAGAAAGACCAGGTCGACCGTGAAAGAGCCTGTATGAAAAAGATTGATAGGTGTTCTATGAGGCAATGTGTTAAGGGCACCCCTATCGCTTTGGGTTTAAATCCTTGATACAATGCTGCCTTTAAATTCTCCTGGCGATGATGATTAGTACTTCGGCGATCTCACATTGCAACTATTCCAGGTAAAATATTTTCCAGAATTTGGCGATGCAAACATGGGACAACTTTAATTCTGGCTTCCTGGAGACTCTTGGATCAAAGTCGGTGGAGCGATTGCAACTAACTCTCTCTGATGGATATCTTGGTCTTTGGATCTCCTCCTTGTTACCATTTTTCCCCAACATCAAGTTACTTTCACTGCAAGGTGGCTCTCGAGAGCTCTGGTCCGAGAGCCTGGAGTTACTTAGTCGTAAAGGATTCATTGTTACACAGAAGAAGCAGGAGTTTGCGAACGTGGTTCACTGGCCCGAGAAAAATTCCAACTCTGCTGAGTCGGTCTTCATTATAGTCATGTGAATTTACTTGAAGGCAGGCCTTTCCCCCGCTTATTTCTATGAGGCTCTTGATAAACTAGCACACAAAGAACTTGGATTTTTCTGCCATATCAACAGCAACGTTTGGGTGCATGTGCCACAGAAGTGTACGATTTTACAACTTACCGTGAATCATTTATGCAACTGATAAAAGTCGTTATTCAAATAATGGAGAGATTTTAACAACTCCATTGCCAAATTCTTCTATTTTCCTGTGTGCTAAACATGTTTTCATAAATTGCATTATTTTTACTCAATCTATTACAAAATACTTAGGATCAAAAGTACCCTAATTCCAAGTGGATTGTTGTATGATTTGTTGTAATCTTTATTTTGCTTGTACTTGATATTCAAGTGAATTAGAAAGGAGAAATAAAACGGCATTCGCGCTCTATGCAAGTTAGCGTTGACAAGGAATTTTATTTTTGAGGAAGTAGACAAGTAGGGGTTTTCCAAACAAGGGCATTTGCTGAAGAAGGGAGTGTGTTTACAAGAAAAAAAAAAAATAATTTGTTTTTAATTTCCTGTCTTAAACCAGACTCTATAATTATTGGATGTGGGTAAGTAGCGTCCTTCATGTCTCACATCGTGGACGAGATCCCCAGACCGGATGTGAATAGCGCCCAAGGCCGCGGCTGCTTCATAACATAACATAATTTAACATTACAAAAGCCACAAGGGCCTATCAAAGGTCATCCACATCTGTCAAACCCACCCACAAAATGCATCCATAGGATTGTGTCAGATCATCCATCTACAATATACAATTAGAACCATCCACAGAAATATGTCAAAAACAAAAAGCATCATCATCAACACTCATCAAAATCAATCATAATATACAATAAAAACTGCATCCACAGGAATGAGTTCAGAATACACCCCTCCCCCCCCGGTTAACCCTCTGTCCCCGTATAATCATCTAATATGCATTTTAAAACATTCAACTTAAGGACTGTATACTGTCTCAGATGGCAAACTATTCCAGTAATTTATCACTCTATTGGGGAAAAAATATTTTCTAACATCCAACCTACACCTCTGTTTTTCAATTTTTAAGTGGTGATTCCTAGTCCTATACTAGCTTCCAACTCAAATAACTTTCTAAAATCCAACTTATCCATCCCAGAACAGATTTTAAAAAGTTCAATCATATCTTTCCTCACACATCTCTTAAATGAGAACATATTTAGTACCCTCAGTCTATCTTCATATTCAAGATGCTTCAGGAAAGGTATTATTTTTGTTGCCCTCCTTTGTACTGACTCTAGCAGGTTGATGTCATGTCTAAAATGTGGTGACCATGCTTGTAACATAACATATTTCATGGATGACATAAGCCACAAGGGCCTATCAAAGGTCATCTGCATCTGTCAAAACCCACCCACAAAATGCATCAATAGGATTGTGTCAGATCATGCATCTACAATATATAATTCGAACCATACAAAGGAATGTGTCAAAAACAAAAAGTATCATCATCAAGACTTGTCAAAATCCAAATCAATCGTAATATACAATAATAAAAAACTGCGTCCACAGGAATGAGTCCAGAATACCCCCCAAAGTTAACCCTCCCTCCCCATATAATCATCTAATCTGCGTTTGAATACATTCAAGTTTGGACTGTCTACCATCTCAGATGGCAAACTATTCCAGTAGAATGTTTAGTTTCTACTCTATCTCCTCTGCATCTCTTTCCTTTCCCTGCCCCACTTTATACTCTTACATTTTCCTGCCACAACACGTCAACCCCAGCCGGGCTTAGATGGAGTCCATCCGATGCCTTATTCCCATAAAACCCATTCCAAATACTAATCCCGACTCCTCACACAGGCCTTTCACATACTCATTTAGTCCAATTGCGCGAGACAACCATTCCATCCCCACATCCAATCTCGGAAGCACACAAGAAAACAACGCCGTTCACTCTACTTTCACTTATCCTTTCAATTAACCTTTTGTACATCTCTCGTAACTAACATGAACCCACCTTTTTTACATCATTTACTCCCAAATGCGTAATCACAACAGACTATCATACCTCTCAGACACATCATTTACACCAGCACCCGGCAAACAAACTCTCACCCCCTTCCATTTAAGTATTTGCTTGCACTCAACTTCCTATCTAAATATCTTATCTGACAGTCACTCATCACAAGCACCTTAGTCATCCTACTAGTCCCGCTAGGCCTAGCATTACCCTCCCTCCTTTTCTCATTCAAACTACCACTTATTTCACTTTCTGCCACAACCACATTAGACAAATCACTTTCAACCTCTTCCTCTCTCAGGGCATCGAATGTTAGTCAACCGAACAGGTTCCATGTCCCCTCGAAGAAGCTTCTTAGGTTGTCCAGCTGCTCGTTGTTATCCTGGTTGATTACTGCCGCAGGGGTGAACGTGGTCCTCTAGGCCAGGGGTCGCCAAACTTTTTTCACAGTGGGCCAGATAACCATTTTGTTCAATACCATATATTGAATACACAAAAAATAAGACAACCAACATATTTATTTACCAATACACAAAAATAAAGACCAAACATATTTATTTAGCAAAAAGTTATCAAAGAAGGCGTCGTTAGCAATAAGATAGTATTATCACACCCAGTGCGCACATATCCGAGTCTCACAAACTAATTAGCAAAAAAGGTTAGTGAGATTTGTGAACCTTGCATTTAGCTTTTAAGATATCAATATTTGCTTTGTAATTGCTGCATCCACACTGCATCGGCGGGCCGGATGAACTGATCTCGCGGGCTGTAGTTTGGAGACTCCTGCTCTAGGCCAACATCGATGACCTCTCGTATGTCCGTGACGAGGGGACTCCTAACGTCCGGTTGTCCTACAACTGAGGAAGGATCTGTTGATGAAAAGAAAGAAAGCGAGGATACTGATTCCATTGAGGTTGACGAGAAGAGGTGTCCCATCGAGGCGATGGCCGAAAGAAGACCGAGCTGCCCGATGATGACAATGAAATGGAGATGACGTCCGAGTCTAGAGTCCCACTTGACGAAGGAAACCTAGGAGGTCTCCGAGGCGAAAGAGATTTGGAACTCTTCCGACTTCGTCGAACAAGGACTATCATCCAAACCGAGGCGTCGTCGGGAGCGAGTGACGTAAAGGCGCGTTCTCTCCAGTTCAGGCCTTCAGCGACGTCTTCGAGGGCCCGCTGTGTGGGGCGAATATCCCCGCGATTCCCGCGGGCATATAGGCTTCTGCTTCTCGTACCCACCTTAGCGAGGAGGGCGTGCGGGCCAACCCCTTGGCCCGTTCAGTGCGTTTTCGCTGATGGCAATACCCGTGTTGACGGCAGCCTGTTCTCGCGTCTCTGAGTGCCACGCCCCGATTATGTTGCCAGACGTTGTACTATAGACGGAGGCGAGAGTGTAAATGAAGGAATTCGTCCCTGGAGAGCTTTAGCGGAATCTGAAAAGACACAGGAGACCTATCTCCTCCCTGTCCCGCGTCTTAAAGACCGGGAGGTTAATATTGTTAGAGATTTCTTATTACATGTTTCCCATGTACAGTTGAGACGGCGTCCAACTCCGATGGGTAGAGTCCGGACGCAGGTGGCGTGGCGGGCAGAGGGGGCAACAGTCTACGAAGAGACCTAGAGATCTCAGGCGTGACTGGCTGTAGGATGTCGGTCTCGGGAGAGTAGGGTGGTGGTTCGTCCGTCAGGAGACCACAGGCGATCAGGTCCTCACCAGGCGGTCGGCCCGAGGGACCCCTGGCCTGGGGCTGCGAAACCGCCGACGGAGCAGACAGGAAGTAGCGTGACGATTCGGTAGTCGAATCCTGTGTAAACGACAAGGTTGGCAAAAAACCCCAAATTTTGAAAAAGCCCAATAAAACCCGGGGTTCTTCAAATCCCGGGTTTTTTTAAAAAAACAAACACTAGAAGCATTAGAATAACATAGAAAAAGAATAGCTATCTCTATTTTTATAATATTAATAATTACTTAGTTTAATAATTATATTAAGGTAAGAACAGATCACTGGTTGAGAATTTGGGGTACCCATGATAGCCATAACCTGTAGAAGGAGAGATGAATTATGAGTCAGTATCAGAGAAATAATCTTAATTTGATACATATTTGTTGAAATTATAAACAAATATGCATTTTGAATAAAATAATGATAAGTAGCATTCATTTCTTGAAAAAAAAACCCAAACCTAATAATTTGATACATATTTGTTGAAATTATAAACATAAATATGCATTTTGAATAAAATGATGCGTAGCAGTCATTTCTTGAAAAGTGTAATTAAAAAAAAAAATCAAATTTCACTGAAAAGCCAAAAAGAACGGGAATAAAACCCAGTTTTTTTTATTTGCCAACCCTGGTAGCCGATGCTGAAGACCAGATGATGATGCAGTCTGAAGAAGTTTGTACGTGCTCAGGAATAGTAGGAGGAACAACCCTGGATCGCGTCGCTCTGCTCATCGTAGGTAACCCTCGCGGGTGCCTACAATCTTCGAGAAGCGGAAGGAGGATGAGCGGATGTTAATATCTGGCGGAGTAATAATGGCGCGCTGTTCATTTGTTTATGGCGTGACGTCATAGCAGTGGCACCCTCGAGTGTGACGTCACAGCCGGTGGTGTAATGGCGGCTGGGTGCTCGCTCCGCAGCAGTCGTTCAGAGGTAAGCGTTCTTAACAGTGGTAGCAGAGCTTTTACGTCATGACATCTGTTATGGAAAGCATTAATACTAGTGCCTGTTTATCGAAATAGCCGCCTAAACTTGCCAATGATGGGTCCTATGACAGTTGGAAAAAAGATATTGGTATTTGGTGCGAACTTACTGAATTGTCCCAAACTAAACGTGCGTTAGCGATTCATCTTTCCTTCACTGGAAGGGCTAGGGTAGCCTCTTCAGAAATCAGCGTTGATGATTTAAAAAAGGATGACGGTGTCGAAATCTTGTTTGCGAAACAGGTGGACTGTTCTTACCCCCCAAAATGTCGTCGGCAATTTACAACTTTTTTGTAATTTGTACAATTTTCGTAGGTCGGAAAGCGTAAACATTTATCACTTTGTGAGCGATTTTGAGCACATGTATTTCAATTTTTTGCAGGAAGATATGAATCTTCCTGATACTGTTTATGTTGTTGGTGTCTTGTAAACTTCTTGAAAATGAAGTGCAGTTAGTCATGTCAGCCATCAATGAGGTTTCCTATACTGATCTGAAATCTACTCTAAAACGTGTTTTGGGGCATGAGATCGGCGCTTCGAGCACAACGACTATGATACCCGTTGTTAGTATCAAGAGTGAGCCAGTGTCTTGTGCTGTCAAACCCACTAGTGGTGAGGCATTATTTACTCGTGTTGGACGGCGTGGTTGAGTTTCTTTCCGTGATGGTCTGGAATCGCAGGCTCAGGGTACTACGAGTAGTGTGGACCGTGCGGTACCTGGACAAGAATCATACCCTTTGCAGTCACGAACTCGTAAGCTTAATCCTAAAGGATGTGATGGTCAAGTGTCTCAGTGGGCAGTTTGTGATTCTAAGTATCATTGGGCACGTCAGTATCCACACGTGTATGAGAACAATAATCATAGGGTCACTAAAGAAGATGATCAGACTGAAATTGTGCAATTATCAATGTGTATGGGTGATGTACACAACGAATCAAGGGAAACACAGCTGCTTTCATTGCTTGAAAGGATGCGCTATATTAGACCGGTTGTTTTGCTACAGTGTGTGGTAGTTTGTGGCTGCAGTGATACCTAAATTTCCTGTCCGAATACGACCAGTCATTGATTAGAGAGCAACCATCTGTTTCAACATTTACGTTTGGTGATGGCGCCTTTGTACTTTCATTGAAGAAATTAACCATTACTTGTTGGATTAATAACACGCGTGTGGAAATTACTACCGATGTTGTCAAGGCTAATATTCCGTTGCTGCTGAGCAAGAAGTCTATGAAAACTGCTGGCATGGTTTTGGATTTTGTGAACGACAGTGCGAAGATTGCCAAGAAATGGGTCTACTTCATCTGGACACTATGTACTACCAGGCTAACGTTCACGAGGTGATGTTAGCTTGTACTGATATTGATGTCAAGAAAGTTGCCTTGAAGCTACGCAAACAATTTGGACATCCCACAGCTGAAAAATTGATAAAACTTCTAAGAAATGCAAGTAGCAACAATTCTGATCTTGAACAGAAAATTAATGATTTATCAAGCGTTTGTGAGACATGTGTTAAATTTAAAAGACCTGTAACTAGACCAGTTGTATGTTTACCAATGGTGACGAGTTTTAACAAAAGTATTTCAATGGATTTGAAATTATGGTGGTCAATGTTACTTCTATGTGATAGTCGACATGTCTACCTGATTATGCACAGCAACAGTAATCAAAAAACAAAACTGATTCGACAATCATTAAAGGTCTGTTCATGTGCTGGATTAGTCTATTTGGTTCTCCCCAGAAGATCCTCACTGATAATGGGGGTGAATCTAATAATGATGAGATGAGAGCCCTTGGTGAATCATTCAATATACAGGTGATGACTACAGCAGCAGAGAGCCTGTGGAGTAATGGTACTTGTGAATGGTTCAATGCAGTCATTATTAATCTAGTAAATAAAATTATGGCTGATTCTCGTTGTGATCTGGAGACCATGCTTGACTGGGCAATTTCTGCACGTAATGCCTTTTTGAATAATTTAGGATTTTCTCCTAACCAACTAGTATCTGGTTTTAACCCTGCTATGCCTAATGTGCTTTGCAATAAACTTCCTGCACACGAACCGGTGACAACTTCCACTGTTGTAAGAAATAATTTGACTGCTGTTCACTGCCAGGCAGCAATTTTTGAAGATCGAGTTAAACGAGCGATTGAATAGAGCATTAAGAAACTATGTACGTACTACTGATGTGGAAAATCTAGGGTAATGGTGATGAAGTTTTCTATAAGCGTAATGACAATAACGAGTGGCACGGGCCCGGTATTGTGAGTGGACGCGAAGGAAAGCAGTTTTATAACATTATATAACAATTCAATGGATGACAAAATCCACAAGGGCCTATCAGAGGTCATCTGAGTGGCACACACCCTATAAACTGAATCTACAAATTGTGTCCGAACTGCTTACAAAGGCATCACCATTATGCCTTGTTGAAAACCAAACCATGCAGCTACTGCTTAAAAAAAGAATTCCCACCATGGCTTGTCAAATTCTAAATTATGCAGGGACTGCTTAAAAAGGCATCACCATCATGGCTTTTCAAAAAAAAGTAAAGCATGCAATACACGTATCAATAATATAATATGTACACAAATTGATATAACAATATGCAATTTACCTGAAATACCACTTTAAAACCATGATAACCAATCCTTTCCATATACTTATCTAACCTGCGCTTGAAAACTTAAATTTTGACTGCTTATTGTCTCCTATGGTGAACCAGTCCATTAATTTACTAATCTGTTGCTGAAAAAAATACTTCTTCACCTCTGTTTTTTAATTTTAAGTGGTGGCTCCTAGTCATATTACTACCTTGCAAGTTAAAGAACTTGCTAAAATCCAAGTTATCTACCCCATAACAAATTTTAAAAAGCCCAGTCATATCCCCTCACACACACCTTTCAAATGAGAACATATTTTGCACCCTCAACCTATTTACATGTTCAAGGTGCTTCATGGAAGGTATCATCTTTGTTGCCCTCATTTGCACTGACAGGTTGATATCATGTCTAAAATGTTGTGACCATGCTTGTATACACTACTCTAAATGTGGCCTGACATAAGAGTTGTATAGTTTAAGGATAACCTCCTTACTCTTGTAACTAACATTTCCTCTTAATGAAGCTCAACACTCCATTTTCTCTATTTTATTGCCTCAAAATTCTCCTTTTCATCCTCTACTGAATTCAGTCAATACCCATTGATTTCATGGCTAAATTCCCTAAGGTATCTATTCCCATCTCCACTTTTGTGCCCAACCTAATAACTTATTTAAATCACTCTGCCTTTAAAGTTAGCCTCAACTTTATTTGCTACAGCTGCCAATTTCGTGTCATCAGCATAATTTGACACTTTGCTATTTACACCCTCCCCAAGATCATTTATATAAACTAAGAAAAATAATTGGCCTAGAACTGATCCCTGGTATATGCCACTGATAACATCCCTCCACTGTGACCTCACCACTTTCTGTTTCCTGTCTTTCAGCCATTCAATGCAAGACATTCCATCCATTTTTAATTTGTGAACTAGTCTCCTATGTGTAACCTTATCAAAAGCTTTGCTAAAATCTCAGTAAATTACATCAACATTTTCTCCCTTATCTAATTGTTTATTTACATAATCCATAAATTCCAGTAGGTTTGTTAAATATGATTAACACTTCTAAACCCATGCTGAGCATCATTTATTAAACTATTTCTAGATGCTCAGAAATACCCTTCTTAACTACCTTCTCAAGAATTTTACAAACTAGAGATGTTAAACTAACGGGTCTAAAGTTATTTGGGTCTTCTTTACTTCCCTAAACATTGCCTCTATATTTGCTATTTTCCAATCATTAGGTAATCTTCCAAACTCTAGCGATGTAGTATACAGTGGGCCGCAGAACTTTACAGCCCACTGTTAGAAATACAAATTTATATACTTTTAGTTAACGCCAGTTAATGAAATTTACAAAGCATGTTGAACTTTATGTAATAAATGCAATGTAATGATCAGAAAAGCAATATGGTGAAGAGGAAAAATGAGGAAGAGGTCAAAAATGAATTTAGACCACCCCACATTCATATAAATAGGTTACATCTGCAAAATGTCTCATTAAAAACTAATCATCATTTGTTTCAAAATATCTAGAATATTATAATTTAAATGTGTAGTTTCTTTCATCATCCTGTAAGGCTACTACGTCATTCCTTACAAGATAGTCATATTGTCAACATCTTCATCATGGTGAAAAACAAACAAATCATTCAAGATCTTCATGAACACACACCCACCGCACCACTGAACTCCAGTTTGGGGTGTTTTTTTTTTTAACAACCTGCCTCACCCCCACCCTCACCATGCTGATGGGCTGCCTGGCCGCTGGGCGAAAGGAATGGTCTCTAATGGTGGCAGCTGGCTTTGCTGGCCCCGTATCCACCCCCTCGCAGAGCGGGCTACTGCGTGCAGTGATTAGGGTTTGTGTCCCGTGCAAATAATAGGGTCACCATGTCTAATGATGAAAATTTAATAAACACCCTTTTCACTTCCTGTTTACCACCGTTGGAGCTGCTCTCGGTTAGCTCCAATAAAGAAAAGCCCCCCTCCCCTGTGCTTTCTCAGGGGCCCCTCCAAACTTCTTTGACCAGAGAGGAGGCTTACGGGTGCAGAGGAGTTCCCCTCACCTCCTCTCTGGAGGCGCTCTTTCCAGCGACGGTCCTCCTTTTACCTTATCAGGGAACTGCATAGAAAGCACGCGGCGGCCCATAAATGACAGCTCCCGGTGGGAGCGGCTCGATAAGGCCAAACCCATGGGGGAGTGGGGCAAGGGATGGCAGGGCCCGTCGGCCCGTGCCCCCTAATGTCCTGCTTACGTTCGGGGTGCTGGCGTGCATCTCAAGTTTACAGTGGGTCACCTTGCGTGCCCACAACTCTTCCCTGACGGATGCCGCTTCGCCGGCATTAGACGAGACAAAAGAAAGCTCGAATGGGAGGGGGGATGGCCGCATGGATGCTCCTCTTGAGATGGACATGGTCCCAGGGGTGACCCAGCCCCAGATTGCAGGATCCTGTAAGGGGTTGAACCCTGGCTCGGTGCCATGCACCGAGCCCTTCCGGCGGAGGAGAGAAGCAGATTCATTCCCCACCCTCTTCTCCTAAAAAAAAACAACCCGAAAAAGACTCGGGGGGGGGGGGGGTCTCTCCCTCCACAGGAGCCATGGGGACGGACGGATCCGCTGCCGTTTTGCTAAGTGACCAAGCCGAGATCGGCACTTCCGGTGGGGAGTTCCAGACAAAGACCAAAATTGCAAGTGAGCAGAGTGGAGCCTCTCAATTACATTGTGGCCCGTCATTCAGAGATTACTGACGTTTTCGAGCTCGCTGGCTTCAATCGTGTAATAGTTATTCGCTCCTCTGATGGCAGCATGTTGGCCAAGGGCTACATGATACATAAGAGGACAGCACTAGCTAGTGTGATTGGTAGCGAGCCGAAGGTCATCCGTTCCTCGGAAGGAAGCCTTCTGGCGAATGCGTCGAATCCTTCTGAGACGGCCATGATTTAGTGCCCTTCGGACACTTGGTGGCACGCCGATGAGTGTGATGCCTCACTCAACCATAAACTTTGTGAAAGGTGTGGTTTATGCAACGGAACTCGTGAACTATTCCATAGATGCCATCACCTTAGAGCTGGCCGACCATGGGACGGTCAAGTTCGAACGTGTGATGAAAAAACCGGGAGGGCCCTGACGTTCGGCTATGCCAAGCTTCCTGAGGCGGTGCGTGCCGATTGGTATCGCTACCGAGTGAAGGCATTCGTGCCAATGCCGCAGACGTGCTATTCCTGTCACCGCTTCGGTCATACGAATCATTTGCGTAGACTTGCAAAGTCGGGGTTACCCGAACTCTGAAAGTTTTTCCAAGGCCGCACACGATAATCGAAATCATGTGTGGCCAAGTGTGTCAATTGCAGAGCGGTCACACCGCTTCTTTGAAGCAATGTGTTGCGTATCTCCTTGAGAATGATATCCTAGCCGTTCAGGCCCATGATCTTTTCTCATTTGTGAGGCTACAGACTTGGTATTGGCGCGCCCTGCGCTGCCTGGGACATCCTATACATCAATGTTAAGAAATACACCCTCTGCTCCTGACCCCTCCAGGCCTACAGGCACGGTAGTTTCCGCGCCATTCGGAAGCCTTTTGCGGGTTCTACCCATCCCAGGCGCTCCTTTGGTACAGTTAGCGGCACAAAGGGTTCCACCCAGCCCAGGCTAAAATCATGGCGCCCCCGCCTTCCTCCAGCGTGACCGTTTTTCCCCGCCTAGTCGTTAGACTCACAAGAAGCAACAGCCCTGATGTCGATCGTGAGGCCATCTTCTACGGTCCCTAAAACTGCCCCCCGAAAGGAGAGCACTAAAAGAGCTTCGGCTTAAACCCCCCACACCAAGTGCTAGGCTGGGTGACTCTAAGCCGATGGATCCCTCAAAGGAGGGACCCCCGCTTACCTAAGATTCGTGGCAGAGTGAGGAAAAGACTCGCATGGAGAACCCAACCTCACCCGATAAATCCTCGAAGGCGACAGCGCCTCCAGCGCATTGTCTGGCCAACAGTGCCCGGAGTTATGCCTTTGGGAAGCCTCCAGGTCTTCTCTTCAAAGTGTGCCCCAGGAGATGACTGGAAGGCATCTCCTTCAATGGAAATGCGCGGACTCAAGGCCAGCTGGGAGGATTAGAGAAGGCTCGTCTCGTGTTTTCCTTTAGCTATATTTTTCCGGGAGACCATGCTGGGCGCGTGTCCCCTGCCCACCTTCGCATGGTATAAGGGTTTTGCGAACCACCTACGTGGGATTGGGGCCGGACAAGAGGATATGCCATTTCCACCCGGCATATCTCCGTCCTTCTTAGCTTTGGATACCTCTTTTCAGGCAGTAGCTGTGTAGCGGCCGGCGTGTACGTCCAAAATAGGACACACGCGAGAGTCGCTACACACAAAGTACAGAGAGAGAGAAAAGTAAAGTTAGCGCCGTTTACAAGAATGTCACACGGTAGTAAACGGATTACACTTATCTCTGTTAGAGTTGATCCATGCAATCTTTGACAAACATAATAATCAAAGCAGAATCCAGAATAAACCGGTTAGCTATCACTGTTAAACAAATAGAAGCCAGGTCAGAAGCTGTCTCCATCGCAACATGCCACCACCCACAGAGAATTTTACCCAATAGTCGGAGTGCCTTTCTTATCAATATGTTCGGCAGTAGTCAATCAAAAGTCGAGTTATGTTAATACCCACAAATCAAAAGGTTGGTACTTAAGAGGAAGTGTGGCTTAGTGGGACGAAAAGAGAATATATCGCGTTATATATCGTTCAGTCCGATCTCTCGGATTCGCGTAATTCATCTTTGTATATAGTCTTGTACATAACGCAAACATGAAGGTGTAACTCATAAAGGCTTTATTCGTCCGGCCTCCTTTAGACTTTGCCCGCACTTGACCTCGAGCTTAATTTATGTCATAACTTAGAACTTAAAACTTAATTAAAGAACTTTTGTAAAGTGCAATAAGATCTAGTTCAATAATAATTCTAATTTTGCTTTGGTGACTTCAATATCCTGACGTTACTGAATCTTCCTGCTTCAAGGCCTTATTAATCAGAAAAACAGCCGTTGCGCAATTTTCCTCGTTAATCGCTATTCCTCGCGATTATGTAACTCCGTAAATACCGGTCTTCTACCCTAGTGTGGTCTATCCTCATCCTCCGGGTTATTTGAACCCGTCGCTAGAATAAGACCGCACCTCGGCTTAGGGCACCCCATAGCAACCAACAAATTACTCTCGTGGAAAGTAAGGAAGGGCACGCAAACTAACCGGGCAATCTGTTTCAACCGGAGTCCTTGCCAAAAGATTACGCGATAACTCGGTAATCTATCAACATTACTGGCAACCAGGGTCCCCCTTCCAAGGCTCTTGGGTTGTCCTCACGATTACCTTTCAAGAGCCCCCCGATAACTGGCGACCTTCAAGAGCCGCCCATAGCTGTGCCTGGTTATTGGCATACTGTTATTTCTGCGTATATTCGACCGCCAGCCAACTTCGACGCGGGGGACTTAAGTCTCGTCGTGGCACGGTTGCCGAGGCCCTTTCTCTTGTTCGGGGATCTGAATGGTAGTCACCCACTCTGGGGAAACTACTCGATCAATTCAGGGATCAGGCACTGGCCGACCAGCTGGAGATAGGTGTCCTAAATCTGGGTGAGTTTACACATCCCTGCCCGAGAACCGCTTCATTTTCCCGTCTTAATCTATCTTTGTGCTCTCCGGATGCACAGCCTGATTTTGGGTGGTGGGTAGTCGATTACCCCCATGGTAGTGATCACTTTCCCATTCAAATGTCATTTTGTGGAGCGCTGCCGTGACGTTCAGCTACTGTCTTACTTTTTTATCGATCCTTTGTTCATTCGAAGCTCGAATACGCATGCGACTTTTATGCATCCGCAGCCGACCGTGTATTGTGGAAGGTGGACTCGATCCACCACACCAGCCTTCGCCTGCCGACGGGTGGCTTACAGAGGTTCATAATTGAGAGCCTACTTTTTGATAAGAAGAAGATGCCACTCGCTCTGCGCCGTGCATTATTTGCCTGTACGTGCGAGCCCGGCGCCTCCCTCAGTCACCAATATCTCTCACTCGATCTGCAGTCGATCCCGACGGTGCCTATGCCGCCGGGACACGCCAGTCATACCCTAAGCCCTTTGAATTAAGGGCTAGGAAACTTCTTAGAGAGCTCGATATTACTCTCGGGCCGGAGGCGACCCTGGCTCTGCCCAGGACGGTACCACCTTTGACTATTTGTCGTCACGCCTCTGCTCCCGAAAGCTTCTACGGCGCCGGCCATTTGGGAGTACACTCCGTGTTAGACTGGCACCGCGCCAGTGTATACGGATGGCTCCAAGTACCAAGAGGTGATCGGTTTTCACGCCGTTTCTCTTCTGTTTGAAGTCAGCGGGGCTCTGTCAGTCGCGGCGTCTGTCTTCACGGCCGAGCTGGTTGCAATATACCGCTCGGTACGGGAGATAACGTGAGGTGCCCGGTTCGGAGATCGGACTGTGATTTATAGCAACCCAAAAAGCACCCGAGTGCTCTCGGCGCATTGGAATTGTAGGCCTCGTTCCATAAAATAGGTAAACCTCCTTCCCGCACCAAATTGCAGGATTTAATACGCCCAGCGAGGAACTCCGCAAATGGACGCTCGCTGGATTTATCAAATCCCAATTGTTGCTATGTGTGTAAATTCACGAAATAATATGCCAAGTCTAATAAATAAATAACCAAAGATAATTAGGAAATGAAACTATATATATGTTAAACTGTACAAATAGATCTGAGGCAAGCGGTCGTTAGAGTCACGCGGAAACCCACAAACATACAAAGACATCAAAACCTACCACCTGGACAAATGAGAGAGAGAGGGCTGGGGGGGAGGCTAGGAAGCCTATGTATAAGGTGTGTACATTTACATGATAAACTCTTATTTATATAATTTGATACTATTTTCGCGGCGAAATCTCTTATCGTCAACAGCTCTGTTTACTCGGGCTCCTCCTCAAGTATCCCTCTTGGATAATTCTTTCTCGAAACACAACCTGGGCAGCTTTATCAAACGCAGGTGTTCGACCATTCTTTGCTCCTCTTGGTCTGTCACGCTTGCTGCTTAAATATATGTAGATTTAGAAAACTCATTCTATTTCTAATACACAATTTTATCTATACATTTAATAGGGCATGCTTTGATTTAATCGGACCAATTCGCGTCCATTTGTGGAGGCATCTTTCGGGCCTATTTAATCCATCAATTTGGGGGTACCAGAAGCCTACCTATGCGTAATCCGACCCTTACAATATAACTGATGACTGCCTGGGCAGGTATGGAGGATTGTGATTCTATTATTATTTCTAATTTTTATTATTAACATATCACGATTAGATATATTTAAACGTAATCTTAGGCAATGAGTTATTGAGGCTTCCTCAACACCACTCACGATGGGATTATATAAAAAAAAAGAGATAATTTTTTTTAATGAGTAACTGATTCTGTGCGAGACAATATCGTGTTTCGAATGACGCCATAATTCTTGGGCGTATTATAGAGAAGCAATGCTTGCTTTGGCCAATTATTTTATCAGCTTTTGCATGTAACGAATATAACAGATTGCTAAACATCCACCATAGTTAGGCTAAGGGTAATTCAGATAAGGCTGCGTAACGAGTGTAGGCATGATGGAACAGTTGCCTTTCTATGTCACCGAGTAGGCTGGAAGCGCCAATCCTACAAATGAGGAAAAGATGTATTTTAAACTTCTGAAAATTCAACAAGCATTTTAAGTCATTGTAAAAAACAAAAAGAGTGTAATTGCGAATTATAGATATGAATGCTGAATGAGTATTCAATTAATACGTATGTTCGTTGGAAAAAGATATTTACTAATACATATAAAACGAGGAGAGTTGCTTTTGACGCATATACACCCTGTTCAGCGAGGCTTTTCATTGTGAACGGGGAAGGGAAAGTAGCAGGAGGACGAATGTGCAAGAATATCATGGGAGAATAAATCTAGTGGGGAAGAAGAGATTACAAGGAAAGAAAGTACTCTAGAAGACCTTACGGTCCATTCAAAGAGGGTGAAGATATTACAGAGAACAAGACAGCAACGGTCAGGATTAAACGTAAGTGCTCTGAGTAAGGGAAGGAAGAAAAAAGAAAGTGGCGACGAGGGATGGAGTACACGGAACAAAACGGGCACGTGGGACACGGAGAGTGGTACGGTAGGAGGTACAGGAGGGGAGATCGCAAGTCGTGAATAAACCTGGTGTGAGCCGAGCCAGGTGTAGGCGGGCTAAGCACCACCTCAGGGCGTCTCGATGTTTTCTTTTCTTTAAGGGCCAAGGGGACTCGAGAGGGACCCCTATAGCTCCCTTCGCGAGAGGTTAATCTGCATGCAATAGGGTTGTTGTCACTTCGGCAGCTCTTGCGTAAGCAAGGAGAGACTTCGAAATTTAGGCACAGACTCGCCGTAGGGAAACTGGAAGTGGGTAAGGGGTAAGTTCCTCTACCCCGAGACATAGAGGAGTTTGTAGGGAGGGGAAGGGGAAGGGGGGACACTTATTAGAACCGTCCATCTGGCGACTGCATACAAGGTGATAAGTCGCCGGAGGGAGGCTTGCCTCCACACGACGCGGGAGCATGCGACGATAAACAGAGTCGAATAAAATGCAAGAGGCTAGCATTTTCCAAGAAGTCAAATAGTCGACAAGTGTGTGTGTACGAACCCATCCCGAGTATAAGGGACAAGCGGGAGTGATCCGGCACTGGTAACGTGCGCGAAAATCACTCAGACTGGGACATTCAACAATAATGTGTTGAACAGTCTGGAAGACAACCCAATCGTCGCATTGAGGTGTAGAGGAGCGGTCTATCAAAGGGCGGTGTGTCCAATTCGCAGACTAGAGAAAGCAAGCCGTCTCTCTTCCTTCTTTGGCAAGGAGCCCGGAAGACTAACCTGATTCCTGGCATGTAGTCATTGTCAAGAAGAAGGAACGGTTGGGCTGGGCGCCGAGTCCCCGCGGACTCTTTGGCGCCCTTATTCACCGTAATGTCCAGGAACACAGCAGAATATGATCTCGACATCCGCAAAGCTCCCAGTAACTATGACGTCACGGATACCACGAACCAGGGGTGCAGTTTCGAATGCCCCGAAAGCACTCCGGGCGCGACGTGAGTCGCTAAAAGATCATAATTTGGTCTCCGAACCGGGCACGACGCGTTATCTCCCATACCAAGCGGAGTATTGCAATGAGGTCTGCGGTGAAGATGAGCATAGCGGCTGGTAGAGCA
This sequence comes from Ceratothoa steindachneri, assembly GCA_963969495.1. NCBI lineage: Eukaryota > Metazoa > Arthropoda > Malacostraca > Isopoda > Cymothoidae > Ceratothoa > Ceratothoa steindachneri. The sequence continues at coordinate 73,633,049 of OZ018320.1, forward strand.
CGCTGATTTCAAACAGAAGGGATATGGCGTGAAAGCCAAACATCTTCCGGCAACACCGAGGGAATAACGATGTTCATGGCAAAGAGTGTGAGACAGGATACTTCCCTGAGGCTAAGGGACACACTCTTTCTGCTCCAATGAGCCGGAGAGGGCTCCCCCAACCCGTAAGCAGAAATGAGGATAATCGCAGAAATTCATAAATAAAGATTGGGAGGAGTCTCATCGCCCACATCGTGTTGAGAGTTTCCGTGATACGATACAGCATAGGGCTTCTCCAGATCAAAAGACACCGATGCGTAGTGCTGTCTACGAAGGAAGGCCTCGAAGCCGGCATTTTCCAATCGGAGCAGAGAATCCGATATGGAGGGGAACTTGCGGAAACCGCACTGTGCATAAGACGTGGCCTCCGCTGTTCAGAAAAAAGGCTATCTAACACAACAATTTCTCCATCAACTTGCACATGCGGGAGGTTAGAGAGATTGGCCTGAATCGGCCGGGTAGAGTGATCTCTCCCCGGTTTGCCAGGACTCTGGGAGGATACACTCTGTCATGATCCTTTCAAATAAATCTAAAGAATGCGGGGGAGAAGGACTCCGCCACGGACACACGGTCCGAAATTCCGGGAGAAGGGGAGGCGGGTCCTGCTAGAAGTTGCCCCGAATCCTTTTAACTCGTTTCCACACCTCTACTAGAGGTGTCTTGCCGTTAAGTGAAGACACGTATAACTGCCAGGAAGAGGGGCGGGCATGTTTGGAAACATACCGGAACCTGGCCCTAGCTTGACGAAATTCACCGACAGTGAAAGAGGGTGGCCCTTATTGTGCATGTAGGCATAACGCTCCTGTTTGAGGGCTGTCTCATACTCTGTTGACCACCACGCAAGCAGTCAGCGTGCAAAACAGTCAGAAGTTCTAGGCCTCATCCACCAAACAACTTAAGGGGGACAGAGAATAGGTCATTTCCTGAAGTGCGGACAACGGCACCCTAGTCAAGCACCACCCAGGGGGTTCTTACAGGCGGCAGCGTTCCAGCAAATGATATGCGGATGGGAAAGTGATCACTACCCGGCACCCGAAATCAGGCTGTGCATCTGGAGAGCATAGGGATAGCTCAAGATAGGAAAATGAAGCGTAAACTTATCCAAATTTAGGACACCTATATCCAGCTCATCAAAGACCTGAGTATTAGAAACAGCCTTGGCAAATAAGCCAGGAAGCGGCGGAATGTACGTAGAAATAACAGTATACTTCCTATCCAGGTGAGCCTGCACTGATATGGCCAGGGCCACGCGCCCAGCATGGTATCGTGCAAAAAAATAATAATAGTTAACGGGAATGGGGAGGAGACGACCCCCCGAAACTCCTCCCAGTTGGCTCGGAGACCACGGGAATTCCATTGAACGAATATACCTTCCAGGCCTAGCTCGAAGAAAATGTGGGGGGAGAGTCTTCGAAGACAATGCCCCAACGGAAATGGCCGTACGCTTCCCGGAGGCAGTCGCCTTCGATAACTTATCGGGTGAGGTTTGGCTCGCTATGCGAGTCTTTTCCTCCCTCACCCTCGAAACCTTAGGAGGGCGGGGCTCTTTTGGTGTTGACCTCCTTTCCGGGGGCAACTTTAGAAACCCCAGAAAACCGCTTCACGACCACATCCAAGGGTTGTTGCCTTTTGTAAGTATAACGACTCAGTGGAGGAGCACGGCCGTTTCGCCTTCGGGAAATGGTCAGACTGGGGAAAGAGAATGGTAACCTGCTTTTAGCCGAGGCTGGGTGTGAACTCTTTGTCCCCAGCTCTACCAAGGGAGCACCCGGGATGAGAAGAACCGGGAGAAGAGTTCCGGATAGGCGCGGAAACGACCGTGCTCGTAGGCCTGGAAGGACAGGGAGGAGAGGGTGCCAATTTTAAAATTGAGGCAGCGCCAGGAACGACAGGACAAAGTCCTTAGCCTCACGAAATGAGAGACGATCCGTAGCCTGAACGGCCAGGATTTCCTTCTCCAGGAGATATGCGCCACAATGATTCGAAGAAGCGGGGTGCGGCTCTCCGCAATTGACACACGATTTGGATTATCGTGTGCAGCCTTGGAGCAACTTTCACAGATTTCGGGTAACCCCGACTTTGTACGTCGACAGGAGCGATTAGTATGGCCGAAGCGGTGGCAGTAATAGCACCTTCGCGGCAGTGGCACGAATGCCTTCACGCGGTAGCGGTACCAACCGGCGCACACCGACTCAGGGAGCTTGTCACAGTCGAACGTGACGAAGAGTGTAGGGGTGGGTCTTGAGGCTCCTCCCCGTTTTCTCATCACACGTTCGACCTTGACCGCCCCGTGGTCGTACAGCTTTAAGGTGTCTTCTAAGGAATAGTCCAAGAGTTCCCTTACATAAACTACTCCTTTCACGAAGTTCATGGTAGAGTGCGGCGTTATATTCACCGACGAGCTATCGATTATACGAAAAGTACTAATAATGGCCGCTTCCGAAAGGTTTGCCGCATTCGGCAGAAGGCTCCCGTTCGAGAGACGGGTCACCTTCGGCTTTCTACTAATCAACCTAGCTAATGCTCTCCTCTGATGGATCATATGGCCACTGTCGGGGGGGGGGGAGGCCCCTCCTCTCCTTGTGAGTCCTCGGGGAACCGAGCCGCCTGAGGAGAAGTTTGCACAGGGGCGGACTCTGATTCTGTGTTTAGGACCAAGGTCGGGTTCGACAGCAAGGGAGATCCTGCCATCTGGGGCGGGTCACCTCCAAAAACATGTCCAGCTCAGGAAAGCCGCCATTGGGGACGAGGACGATTATGGGATGCCTAATCAATGTGAAGTTTGGGGTTCGAATCGTTCCACCACGTCGACGCTTTTCGCTTTTTCGGCCGGTCGTTTTCCTTCCTTTCAAATTAAGTCATATATGGTCCAAAATGTCATCAACGAATTGTAAGGAGGGTTTGGGGAGGCGATTCACTACACCTAACCCATGGTCATTTTAAACAGATTCATGGGGTAATAAAAGAAAGTGGGTTCCCAACCAAATGCCTCGACCTATTTTATGCATAGGTGATCCCACATTTAGTCATCTTCCACGAAGGGCAAGTAATGGCATTCTTCACCCTGAATACCCACGACTCAACCGGGGTGGTGGTGGTGGGGGGGGGATAAACTGCAGGAACCCCAAAGTTTTTTGAAGAAAAGTTTGTATTAGTGGATCTAAAAATGTGTGGATTTACCATAAGTCAAAAGAATCCCCTGCAGCAAAAAAATAAAGCTCACCTGAATAAGCCATTACTCAGCCATTCATCACCAAGTTCTTCTTTAATAAGAATTAACCACGAAATAGAGTCTTTCGCAGTTCGAATACCACCAGCAGGCTTGAAACCAACCTGGAAATTGACAGCAAAAGCAAAAAGATGATTTTTTTATAGAATGGTTCTGGCGGTGTGTTGTATGACATTTGAAAGTGGGAGTCTGTCAAGGACTGTAAGAAATGCTGTAAAAGGCAAAAAGGTGAATGGAAAAACTAGAGGATAAGTTTTTTGAGGGTTTATAGGCGTATAATAGGAATGTATATTAGATGAGCAAGGTGGGTGTAAAGCGGGTAAGGGTGCGTTCATTTATATATTGCACTAAGGCAAAGTTAAAAACCATGATATGTGTAAAGTGTAAGCTGGGTTCATGTATGAATGAATGAATAGTGCCGAAAATAAATGCTGCAAAGCCCAAACGGACCAGCCCGCAGCCAAATTCAAGGACAGGTAATTTGCATGAGTGTTCTCAATAAAAATATAAACATCTGGAGAATATACAAAAATATTGCTATGAAATTAAGATCAATAGAATGGAAGTAAAGGAATTTAAAACCATCAAGGGGGGTAAAAGGATATAAAAATAAACTATTGAGAACTCTACAAAGGATAAAAACATAGGCTATAGATACAAGAACAGAGAATATAAAATCATGAAACAATATATTAAATTTTGGCTAAAAGATTAGATTCTTCTAAAAATTTAAAAATTCTATTCACACTAAAAGAGACATGAGTCTCAGACAAGATGCCCCGCAGAACCTGTTGGCGGCCATCCGCCCAGTAATGAAAGGAAAGACCCTCCTCCCAAGATTTTTCAAAAGGGGACACTCGGCAAAGATGTGAAGGATGGACAGCTGCACCCCGCACAGGATGCACAAAGGTGGGGGCTGCCCATTCATCAAGTGCCCATGAGTGAGGCAGCAATGACCTATCTTCAGTCGGCACAAAATAACCTCCAGTCTATGTGGTCTCATAGTACGTGGCCATGGGAGGACTGAAGGTTTTATGGAATGGAGCTTGGTGGGAGGAAGCTCATCCCACATCTTCTGCCATAAGCCGACTACATATTCGGTGATGAGGGGATAGACATCACAGAGTGGGACTGGGGCTGATGGGGATGTCCCCAATGATGCCGCCTCCTTGGCCGCAGCATCCGCCCTTTCATTACTTGGGATGCCCACGTGACTGGGTACCCAGCAAAAATAAATCTTATGAATAGGAGAAAGATAAAAAAGCCACCGCTGGATCTTGGAAACCAGCGAATGGCTAGAACCAAAAGCACCCAGTGCCTCCAGAGATCTAAGGGAGTCAGAGAAAATGGGTTCATGTATTGGGAGATGCCTGGAGAGGCCAATAGGAGAGGGTGCCTTTTTATAAATTGAGGCATAATACGTCCCAGGCAGCACCCGTCGAGACAGGAGCAAGTCCTTAGCCTCACGAAATGAGAGACGATGCGTAGCCTGAACGGCCATGATTTCCTTCTCTAGGAAGGACGCACCACATTGCTTTGAAGAAGCGTGGTGCGGCTTTCCGCAATTGACACACTTGGCCATACACGATAGAGATATATCGTATATTTCCTTGGAGCAACTTACACAGACCGGATAAACCAGACTTTGCACGTCTACACGGTCGATTCCTATGGCGGAATCAGTGGTAGTGGCACGAATGGCTTCACCTGGTAGCGATATCAACCGGCACGAACGTGACGAATATTGTAGGAATGGGTCTCGAGGCCCCTACCTGTTTTCTCAACACACGTTCGACCTTGAGCGGCCGTGGTTGGTTAGCTGTACGGTGTCTGGTATGGAGTAGTTCACGAGTTCCTTTACATAAACCACTCCTTTCACGAAGTTGGTAGAGTGTGGCGTCACAATACAAAGTGAGACATTAATCGTGACCGCCTCGGAAGGGCACGAGGCATTCGAAAGAGGCTTCCGTCCGAGAAAAGGGGTCACCTTCAGCTCTCTACCAATCAAGCTAGCTAGTGCCCTCTGATTATTCATTTTGCCTTTGGCCAACATGCTGGCATCAGTAGAGCAAATGACCAAAAAGCGTTTGAAGCCCGCGGGCTCTAAATGCCATGAACTCTCTAAATGAGGGGCGGCGACGTAATCAAGGCTCCGCTCAGCGCATTTGTCTTAGACTGTGCCGCCTAACCGCGAGGGCGCCTCGAGGCAGGACGTGCGGATATTCATATTGTGTAATATTAATGTAGACTGTTTAAAAAAAATTTAGGACCTCATCTGGCGACTGCCTAGTAGGGAAAAAGCTCACCACAATCACAACATAGCCTACTACTAGGCTAGATTAAAAAACAAATAACAATTGACAACAATAAATAAAGAGGACAAAGGCTAAAAAAAAAAAAGCAAAAGGGCAGCAAGAAGGAAGCACGCTTCGGCATCGGGGGTAGGCCGCCTCTCTCTGGCGATGAAACATGCGACCTACAACAAACAGTCAAATAAAGTGGAAGCGGCCAGCCTCCTCAAAAAGTCATATAGTTCGCAAGTCTGTGTGCACGAACCAGTTGCAAGTACAAGGGACAAGCAATAGCGACCCCGCTCGTGCTGGTACCGTGGCTAAGATCACCAAGACGAGGACATTCAACAAAAATGTGCCGAACAGTTTGGGGTACAACGCAGTCTTGAGAAAAATCGCAGGCGAGAGCTCCATCAAATGGCAGTGCGTCCCACCAGTGTCTCCAGGTCGGAGAGGACAGAAAGCAACCTGAAGCCGTCGCGGCATTGGGGCGTAGGACGTAGGACCAAGGAAACAATCGCGGCACAATGGCAGGCAACTTTAAGTTCCCCTCCAGCATCTCTCATCTTCTTTGCCAAGGAGACCGGAGAGCTGCCCGTATTCCTGCAATGTAATCGTTGTGAGGAAAAGCGAAACGCTGGTCTGGTCAGCCAGTCCACACGAACTCTTTGGCACCTTCATCGGCGCGGTCAGTCCCCGCAATTCCTACATGTCCAGGAATCCAGCAGAAGATAATCTCGACATCCGTCCGGCTCGTTAGAACTATGGGTTCACGGATATCGCGAACCAAGGGAGGAAGAGATTCCAATGCCCTGCGAGGACTCAGGGCGCTTTGTGATTTGCTATAAATCACAATCTGATCTCTAAACCAGGCACGTCGCGTTATCTCTCGTACCAAGCGGTGTATTGCAACCAGCTCGCCCGTGGAGACAGACCCAACGCCTGGCAGAGTCCCGCTGACTTCAAACAGAGGAGATACTGCGTGAAAACCGATCCCCTCTTATGACTTGGAGCCATCCGTATATACTGGCACGGTTCCAGCGTGACACGAAGTGTGCTCCAAAAAGGTCGAACACAATACTTCCGGCGCTGCAGAAGCTTTGGGAGCTGAGGCGTGGCGACAAATAGCCAAATGTGGTACCCTCCAGGGTGGCGTCCTGGGCAGAAACCGGGGGCGCCACAGGCCCGAGAGCTATATCTAGCTCTCGAAAGAGTTTCCTGGCCCTAAACCCAAAGGGCTTAGGGTATGACTGGCGTCTCTCGGCGGCATAGGCACCATCGAGATCAGCTGCGGATGCAGTGAGAGCTGTTGGCGACTGAGGGAGGCGCCGGGCTCGCGCGTACAGGCGAGTGATGCACTGCACGCGGCGCAGAGCGAGTGGCATCTCCCCAGCATCGACCAACAGGCTCTCAATGGGGGAAGTGCGGAAGGCACCGGTCGCAAGGCGAAGGCCGGTGTGGTGGATCGAGTCCACCTTCTGCAGTACACGCTCGGCTGCGGATGCATAAAACTCCCATCCGTAGTCGAGCTTCGAACAAGCAAAAGATCGATAAAAAAGGCAGTAGCCCTATCAGCGCCCCAAGTGCTGAACGTCACGGAACGGAGAATATCCATGGCGCGGGTACAAGAGACCCTAAGGCTGCGAATATGAGCCTCCCAGGTGAGGCGTCGGTGAAATACAAGACCAAGGAAACGGTGCAATTCAACCACTTCCAGGCGTACCCCATTAAGAAACAAGTCTGGGTCAAGGTGGAGCCGTGGCTGGCGGCAGAAGTACACCACCTTAGTCTTGGCCAAGGAAAACCGAAACCTGTGCGCTTCGGCATAGCGAGAGACGCGGCTTAATGCCTGTTGGAGTCGACGCTCCAGAGTTGACATCTGGGGCAGGCCAAAAGAGATCGAAAGGTTGTCCACGTAGAGCGTAGCGAGAACCTCTTCCGGCAGCACCGAGGTGATGCCGTTGATGCTCAAGGCAAAGAGTGTGACACTGAGGACACTTCCATGCGGGACACCCTCTTCCTGCTTCTTTGGGCAGGAGAGGGCTCTCCCCCAACCATACGCGGAATCGACGATCTTGCAAAAATTCCGATATAAAGATTGGGAGGCGTCCCATCATCTCCATGATACCGTATCGCCATGCGGTATCATAGGCCTTCTCCAGATCGAAAAACACCGTGGCGTAGTGCTGTCTACGAAGGAAGGCCTCGCAGACGGCATTTTCCAGTCGGAGCAGAGCATCCGACGTGGAGTGGAACTTGCGGAAGCCGCACTGTGCACAGACAGATGGCCTCCGCTGTCCAGAAAAAAGATTAATCTAACATTTACCAATTTCTCCATCAACTTGCACACGCAAGAGGTTAGAGAGATTGGGCGGAAACCAGCCGGAGTAGAGTGATCTCTCCCTGGTTTGCGAAAGGCGAGCACAGTAGCGATTCGCCAGGAATCTGGGAGGAGACCCTCCACCCAGATCCTGTTGAACAAATCTAAAAGAAAGGCCATGCCTCGCTCACCCAGGTGTCAAAGCATGGCGTACGGGACATCATCCGGATCATGGGCGGTGTACGCGCACGAAGCAAGAGCGGAACGAAACTCACTCAGTGTAAACCTGTCGTAGAAAGGTTCTCCGCCTCTGGAGGTAAAGTCCAGTCGGCGGCCTTCCGCGACATCACGACGTGCATTGAATGCTGGCGGAGCAGCATCCCAGCTAGAGAATGCGGAGAAAGCGGTCGCGAAGGATTCCGCCACGGACGCGGGGTCCGAGATTGCGGTTCCATTTTCCTGGAGAACGGGAGGGGGGTCCTGTGAGAACTTGCCCCGAATCCTTTTGACTCGCTTCCAGACCTCAGCCAGAGGGGTCTTCCTGTTAAGTGAAGACAAGTATGCCCGCCAAGAAGAGCGGTGGGCGTGCTTCGAAATATACCGGAACCTAGCCCTAGCCCGACGAAGTTCACAGACAGTGAAATCGTTCGGGCGGCACTAATAGCACATGTAGGCATAACGCTTCTGTTTGAGGGCCGTCTCACACTCAGCCGACCACCACGGGAGTGGTCGGCGTGCGAAACGGCCAGACGTTCTGGGAGTAATAGTCAGGCCCGCGGCGATGAGGTTGTCGGAGAAGAACTCAACGTCCTCATCTACCGACCTAAACTCCTCGACTAAGATAGAGAATTCAGTCATTTCCTGAAATGTAGGCCACCGCACCCGCGCCAAGCACGCTCTCAGGCGGCAGCCGCCCAGAAAATATTTGAATGAGAAAGTGAAAGGGTAGGGAGCCCTGTTTTTAGCCGGGGCTGGGTGTGAATCCTTCATAACGCAAGCTCTACCCGGGAAGCACCCGGGGTGGGTAGAACTCGAATAAGGATTCCGAATGGGCGAGGAGACGACCATACTTGTAGGCCTGTATGGGCCAGGCGAAAAAGCATAAGACGTCCCTGGCAGCGCTAGGCGCGCTAGGACCAAGTCCTTAGCATCGCGAAATGAGGACGATCCTGGGCCTGAACGGCCAGATTTTCATCTTAAAGAAATACGCTGTACATTGCTTCCTAGAAGCGGGGTGCTGCTCTCCCCAATTGACACATTTGGCCACACACGATTTGGAATTATCGTGTGCGGCTTTGAAGTAACTTACATAGACTTCGGGTAACCACGACTTTGCACGTCTACAAGAGCGATTAACATGGACGAATCGGTGACAGTTGCAGCACCTCCGCGGTGGTGGCACGAATGCCTTCACGCGGTAGCGATACCAACAAGTACGCAGCGACTCAGGTTGCTTGTCACTCTCGAACGTGACAAAGAGTGTAGGGGTGGGTCTCGAGGCCCTTCCCTGTTTTCTCATCACACGTTCGACTTTGAACACTCCGTGGTCAACCAGCTCTAAGGTGATGTCATTTATGGAGTAGTCCACGAGTTCCCTCGCATAAAACACTCCTTTCACGAAGTTCATGATAGAGTTCGGCGGAAAGACGCCGGCGTGCCATCAAGTGTCCTAAGGGCACTAATCATGGCCTCCTCACAGGGATTCGACGCATTTGCCAGAAGAAACGGGTCACCTTCGGCATTCTACCAATCATGCTAGCTAGAGCTTTCCTCTAATGGATCATGTTGACCTTGGCCTACATGCTGGCATCAGTGGAGCGAATAACGAGGAAGCGTTTGAAGCCAGTAGGCTCGAAAAGGCCAGGTAACCTCTGAATGAGGAGCCCCGACATAGTCAAGGCTCTGCTCTGCCCACTGCAATTTTCGTGTTTGTCAGAAACTCCCTACCCGGGCGACCACCGGGGGCGGACGTGCCGATCTTGGCTTGGTCACTTACCCAAACGGCAGCGGAACCGTCCGTCCCCGTGGCTACCGCGGAGTGAGTGGAGCCCTTGAGTCTTTTTTGTCTTACGATTTTTCTTTTCTTTTTAAGAAGGTGGGGAATGAACCCGCTTTTCTACTCCACCGGAAGGATCGGCCTCAGCAAGACACTTCTCTGAAATGGAGAAAGTCTTGGCTGTCACAGGGACACCAGCTGGGGGAGGAGATCCTTCCTCTCCTTGTGAGGCCTCGGGGACCCAATCCGTCTGAGTAGCAGCTTGCACAAGGGCGGACTCGGGTTCCGTGCTTGGCACTGAGCCAGGTTCGACCCCATGGAAGATCCTACCGTCTGGAGCTGGGTCACATAAGGGACCAATGTCCATCTCAGGGGGGGGACTCCAAGTGGCCATCCCCCCAAAGACATCACGGATCCCATTCGAGGTTCCTTTTTTTTTGTCCAATTCTGGCGAACCGGCATCTGTCAGGAAAGAGGGGGGCGGAGGGAGGTACCCCGACCCCCTAAAAACTTGTCATGCATGCCATTAGGGGGCAAGGACCGATGGGCCATTTTATCCTTTGTTCCTCTAAGGGGGTTAGCTCTATCGAGCCGCTCCCACCACGAGCGTTCAATTATGGGCCGCTTGCCTGCTCTCTTGACAGCCTCCTGGGACAGCAAAAGAATGACTGCAGCTGTAGAAGAGAAGTCGCCCAAGGGCGCCTCCATAGAATGGGGTGAGGAGGGGGGTCCCATCCTACACCCGTACGTCTAGGAGTGGAGTAGGCCTCCTCTTCGGTAAAAGAAGTTTGGAGGAGGTTCTCCTGAGAAAGCACAAAGGAGGGGGGGCTCCTTTTCAACCGTGGAGCTCCCCGAGGGCGGCTCCGATGGTGGTAAAGCGGAAGTGGAGATTGTTTGTTTATTTTGGTTCACATCATCGGGCATGGTGACGCTCTTAGTATCACGGGACGCAAATGCTAATCACCCCACGCAGTAGCCCGTTCTGCGATGGGTGAATACTGGGCAGGCAAAGCAAGCTGCCACCATTTGGGACCACTCCTCCCGCCCAGTGGCCAGGCAGCCCTTCGGCATAGCGACTCCACCTTGGACTGGGTGTAAAATTTATAGATCTTGAATGGAGAGAGAAAAGCTATGTGAGGAAGGTGTGGGTGGGAATGAATCAGGTTGTTAAAAACCCATCACCCAAAACCGGAGCTCAAGGATGAGGGGACGTTGTCCCCTCCACCCTATCCAGGATGGTTTGGTGAGAGGAAGCTGTTTAGCCTCTACCCTGTGAAATTAGAGGCCGAACAGAGAAAGTTCTGGGAGAAGTTGTAGAGTAAGAAGACAGGATGTCAGAAGAAGGACGAGGCGCTGAGTCCACGCCGGCTAGGAAAGCAAATCGCCGTGCCCCTTACGGGGTAATGTAGACGGCACCCAAATGCAATAACTAATCTTAAATAGGCTTTTCAACAGTAACTAATTGGAGGTCGTAATTTAAGTTATGAAGCTGATATGATTTTAACAGCTCACATGACTCAGGGTGCCTTAATATCACTAAAGTTGCTACTCTGAATATAGATATGAAGAAAGTTATGTATTTTCAAAGTCAAAAGTATCTGAGAATAATAAAATCCCCCCCCCCCCCTGACATGGCCACAACGATGAGTAGACTAGCTAAGAAAGAACAAAAAAAAAAATCCCGGGCCAATAACCTTTGAACCCTGGCCATCTTAAATGACCACAACTTTACCTTAAAGCCTGTCCGTTCGCGGTAATCTCTGATGGCTCGACACATGACAATCCCGACAGGAAGGGTCGCATTAACTCCTTCTTTACCCGTTGAAGTCTTGATAAAATCCGCCCCAGCCATCATCGCTACCAAGGATGCCCTGGCAACTGTGGTCAAAGATCCAAGCTCCCCCACAGCTAAAATTGCTTTCATATGAGCGACTCCACAGGCTGCTCTCATTAGAGAAAGCTCATGGTAAACACCTGCAAATAAAAGCAAGGAATAAACGAAAATCAGGAAACCCTTTAAGAAATTGAAAAAAAAATGAATGTGATATAAGCTAATATGATTTTTTTTTAGGAGCCCATCAGGCGACTGCACACTAGGGCAAAGGTTGCCATAATTACGCTACAGCCTAATACTAGGCTAGATTAAAAAACAAGTAAGAACATCCCCCTTTCCCCCCAAAAAAACAAGAAAAGATAAAACAAAAACAAAGGCTAAAAAACAAGATAGCAAAAAAAGCAACAACAAGGAAGCGCGTTCAGGCATCGGGGGTAAGCCCGCCTCCCCTTGCGCAGGAACATGCGACCTACAACAAAGTCAAATAAAAGGGAGGAAGCGAGCTAATAGGAGACTACCACATATCACTTAAGTATTGCAAAGGCAAACCAAAACAAATCCTTGAGTGATTTTTAACAAGACATAAAAATAGGACTGATAAGTGATTGTTAAAGTGCTCAATAAGAGGACTTGGATGCCAACATAATTTTCTAAGCTATTCTAACATGACTAATGGAAAAATATTGAGATAACGATAAATAAAATCAATGAAAATAAAAAGGAGAAAAATACAATCACGAACAATGACAACAAACCTCCTCAACTATATTCCTGGGGCCAAACAGCAGATTACTTCAAACTTGCAGACATAGGGAAAAGGGGCCCTACTTGGTATCTAGTTTTTACTCTTTTTTTTTTCATCCTATGGTTTTGACACATCCGTGAATGGTCATTGGGTACATGTTGATGATGAGCTTGAATCCCTATTTTCTACTATTCTGTAATGTAATATCAATGTGTCAATCATCGATCTACTTCAACAAACTAGCTAGTTAACAATTTTACAGATCTATTGAATTTTTAAGAGCATTGCATTCTTCTAACCTTATTTCTCTGTGAAGTACATTTAGTTCCCTTTAGTTTGTGCTTAAGAACAAAATCAACAAAAGTATATGGATTGAGGGAATACAATAGCCTTCAATTTGCCGGATGAATGAGCTACTTTGAACATTTCTTTTCAGAATGAAAAAATAATTTAGGTCGAGTTTTACTACAGAACTGCACTCTTTTGAGACTTTTTATTTCATAGAGGGGGCATACGGCTAAATGTGGGAGCAAATCCACGCAAAGTCTGCCCAAATCGTGACTTCATCCGGCGAATAACCACACATGATGCGGCACGACTTCGTTCGCATGGGAAGTGGTGTGATCACTCTGCTACGCCGAAGCCCAATCATAAATTTCATTAAAGAGAAATCAGGAATGACTCCACAACACGAGTAGTTATATTCCAAGATGTTCAGGGATGGTAAAGGGAGGGGCAAGATAGGATTCGAGACTGTTTTCAATTAGTGGAGGTTGCAACAGGGAAGTGTCACGGTTTATTCTAATTTTGTATTCATGTAGACAAAAGCGGGGTCTGGCTCCAAGCCGAGGTGTCCCCGCCATCTAGGGCGGGGACACATTAGTCGTGGCAAGGCCCAGGGGACGATGAGGCCTCTTACATGTCTAAGAAGATGCAACTCTACAAAAGGGGGTAAGAGGAACCCCCGAAAACTCATGAATAAGGGAGAGGGAGAAACGCCCTCTCCGCTAGAAGTCTTGGAGGGGGCAATGAGGAAGCACACTGGTGGGTGGGCACCTCCGTCACAGAGATGGAGCTGCTCGGGGGCGGCTCCGAAGATGGGAAAGAGGAAACTCCCTTTGCCGCAATCCAAAAGTTGTTTTTTTTTATAATTTTAGGAGCCCATCTGGCGACTACCTACTTGGGCATAAGTCGCTGTACTCACTACAGCCTACGACTAAGCTATATTAAAAGAACAAATAGCAAGTAAATAAAAAATAACAAGGACAAAAAAATCATAGGTTAAAAACAAAAGAAAGCAAAAAGGTAACAAGGAATCGCGCTACAGCGTCGATGGTAGACCCACCTCCCCCCGGCGCAGGAGCATGCGACCCAAACAAAAGGTCAAATAAAGTGGAGCTACTCCAAAAAGTCGTTTAGTCCACGAGTCGATGTGCACGAACCCATCCCGAGTACAAGGGATAAGCGGTAGCGACCCCGCTCGTCCCGGTACCCGTAACGTGCGCGAAGATCACCCAGAATGGGACATTCAACTAGAATGTGCCAAACAGTCTGTGGGACAACGCAGTCTTCATGGTAGGGCGCTGGCGAGAGCTCCATCAAATGGCGGTGCGTCCCGAGAGTGTATCCAATTCTGAGATGACAGAAAGCAACCTGAAGCCGTCGCAGCATTGTCGGGGTAGGTTCATGGGAACAGTCGCGGCGCAATGGCACGCAACTTTAAGTTCCGATCAACCGTCTTCCATCTTCTTAGTGGAAGATAGACTCAATCCACTACACCGGTCTCAGCCTTCCGCACGTCCCCCATTGAGAGCCTAGTTGTCGATGCCTGGGAGATGCCACTCGCTCTGCGCCGTACACAGTACATTATGCGACTGTACACGCGAGCCTCGCGCCTCCCTCAGTCGCCAATGGATCTCACTGCATCTGCTGCCGATCTCAACGATGCCTATGCCTGTCGCCGAAAGATGCCAGTCATACCCTAAGCTCTCGGGCCGACGGCGCCCCTGGTTCTGTCCAGGATGCCACCCTGGAGGGTACCTACCACCTTTGACTATTTGTCGCCACGCCTCTGCTCCCAAAGCTTTCATACTGCCGGGAGTATCACGTTCGACCTTTTGGGGGCACACTTCCTGTCACACTGGATCCGTTACCAGGCGCTAGGTCTGTCTTCACGGTTGAACTGATTGCGCTACACTGCTCAGTACTGGGGGACGAGGTCGCGTTTGGAGGTCTAGCGGACCGAACTTTGGTATGAAGTGCGAGTAGACAAAAGGTTGAGGGGAGAGCCCTAATAATAAATAATTATAACTAATACTAACAATACTACTAATAACACTGGGCTGCATCCCCCCAAAAATTCCTTGCAACAAAGACGTCATTACCATTTTCCATTAGAGTTTTGCATGCTGAATCCAGATATCATACTCATTTTTTCAGGAAGGTTCTCATTTTTTTGTAATAACCGACACTAAATTATTCAGGTTTATCGTGCAGAAATGCGTCTGAGCCAGGTCTATAAAATTCCTGTAAATTTATATAGGTAAGTAAAGGCAAAGAGAGGTTGACAGGCCATTTTATTTTATTGAGAAGAAACAAAATCATGGTAAATGTACGTTACACACATACAGGCATGTACATATATCTGCTTACAAAAATCACCATTGTATTTGAATGTTGAGGGCAGCTATTCTCCCTCAAAGGCACGCGTTCGAGACTTTCTCTTGTGTGCCGGCATCTCAGCAGATGTTGCCCGGCTTCTTTGAAGCGACCAGCAGAAATCAGCCATCATCGTCACGCTCCAATTGCCTTGATAGCGGTGCTCCATTTCGGATATATCTTGATGGAACCTCTGCCCCTGCTCCTCACTGAAGTCACCCAAGTTGGCAGGAAAGTAGTCAAGATGGCTATGAAGGAAATGCATTTTTATGTTCATCCGTACACCAGCCGTCTCATATGCTTGAAGCATGTTCCCAACTCTTTCCTTGTAGTCATCTGCTTTTGTGTTCCCCAAGAAGCCTGTTACAACCGACTTAAAACTATTCCAAGCACTTCTTCATGAGGTATTAATGCTTCAGTAAAGCCAGTATCTGAAAGAAGCTCACGAATCTGTGGTCCAACAAATATGCCGGCTTTCATTTTAGCATCACTTACAGAAGGGAATTTGTGGGACAGGTACTTAAACCCTTCTCCATCTTTCCGAAGCGCTTTTACAAAGTTCTTCATCAATCCCAGCTTTATGTGAAGTGGAAGTAGAAGCACTCTCTCCGCTGGTACGTTATGGCGGCCAGGTACAAATTCCGTCCGTTGTGGCCATTGCACTTCTCAGTAGTGTACGGAATCTGCACGGCTGTCCCACAAGCATAAAAAGCATGGATGTTTTGTGCAGCCTCCCTGCAGCCCTAACAAAATACTTAGGACCTTCAGGTCACCACAAAGAAGCCAGTTGTGATCCTGATATTGTATGGTGTTAAGAAAAAGTGACATGCTAGCGTAGGTTTCTTTCAGGGTAACGGAATGCACAATGGGCAATGATGCTACTTTTTTGACATTAAAAAGTAGCACGGCTTTCAGACCCCTTGTAGAGGAGTCGATAAAGAGCCTCCATTCTTCAGCATGGTATTCCTTGCCCATGTGTCCCACAAGACCTGAAACATCATGGCAATACACCATGTCATCTGTCTTAGTAAAGTACCGCGCAAATTCCTGCTCTCGATGCCTATGCTATTCAAAGTATGTGCTGCTTCCCAAAAGATTTTTCTCTGCTACCCATGAGCCTAGCAATTGTGCAGATTCTTTTGACAGCCCAAGATCTCGAACAAGGTCATCTAGCTCAGTTTGTTCAAACAACTGAGGGCTTTTCCCACGGATCCCGGTAGAGTTAAACTCTTCATCCACATCTGCATCTTAACGGTCACTACTTGAAGAGTTACTAGAACTGCTATGGTGCACATTCTCAGGACATATTGGTACTGGGACGTCATCACTGTGTGGTACAGGTCGCATAGCTGATGGAATGTTTGGATATTTAATGTGTTTCATGCTTTTAGCATTCCTCCCCAGAGGTTTCACCATACAAAAATAGCAGTCATCATAGTGATTTTTCGGTTCCCGCCAAACCATTGGTATACCAAGTGGCATTGACTTACGTTTCCCTTTAATCCAATGGCTAAACCCAGAAATACAGTTCATACAGGCAAAGTGAGGAGCCCATGGCTTGTCCTGATCTCCTAGTTCAATGGCAAAGTAGGCACGATACAGACGTTTTACTGAAGATGTGATAGAGCGCTCATGTTTTAAGGGTGTGTACTTTCCGCATATGTAGCAGAACGAGTCAGGATGGTTCTTGCAAGTCTGCGGCATCCTTCAGTTAATCTGCAACAAAAAAAAATAAACACGCGGAGATTACACAGAAATAATTCATACATAGCTGCCTATGCACCTAGCTCTATAACACATGCTGTGCAACACAAAGTAGAACCTCAGGAGCAAAACAATTTTTTTGTTATAGAGCCCATCTGGCAACTGCCCACTAGGGCATAAGTCGCCGGAAACACGACAGCCTAGAACTAGGCTACTTTAAAATAAAAATATGAAAACATAACAATGATAAAAATGTGAAAAACTTAACAATTAGGAAGCAATCTCCGGCATCGGGAGAAGGTCCCCCTCACCCCGGTGCAGGAGCGTGCAACCTACAAAGAAAACAATAACAAAGCAAAAAAAAATAGAACCTTCTTAAATAAAGGGGAAAAGCCCGGCCTCCCCCCAAAAGTCAACAAGTCAATGTGTACGAACTCGTCCAGAGTAAAAGGGACAGGGGGTAGCGACCCCGCCCATCCCGGTATCAGGACAGGTATCGTGCGCGAAGATCACCCAGGCTGGGACATTCGAAGAGAATGTGCCGAACAGTCTGGGGGACGACGCAATAGGGGACTGGCGAGCGCCCCATAAGATAGTGATGCGTCACACGAGTGTGTCCAATTTGGAGACGACAGAAAGCGACCTGAAGCCGTCGCGGCATTAGGGGATAGGTCCATGCGAATAGTCGCGGCGCAATGGCACGCAACTTTAAGTTCCCTTCGACCGTTTCCGATCTTCTTTGCAAAGCAGTCCGAAGAGCTGCCGGTATTTCTGCCATGTAGTCGGTGTGAGAAAGAGCGAAACGCTGGTCCGGTCGCAGAGTCCTCGCGGACTCTTTGGTGCCCTCGTCGGCGCGCTCATTCCCCGCAATTCCTACATGTCCAGGAACCCAGCACGAGATAACATCGACATCTGGCCGGCTCGCCAAAACCGTGGCGTCACGGATATCGCGAACCAGGGGATGTGGAGATTCCAATGCCCCGAGAGCACTCAGGGCGCTTTGTGAGTCGCTATAGATCGCAATCCGGTCTCCGAACTGGGCATGTCGCGTAATCTCCCGTACCGAATGGTGAATTGCCACCAGCTCGGCCATGAAGAGAGACGCAGCGCCTGGTAGAGCCCCGCTGAATTCAAACAGAGGGGATACGGCGTGGAAGCCGACCCCCTCTTAACACTTGGAGCCATCCGTATACACTAGCACGGTTCCAGCGTGACACGATGTGTGCTCCAAAAAAGTCGAACGCAATACTCCCGGCGCCGTACAAGCTTTGGGAGCAGAGGCGTGGCGACAAATAGCCAAATGTGGTACCCTCCAGGGTGGCGTCCTGGGCAGAACCAGAAGCGCCACCGGCCCGAGAGCGATATCTACCTGTCGAAGGAGTTTCCTGGCCCTAAACCCAAAGAGCTTAGGGTATGACTGGCGTCTCTCGGCGGCATAGGCACCATCGAGATCAGCTGCGGATGCAGTGAGAGCTGTTGGCGACTGAGGGAGGCGCCGGGTTCGCGCGTACAGGCGAGTGGTGCACTGCACGCGGCGCAGACCGAGTGGCATCTCCCCAGCATCGACCAACAGGCTCTCAATGGGGAAGTGCGGAAGGCACCGGTCGCAAGGCGAAGGCCGGTGTGGTGGATCAAATCCACCTTCCGCAATAAACGCTCGGCTGCGGATGCATAAAACTCGAATCCGTAGTCGAGCTTCGAGCGAACAAAGGATCGATAAAAAAGTAGGACAGTAAGCCCTATCAGCGCCCCAAGCGCTGAACGTTACGGAACGGAGAATATCCATGGCGCGGGTACAAGAGACCATAAGTCAGCGAATATGAGCCTCCCAGGTGAGGCGTCGGTCGAATACAAGACCAAGGAAACGGTGCGATTCCACCACATCCAGGCGCACCCCATTAAGAAACAAATCTGGATCGGGGTGGAGCCGTGGATGGCGGCAGAAGTGCACCACCTTAGTCTTGGCCAAAGAAAACCAAAACCTGTGCGCTTCGGCATAGCGAGAGACGCGGTTCAATGCCTGTTGGAGTCGACGCTCCAGAGTTGGCATCTGGGCCGCGCCAAAAGAGATCGAAAGGTCGTCCACGTAGAGCGTAGCGAGAACATCTTCCGGGAGCACCGAGGTGATGCCGTTGATGCTCAGGGCAGAGTATGACACTGAGGACAGTTCCCTGCGGGACACCCTCTTCCTGCTCCTTTGGGCCGGAGAGGGCTCCCCTCCACCCGTACGAGGAATAGACGATCTCGCAAAAATTCAGATATAAACATTGGGAGGCGTTCCCTCGCCCCAATCGTGTGGAGAATCTCCATGATACTGTATCGCCATGCGGTATCATAGGCTTTCTCCAGATCGAAAAACACCGTGGCGTAGTGTTGTCTACGAAGGATTTTTTTTTTTTTTAATTAAGGGGCTATCTGTCGACTGCCGACTAATGCATAAGTTGCCGTAAACAAACAGCCTAGTTCTAGGCTACTTTAAAAAATTGAACAGGAAACAATAAAAAGAAATAACAATAACAAAGCAATAACAAAAATAATAACAAAAACAACAACAATTAAACCGGGTTGAATGAAAGGGAGAAGGCCGGCCTCCCCCAAAAAGTCATTAAGTCCACCAGACAAAGTACACCACTCGTCCCGAGTACAAGGGACAGGCGGTAGCGACCACGCCCATCCCGGTACCGGGACAGGTGTCGTGCGCGAAGATCACCCAGACTGGGACATTCGACAAGAATGTGCCGAACAGTCTGGGGGACGACGCAGTCGTTGCAATAGGGCGCAGGCGAGCGCTCCATCATATAGCGATGCGTCACAAGAATGTGGCCGATTCGGAGACGACAGAAAGCAACCTGAAGCCGCCGCGGCATTGGGGGATAGGTCCATGCGAATAGTCGCGGCGCAATGGCACGCAACTTTAAGTTCCATTCGACCATCTCCCATCTTCTTTGCCAAGCAGTCCGAAGAGCTGCCCGTATTCCTGCCATGTAGTCAGTGTGAGGAAGAGCGAAACGCTGGTCCGGTCGCAGAGTCCTCGCGGACTCTTTGGCGCCCTCATCGGCGCGCTCATTCCCCGCAATTCCTACATGTCCAGGAACCCAGCAGAAGATAATCTCGACATCTGCCCGGCTCGCCAAAACCGTGGCGTCACGGATACCGCGAACCAGGGGATGCGGAGATTCCAATGCCCCGAGAGCACTCAGGGCGCTTTGTGAGTCACTATAGATCACAATCCGGTCTCCGAACCGGGCACGTCGCGTAATCTCCCGTACCGAGTGGTGTATGGCCACCAGCTCGGCCGTGAAGACAGACGCAGCGCCTGGTAGAGCCTCGCTGACTTCAAACAGAGGGAATACGGCGTGGAAGCCGACCCCCTCTTGGGACTTGGAGCCATCCGTATACACTGGCACGGTACCAGCGTGACACGAGGTGTGCTCCAAAAAGGTCGAACGCAATACTCCCGGCGCAGTACAAGCTTTGGGAGCAGAGGCGTGGCGACAAATAGCCAAATGTGGTACCCTCCAAGGTGGCGTCCTGGGCAGAACAAGGGGCGCCACCGGCCCGAGAGCGATATCTACCTGTCGAAGGAGTTTCCTGGCCCTAAACCCAAAGGGCTTAGGGTATGACTGGCGTCTCTCGGCGGCATAGGCACCATCGAGATCAGCTGCGGATGCAGTGAGAGCTGTTGGCGACTGAGTGAGGCGCCGGGCTCGCGCGTACAGGCGAGTGATGCACTGCACGCGGCGCAGAGCGAGTGGCATCTCCCCAGCATCGACCAACAGGCTCTCAATGGGGAAAGTGCGGAAGGCACCGGTCGCAAGGCGAAGGCCGGTGTGGTGGATCGAATTCACCTTCCGCAATAAACGCTCGGCTGCGGATGCATAAAACTCGCATCCGTAGTCGAGCTTCGAGCGAACAAAGGATCGATAAAAAAGTAAGGCAGTAGCCCTATCAGCGCTGAACGTCACGGAACGAGTGTCTACGAAGGAAAGCCTCGCAGACGGCATTTTCCAGTCGGAGCAGAGCATCTGACGTGGAGTGGAACTTGCGGAAGCCGCACTGTGCAAAAGACAGATGGCTTCCGCTGTCCAGGAAATAGGCTAATCTAACATTTACCAATTTCTCCATCAACTTGCACACGCAAGAGATTGCGCGGAAACCGGTCGGAGTAGAGTGATCTTTCCACGGTTTGCGAAAGGCGAGCACAGTAGCAATTCGCCAGGAATCTGGGAGAAGACCCTCCACCCAGATCCTGTTGAACAAATCTAACAGAAAGTACATGCCTCGCTCACCCAGGTGTCGAAGCATGGCGTACGGGACATCGTCCGGACCATGGGCGGTGTCCGCGCACGAAGCGAGAGCGGAGCGCAACTCACTCACAGTAAACTTGTCGTTGAAGGGTTCTACGCCTCTGGAGGTAAAGTCCAGCCAGCGGCCTTCGGCGACATCACGACGTGCATTGAATGCTGGCGGAGCAGCATCCCGGCTAGAGAATGCATCAAAGGGGTCGCGAAGGATTCCGCCACGGACGCGGGATCCGAGATTGCGGTCCCATTATCCTGGAGAACGGGAGGGGGGTCCTGCGAGAACTTGCCCCGAATCCTTTTGACTCGCTTCCACACTTCTGCTAAAGGGGTCTTCCCGTAAGGTGAAGATACGTATGCCCACCAAGAAGAGCGGCGGGCATGCTTCGAAATATAAAGGAACCTAGCCCTAGCCAGACGAAATTCAGCGACAGTGAAATCGTTCGGGCGGCGCTTATAGCGCATGTATGCATAACGCTTCTGTTTGAGGGCCGTCTCACACTCGGCCGACCACCATGGGAGTGGTCGGCTTGCAAAACGGCCAGACTTCCTAGGAATAATAGTCAGGCCCACGGCGATGAGGTTTGTGGAGAAGAACTCAACGGCCTAATCCACCGACCTAAACTCCTCGACTGAGATAGAGAATTCAGTCATTTCCTGAAATGCAGGCCACCGCACCAAGCACCAAGGTGGGTTCTCAGGCGGCAGTTGCCCTGAAAATGATATTTGAATGGGAAAGTGATCACTACCATGGAGGTCATCGACCACCCCCAATCAAAATCAGGCTGTGCATCCGAAGACCACAGAGATAGATCAAGGAAAGAAAATGAAGCGGTTCTCGGACAGTGATGCATAAACTCATCCACGTTTAGGACACCTATCTCAAGCTCTTCGATCAGATCGACAAGAACTTGTACCCTGGGATTTATTGAGTAATCTCCCCAGAGAGGATGCCTGCCGTTCAGATCTCCAAGCAAGAGAAAGGGCCTCGGCAACCGTGCCACGACGCGGCGGAAGTCCCCCGCGTCGAAGTCAGCTTACGGTGGAATGTACGCATAAATGATAGTATACCTCCTATCCAGGTGCAGCTGCACAGCCACTGCCTGAAAGGAGGTATCTAAAGAGAAAGGAAGAACGGAGACATCATGCCGGGTGTAAATCGCGCATCCCCCAGCCCGTCCATCCCACAGGGGTGGGGTCGCAAGACCCTTATACCCCGGGAGGGCGGGCAGGGGGAACGCGCCTAGCATGGTCTCCTGCAAAAAGATAGCTAACGGAGAACGGGACGAGACGAGCCTCCGCAGCTCCTCCCAGTTGGCCCGGAGTCCACGGCAATTCCATTGAAGGAATATAACCTCCAGGCCTAGCTCGGAGGAGACGCGGGGGCCCTCCTCGAACAGAAGACCCTCACGGGAATGGCCGTACGCTTACCGGGGGCAGAACCCCGGGCGCTGTTGGCCGGACAAAGCGCTGAAGGCAGTATCACCTTCGAGGACTTATTGGGGGAGGTTGGGCTCGCCATGCGAGTCTTTTCCTCCCTCCACCTCGAAACCTTAGGCGGGCGTTGCGGCTTCGGAAGCGGTGGGCCCTCTTTTCGAGGAACCACCGTCTCCGAGCCACTCGCTCCACCTCGGGGCGTGGGCGAAGGAGCCGAAGCTCCTTTGTTACTGTCCTCCTTTTGCGCGACAGCTTTAGGAACCCCGGAAGATGGTCTGGCGACCAACTTCAGGGGTGTTGCGCCCTGTGAGTCTACGGGAAACGGTCACGCTGGGGGAAGAGGGGGGAGCCCTGGTTTTAGCCGGGGCTGGGTATGAACCCTTTTTGCCGCCAGCTTCACCAGGGGAGCGCCCGGGTTGAGTAGAGCCCGCAGAAGGGCTCCGAATGGGCGCGGAAAATAACCGTGCTCATTGGCCTGGATAGGCCAGGAGCAAAGGGTGACTTTCTAACTATTGAGGCATATGACGTCCCAGGCAGAGCCGGGCGCGCCAGGACCAACTCCTTAGCCTCGCGGAATGAGATTCGATCCTGGGCCTGAACGGCCAGGATTTCTTTCTCGAGGAAAAATGCACCACATTGCTTCGAAGAAGCGGGGTGCGGCTCTCCGCAATTGACACACTTGGCCACACATGATTTAGACTTATCGTGTGCGGCCTTGGAGCAATTTACACAGACTTCGGGTGACCCCGACTTTGCACGTCTACAAGATCTATTCGTATGGCCTAAGCGGTGACAGTAATAGAACCGCCGCGGCAGTGGCAGGAATGCCTTCACGCGGTAGCGGTACCAACCAGCACGCACCGACTCAGGGAGCTTGTCACAGTCGAACGTGACGAAGAGTGTAGGGGTGGGTCTCGAGGCCCCTCCCTGTTTTCTCATCACACGTTCGACCTTGACCGCCCCATGGTCGGCCAACTCTAAGGTGATGTCCTCAATGGAGTAGTCAACGAGTTCCCTCGCATAAACTACTACTTTCACAAAGTTCATGGTAGAGTGCGGCGTCACACTCACTGGGGTGCCATGAAATGTCCTAAGAGCACTTATCTTAGCCGCCTCAGCAGGATTCGCTGCATTCGACAGAAGGCTCCAGTCCGAGAAACGGGTCACCTTCGGCTCTCTACCAATTGCACTAGCTAATCCTCTCCTCTGATGGATCATGTTGCCCTTGGCCAACATGGCGAATAACGAGGAAGCGTTTGAAGCCAGCGGGCTCGAAAACGCCAGGTAACCTCTGAATGAGGGGCTCCGATGTCATCGAGGCTCCGCCCGGTGCACTTTTGGTCTTAGTCAAGGGCTCGCTTGCCAAAGTGGCAGAAGACCCATCCGTCCCCGTAGCTCCCGCGGATGGAGAGGAGCCCCGAGTTTTTTTTTCTTTTTCTTTTTTGGAGAGGAGGGCGGGGAATGAACCCGCCTCTCACCTCCGCTGGAAGGAGCCCCAGGTAGGATGGACCGGCCTCAGCCAGGTCCTTCTCCGAAATGGAGAAGGTCCTGGTGGTCGCAGGGGAACCGGTCAGAGGAGATCCCTTTCCTCCTTGTACTGCCTCGGAGGCCCCAGCCGTTTGCGGAGGACCTTGCATAGGGGCGGATTCGGGTTCGGTGCTTGGCGCCGAGCGGGATTCCCCCCTATGGAAGGCCCTACCGTCTGAGCCTGGGTTTCCTCAAAGACCATGTCTATCACATGAGGGGCCTCCAGTTGGCAATCCCCTCCTAGGACATCGCAGGTACTCTTGGCAGCGTCACCAGTCTTGTTTGGGGAGGCACAGGCCTTGACCCAGGCAAGGTTTAAAATTCTTGCCAGCAGGTCTTTTGAGGAAAGCGACCGAAGGGGCCTGGCTTCCCTCTTCCCCCTAAGGGGGTTTGTCCTACCGAGCCACTACGATGTGGAGCGGCTGGCTAAGGGCTGCCTGCTGGCTTTCTTTGCAGTTCCCTTGGAAAGAACAGAGGGGACTGCAACTGGAAAGAGGGGTGCCCGAAAGCACCTCCAGAGAAGATGGTGAGAGGGAGTCCCCTACACCCGTAGGCGAAGGAGAGGAGTGAGCCTCCTCTCCGGTTAGAGAGATATGGAGGGTCCCCTGCGCAAGCACAGGGGGGGGGAGGACCTTCATTTTTTCGGTGGAGCTGCCCGAGGGCGGCTCCGTTGATGTTACAGGGGAAGTTGAAGGTTGTTTTTTTTTTATATTCATCATTGGGCATGGTGACCCTATTTGTATCACGGGACGCAATAGCGCATCACCTCTCGCAGTAGCCCGCACTGCAAGAGGTGCTTACAGGCTCGGCAGAGCCAGGCGCCACCATTGGGGACCACCCCTCCCGCCTGGTGGCCTGGCAGTCCATCGGAATGGCGGCTCCACCTTGGACACGGCGTAAAAAAGATAGATTGTGAAGAGGAGAGGAAAAGGGGTGTGAGGAAGGTATGGGTGGGGATGAAGCAGGTTTTAAAAACCAACCACCCCAGACCGGAGCTCAGGGGTTAGGGAACATTGTCCCCTTCCCCCTCAGCCCCGATCCGGGACGGTTGGCTTCAGAAGAAGGTCAGCATCTACCCTGTGAAATTAGAGGCTGACCAGAGAAAGTTGCGGGAGAGGTTGTATGAAAGGCAAGGAAACAAGTGTTTTGAAGGAAGGAGAAGAGGCTAAGCTGGGGTCGGACGGGGTGCCGAGTTCCGTCAGCACGGCGGCAAGGATGGCAAATCGCCGCGCCCCTTACGGGGAGGAGCAAAACGAATACTACCACAGTGTTCAGCACGCAAAATTGGTCTGGAAAATGATATTGTCATTTATGTTGCATTTTTGATGCAGTCCAGTGTAATAAATAAAGGTAAATAGGCGCTGAGAGGGAGCGAGGGCGAGCGAAGCGCACCAACAACTTTCCCCGGCCCAATCAGAGTTGAAGTCAACTCAGCGACGGCCTCCCTAATTTGTACTCAGGCCGGGAGGAGGTGCAGCTCCTCCGGGGGGACTTTTACACATGGGTGGTTCTCAGTATTCTCTCCGGGGGAAGACCCTGCCGTTTAATATGAAGGCACCTGAGGGGCCTCACTCATCTCGGGAGGGGTCTACTTTCGACCATCACCCCTGTGTCATTGGTGATCCAGATTGGGGGCTCATTAGGCCCGTGGCCTGATGCCGAAAGATATGGCAAGCGGGCTGGGAAACCGAGCTCCATTGGTTCAATTTAGGTGCCGGCTCGCTGGTCTAAGAACATCATAATTCATGGGTTAAATACACTGGGTAGAGCACAAGGGGCTCCAGTGCCCATAGTTCTCAGGGGGTTTCGAGAGGCCCTATGCTGCTCCTTGAATGAATGGTTAATCCATCCGCAATGTTTTTTGCCGTTTCCCAGCCCCTGCAAACGTCGGATAAATCTCAGTCAACGAGAGGCAACTGTGAGGAAATTGGTTATGGGTAATTTCCCCAACCTGGAGACATAGGAGGAACAAGCTCCATCTCCACAACAGGGAACTTCGAAGGACCCTTAACAAAGAAGAGCGATGGACCGCCTCCATTTTAGAGGTGGAGCAACCCGGGGGCAGCTCCAGAAGTGGTAAAGAGAAAATCCCTTTACCAATAAGGGTGGTGAGAGGAGGTGCTCCTCCAGTCAAAGGTGCGTTGTTGGGAGAAAAAAAACCCCACCTCAAACCTAAGATCGGGCTAGGTTTTGTCAAGTGAAAGAATGGAATTTTTTTTTTTTTTACGTTTGCTAACACACACGAAAAATCCCCAACTTGCGACCAATTGAATAGTAAAAAGGGTGGCGGTGGTGTTATATCTCACATCCAACTACTCCAGGCTATATCCACCTCGCATTTTCGGAGCTTTCCAGGGCTCAGATCTGGGCGCGTTAATGACTCATGTTCGTGCCCGTGCGGCAATGCGAACCGACTGGAAGTTGCATCACTTCCAAAAGAAGCTACCAACTGAGCAACCAGAGAGGTAGCATGTGCAACAGTGATCCCTTACTAAGTTGTACGAGTTGTTGACGAGATGGCTAAAATCTGAAGATATCATGTGACAGACCTAAAGACGGGACCCGAGACTTTTAGTTGGCCTGGCACCAAACAAGGCAGTAAAGCACAATCGCCATAATCAGTACAGCCTTATGTAACCGAGAACGGCTGCAGGGAGGTGGTCAGCACATTATGCCCAAGACCACTCAAGCCTAGTTTCTTGCGACCTGCGGGCATTGTATAGCTGGTGAGGTTCTTCAACTAGATAAAGGAAGAAATAAAGAAGGAGATAGTCTAAGAATAAATTGGTGAATAGAGAGAACAGAGGAACGCACCAGCTTTTCCAGGACCGGCCATAGTTGAACTCAACTCAGGGAACCAGGCCTTCCTTACAGGCACTCTGGCCATGAGGACCTGCCGTCCTTCCAGGTAGCAGGTATAGCAGGCTGCACATGTTACCCCCCCTGTGGTTAGGTGCCGGGAGAAGACCCGCTCCTTCAACCACCTGAGCATGCAGCCACACCAAAAGCTATAGAAAATGGAGGATGCCAGCCTCCTCCAAGAACTGGTAAGATCAAGTGTCGTGTACACGAATAGATCGCGAGTATAAGGGACAAGCCGTAGAGACCCCGCTCGTCCGAGTACAGCGACAGGTAACGTGCGTGAAGCTTCAGCAGACTGGGACACTCAACAAGAATGGGCCGTAGTCAGGAGAACCACAAAATCGTCGCAGTAAGGTGCTTTTTTTGTGCCCATCTTGAGACTGCATACAAAGGTATAAGTCACCGTAATT
Organism: Ceratothoa steindachneri; assembly: GCA_963969495.1. Lineage (NCBI taxonomy): Eukaryota > Metazoa > Arthropoda > Malacostraca > Isopoda > Cymothoidae > Ceratothoa > Ceratothoa steindachneri. The sequence continues at coordinate 73,660,402 of OZ018320.1, forward strand.
ATCTTAACAGTCTAATGCTAGCTAGTTTAAAAAAACAAAAGACAACAAAGAACAAACCAAAGTCAAAAAACAAAAACAAGAAGTTAAAAAGCAATAAGGTGCAAGGGAGGGGAGGGCTCCTTCAAATGGCAGTGTATCCCACAAGTGTGCTTGATTCAGAGACGACAGAAGACAACCTGCACCCGTTGAGGCATTGGGGAGTAGGTCCACGAGAACAGTGAGGGCGCAAAGGTTTAGGTTCTAATCTTGTTTGCTAGGCATCCCGGAAGGCTGGCCTAATTCTTGCCCTGTAGTCAGTGTGGAGAAGAGTGAAAGGCTGGTTTGGTCGCCCAGTCTTCGCGGACTCTTTGTCATCTGCATTGCCCGCAATTCCCACGTGTCCAGTAACCCAGCAAAAGATAATCTCGACATCTACCCGGCACGCTGCAACCGTGGCGTCACGTATAGCGTGAACTAGGGGGTGCGGAGATTCCAATGTCATGAAGTCACTTGGGGGCATTTGCGTCGCTATAGAGCACAATCCGGTCTCGGAACCAGACACGATGCGTTATCTCCCATACTGAGCGGTGTATTGCAACCAGCTAGTGTGGGTCTACAGTGCCGGAGGCTTCGCTGATGTATATTGTGGCGATGACTGTTTTGTGGGTGATGGTTTGAGTTACATAACATAATTCAATGGATGACAAAAGCCAAAAGGGCTTATAAGAAGTCATCTGAGTCCTGCTGCCCCGGGCCCTGATGAGATTTTCTCTAGGATTTTGAAGGAATGTAAGGATGTGTTAAGTGAGCCCCTCGCATGCCTATTTAGAAAATCGTTAGAGACTAGCATTGTACCAACGGCATTGAACAAAGCTAATGTGATACCTATATTTAAGAAGGGGGATAAAATGATATATCCAATTACAGGCCATAGTTTGACATCAGTGGTAGTGAAAATTATGGAATCTGTAATAGCAAAATATATTAGGGAACACTTAGATAAACATAAGTTGATTAAGGAATCTCAACATGGTTGAATCCTTTTAAGATGTGTGTTGTTTGGGTGGTGATTAGTGTGGTTGTGGAGATGTTTTGTTCTGAAGCCATGTTGACTGTGAGAGAGAGGTGGGATGGTAAATTATGCATTACCTTGCCAGTTACCCATCAATGCCATTTCTCGATTGATTACAATATCAATTTCTTTTGCACCATCTGCCACTGCTAACTTTATCTCCTCCAAACGAGTCTTCAGTAAATACTGTCCAGATGGAAACCCAGTTGCAACTGTAAAAAAAAAGGAGATGTAATATACTCACATATAAAACACTCAAATAAAACAAAAGCTTGAACAGAGGACAATAATAATAATTACCGGAGAATTAAATTATAGTGTGGGAGATAGGAAGACTGAGGGCATTGACAAGCACAAAGTCCTATTGGCCAAGATAGATGGAAGTTCTTTTAGTGGGGATGAGAGAAAAGGGTGGGGGGGAAAGCAGTAATGAGGTTTGGAAAGCATGAGGCAGTTGACAATGTAGGAAACTATGTAGGAAAATCTATTTTAGCAAACTGGAGGGAAGGGCATGGGCTACTAACACTATCTCTAAGGGGTGGCTGGCTGTACAAACGATGCAGTTGTGATTACACATGGAGTGAATGATGTTAAGAGAGTGGGTGCATGTGAGGTATGTGAGAGGTATAAGAGTTTGATTGAAAAGTTGAAAGTTACCCCCAACTTCTTTTACAGAAGGTACCACTTTGGTGTTATCTTTAAAAGTTGGCATTTGCTATTAACTGCTTCCCCAAGGTCATTTGAATAGATTACAAATAATAATGGACCCAGAACTGATCCCTGAGGTACCCCACTGACATCACTTCACTGTGACTTTACTCCATTTAACACTACCCTCTGCTATACCATCTCAAGCTGAGGAGTGTTAACAGGCTTGCCTGTAATGAAGTGGACTCTTATCATGTCCTGTCCACAGAGGGGTCTCAGGTTCACCAAGGGTAGCCATGCTGCAACTGACATCTCTAGAGAATATTGTGCCCTCCCAGCTCCAACTAAAGTTGAGTAATGGATATTAGTGATATCAGGCACCTTTTTAGAAAAGAAAAATCTTGGCGCCCATCTATTTTCTCCCTCTTCATTGTTTACTTTTGTAACTTTTCTATGTGTGGAAATATAATTCCCTTATACTGCAAAGTTACATACATGCATTGTTCAAATTTGCTGTCTGGTCACAGGTTGGGCAAGAAGGAATTTTGCCCCTGTCAACTTTTTACCTGCACCCTTGGGTTGAGCTCATGTCTGCCGTGGAAGCCCAATGTACAAGAGAGAAATTACTCTAATTCTTTCACTTATACTAAGCTCAAATTTTCATGTGGGGAAGGAAAGACCATCCAGACTCTCATGAGAGAAATTGAGGTGCTCCTCAGGGGCAGAGAAAGGGAGACAGTTCCACCAGGGATAACATTGGTGTCAATCTTCTCTCAAATTGAAGGGATGTCTTTTGCCTCATTGCTGCCCACTCTCACCTCACCAACATCAATAAAATGTGCATAGTCATCAGCTCAGATTTCTAAGGGAATGAGTTCCTCCAAGCAGTGGGAAGCATCAAGTTCCTCTAACTGAGGGAGGAACAAAACTCACTCCAAATGCAGAAACCACCAGATAAGATGCTAAAACTTTCATGTAAGGCAGACTACAGGCTCATCAAGTTTTTTTTTGTTTTTTTTTATTTCAGATTCCCTGGTGATTTTTCATCCAGAGAGAATGAGCAATTTTTTCTATCCTTTTGACCTCAGTGACTCACTTGAATATCCTTAACAATTTTCCATAAAAAAGTCAAATCTTGAGCACACATCTCCACTATGTGACCAATTTAAGTTTCCCCCTACAGCTACCTCAGGTACTCGATATGCGGTGGAGTGTAGTGACAGTGATCTAATTCTAATGTAAATAAATCTAATTAAGCCAAATAATTATTTTCACATGAAACAGTACTTCCTCATTTCTAATCAGCGAAAATGATTACTAAATTTAAAGATGTATTCCAATAATAACAACTGTTGCTGTAGTGAATTATTACCACTTGATAATTTTAAGTATCCTGAATTGCAATTTTAATTTATTTTCTTGTAACTAATCAATACCATTTACTGTAAAGAATAATATAAAGCAACAAAAAGCAATCTTTTCTTTCAGCCTCCAAAGAATACACATTCAATATTCTCATTCACTCCTGAGTCAGTCAATGCCCTCATTGCTTTTGGAGTCGATTCAAACTCAACAAGTGGTGCCACAAACCCACAATTGTTGTCATGTAGTTATGAAACTGCTAATGCTGCAAGCCTTTCAGGTTTGAGATGGCCATCATATTTATTAATTGCAATTTGGCTGTTCATGCCATATTGTACAGTATTGTACAGTAATGCCTAAACTCAATTAGCGCAATTTAATATTCAATTTAACACGATCTTCCAGCGCAGTCGTGCTTAACAAGTGATGGTGTGAAGTTGTGTTACTGCATTATCCTGCTATCCATAATAAATCACCATTTAATGATTTTAATAGTCTTAACCTCATTATGATGAATAAAAGAAAGAATCAAATGGAAGATGACTGGTCTAAAAAGAAGCAAACTGTATTTAGTTTAGAAAAAATGAGAATAAAAAGATAAACATGTATAGTATGAGTGAATCGACAGTACAGAATATTTTGAAGAAAGAGGACAGTTATAAAGAAAAAGGTAAAGTTGCATTAAATTCACTTGGTAGCATGCAGACCACTAGAAATAGAAGTGTTGTAATGATTGAGATGGAATGTCTTTTGTTTCTGTGGATCGAAGATTGCAGTAAAAAATTAATTCCACTAGGTACAATGATTAAAGTAAATGCAATATATCAAGACCAGTGACAAAGGAACTGAAAAGAATGATGCAATGTTTCACACCATAGAAAGTAGAAATTGTAGAAATATTTCTCTAAAAAATAAATAAGAAATTCAATGTTTCTAATAAACTTTTGATTAATAAAAAACTTTCATGTTATGGTGTGTTGTACCATGTAATGCAGTATACAATTGAATGAAGCTTAATTTTAAAAAATTAGCAAATATTTTGAAGACTAGAACCAATTATCCAATTTTATATGGATTACTATTTCTGATTAGTGCATTTTGATTAACACAGTAGTTTCATGGAACCAAATGCTCGAGCATTTTTAAAGAATGGAGAGCATTCAGTTAAAGTTAATTTGCCATTTTTTTGTATTATAAGTTATTGCTATATTTTTATCTTTTGATCTATTTCAATTTGATTTGGGGGTATTTATATTGTTTGGTATACATGTAGATCAATAACAATTTATTAAAATTTTGCTAAAGTGCTAAACCTAAGCCTCCAAACATAAGGTAGAGTACAATCCACAATCAATACAAAGAAATCTAATTATTAATATGAGATTGTCACGATAAATTAATGAGGCCACACTCATTGGGGGCAAAAATAGCACATCACTGCAGCCATTTTAAATAAACGTTGCCTTAGGAAGTTATGAAATTTAGTTAAAGAAAACCATCTCTGTTGAACAATGTCTCAATCACTGAGTATCAAGGTAGTATCAATGAGACAAGTTCCTTAGATGAATAACCAGTTTCATTAAATTCACTTGCAAACTGGAGGAATAATACAAACACAAGTTCCTTAAGATATGAAACATTGAACTTTATAATTTACCTAGGACATCACTACTTAAAATTCAAGCAAAGCCAACCACTTAAGAGAAAAGGATTCACTTCCCAACAGACAAAGTTCCTATTTTGCATTCATAACACCTCCAAAATTATAAAATCTAAAGAATTATGCATCAACCAGCTTGGAAATGTATTTTCAATACATACTCCAAACACTATGGGCCAAAGATTTTCTTATAAAAGCCTTTGACCATAATAAATAATGAGAAAATGAATATTGATTACAAATAAAATTTAAGACAAGATGTTAGGCATAAGTTAAGCAACATAAAATAAACCATGTGTTTCAAAGAGCTCACACTTATACTGTGTGTGAGCCATCGCGCTAATGTGTTGTAAAATTTGGAGCAATGTTTGCTAATATGGCAAGCAAATAGTGTGAATCTATTAGAATTAAAAAAATGGAAGATTTATTTTTTTTTTTAAGGTTGTTCATCATGCAAAGCTTAGTACAAGATCATTGTTTAATACTTGATAATAAATCCACAGAAGTATTTAAAATGAGGGCCTAATCCAAATCATACATTGATTACTATTAAATATAAATTAAGAAAAATCCCATGGTGATACATTGCTACCTGCTGCTACGGGTATGCTTGATCCAATTCTCCCAATTGTCTTGACAGCATTCTTCACCTGAGCTGGATAGACACACACAGCGCCACACTTAATGAGAGAGTGATCCTCAAAGTTTAATTGCTTTAGAATATCTGGTTGAATTGGATAAGATGCTTTGTGACACAGACGTTCAACATTTGCACAGGTATCATCGCCTAAAAATATGAATAGAAAAAAATAACTCAATATTGTTCTTTGCTCCTTGTAGTAAAAGCAAGAGGATATCTCCAAATATCTTAATCTAGATATATAAAGCGGCCTTCCTCAAGTGTACTGAATACAATAAAATAAATGAAAGCACTTTTAAAAATTTGGGCCATCTTTGGATATTTTTATCAGTATCATCCCTGTCATGCCCAACATATGAATACTGACATACAGCAACGCCATAAGGTGAAAGAAAAACAGAAGATAGTACCTAAAAACCACCTTTACATCACTTAGGAGAGCTGTATATGGTCCCACCTCTGGGATCATAAATAGTCTACTCAGGCATTGTATCTTCCACACAACTATTAACTTCACCATTCAAGATGCCCTAATTGGTTTCCATTTTACATGGCATTGTGTGGGGCAGGAAGAAGACCTCTACTATCTTCAGGTATGTGCCGTAAAATGTGACAATAACAGAAAGGTAGGGCAGGCCTGAGAAGTCCTGCACCCCAAATTTTAGTTCCTTTCAGCACATTATGAAATGGGTGGGATTGTCACAGACTCTTCAATCAGGCTGGTTAATCTGTATCTATAAGTGGCTCAAGTGTGTGTGTTGAATGTAATTGCTATATGTGATGATGGAGAGAGGGGAAGAGGTAGTGAGTATATTTAAGATAAATATTGCAGAGGCTTGCATTATGTGAAATAAACAAAAGGGTGGATATGAATAAGAAATTTATGAATGTTTAGTAGAGTTATGAAATAACAAATAACAAAGTACAATTAAGTACTGTACTCAAGTAACTGTTATACTTTTTACTTCCTAAAAAGTACTCATTTTTCTCTTATGTTACTTTTACTTCATTACATTTAAAAAGCAATGGAGTATTCATAACTTCTCAGTTAATTTTGGCCAATCACAGACATAGCAAAAGTCAGACAATAACCAATCATAAGTGTGTACTCTGGTTTGAACCAATCATAAGTGCTTGTTCATGTTTGGACCAATCACATGCATCTTTTCATACCACTTTCCCGCCTGAGAGAGGACATCATATAGCGTGCTGCCCACCATTCCTGGACCATCATGAGTTCTACTCCTACCATTGAAAATAAAAATAGTGGCGATTCCCACCCATGGTCATACTTTTTACTTTTACTACTTGAGTACTTCATGATTAAGGTAATTTATTACTTTTACTTAAGTAAATTTAAGTTTAGGTACTTTTACTTGTACTTTGAATAAAAAATTGTCAAGGTTACACTACTTTTACTTAAGTATCAAAGCAGGGTACTTTTGAGTGGAAGCCACCCCTCTACTGGAACTTGGAGTCATCTGTATACACTAGCATTTATCCAGCATGACATGAAGTGTGGTCCCAAAAAACCGAACACAATACTCCTGCCACTATAGAAGCTTTGGGAGCAGAGGTGTGGCGAAAAATACTCAAAGGCTTTGGATATGACTGGTATCTCTCGGCAGCAGAAGCACCATCGAGATTGGCTGTAGATGCAGTGAGAGCTGTTGCTGACAGAGGGAGGTGCCAGGCTCATGTGTACAGGCGCATAATGCACTATACAGGGCAGAGAGGGAGTAGCATTTACATATCATCAACAATTAGGCTCACAATGGGGGATTGGGGGATGTGCAGAAGGCACCAGGCAAAGATAGGTGTGGTGGATCGAGTCCACCTTCCATAATACAGGCTCAGCTGCATATGTATAAAACTTGCATCCATAGTCAAGCTTCAAACAAACAAAGGATCAATAGAAATGCAAGGAAGTAGCCCTAACAGCACCCCAGGTGCTGAATATCATGGAACGAAGAAAGTCCCTGGCCAGGTACAAGAAACCCTATGGTTATGTATATGAGCCTCCAGGTGAGGCATTGGTCAAAAATAAGACCAAGGAAACTGTGGAAACCACTACTTCCAGGCCAATCCCGTTGTAGGAACAAGTTCGGGTTAGGGTGAAGCTGTGGATGATGGTAGAAGTGCACCACCTTTGTCTTAGCCAAGGAAAACCAAAACCTGACTGCTTCAGCATTACGAGAGATGAGGTTCAATGCCTGTTGGATTAAATGCCCCAGTGATGGCATATAGGCTGCACCAAAAGAGATCGGACAGGTGTCCACATAGAGTGTGGTGAGAACATCTTCCGGCAGCACAGAGGTGATACAGCTGATGCTCTGGGCAAAAATGTGTGACACTGAGGACAGACTTTTGCTACTCCATTATGCTGGAGAGGGATCCCCCAAAACCTATACAGAATCAACAGAAATAAAGATTGGGAGGCATCCCCTCACCCCCATCTTGTGGAGAGTCTCAATGATACTATATCGCAATGCGATATCATAGGCCTTCTCCAGATCGAAAAACATTGTCTAGTAGTGCTATCTACGAAATAAGGCCTCGCAGACACCATTTTCCAGAGAAGAGATTTTGATGTGGAGTGGAACTTGTGGAAGCCGCACTGTGCAGGAATATGCACTTCAGGCTTAGCTCTGAGGAGATGCAGGGGCCCTCTTTGAAGAGAAGACACTCACAGAAATGGCTGGGTGTGGAAACGACGTTGCTCTTAGGCCTAGAGGGAGCAGGAGCAGAGGATGCCTTTTTAAAATTGAAGCATAGTCCAGCTCTAAATCGCTCTCATCTATGGAGTAGTCCAGGAGTTCCTTCACATAGACCACTCCTTTCATGAAGTTCATGGTAGAATGTGGCGGCACAGTCACCAGCGTGCCCTTGTGCCCATGTGTAACAGGCTACACAGGATACCTCCTGTGGGAATCCATAAAAGAAAATAAACTAACCATTTTCCTTGAGTAGAACTCTTTGCAAGTTAACACTGCTTTCTTGGAACACATCGCTAACCTTGGGAGGACTTAGGCAATTATATCATTCAAAAGATACTGTAAAACAACATAAGAGTTTCAAATTTCGTTAGAATCAGCCAAATAGTTACAATGTTATTACCAAAACAAAAAAAGAAGCAAAACAGGTAGTGACTGACCGGCCGACATAGTGAGATGTAGAGTCGCCCATGACTAAAAATAGTAGTCATTCAACTTAGGTTGTGGCGAAGGCAAACAGTCATATATGGAAAAACTTTAGAAAAAGAGATGGTCGTACCTGATAGTGTAGTGAGATCAATGCAGGTGACTGCCCTTAAGAGCCAAGCTGCCTGCCATTGTTTTTTAACAGTACGCCGCGTTACAAGGGTCTCTGCTCTTCGTTTAACTGATGGAAGATTAATATTCATGCTATTTACCCATCCAAAATCTGAAAAATAAAATTTGATAAAGTAACCTAGAGGACTTTTTGAACCTAAGCTATTTCATTTATCTTTCACTTCTACAATAAGTTGTTATTGTAGTTCTTCAGGGTTTTCCCCACAGGGCCTTCAGGGTATGTATACTATGTTGTTGGCATGTATGGTTGTGTGCAATGCATATAGCTGGGCGTGACTTTGCTGCTGGATCTGGTGCAACTGCAACTCTATTTTTGGCCCACCCCGTGCAACTTGAGACTTTGCGACTGTGGCTCTGGTAAATTAGCGCGATAACAGAAACATGCTTTTATAAGGCAGAAAAACACATATTTATTAATTTTATTATTTTTTAGTTAAAAAAAGCTTAAACTAATATCTACAGGTCATCCTCATCCTCCTCCATGACCTCCTGGCCCATTTTTCCCTCCAGGAGGTCCATGTTCCCTTTGAGGAACACAAGCTCCTTGAAGTTGACCTCATTCAAGGAGGACCACTTGGCCTTGAGGACATCCCTGGCCATGCTGAATAGCCTCTCCACAGCTGCAGAGCTAGGGAGGGGGGTATTATACTTAATGAATAAGTCCACCCACACCTCCCTGTGCTGGTAGGGGAAGAGGGACCAGGCCAGCTCACCTTTAGAGGGCACCCACTTCTCCATGGAATTCCTCACATCCTGCTGCTGGTTGGCCGGGCCTCTAGCAAACAACTTGTTGAAGAGGCGGGCATCCAAGTCCTGGGGTTCCTGCACTTCTGGCTGACCAGGCTGATGCTGCTGCTCCTCCTCCTCCCTGGGCTTGATGATGGCCCTTAGCTTCCTGGTGATAGTGTCCCTGATCTCCTCCACCTTGTCAGGGGCAATGCTCTCCAGGGCCTTTGGGTCATAAGGAGGTCGCCATCCTCAAAGAGGTGGCCAAACCTCTTTTCATAGCCCCTGAGGAGGGCTTGCACCAGGGGCCTGGCATACAAAAGGGTCGCCATTCTGGCTCTGCTCCTCCAGGCTGGCCTTCATCAACCAGAGGCTTGGGAGGAGGGTGCCCATGTAGGCCTTTCTCTTCTCTGAAGCATGTTCAGGCACTGCACCACAGACTGCATCACCAGCTTGTACTCTTTGAGGACCTGAAAATGAATTAAGCTACAATAAAAGCCACAAGAAGAAAGTTAGCAAAAAACGCCCAAGCTACAACCACTCACAGAGTGGTGTCAAAAAAGAAAGAAACAATGAAATAAGAGATTCAGATAAGCGAATGACATCACTCTTAACCTTTACTGGTTTAAGTTACTAAACAATCAAGATTTTCTAAGCTCATAGTGGCCTAATGGATTTAAAGAAAGATAAAACCATGTGAGTTTAATAGGCTATATCAATATGATCTTTAAATTTTAGAACCAAGGCCTAGTCTATGTACGATGGTCCAATTTTTACTTATATCGTTTAATTTTAGGCATGTTAAAGGTAGAATGCTGTTAGATTTTAATTACTTCTTACACATCACACAGTATTTTTTTTCATCTTAGCCAAGAAAATTATAAGCACATATTAAAATGAGAAAATAAGATTAATTCACATGATGAATGCCACAAGTCTTTGACTGACCTTCGAACAGGTAGCACATGTTTCATAGAGTTCTCAGTCTGTTGATTTATTTTTCAGATTTTTCTACAGTTTTTTTTGTTTTTTTACAACCACATACAGCGAAATCTGATTGTGGGTCAAATAGTCTCCCATGAAAGGCAGCACTGTTTTCTATAATTAGAAATAGGTTTTAAAGCATAACTGAATTAAAAAGCATAAAACAACCATGGGTATTGACAAAAATTTTCGTAAGAACTGAGAATTATCAATCATAATTATAAATAAGTAGAAGGTTATTATTAATTTTTAAATTATATCAATAGAATAATTCTTTTTAATTAAAATATATTTAATTTATAAAAAAAAATAGTTAAATATTTTATTTTAAATTATTTTCCATAACATGTACCATTTGTAATTTTGCACAAAGCGATTTCAAGCAAATTAGCCAGGCACCTAAAGGGTTAAAGCTGGATTTGGCTAAAAATATCAAATTTGAGTTGGTAACAGCAAACTTCTTTTTTATCTGATTTTTAACTTTACTTTTACGATAAATTAAATTCTTCTCATTATATGAGACTGACGATACATGAAACTACCTAAAGGTACCAAAAAAAGGTTCGTCACTCTGAATTTGATTATAAATTAGTAAAATTACATACTTTTCAGACATGAACCAAGTTTTAAACCTGTCTTGTCAGTTAAAAACGTTCAAGAACGTGTTATACCTTAACATAACATAACATAATTTCACGGATGACAAAAGCCACAATGGCCTATCAAAGGTCATCCGCATCCGTCAAAACCCACCAACAAAAAGCACCATCACCAGGGAAAGACAAAATCAAAGTCCCCCACAATATAATATAACAGATGACAAAAGCCACAAGGGCTCATCATAGGTCATCCGAGTCAGACAGCCTCTTTTTTAAAGCACCTAAACTCCCAAGAAAACTACATCCAGAGGATTGCATCCAGAAACAAGGGTATCACCAATCAAGGCTTGTCAAGAACTAAATCCTGCAACTATAGATATATACAAACAATATGAATATATACAAACAATATGAATATATACAAAACTTAGGAACCATCACAACCTTCCCTCCAGTCCGATTTCCATCATCTAACTCAAAAAACTTGCTAACATCCAATTTATCTATCCCAGAAAAAATTTTAAAGAGCTCAATCATATCTCCTCTCACACACCTCCTTTCGAACGAGAACATATTTAATACCCTCAGTCTATCTATATATTCAAGGTGCCTCAGGGAAGGAATAATCTTGTTGCCCTCCGTTGCACTGACTCAAGAAGGTTAATATTGTGTCTAAAATGTGGGGACCATGCCTGTATACAGTACTCTAGATGTGGCCTAACATAAGAGTTATAGAGTTTAAGAATAACCTCCTTACTTTTGTAACTGACATTTCTGTTAATGAAACCCAGCACTCTATTTGCCCTATTTCTTGCTTCAATACACTGCTTAGAAAACCTTAATGACTTATCTATTACTACTCTTAGATCTTTCTCATCCTCTACTGAGCTCAGCCAATGCCCATCCATTTCATAGTTAAATTCTCTATTATCTTTTCCCATGTTAATAACTTTGCACTTATCAAGGTTGAAAGTCATTTGCCACTTATGTGCCCAGGATAACAATTTATTTAAATCCCCCTGCACATTAAAATTAACAGCAATATATTTAACTACAGCTGCTAATTTTGTATCATCCGCAAAAATTGACTTTATTATTAACTGCCTCCCCAAATAATAATGGACTGAGAACTGATCCCTGAGGAACCCCACTGATAACATCCCTCCACTCTGACTTTACACCATTTAGCATTACCCTTTGCTTCCTATCTGTTAGCCACTCAGCTATCCAATTTGAAACACCCCCACATATCCCAATCATTTTTAATTTATGAACTAGTCTCCTATGCGGTACCTTGTCAAATGCTTTACTAAAATCAAAGTAAATTACATCTACATTCTCTCCCTTATCTACTTGATTTGTTACAAACTCCAGAAAGTCTAGTAAATTAGTCAAACATGATCTACCTGATCTAAACCCATGCTGAGCATCACTGATTAACCCCTCCCTCTCTAGATGTTGGCCAATCCCTTTTTTAACTATTTTCTCAACAATTTTACAGACTACAGGAGTTAGGCTAACCGGTCTAAAGTTATTTGGATCCTCTTTACTACCCTTCTTGAAAATGGGGACTACATTCACTCTCTTCCAATCATCGGGTATTTCTCCATATTCCAGTGACCTAGTATACGACTTCTCCAGAGCTATTGAGATACTTTCTACCCCTTTTTTAAGTATCCTAGAATGAATATTATCAGGGCCAGAGGCCTTGGTAGTATCTAACTCACCTATTAGTCCTTTTATCGTCCTGCAATCCACACTAATTGTAGTAAACACATCTTTCCCTGACCCATGAGTACTATACATAAGACTATTTAGTTTCTCCTTTGTAAATACTGATGCAAAATGACCATTTAGTACCTCAACTATTTCCTCATTAGTTTCTCTCACAACCCCTTCATATTTGATAGGTACTATTTTAACTCTGCCAGACTTGTTATTAATTTTATAGTAACTAAAGAACTTTCTATGATCTTTGTTGCTATCCTGAGCTAATTTAATTTCTGACACCCATTTGTTCTTCTTTATAATCTTATTTAACTCATTCCTAGCCATTCTATAATCACTTAAATTTTGAATATTATTTTCTACCTGTAATTTTTTGTATGCCCTTTTCTTCTCTGAAATTTTTCTAGCTATTTCCTGATTCCACCATAATGGTTTCCTACTTTTGTTCCTAATGGCCTTCATTGGGATACATTGCTCTTGGACTACATTTATTATATGCTTGAAAGAATCCCACATCCCATAAGCATTTTTACATCTGAATTCTACATCCCAGTCTACCAAATTTAGCAAGCTTCGAAGTTTTACATAATCTCCCTTATGAAAATTTGGAACTTTTACAGGTTGGCTACATAGATTTTAGTGAGAATATCTTTCAGCAGGACTGAGGTGATTCCAGTGATGGTCAAGGCAAAAAATATGGCAATAAGGATCTTACCTTCAGGATGCACTCTTCCGGCCCTATTGGTCTGGAGGGGGCTCCCCCACTCGTATATAGAATCAGCCATCTCATAGAAATTCAGATATGAAAATTGGGAAGCATTCCACTGCCCTGATCATATGGAAGGTCTTGATGATACTGAATCACCATGCAATATCATAGGTAATCTCCAAATAAAAAATACTATGGCAGGGTGCTGTCTATGATTGATTTAAGGTGGTGTGATCACATGATCATTGTCTCCAGTTTTACAAAACCTACATATATAGATAACTACATATCGACTATGTGGTCATTGACACATTTAAGATTTAATCATAAGGTTATAAAGTAAGCTAAATAAGAAAGTTTTTTTTTTTTACAAATAAAATAAATAAAAATGCTCATACATATATAAAATACACATACATCAACTACATGGTCATTGCTGCATTTATAATTTAAAACTAAATAATTAAAATATAAGCTAGAGGGGGAAAAAATTAAAATATAAACATCTAAAAAACAATAACAAAAATGAAACATATAGTTTTTCAAGAAGGCCAACTTCTGTAATAGATAAAAATATGCCACTGCCAACACAGCAATCATCCCCGAGGAGAGAGGCAAGCCAAAATACCCCATCTGTCTCCTGGTTTTCATGGAGGTGGCAACAAAGCCACTCTCCAAGAGTTGGGCACTTAGTTACTATGTGTTGGACTCTAAGGAGAACCAAACAGTCTTTACAGAATGGGGCAGGTCACCTCTCCATTAAGTGTGCATGTGTTAACCTTGTGTGACCTATTTGTAGGCGTACAAGCTTGCTTTGTCACCTTGAAGGGAGTCTGTTGTAGTTCCATGTAGCATTGGTGCTTTGTCGGATGTTACACATTTTGTTAGGGCCAGTTGTAGCCCAATGTTACCACTAGCAGTTTCAGATACAATTGGTGACATCTTGTCAAAGGTCAGAAGCTGGCACAGGATTCAGGCTCAAGACAGGTTGCATTGATGCTATCTTTGCCAAGACATCAGCTTTTTCATTGCCAGAAATAGCCACATGAGAGGGCACCCAGCACAATTTTACATTTCATTCACATTTTTCTACAAGAAAAAGGCACTCATTTATTGTTCTGACCAAGGGGTGAGAAGGATTAAAATTGTTCAGTTCTTTGAGAGCAATACAGGATTCACTAAAGATAATAAAAGAAGGGTTGGGCTGAGTAAAAATTGTCATCAATGCAATCAAGATTATGTTAGGTTCAGCTGTAAAAATAGAGGAAACAGAAGACAGAGTGGTTTTTCGATTAAAGGAAGGAAAAACAACACCAGATCCAACTCCTTCCTTGCATTTTGAGCCATCTGTAAAAATTGGGATGGAGTTCTCCTGCATTGAAGAGTGGTCTAGAAATTGATTTTGTTTAACTTGGGGAAGAATAAAGTCCTTACAATTTGGTAGGCCCTTCCAAAAGGTCACTTCCAGAAGGAGCTAAGGACCAACTCATATAGGCTACAAAAGTAAACTGCAACAGTCTTTGAAAGTGAAAATTGTAATCCCCAATGAGTGGCCCCCTCACATATTCTGTTTATGGCAAATTGAATCCCATCTTTCTGCCACTGGCATCCTTGAAGCAGCAAAAGATATACACAAATTATCTACATAAATGGGACTAAGTAAGCCCTCTTGTAGTACAGTTACAATGTCATTTATGGCTATAGCAAAGAGGGACACACTCAAGACATAGCCTTGGGGGATTCCGCATGGGAGGGAGTATTCTGCCAATAGTCATAGCTTCAACCTGAATCCTTAGAGATCTGTTAGGCAAAAATTGTCAATGAAAATAGGGAGGTGGCCACTGAGACAAGGTCATACAAAGACTGAAAGATGCCAGATGCCATCTCCATGCTCTATTGTATGCCTTTTCAAAATCAAAAAATATGATTACATGATGCTGGTTGGAAGTAAGTGCCTTGCAGATTGAGGATTCTAGGGGAAAAAAAGAGCTTCTGTTGTGGAGTGACATTTCTGGAATCCGCATTGAGAGGGACTGAAGAACTTTTCTAGCTCAAGGATCCATATCAGACAAACATTTATAATTTTTAAAGCAGTTTACAGATACCTGTCAAGATAAAGGATGAAAGTTTGTCAGTAATGAATTGTCCTTACCAGGCTTAGGGATTTGGATGCCCACAGCTACTCGCCAGCTACTAGGAAATATACTCTCACACCAGATTTTGTTATTAAGTATCAGAAGAAAGTCAAATCTAGTTTCAGTTAAATGATGTAGTAATGCATATGGGACATCATCTAGTCCTGGAGAGGCATTATTGCAGGCCTTTAAGGCATCTCAGAATTCATATAAACAAAATAACAGATGGTTCTCCCATATTGGAAGAAAAGTCAATGTCTTTCTTTTCCAACTGGAGTCTTATGTTTGGTACTTGGGGAGGTCATGGTACTTAGAGAAAGTGCTTCAAGGTAGGAGCCAAATGCTTGGTGTGGATGAAGAGATTATATATAGGTAGGATTCCCACGAGCATCAGTGGGTGAGACATCTTCATAGTCCATCGATACCATGCTTGTGCTCAGAGGAAGGCCATTTTTAGATTTTCCAAATTTCAGCAAGGCAAGATACTCATCTGGCATTCACACAATCATGGTCCACCATGGAACTGGTCGATGAGGGAGAGAACCAGACATGCAAGGAGGCTTTGCAGATAGCATTTTCCAGTCAGTGCAGACCATCCAACATGGAGTGGAACTTGCAGAAGCTGCACTGCACACAAAGACAGGTGGCCTCAGCTGTCGAAGATAAAGGCTAATCTAACATTAACCAATTTCTACATCAACAAACATATGCAGGAGTTTTTAAAAATTGAGCTGAAGCTGGCTAGGGTAGATTGATTTCTCCCCAGGGTGCAAAAAGTAAGCACAGTAGCCATTTGCAAGAGTCTGGGACGATAGCCTGTGTCCAGATCCTGTTGAGCAAAAATACCAAAATTGCCATGTCTCACTTCCCTAGGTGTCGAAGCATGGAATATGGGCCATTGTCTGGACCAGGAAAGGTGTCCACGCATGAAGTGAGAGCAGAATACAACTCACTCAGCGTAAACCTGTTGAAGGTTAACGCACTCTGGAGGTAAAATCCTGTTGGAAGCCTTCAGTAACATCACAATATGCATTGAATGCTGGAGGAGCAGCATTCCAGTTAGAGAATGTGGAGAAAGCAGTCATGAAAGATGAGATTACTGTCACATTTTCATGGAAAATGGGAGGGGGCACCAGTAAGAACTTGCCTGAATCCTTTTAACTTGCTTCCACACCTCTGCAAGAGGATTCTTCCTGTTACATGAATATACGTATGCCTGCCAAGAATAGCAGCCGGTGTGCTTTAAAACAAGCTTAATGAAATTCAATGACAGTGAAAATGTACAGGCAGCACTTATACTGCATGTTGACAAATCGCTTCTGAGGGTCGTCTCACACTCTGCCAATCACCCAATAAATTAAATGATATTGAGTCTCAAGAAAGTCTGAAATACCAGAATTAAGTGTGCAGAGCACATCCCAAATACAAGGGAGAAGTAGTAGTGACCCAGCTCATCCTGGTAATGGAATAAGTAATGTGTGCAAGGATTTCCCAGACTAGGATCTCCAACAAGAATATGCCAGACAGTGGAGGACCAATCAGATGTCACAATAAGGTTCAGGGGAGCATTCCATCAGATGATAACATGACCCGCAACTGTGTGCAATTCAGAGGCTACAGAAAATACTTGAAGCCATAAATGAATTTAGGGATGGGGGGGGCGATGTATGGAAAAGGTTATGGTACAATGGCATGCCCCTTAAGTTCTTGCCAGCTGTCACAAATCTTCTTTGCCAGGGAGCACAAAGGGCTGACCCGATTCATGCCAGGTAGTCAGGGTGAGGAAGAGCAAAACGCTAGTCTGGTTATGAGTGGCCACTCACACAATGGCAAAAGCCGCATCAAGATCAGTCATGGATGAAATGAGTGCTGGTGGAGACTAAGGGAGATGCTGGGCTTCTGTGTACAAGTGCATAATGAATTGTGGTGCAGAGCAAGTGCCATCTCATCAGTTATCTTGATAAGAGTATGTGCAGAAGACACTTGCCTTGAAATATAACCCAGTGTGGTAGATCGAGTTTACCTTATGCAATTCATGCTCAGCTGTGGATGCGTAAAACTGCCATCCGTAGTCAACCTTGGAATGAAAAAGTAAAGTGGTAACCCTCTCAGTGCACAAATGTAATGGAACAAAGAATTTTAAGGTGCACACACAAGTTTCTATGGCTGTGAATATGGGCCTCCCAGTCAAAATTAAGACCAAAGAAATGGTGCAACTCTACCACATCTAAACAAGTCACATTTAGGAATAAGTCTGGCTTGTGCTAGAAGTGCACCGCATTTATGTGAAGCATTGACCCCTATTGGGGTCGATGATCCAGAATAGGCATCTGAAGTGCATGAAAAAAAAAGGAAAGGCTGTATACGTAGAGTGTAAGCAAGGATATCTTCCAGCAGCACTAAGGTGATGCCATTGATGCTCAAGGGAAAAAAAGTGACACTGAAGACACTTCCCTCTGGGGTGCCTTCTTTCTGCCATATTAGACTGAGATAGTTCCCTCACCTGTATGTGGAATTAAAAATCTGTTAAAATCTCAGACAAGAAAACTGGGAGGCATTTCCTCATCCTCACGGTGTGGCGGGTCTCCATGATAATATATCACCATGCAGTATCTTAGGCCTTATCCACATCAAATAATACTGTGGTAAAGTGCTGTCCTTAAAGCAAGGCCTAGCAGATAGGATTTATTAGGTGGGGTAGAGTATTAAATGTGGACTGGAACTTGCAAAAGCTGTAACTGTGCAGGATAGAGGTGGTCAAAAATTGTCCAGGAAGCTAACCATAACATTAAACAATTTCTCCATCAAATTCCAAACACAGGAAGTTAGAGAAATTGAGCAGAGGCCAGCCCAGGTAGAGTGATCTCTCCTTGGTTGGCAAAAAGAGACCACAGTAGCCCTTCACTAGGAAACTATGAAGATATCCTCCATTTAGATTCTGTTGAAAGGCTAGTAAATAAAAAGGTCAGGGATCCACCCCCAAATAAGGGAGTGCAGCTCATTTATTATAAACAGGTTGGTGATAGATTTCTCGCTCTAGAGTTAGAGTCCAGTTGGGGCCTTCAGTGAAGCCACAATATGCTTTGAATATGGGCAGAGCAACATTCTGGCTAGATAATGTGGAAAAAGCATACAGGGTCTTCTTAGATTGGTGACATTTCCTCCTGTAGGACAGGAAGGAGGTCCTTCTAGAACTTGCAGTGACTCCTTTTGACACATTCCCACACCTCTGCAAGAGGGGTTTTCTGGCCTAAGTGAAGACACCTGCATTCTTTAAAACATACTAGAACAAAACCCTCACTAAACAAAATTCGCCCAAAGTCATAATGGTCAGTCTGCACCAATTTTGGGTTGACCTGACATAGCATGACTGGATGAAATTTTATTCACATTTGGAAACAGCAGCAATGATCACACCTACATGGTAATAGTATGGATGCCTTAAAACGGTAGCGATACCAACTAGCTCACAGCAATTCATGGAGCCTGTCACAATCAAATGTGATGAAAAGTATAGGGGTAAGTCTCAAGGCCCCTCTCATATCATCACACATTCAGCCTCAACCACTTCTTGGTTGTCCAACTCTTCTGCAATGTCTCCTAAGAAGTAGTCAATGAGTTCCATAGCAAAGACTACTACTTTCACAAAGTTCATAGTAGACTGCAGTGTCACCAGCAGCACCACTTACAATGGCTGCAGAGGCAGGGTCAGCAGCCACATTCATCAGAAGTGTCTCATCTGAGAAAAGGACAACCAAAACCCTGGTTAATGCTTGACACTGATATAACATGCCTCAATCAGTAGACCAGATTATCAGTGTTTGGAGCTGGTAGGCTTAAGAACCCCAGGCAATTTGTCATTAGGAGTCCCAACATCATTGTGCCTCCCCCTCTCACCTTACATGGAGTTTAGTCTGTTGAGGCTTGTCCCTTCTGCCCAAGGGTGTCCTGAGGTCAGATGTGTCATCTTGGACTTGGTCACCTGCCCAGTCCGCATTACTCATCCATCCCCAGAATCCCCCCCAAAAGGAGAGGAACCTCTAAGTTTCTTACTTTTTCTTCTTTTTAAGGGGGCAGAGAACGCTCTCTCTTGCCTTGGAAAGGGGCCTCAAAACCGGATGAGCCAACCTAAGCAAGAACATTCTCTGAGATAGAGAGGGATCAGGCTGTCTTGGGGAGCCCCATCAGATGAAGGAGAGTACTCCTCTCTTCTAGTCTTTGAAGGCCCCTGTGCACTGGGGATAACCTTTCTCGGGAATAGCTCAGGGGTAGTCCTCACTGAATCATTGTTCCTTTGTGGGGAAGACCCTGATGCCTATGGGACTTACCAGACCAGTGCCCTGGAGGAAAAACATGTCATTGGGGCTAGCAAGCTGACCTCTATTGGGGAAAGAGGAAGCATGTCAGCCCTTAAAAGCATCACCCGATGAGTGTCAGATAAGGAAGGGGGGCATGAAAGCCCATAAGAGCATCACCATTATGTCCTTCTAAGGGGGTTCAACCCCTCGAGCTAGTCTCACTGTAAGTGTATAATTTGGGGCCAGCTGTATGGCACCTTCTTGGCAAGCCCTACTAAAGAGAAGGCGGGGGTCACTATTGGTCAAGTTAGTGAGTCACCTGGGGGTAACTATGGAGGGGGGTAAGAGGGGAAACTTCCTCACACATAGGAGAGTATGATTCACTTTCCTCCCCACTAGGAGAAAATTGAAGGGGCCACTAAGAAAACAAAGGAATGGTGGCACTTTCTGAGAGATTGAACTACCCAAGGAGAGCTACAGAAGTGGTAAGGGGGAAGCCCTTTACCAATGGAGAGTCGTGAGAGGGGAGCCACCCCAACACCAAAGTTGTGTGTGGTTTTGTTTTCTGGAACCTAGTCTGAAACTTTGCATTTATTTAAATGAACCAACATAAAAATTACAAAGTTTGCAACAAATGAAAAAGAAAAATGTAGTTGGTGGTTATATTATACATTGATCCACTCGTGTCCATCCCATCTTGTGTTTTCAGTGCTCCAACCCTGGGTTCATTAATATGTGATGTTTGCACCTGTGCAGTGACACACATCAACTATAAGTTACCCAGTAGATGGTCACTCCTCAAAGGTTGCAGCTACCAAATGAGTAGCCAGAGAGGCAGGGCAATAGAGTGGATCCCTTACTGAGTCATACTAATCATCAACAAGCTGGCCAGAATCTGAAGATATCATGTGACAGACTAAAGACTTTAGTTGGCCTGACAGCCAACAAAGCAGTAAAACTCACCTACCATAAGCAGTACAACCTTTTGTACACAAGAACGGTTGCAGGTAGGTGGTCAGCCCATTAACTGCAGAGAAGAGGTTACTCAAGCAAAACTAATCTTCCTATTAATCATGCCCAATGCCAAGGACATTCAAATCCTGGTCTGCTGCAACCAGCAAGCACTGTTTATAGAGGTTCCAAAGACTCTCTCCTGACACTGCATCAGGTAACTGGTCAGACTTTAATCTAGATAGAGGAAATAAGGAGATACTCCTAGAAAAAAGTCAGGGTAACAGTATATGCCATTTGCACACACTACAATCTCTACTAAACCACCCATTTAACTACCTATTTTCATGGAAACTTCTCAGGGCTTTTAACAAGTGATCATATCAATATTTTCAAAACATCCACTGCAATGCCCATCCTTTCAACCCTAGCAAATGCTTTTTATTAAGGACTATAAACTAAATGAATTAAAACATTTACAATTTATATTGCATATGGATATTCAATGATGGGCACAAATTGGCTTGAAGATGGAAGCCAGTAATTTCCGAAACTCATCTCTAGAATAAGGTTTTCCATTGAATTGCATCTTTTTTGCCTGATACAAGAAGCTTGATACTGATTGGAAGACCTGTACTATTGTTAGGAATGTAATGTGGCACTGCATTTAGTAGATTTTAGAGGAGTATCATTCCCTCAAAATCTTTGATGCTAGACAAAAGGGTATATAATGTAGAAAGTAAAAATATGCATTATTAGGCACTCATCTATTAAGGGTAAGTTCTGCACATTTTGTTTATGCCATTTTATAGCATATGCATGGTTTTATAATACCTTTATTGCAGATTTCCCTCAAAGTATGCAAGATTCATATGGCTAATGAGCTCAGCTTTCATATATTCTCCAATTCCACTGCACCAATTTTCAGAGATAACAAAGACAGAATTGGGGTGAGAGGAATCATGGGATAAATTGAAATGTGGAATATTTTCCCCCATAAAATTCAGATAGATCAAAATACCAATGATGGCATTTCCTAGAGAAGCTTTGTAAGATGAGATCTATATAGAAAGTAATGAAGTTAGAGAAAGTAAAAATGGCTAAAAATAAATGGCAGAGATTTTACCACCAATCAGCACTCATTTAAGATGTTATTTCTCAGGGGCACAGACAGCTTAGCATGGAATTCAAACCATGAGTATCTCTATAGCGATGGCAGACACCAACAAATCAACCCAAATAAGGACTTTATTCAGTGCCTTACCACACCCAATTTGACTTAACTTCACTCTAACTGGAAGTAGTGATTCCGCTCTGCGAGGCTGTAGCCCTAGAATACATCGAGATGATCTTCCTGCTGGGAATGGAACCAAGAGGGAAAATTGTAGGTATTAAGGCCAGTAGGGGACACACTCTTCCAGATGTCAACTGCAGCAAGGTTGGTGGGGAGGGGGTGGTAGGAGAAAAGGGTGGGGGAAGAATACATGTTGAAAACTACCACTCCAACCAGGGCAAAGATGGAAGGTGAGCCCCTCCGCTCCTTCCACAACTGATGAGATAGAGAGAAGAGAAGAGGCTTTTCAAGAAAGTGGAGAACAAAGGGTAAGATGGAAAGGCATAGAAGGAATAAAAACTAGGTAGTCTTAATCTAGCTTGAGACTGCTGAGGACACTGGGTACAAGAAGCCATGTCGATCCTCTGAGTACAAGGTGCAGCCTTCTCCACAAAATGAAATGTGGAATTTCTTTGGTCAAAATTGATGACAATTTTTCACTGCCATTTTTCTTGTTAAAGATATACAATATATGTTTTAGCTAAGCCGATAAGGTGATTTTTGCTCTCTATCTGTCTCTTTCTATGTGTAATAAATCTGCCTGTCTCACTGACATAAAATTTATAGTATTGTGACAGCAGGCTCTAGATTTCCATGGTCACACTATTGCCACAAAATAATAATAATAGGTATTTATAATGTGCCATTCGGGGCTGCTAGCCCTCCCAGAGCTCAGGATGTGTAATGATTGTAGAGAAAGTTTACAGGGGAGAGAAGACAATTCTGAAGAGATAAGTCTTCAGGAGACGTTTAAAAATAGCAAGGTTGGGAGAGGATCGGACTTTGGCAGGAAGAGCATTCCGGAGTCTAGGAGCCCAAACTGAGAAGTAACAGTCACCCATCAAGCAGAGGACAGAACGAGGAGTGTCCAGGAGGGAAGTGAGGTTAGACTGGAGTGCGCAGGGAGTTTGATGATGGGAGAGGGTAGCCGAGAGATAAGGTGGAGCCCTTGAGGTTTAGGGCCTTGTAGGTGATGAAAAGAATTTTATAATGGGTATGGAAGCGAATAGGTAACCAATGTAGCTCCTGTAACAGGGGCATCGAAGGAGAGAACTGGGGGCGGCAAAGGAGGAGATGGGCAGCATAGTTTTGGACTAGTTGTAGGTGGCAAAGTGACAAAAAAGGGAGATTCACTAGAAGAGAATTGCAGTAGTCTAAGCGTGAGGTGACAAAGGCATGAATAGCAGTCTCAAGGCAGAAATTGATCAAAATGGGATTAAATATGTGAGAAGTTGCGGAGAAACCAAGGGAAAACTTACATAATGCAATGGCTGCCTAGTTGTTAGAGGGGAGAATGAAAGGGGCTTTTATTACACCCCCTCTAATATCACAAAACAGGAACCTGAACGAAATACACATAAATTTTCAACCCTATTCTACTGTCTTAATTTATAATCTTGGGCTTTCTTGTCTGTTGGAGGGGAGACCCCCACTCTCTTAATGAAATTTCTGTCCTTGACAATTCTATCCAGACTGTTAATTGGCTCCGAACATTGTTGGGGGGAGGTGAACTCCTACCTAAAAACTCAAACTACTACAGTATCTCCCACATGGAACTATAAATATATCTTTCTGTTTTTCACTTTTTATCATAAAGTGAAGGTTTTAGTGTGTAAGAATTAAAATAGAAGTTAATGCACTTCCAAAAATAGGCTCCTATTAAACTTTCTCCAAACATATTAAAGTATTCTTTTCTACTTGAATAATTATTGTGCATCTGAGTTCCACTAACCTATGAAGGCCTTAGTAGATACAAGTATGTTTCAGTGATTCCTTGAAGTAGCATCAGAATACTTGTATAAATTAATAAAATCACTTACCAAGGTCAATGCCTGCATTTCTTTCCATCATCAATTTAAATGAATATGATTTAATAATAAAATTTGAAAATATGAGGCAGGTTCTAGCCAATCAATTGATTATTAAATAATTTGGTTATTTATTAATATTTTCATTTAATGCCTGTAATAATAAATTGAAAATATTTTAATTCTAAATTTCATCTTATATTGTCAAAGTAATATGTATATATGTTTGAGACATTATGGGTCTTCATTAAGTTCCCAGAAAATGAAAACCAAAAAGTAAGCCTCAAATTTCAATTATAATCCAATGGAGACAAATTCTTAGGAATTCATAATGATGCCTATAAAGCAGAAGTGATTAGATGAATTACCAAAGAAGAAACGGGTGAAAAAGAGCCTCTATTTGAGCAAATACAGGGCGTCTTGGGTAATTTGTTACCTAACCAATATAAAAATAAATAACACAGTCCATTTATGCAGCTATATTTACCAGAGGTTACATGTTAAAGACTTGAAGGATTGCTGTACTATTCATTTTATTCAATGAAGTTGACATTGGCTTCAACTACAGCCTACAGCATTGGAACCTGCTGCCGGCTTTCTCGATGGTCTCCCTGGTTAAGTGGGTAAAAACTGTGGTGCTCCTAGACCTAAGCTCCATCTTGGTGGTATACAGATAAATGATGGGTCGTTCTCTCAACCATGCCCCACGAATAATAGTCCAGGGGTTAGCAGTCTGGGAAGTTGGAAGGCCAGATGTTAGGTGATGTAGTCAAAGAGAGTGTCTGATAGCCAAGCCAAGACTGGAGAAATACCTAATGATTGGAAATTAGCGAATGTAGTGCCAATTTTTAAAAAGGGAAGTAAAGAGGACCCAAATAACTTTAGGCCAGTAAGCTTAACTTCTATCATTTGTAAAATCCTTGAGAAGATAGTTAAGAAGGGAATTTCTGACCATCTACAGTATGGTAGGTTAATAAATGATGCTCAGCATGGGTTTAGAAGAGGTAGATCATGTTTAACAAATTTACTGGATTTTAGGGATTATGTTACTAAACAATTAGATAAGGGAGAGAATGTTGATGTAATTTACTTAGATTTTAAGCAAAGCTTTTGATAAGGCTCCATATAGGAGACTAGTTCACAAATTAAAAATGCATGGGATATGTGGTAAAGTTTTGAATTGGATAACTGAATGGTTGAAAGACACGAAACAGAGAGTTATGCTGAATGGGGTGGTCACAGTGGAGGGACGTTATCAGTGGTGTACCTCAGGGATCCGTTCTAGGCCCTATATTATTTATTCTTTATATAAATGATCTTGGGGAGGCTGTAAATAGCAAAGTGTCAATTTTTGCTGATGACAATAAATTGGCAGGTGTAATCAAAGAAGTTGAGGGTAGCTTTAAAGTGCAGAGTGACTTAAATAAGTTATTAGCTTGGGCTCAGAAGTGGTAGATGACTTTTAACCTAAAAAAATGCAAAGTTCTTAACATAACATAATTTCAGGATGACAAAAGCCACAAAGGCCTATCAAAGGTCATCCGCATCCATCGAAACCCACCCACAAAAAGCACCATCACCAGGGTAAGACAAAATCAAAGTCCCCCACAATATAATATAACAGATGACAAAAGCCACAAGGGCTCATCATAGGTCATCCGAGTCAAACAGACTCTTTTTTTAAGGCACCCAAACTCCCAGGAAAACTACATCCAGAGGATTGCGTCCACAAACAAGGATATCACCAATCAAGGCTTGTCAAGAACTAAATCCCCCTGCACTTTAAAATTATCATCAATATCTTTAACCACAGCTGCTAATTTGGTATCATCCGCAAAAATTGACACTTTATTATTAACAACTGCCTCCCCAAGATCGTTTATATAGATGACAAATAATAATGGACCGAGAACTGATTCCTGAGGAACCCCACTGATAACATCCCTCCACTCTGACTTTACACCATTTTGAACTAGTCTCCTATGTGGTACCTTATCAAATGCTTTACTAAAATCTAAGTAAATTATATCTACATTCTCTCCCTTATCTATTTGATCTGTTACAAACTCCAGAAAGTCTAGTAAATTAGTCAAACATGATCTACCTGATCTAAACCCATGCTGAGCATTGCTGATTAACCCCTCCCTCTCTAGATGTTGGCAAATCCCTTTTTTAACTATTTTCACAAGAATTTTACAGACTACAGGAGTTAGGCTAACTGGTCTAAAGTTATTTGGATCCTCTTTACTACCCTTCTTGAAAATGGGGACTACATTGGCTCTCTTCCAATCATCGGGTATTTCTCCATATTCCAGTGACCTAGTATACAACTTCTCCAGAGCTATTGAGATACTTTCTACCCCTTTTTTAAGTATCCTAGAATGAATATTATCAGGGCCGGAGGCCTTGGTAGTATCTAACTCACCTATTAGTTCTTTTATCGTCCTCCAATCCACATTAATGGTAGTAAACACCTCTTTCCCTGACCCATGAGTACTATACATAAGACTATTTAGTTTCTCCTTTGTAAATACTGATGCAAAATGACCATTTAGTACCTCAACTATTTCCTCATCAGTTTCTCTCACAACCCCTTCATATTTGATAGGCCCTATTTTAACTCTGCCAGACTTATTATTAATTTTATAGTAACTAAAGAAATTTCTAGGATCTTTGTTGCTATCCTGAGCTAATTTAATTTCTGACACCCTTTTGTTCTTCTTTATAATCTTATTTAACTCATTCCTAGCCATTCTATAATCACTTAAATTTTGAATATTATTTTGTACCTGTAATTTTTTATATGCCCTTTTCTTCTCTGAAATTTTTCTAGCTATCTCCTGATTCTACCCTAATGGTTTCCTACTTTTGTTCCTAATGGCCTTCATTGGGATACATTGTTCTTGGACTACATTTATTATATGCTTGAAAGTATCCCACATCCCATAAGCATTTTTACCTCTGAATTCTACATCCCAGTCTACCAAATTTAGCAAGCTTCGGAGTTTTACATAATCTCCCTTATGAAAATTTGGAACTTTTACAGCATTCTCGGTTATTTTAACCTTCTCAATTATCAAGTTAAAACAAACTATCTGATGGTCACTATTTCCCAATGCTTCCCCAACAGTCAATTCTTGAACTAAATGATCACTGTTAGAAAGTACTAAATCTAATATATTGTCCCCCCTCATTGGCTCATTAACAAATTGATTAAAAAAATTATCCTCAAAGCATTCTATGAACCTGCCACTTGTTCTATCCCTACCTATCATATTTTCCCAGTCCACAGAGTTTAAGTTGAAGTCCCCAATAATAACTGCATCTGTTTTACATCCCTTACTTATTTCCCTTATCATTAGTTCATCCATATCATCAGCCTGCCCAGGTGGCCTGTAAAAAGCTCCCAAATGCACCATTCTATTTTTACTGAACCTAATATCTATCCAAAGTGACTCAACTCCATCCTGTTTTATTGAAGTATTTAAACTTAAACAATGTTGTTTTTTATATAGATAATTATTCTTCCACCAATCCTACCTGTCCTTTGACAAATGTACATATTATAGCCCTGTAAATCAAATTCACTTATAGTGTCACTAAATTCTATTTCATTAACCCATGATTCAGTAACACATAATATATCTATATCCTCATTGCTAATATAACTAAATAGCTTATCCTTCTTGTTTCTAAGACTACGAGCATTTGTATAGAAACAATTTAACCCCCCTATCCCTGAAGCACCTCTTGAAACCTGAATGACCTCACCTCTATCGCCTTGGAACCTATTTCTGTTATCTGCCAAGTCCATTCTACTTTCAGTACTATAATGTCTTCTCATAATTCCCTGACCACAATTAGTATCTAGTTTTCCACCCGCAAAGACCTAATAACATGATCATACTCCTCCCACAACACATCTACCCACCTCCTACTCAAATGCAGTCTATCCATCGCATACATTTCGATGGATGGACTGCATTTGAGTAGGAGGGGGGTAGATGTGTGGGGGAGGGGTATGATCGTGTTATTAGATTAATATCTAGATTGGCAGCACAAATGATCAGACGTAAACTAGTTTGTCTGTGTTCCAATATGTTTCACGTTTTTCGAGTAAATTTAAGGGGACTGCTCTTGTGGGGGTAAACATTGCAGGGGGACCCCCCTACAATGATACTGAATTTCAATCAATTGGGGATCTGGGGGTCACAGCTCCCCAGTATATAATATTTGTTTATAGAATAATGTTCTAACATTTACAGAACTAGGACTCAAACGCGCATGAATATTCAGGCACGGGTGAATGAAATATAAACACACAAAAATCCACTTTTTCAGGGGTGCCGCCAATCTACATGTTTACCAATTTAGCTATGAAATGGAGGGGCATTGGCTGAATTCAGTTGAGGATGAGAAGGGCTTAGGTGTAGTAGTAGATATTTCACTGAAGTTTTCAAAGCACTGTATTGAGGCAAAAAATAGAGAAAATAGGGTGCTAAGATACATTAAGTGGAATGTTAGCTACAAGAGTAAAAAGGCTATCCTTAAACTCTACAACTTGTATGTTAGGCCACATTTAGAATACTGTATATCGTGCATGGTGACCACATTTTAGACATGACATCAACCTGCTAGAGGCAGTACAAAGGAGGGCCACAAAAATAATACCTTCCCTGAAGCACCTTGAATATGAAGATAGACTGAGGGTACTAAATATGTTCTCATTTGAGAGACACGTGAGGTGAGATATGATTGAGCTTTTTAAAATCTGTTCTGGAATGGATAAGTTTGATTTTAGCAAGTGGTGACTAGGGGTCACCACTTAAAAATTCAAAAACAGAGGTGCAGGATGGATGTTAGAAAATATATTTTTTCACCAATAGAGTGGTAGATTACTGGAATAGGGTAGAGTATGGCCAGATCCGAGTCCTAGCTAATTTTTCTGAGCTAAAATCTATGTGGACGAAGTTTATGGCGATTTCCAATTATATATTGGGGGGTTGTGCCCCCCAGCCCCCCCCCCCCAATGATTGAAATCTCAGGATCATCATAGGCCCATCCCCCGACTTGCAATCCCAAGAACAAGCCCACCCTCAAAATAAGATAGAATCGCATCTGTCCATACTCACAACATTTACCTTTGACGAGTCTTGATGATGATGCTTTTGGTTTTTGACACATCCCTGTTTATGGTTATAATTGTATATTATAGATGTATGATCTGATACTATCCTAGGGATTGTTTAAATTGTATATTGTAGATGCAGGATGGATGACCTTTGATAGGCCCTTGTGGCTTTTGTCATCCGTGAAATTATATTATGTTATGTTAAGGGGTCTGATCTTGTCCGAGAAATGACAGATGCACTGAGAGTAGTACGAGAACAAGCCAATAACACAGCAAAGAGTAGGGACAGTGGGTATTTGCTGGGGGTAGCGGCAGCCATTGTGGTATTCCTTGAGGGGGAAAGTTGGATCGTGAAGTTTTGGGTGCTGAAGATAGGGCATCGGAGAGAGATAAAGCATTCAGGAAGAGGTTAAGCCCACTAAGAATCTTTCCAAAATTTCATTGGCCATAATTAATTCAAAGTACAGCAGAGACTAGGTGAGTTGAAAGTGCAGTTCGCTTTCAAAGCTAGTGAGTGTGAAGCCTTCAGAGGTTGGATTACCTATGTGGTGGGCTCCCCACTTAGCGCATTTGAGTATGATTATAGCTGAAAGTATCCCGATTATCAATAATCACACACCTTGCATCTCTTGTACAACATTTGTGATCTACACTCAGTTCCTTGTCTATTTTCCCTCCCTTCTGCCTCTCCACTCCGCATTGATCAGCCCACTCAACTCTATGGAGAAGTGGCGGAAAAAATCGTCAAAAACGCCCTACTGTCCTTAATGACGACACTTAATGCCCATTCAAAGGAGTGGTTGGCGAGAGGCTGGCCATCCACTTGGCTTCAAATTTAAAAACATGATCATAAGAACATAAGAAAAGAAGGAGACTGCAAAAGACCATTCATGGCCTACACTTGGCAGCTCCTGTTCCAGTCAACACACAAAAGATTTCTTACCAGAGAAAAGTCATCAACATTGTCACCCTTTACAGGAGTTCGTCAGATCTAATCTACAATATACATAAAATGCATCCAGAGGATTATGTCCATTCATGCAACCGCAAAATAATCTCCCCACTCCTTAGAAAAATATATACATATGTACATAAAAAAGTCAGTCCCATCTAGCAGCTTCATTCATATATTTATCTAATCTATTCTTAAAACTACCCAGAGAGGAGGCTTCTATCACATGTCTAGTGAGCCTATTCCATTCATCTACCACACGATTTGTAAACCAATTCCTCCCAATCTCCTTCCTAAACCTATACTTATCAAGCTTAAACCCATTGCTACGTGTCCTGTCATGTTCACTAAGTATAAGAACCTTACCCAGATCCCCTTTATTATATCCTTTTACCCATTTGAAGACTTCAATCAATCCCCCTCTGACTCTTCTCCTTTCCAATGTATGTAGATTTAGTTTTCTGAGCCTTTCACCATAAGGTAAGTTCCTTAGCCCACCAATCATCTTTGTCATCCTTCTCTGCACAGACTCAAGCAAATCAATATCCTTCCTATAATATGGTGACCAAAATTGTACTGCATAGTCTAGATGAGGCCTAACTAGCGCCAGATACAGTTTTAGAATGACTTCAGCACTCTTATTACTTACACTCCTCCTAATGAATCCCAATATCCTATTAGCTTTATTCTTAGCATTTAGGCATTGCTTTCTAGGACGAAGGTCTGAACTTACCAAAATACCCAAGTCCCTCTCACAATCGGTCCTCCCTAAATTTCTCCCATTTAATTTATAACTATTCAGTGGATTATTTCTACCTATACTAAGTACACTACATTTGTCTATGTTAAACTTCATTTGCCATTTCTCAGCCCAATTGGACAGAATGGTCAATTCCTCCTGCATTACAACAGCATCAGAATCAGCCCTAATGGCCCTACCTAGCTTAGTATCATCAGCAAATTTACTCAGGTCACTACTTATACCTATGTCAAGATCATTAATACAAATTAAGAATAGCAAGGGACCCAAAACAGATCCTTGCGGAACTCCACTGCTAACACACCCCCACTCAGATTTAACTCCATCTATACTAACTCTTTGCTGTCTGTCACCAAGCCATGACTGAATCCACCTAAATATACTGCCATCGATCCCGTGTGCTTTAACTTTGCTCAGAAGCCGTAAGTGTGGCACTCGATCAAAAGCCTTACTAAAGTCCAAGTATAAAATATCATAGTTTTCATCCTTATCTGCTGCTTCATACACCTTACTATAAAAAGACAGCAAATCAGTACAGCAAATCAGTACACTTTTATCTATAGAAGAACTGCGCCATACCCTTCAAATCTGTCGACCGAGATTCCTTGGCAGAATCACTAACTATCTAATTCAACATTACGTATACACGCTTCGCTTCTTGCTATATCTGGAGTAGGGCAATCATTGTGTTCGTGCTCAAGCCGAAATCCGACCGCTTAGAGACTTCATTCTACCGTCCTCCTATAGTTATGACATGCTTTTCAAGAGGAGGGCGTCTTTGTGACTCACCTTAGACACAGAATCCATGTTTCCACGGGTCAAACTAGCAATCATTGCGACCGTTGAGTGGGCTTCCTCAGGGATTCTCCCTCTCCATCTACAAGTCTTCCTGTGTCTTCTTTTGTCTTTGCCGAAAACGATACACTAAAACTCAGACCTTATTTATATTTGGGAACTCAATCTAAGCATCGTCTTCGATGATATACTCTCATGGAAGACTCATCTCTCAACTTATTACTGCCACCCAGTCTACTCTTAAATTATTAAGTGATCTATCCAACATTACATTGGACGTTGACTGCCGCACGTTACTTAGATGCTAGAAGGCCTTGGTCTACTCCGAATTCGACTTAGCCTGTGTAGTGTAAAACTCCGCATCATCTTTGACCCAATTCAGACTATTTGTTTTTAGTTTAAAGGGCTATCTGGTGACTACCCATTTGGGCATAAATCGCCGCAAACAAAGAAACTAGTTTTAGACTACTTTAAAATAAATATTTGAACAGAAACAACAATAAAAAAAGAGATAACAATCAGGAAGCACGCTCTGGCGTCGGGGGGAGTTCCCCCTCCACCCGGCGTAGGAGCGTGTGACCTAGAAAGAAAAAATAACAATAACAAAAACAAAAACAACAAAACCTAGATAAATAAATGGGAGAAGGCCGGCCTTCCCCCAAAAGTCAACAAGTCCACCAGTCAATGTGCACGCACTCGTCCTGAGTACAAGGGACAGGCGGTAGCGACCCCGCCCATATCGGTACCGGGACAGGTAACGTGTGCAAAGATCACCCAGACTGGGATATTCGACAAGAATGTGCCGAACAGTCTGGGGGACGACGCAGTCGTCGCAATCGGGCGCAGGCGAGCGTTCCATCAAATAGCGATGCGTCACACGAGTGTGTCCGATTCGGAGACGACAGAAAGCGACCTGAAGCCGTCGCGGCATTAGAAGATAAATCCATGGGAACAGTCGCGGCGCAATGGCACGCAACTTTAAGTTCCCTTCGACCGTCTCACATCTTCTTTGCCAAGCAGTCCGAAGAGCTGCCCGTATTCCTGCCATGTAGTCAGTGTGAGTAAGAGCGAAGCGCTGGTCCGGTCGCAGAGTCCTCGCGGACTCTTTGGCGCCCTCATCGGCGCGCTCATTTCTCGCAATTCTTACATGTCCAGGAACTCAGCAGAAGATAATCTCGACATCTGCCCGGCTCGCCAAAGCCGTGGCGTCACGGATACCGCGAACCAGGGGATGCGGAGATTCCAATGACCCGAGAGCACTCAGGGCGCTTTGTGAGTCGCTATAGATCACAATCCGGTCTCCGAACCGGGCACGTCGCGTAATTTCCCGTACCGAGTGGTGTATTGCTACCAGTTCGGGCGTCAAGACAGACGCAGCGCCTGGCAGAGCCCCGCTGACTTCAAACAGAGGGGATACGGTGAGGAAGCCGACCCCCTCTTGGGACTTGGAGCCATCCGTATACACTGGCACGGTACAAGCGTGACACGAGGTGTGCTCCAAAAAGGTTGAACGCAATACTCCCGCCACCGTACAAGCTTTGGGAGCAGAGGCGTGGCGACGAATAGCCAAATGTGGTACCCTCCAGGGTGGCGTCCTGGGCAGAACCAGGGGCGCCACCGGCCCGAGAGAAATGCCTAATTCTCGAAGAAGTTTCCTGGCCATAAACCAAAATGGCTTAGGGTATGACTGGCGTCTCTCGGCGGCATAGGCACCATCGAGATACGCTGCAGATGCAGTGAGAGGTGGTGGCGACTGAGGGAGGCGCAGGGCTCGCGCGTATAGGCGAGTGATGCACTGTACGCGACGTAGAGCGAGTGGCATCTCCCCAGCATCGACCAACAGGCTCTCAATGGGGAAAGTGCGGAAGGCACCGGTCGCAAGACGAAGGACGGTGTGGTGGATCGAGTGAACCTTCCGCAATAAACGCTCGGCTGCGGATACATAAAACTCCCGTCCTTCGTCGAGCTTCGAACGAAAAAAGGATCGATAAAAAAGTAAGGCAGTAGCCCTATCCGCAACCCAAGCGCTGAACTTCACGGAACGGATAATATCTATTGCGCGGGTACAAGAGACCCTAAGGCTGCGAATATGAGCCTCCCAGGTGAGGCGTCGGTCGAATACAAGACCAAGGAAACGGTGCGACTCAACCACATCCAGGCGCACTCTTTAAGAAACAAATCTGGGTCGGGGTGAAGCCGTGGATGGCGGCAGAAGTGCACCACCTTAGTCTTGGCCAAAGAAAAGCGAAACCTGTGCGCTTCGGCATAGCGAGAGACGCGGTTCAATGCCTGTTGGAGTCGACGCTCCAGAGTTGGCATCTGGGCCGCGCCAAAAGAGATCGAAAGGTCGTCCACGTAGAGCGTAGCGAGAACATCTTCCGGCAGCACCGAGGTTATGCCATTGATGCTCAGGGCAAAGAGTGTGACACTGAGGACACTTCCCTGCGGGACACCCTCTTCCTGCTCCTTTGGGCCGGAGAGGGCTCCCCCCCACCCGTACGTGGAATCGACGATCTCGCAAAAATTCAGATATAAAAATTGGGGGGCGTCCCCTCGCCCCCATCGTGTGGAGAGTCTCCATGATACCGTATCGCCATGCGGTATCATAGGCCTTCTCCAGATCGAAAAAGACCGTGGCGTAGTGCTGTCTACGAAGGAAAGCCTCGCAGACTGCATTTTCCAGTCGGAGCAGAGCATCCGACGTGGAGTGGAACTTACGGAAGCCGCACTGTGCGGAAGACAGATGGCCTCCGCTGTCCAGGAAAAAGGCTAATCTAACATTTACAAATTTCTCCATCAACTTGCACACGCAAGAGGTTAGAGAGATTGGGCGGAAATCGGTCGGAGTAGAGTGATCTCTCCCCGGTTTGCGAAAGGCAAGCACAGTAGCGATTCGCCAGGAGTCTGGGAGAAGACCTTCCACCCAGATCCTGTTGAACAAATCTAACAGAAAGGCCATGCCTCGCTCACCTAGGTGTCGAAGCATGGCGTACGGGACATCGCCTGGACCATGGGCGGTGTCCGCGAACGAAGCGAGAGTGGAACGCAACTCACTTACATTAAACTTGTCTTTGAAGGGTTCTCCGCCTCTGGAGGTAAAGTCCAGCCGGCGGCCTTCCGCGACATCACGACGTGCATTGAATGCTGGCGGAGCAGCATCACGGCTAGAGAATGCAGAAAAAGCGGTCGCGAAGGATTCCGCCACGGACGCGGGGTCCGAGATTGCGGTCCCATTCTCCTGGAGAACGAGAGGGGGGTCCTGCGAGAACTTGCCCCGAGTCCTTTTGACTCGCTTCCACACCTCAGCTAAAGGGGTCTCTCCGTTAAGTGAAGACACGTATGCCCGCCAAGAAGAGCGGCGGGCGTGCTTCGAAATATACCGGAACCTAGCCTTAGCCCGACGAAATTCAGCGACAGTGCATGTAGGCATAACCCTTCTGTTTGAGGGCCGTCTCACACTTGGCTGACCACCATGGGAGTGGTCGGCTTGCAAAACGGCCTAGACGTCCTAGGAATAGTAGTCAGGCCCACGGCGATGAGGTTGCCGGAGAAGAACTCAACGGCCTCATCTAAAGACGTAAACTCCTCGAATGAGATAGAGAATTCAGTCATTTCCTGAAATGCAGGCCACCGCGCCCGCGCCAAGCACCACCGAGGTGGGCTCTCAGGCGGCAGTTGCCCTGAAAATGATATTTGAATGGGAAAGTGATCCCTACCATGGAGGTCATCGACCACCCCCCAATCAAAATCAGGCTGTGCATCCGAAGAGCACAAAGATAGGTCAAGGCAAGAAAATGAAGCGGTTCTCGGACAGTGATACGTAAACTCATCCACGTTTAGGACACCCATCTCAAGCTCTACGATCAGATCGGCAAGGATTTGTCCCCTGGGATTTATGAAGTAATCTCTTCAGAGAGGATGCCTGCCGTTCAGATCTCCAAGCAAGAGATAGGGCCTCGGCAACCGTGCCACGACGCGGCGGAAGTCCCCCACGTCGAAGTCAGCTGACGGTAGAATGTACGCAGAAATGATAGTATACCTCCTATACAGGTGCAGCTGCACAGCCATTGCCTGTAAGGAGGTATCTAAAGAGAAAGGAAGAACGGAGACATCATGCCGGGTGTAAACCGCGCATCCCCCAGTTCGGCCATCCCGCGGTGGTGGGGTCGCAAGACCCTTGTACCCCGAGAGGGCAGGCAGGGGGCACGCGCCTAGCATGGTCTCCTGCAAAAAGATAGCTAACGGGGAACGGGACGAGACGAGCCTCCGCAGGACCTCCCAGTTGGCCCGGAGTCCACGGCAATTCCATTGAAGGAATATGCCCTCCAGGCCTAGCTCGGAGGAGACGCAGGGGCCCTCCTCGAACTGAAGGCCCTCACGGGAATGGCCGTACGCTTCCCGGGGGCAGAATCCCGGGTGCTGTTGGCCGGACAAAGCGCGGGAGGCGCTGTCGCCTTCGAGGACTTATTAGGGGAGGTTGGGCTCGCCATGCGAGTCTTTTCCTCCCTCCGCCTCGAAACCTTAGGCGGGCGCTGCGGCTTCGGAGGCGGGGGGCCCTCTTTTCGAGGAACCACCGTCTCCGAGCCACTCGCTCCACCTCGGGGCGTGGGCGAAGGAGCCGAAGCTCCTTTGTTGCTGTCCTCCTCTCGGGAGACAGCTTTAGGAACCCCCGAAAGTTGGGGGTTGAGTTTTTCTAAAATTGGTCTTCATCATTGGGCATGGTGACCCTTTTTTTAACACGGGATTCAATAGCACACCTCTCGCAGTAGCCCGCACTGCGAGAGGTGCTTACAAGCCCGGCAGAACCAGGCGCCGCCATTTGGGACCACCCCTCCCGCCTGGTGGCCTGGCAGTCCATCGGCATGGCGGCTCCACCTTGTACACGGCGTAAAATATTTAGATTGTGAAGAGGGAGGAAAAGGGATGTGAGGAAGGTATTGGGGGGATGAAGCAGGTTGTTAAAAACCAGCCACCCCAGACCGGAGCTCAGGGGTTAGGGAACATTGTCCCCCACCCCCTCAGCCCCGATGCGGGACGGTTGGCTGAAAGGAAGGTCAGCATCTACCCTGTGAAATTAGAGGCTGATCAGAGAAAGTTGTGGGAGAGGTTGTTTTAAAAGAGAGGAAACAAGTGTTTTGAAGGAAGGAAGAGAGGCTAAGCTGGGGCCGGATGGAGCGCTGGATCCCGTCAGCACGGCGGCCAGGATGGCAAATCACCGCGCCCCTTACGAGGGAGAAGGGGGTGAGGGGGAGTCCCCTGCACCCGTCGGCGAAGGAGAGGAGTAAGCCTCCTCTCCGGTTAGAGAAATATGGAGGGTCCCCTGCGCAAGCACAGGGGGGTCGGGACCTCCATTTTTTTGGTGGAGCTACACGAGGGCGGCTCCGTCGATGTGCAGGGGGGGAATTAGGGGATTTTTTATTTTCTCATCATTGGGCATGGTGACCCTATTTGTGCTACGGGACGCAATAGCTCATCACCTCTCGCAGTTGCCCGCACTGCGAGAGGTGCTTACACTTTTTTTTTTTTTTTAACTAAGCGGCTATCTGGCGACTGCCGACTTAGGCATTAGTCGCCGTAAACAAACAGCCTAGTTCTAGGCTACTTTAAAAATTAAACAGGAAACAATAAAAAGAAATAACAATAACAATAAAGAAGCAATAACAAAAACAATAACAACAACAACAACAAACCGGGTTAAATGAAAGGGAGAAGGCCAGCCTCCCCCAAAAAGTCAATAAGTCCACTAGTCATGGTGCACGCACTCGTCCCGAGTACAAGGAACAGGCGGAGGCGACCCCGCCCATCCCGGTACCGGGACAGGTATCGTGCGCGAAGATCACCCAGACTGGGACATTCGACAAGAATGTGCCGAACAGTCTGGGGGACGACGCAATCGTTGCAATAGGGCGCAGGCGAGCGCTCCATCAAGTAGCGATGCGTCACACGAGTGTGTCCGATTCGAAGACGACAGAAAGCAACCTGAAGCCGCCGCAGCATTGGGGGATAGGTCCATGGGAACAGTCGCGACGCAATGGCACGCAAATTTAAGTTCCCCTCGACCGTCTCCCATCTTCTTTGCCAAGCAGTCCGAAGAGCTGCCCGTATTCCTGCCATGTAGTCAGTGTGAGGAAGAGCGAAACGCTGGTCCGGTCGCAGAGTCCTCGCGGACTCTTTGGCGCGCTCATTCCCCGCAATTCCTACATGTCCAGGAACCCAGCAGAAGATAATCTCGACATCTGCCCGGCTCGCCAAAACCGTGGCGTCACGGATTTCGCGAACCAGGGGATGCGGAGATTCCAATGCCCCGAGAGCACTCAGGGCGCTTTGTGAGTCGCTATAGATCACAATCCGGTCTCCGAACCGGGCACGTCGCGTAATCTCCCGTACCGAGTGGTGTATTGCCACCAGCTCGGCCGTGAAGACAGACGCAGCGCCTGGTAGAGCCCCGCTGACTTCAAACAGAGGGGATACGGCGTGGAAGCCGATCCCCTTTGGGACTTGGAGCCATCCGTATACACTGGCACGGTACAAGCGTGACACGATGTGTGCTCCAAAAAGGTCGAACGCAATACTCCCGGCGCAGTACAAGCTTTGGGAGCAGAGGCGTGGCGACAAATAGCCAAATGTGGTACCCTCCAGGGTGGCGTCCTGGGCAGAACCAGGGGCGCCACCGGCCCGAGAGCTATATCTAGCTCTCGAAGGAGTTTCCTGGCCCTAAACCCAAAGAGCTTAGGGTATGACTGGCGTCGCTCGGCGGCATAGGCACCATCGAGATCAGCTGCGGATGCAGTGAGAGCTGTTGGCGACTGTGGGGGCCCTCCTCGAAGAGAAGACCCTCACGGGAATGGCCGTACGCTTCCCGGGGGCAGAACCCCGGGCGCTGTTGGCCGGACAAAGAGCTGGAGGCGCTGTCGCCTTCGAGGACTTATTGGGGGAGGTTGGGCTCGCCATGCGAGTCTTTTCCTCCCTCCGCCTCGAAACCTTAGGCGGGCGCTGCGGCTTCGGAGGCGGGGGGGCCTCTTTTCGAGGAACTACCGTCTCCGAGCCACTCGCTCCACCTCGGGGGCGCATCCCCCAGCCCGGCCATCCCACGGTGGTGGGGTCGCAAGACCCTTATACCCAGGGAGGGCAGGCAGCGGGCACGCGCCTAGCATGGTCTCCTGCAAAAAAAATAGCTAACGGGGAACGGGACGAGACGAGCCTCCGCAGCTCCTCCCAGTTGGCCCGGAGTCCACGGCAATTCCATTGAAGGAATATGCCTTGCAGGCCTAGCTCGGAGGAGACGCGGGGGCCCTCCTCGAATTGAAGACCCTCACGGGAATGGCCGTACGCTTCCCGGGGGAAGAACCCCGGGCGCTGTTGGCCGGACAAAGCGCTGGAGGCGCTGTCGCCTTCGAGGACTTATTGGGGGAGGTTGGGCTCGCCATGCGAGTCTTTTCCTCCCTCCGCCTCGAAACCTTAGGCGGGCGTTGCGGCTCTGGAGGCGGGGGGCCCTCTTTTCGAGGAACCACCGTCTCCGAGCCACTCGCTCCACCTCGAGGCGTGGGCGAAGAGGCCGAAGCTCCTTTGTTGCTGTCCTCCTTTCGGGGAACAGCTTTAGGAACCCCGGAAGATGGCCTAGCGACCATCTTCAGGGGTGTTGCCTCCTGTGAGTCTAACGACTCGGTGGAGGCGCGTGGCCGTTTCGCTTTACGGGAAACGGTCACGCTGGGGGAAGAGGGGGGAGCCCTGGTTTTAGCCGGGGCAGGGTATGAACCCTTTTTGCCGCCAGCTTTACCAGGGGAGCGCCCAGGTTGGGTAGAGCCCGCAGAAGGGCTCCGAATGGGCGCGGAAACAACCGTGCTCGTTGGCCTGGATGTGCCAGGAGCAGAGTGTGCCTTTCTAACTATTGAGGCATATGACGTCCCAGGCAGACCCGGGCGCGCCAGGACCAAGTCCTTTGCCTCGTGGAATGAGAGTCGATCCTGGGCCCGAACGGCCAGGATTTCTTTCTCAAGGAGATATGCACCCCATTGCTTCGAAGAAGCAGGGTGCGGCTCTCCGCAATTGACACACTTGGCCACACACGATTTGGACTTATCGTGTGCGACCTTGGAGCAATTTACACATACTTCGGGTGACCCCGACTTTGCACGTCTACATGAGCGATTCGTATGGCCGAAGCGGTGACAGTAATAGCACCGTTGCGGCAGTGGCACGAATGCCTTCACGTGGTAACGGTACCAACCAGCACGCACCGACTCAGGGAGCTTGTCACAGTCGAACGTGACGAAGAGTGTAGGGGTGGGTCTCGAGGCCCCTCCCTGTTTTCTCATCACACGTTCGACCTTGACCGCCCCATGGTCGGCCAGTTCTAGGGTGATGTCCTCAATGGAGTGGTCAACGAGTTCCCTCGCATAAACTACTCCTTTCACAAAGTTCATGGTAGAGTGCGGCGTCACACTCACCGGGGTGCCATGAAGTGTCCGAAGAGCACTTATCTTGGCCGCCTCGGCGGGATTTGCCGCATTCGCCAGAAGGCTCCCGTCCGAGAAACGGGTTACCTTCGGCTCTCTACCAATTGCACTAGCTAATCCTCTCCTCTGATGGATCATGTTGCCCTTGGACAACATGCTGCCATCAGTGGAGCGAATAACGAGGAAGCGTTTGAAGCCAGCGGGCTCGAAAACGCCAGGTAACCTCTGAATCAGGGGCCCCGATGTCATCGAGGCTCCGCCCTGTGCACTTTTGGTCTTTGTCATCGTCAGGAGCTCCGTACCCGGGGAAGCAGAGGGCCCGGATGTGCCGATCTTGGCTTGGTCGCTTGCCAAAGTGGCAGCAGACCCATCCGTCCCCGTAGCCCCCGCGGATTGAGAGGAGCCCGAGTCTTCTTCGTCTTTTTGGTCTTTTTCGTCCTTTTCTTTTTTGGAGAGGAGGGCGGGGAATGAACCCGCTTCTCACCCCCGCCGGTAGAAGCCCCCAGGCCAGATGGACCGGCCTCAGCCAGGTCCTTCTCCGGAATGGAGAAGGTCCTGGTGGTCGCAGGGGCATCATCCGGAGGAGATCCCTCCCCTCCTTGTACTGCCTGAGAATCTACAGCCGTTTGATGAGGACCTTGCATAGGGGCGGATTCGGGTTCGGTGCTTGGCGCCGAGCCCGGATTCCCCCCCATGGAAGGCCCTACCTTCTGAGGCTGGTTTTCCTCAAGGACCATGTCTATCACAGGAGGGGCCTCCAGTTGGCCATCCCCTCCCAGGACATCGCAGGTCCCCTTGGCAGCGTCATAAGTCTTTAGTGGGGAGGCACAGGCCTTGACCCCGGCAGGGTTCAATATTTTTGCCAGCAGGTCTTTTGAGGGAAGCGACCGAAGGGGCCTGGCTTCCCTCTCCCCCCTAAGGGGGTTTGCCCTACCGAGCCGCTTGTACGAGGGGCGGTCGGCAATGGGCTGCCTGCTGGCTTTCTTGGCAGTCCCCTTAGAAAGCAAAGGAGGGACTGCCGCTGGAGATAGGGAGGTGCCCGAAAGCACCTCCAGAGAAGGGGGTGAGGGGGAGTCCCCTACACCCGTAGGCGTAGGAGAGGAGTAAGCCTCCTCTCCGGTTAAAGAGGTATGGAGGGTCCCCGGCGCAAGCACAGGGGGGGGGGGGACCTCCATCTTTTCTGTGGAGCTGCACGAGGGCGGCTCCGTTGTTTTAGGGGGAATTAAGGGGAGATGGTTTTTTTTTTTCATCATTGGGCATGGTGACCCTCTTTGTTTTACGGGACGCAATCGCTCACCACCTCTTGCAGTAGCCCGCACTGCGAGAGGTGCTTACAGGCCCGGCAGAGCCAGGCGCCGCCATTTGGGACCACCCCTCCCGCCTGGTGGCCTGGCAGTCCTTCGGCATGGCGGCTCCACCTTAGACACGGCGTAAAACAGATAGAATGTGAAGAGGAGAGGAAAAGGGATGTGAGGAAGGTATGGGTGGGGATGAAGCAGGTTGTTAAAAAAAACCCATCCCGAACCGGAGCTGAGGGGCTAGGGAACAATGTCCCCTCCCCCCTCAGCCCCCATCCGGGGTGGTTGGCTTGAGAAGAAGGTCAGCATTCTACCCTGTGAAATTAGAGGCTGACCAGAGAAAGTTGTGGGAGAGGTTGTATGAAAAGCGACGAGGTAGGGGAGAAATCGGGCTATCTGAAGGAAGGAAGAGAGGCTAAGCTGGGGCCGGACGGAGCGCTGGATCCCGTCAGCACCGCAAATCACCGCGCCCCTTACGGGGTCATCGCTAACGGCTGAGCTGGACATGCTTTTTGACAAATCACACCTTTGTTATTGGGTTTCATGCTTCCACTGCTCCTGATATAAAGAGGTAGTTATGACCCACCAGGCTAACTCACGAATACCTCCCCCGCCCCGATTAGCCGAATAAGAGTTACTGTCCCGGGTGCTCGTGTGTGACCCATGTACTCAATCCTTCGTCGCCGTCGCTTCCATTTTCTCTTTTCCTTATTTTACTCAGAACTCACGTTTAATCCTGGCCGATGATCTCTTGTTCCCCGTAAATAATCTCTTTTCCTTCTTCTCCCCATGATATACATAATTACGCATTCGTTCTCCTCTTTTCCCTTGAGTGTAAAGCATCGCTGAGTAAGATTAAGATGCATATGCGTCAATCGACGGTTAAACCAACTTGCATATAAAAAACTCGCTAAGCCGAGTGGTGGGTGGTGGTTGTCCTTTACCATTAACCCCCCCCCCCCCGTCCACTCTATTTCGTAAAACCTACCCTTTTTTTCTACAAGAAATCTCTCAAATCTGTTATTAAGAATGCCAGAAAGGGTCTCTACTACACGTCGTAGGCGACCAAATATGGCTACACCCATTAGTGAAGTAGAAGACGCTGGTCCAGGAAGCCAAGATATATCTATTCACCATTAACATTAAGAGGCTTAAGTTCAAGGTTTCATGAAACAACCTCTTCCGGTGTCTTTTAATAAAATAGCTAATAAAATTAGACATTACTAATCAAATTAAAAATTTGTTTTTCTCCATTTTTAGATGTCACGGCATAAATAGATTCACTTTTGTCATCTCTGCGGCTGAGAGCAATCTGAACCACAGGATAGAGAAATGGTGATGATGTTACATTTCGGTAGGTTATACTAAAATCATGCACAATGAAAAACAGATTAACATGATGTTAGACATATCAGACATATAAAAATATTAGAAACATGAATCTAAAAATATTAAAAAAATCAAGAGAATACTTGAACCTAGAGCAATATACAAATTGTCTAGGAAAAACAAGTCCAAATAGGAAGTCAATTTAAAGGCAGAAAGCAAATTGAAAACAAATCCCATTCTGTAATAAAGAAACTTATCCTCTTATTTTCCGAAGCGAATTGAGCAATACTCGAAAATAATCCAGCAACTTAACTTATGAGATTAATGCACAACCACAAATTCCAATCAAAGCTATTTTTTTTCAAGATGGGCGGGGGGGAAGGGTGAATTGTTAATTTGCATCTTGAAAAGGAGACGGCAGGGGCAGAAAATAGCAAATATGACAACCATATTGAGTACAATGAAGTATTTTTCCAACTAATGAATAATGAAAAACCAATGCAGATTATTTTCG
Organism: Ceratothoa steindachneri; assembly: GCA_963969495.1. NCBI lineage: Eukaryota > Metazoa > Arthropoda > Malacostraca > Isopoda > Cymothoidae > Ceratothoa > Ceratothoa steindachneri. The sequence continues at coordinate 73,703,601 of OZ018320.1, forward strand.
AATTCATTATATCGTTTGGTAAAATAATGGAAGATTTTAAATGACATTTAGTCGTTTTACAAAATAATTCAGTTTATTACACTAAAAAGATGAACAAATAATCATTATATGGAACTAATTTATCGAGCCTCCTTCCTTTACCAATCTCCCTCAGATAGTTCAATATGTTCACAATGCCAAGATTCAGTGTCTCCTGCCTTTTATAGAGCTGGACCTGGTTTTGTTCATCCAACATGTGCAGTTGCTTAGCTTGAAATAAAGATGGACTTTACCCAACTTCTTTATCTTCCAGGTTTATATATTTCGACTATGAAAGCGATGAAACCAACACCGCACTGTACCCTTGGGAATTGTTCTTTCACCCACCGATGTTGGAAGCATTTTGAGGAACAGTGCGGAGCAAGTTTAAACCGATACCAAAAAAAATTATACAACTGTTTTGAGGTCTGCAATGTTCAAAGTTAATTGACTCTGCTAACAAAACATCTTACTCACCAACATGAGCATATATATTACAGCAATAATCTGTAGTTATTTTGTACAACACAACTAAATGTTTGCATTAGGAATCGATCATAATTTTTCGAACGACCTAAAAGAATAGAACACCGCTAGAGAGATCAAGCTTTTTCGAATAAAATTATACAAGTATCGATTTTAACATTTTTGTGCACAACTCAAACGCAAACGAACTAAGCTGATACATATAGAGATGACAACACCACAGGTCACGACCGTCACCAACCAAATTAAAACAAGGTGGGGTTGGAACGCATCAACGTTATGATTGGACGGGATCCGCGACAACGTTAATAGGGTAGCAGGTAAACTATCGGGTGTGCGCCTTGGCAGACCAGCGTCCCTTATCCGAACTTTGTTGCTTTTACCGACACGCGCCCTAAGACGTGTATTATCACTGCCCAAAATATAAGCTAATCGACCTGCCGTAAAAAAAAAATAAGATAAATGAATAAATACGAATTAATTCTTCCGAAATGTTTCGATAAAGTTCCAGACTGTTATTCAACTATGGGTGACTAGAACAAATGCATCAGCAAATAAATAAAATGGATATCGAATGCGTACTTAGATGATACAAAGTAGCGAGTACAAAAATAAATTACCAATTTAATCGGAGTAATTATTAATTGGGAGTATAATGATCTTTTGAGGTCAAATACGGGCCGATTAGAAAAGATAAGACTTTATTTTCGCGTTCCAAACAGAGCCAATTTGACAGAAATTGAATCATGAATTAATCGTGTGTTAACTCGGTAAAGAAAAATTGAAACAACCAAGTTCACAAAATATCGTTTTATCACCATAAAAATTGATCATTTACAATTTGAAATTCATTTCTTTGAATAACAGATTTTTTTTTTTACTCAGTACTATAAAATTAAATCACATATAAGAGATTATAAAATTTGCGCATGTAACCTTGGGTACAGGTGCATGAATTAATCAAGCAATGAAGGAATTGGAATGAAAGGGGCGTGAATTTTCTTTCAAACATGTTGCAATCGAGAACAACGAAATTTTGCGGCTGGAAAAAAGAGTGAAATCCGCATGATTTTTCCTTTCAACTTCCAACCTCAAAACCAATAAATTCATCAAGCAGTATTAGTCTCCCAAACGCACCAAGAATAGTTTTGTCCAATACATATATTTGAGTGTTAGCAATGGCAAGATGATACATTTTATGAACAAATTCTTTGATAAAGGTGCACTTGATTATTTGCACGGTAGTGACTACTACCATGTTGCGCCATCCATCTTTGGTTTGTGGACGAGATCGCTCCCACGATCGGATAATAATATCTTTTATGACTTCATTATCGTGCACGAGACCAAGAATGTTAAACTGGAATTAAAAATACCTCCATTTTCGAAGCAGCTAGATACATCTTCCGTATTGGGTATGATGCATTAGTTGACGGCAGGACCGTGGGTGTACCACTCACAGCTACCCGAGTCCGGTGACAGAGGGTACCTCCGTGTGGCGACTCCCACGTTGGACTTAGCTTCCAGTTGAAAGGAAGACAAAAGAAGAGAAAGGAGCGGGAATAAAAGTCGACTTAGCGACTGGCGGGCCTAACATAGTTAAGATCCCCCCCCTCCAGTTAGGAGGCAAGAGCAAGCCTGCGCAAAATGAGCTAACTTGGGGGTCGGGGGGGTCGGGGACGAGTTTAATTTTTTTAAAATATCGTGCCTCTACGAACGCACTAGTTAATAATATTGTGGAAGAAAATGAAAAAAAAAACCTGGCTGATCAATATTAACTCTGATACAAAGAGAATCACAGTTTGGTTACCATGAGAGCAACGCAATACGTGAGGGTGAAAGACCTATCTTTTGTATATATATATATATATATATAAAAAAATAGCTATTATATATTAACTATACCATATATAAAACTGTGATAAAATCTGTTATCTTTTCATGATGATTTGTGTAAAACTCTAAAAAAGCTAAAAACAATTACATATAACTAGATATAAAATTTATGTTATATCAGCCTTTCTGAAGTATAGATAGAAAAATCAATCCATTGTACTTAAGGGTAGCAACTTTTCTTATTACATCTTAATATTTCAGCGAGGTAAAGTCTAATTTTGAACTTTAAGAGGTGCTTTCGTTTTGGCATTGCGTTCCATACCTCAATACAGGGATATGCCAATGAATAATATTCCTAAATTACACTCGGGTAAAGATTACTTTCCATGTAGGTTACTGCCCGAGATGAGACATCTCAGTCAGTTACTTTGGATTTCGATAGAGAAGGGGAGGAAGAAAGCAAGGCGAATGTCTTTAGAATTGGGAGAGCAAGCGGCATTCTGTCATATAAGCGAAACTCTCCGTTGTGAAGTTAAAGGGGGTTTCGGTACAAGACTCCACAAATCAGAGCGTAAGACCAATAGGCAGCAGACTACTTTATGGCGCAACGCGGTTCCCATTCTTTGTTATATGATTGAACTTCGTATCTGTCGTGTCAGGTGGTGCGGAAGTGGTGGCGAAAATGAGAGGAAGTCAGTTGTAGGAAAAACGCGATATGGAGCCGGGGTAAGACTGCCTGCTTTAGTCTAAGTGCTTTTTCCCCTTGACAGCAATGTGGACAAAAAGGCAGTTATTTAAAATGGACAAGGGAAAATGAGGTTCTTCTTTAATGATCAATAACTAAGATTTTTTTAAGGTAAAAGTGGCAGAGGGGTCTATGCAAATTAGCCTAGCACAAAACTTAGGCGCAAAGGTAAATTGATCCTTGCATCTTGCAACACTTCTCCGAAGTGGTAAGAACACAATAAAGATCTTTATATTTTGAGTTGTTGTTGTTGTTGTGGTTCTCAGGGCTCTGTCATTCCAGGAAACCCGCACCACGCAGGTAGGAAACCACACTGACTGGATCCGACCATAACTGATGGACATGTGAAATGTGTTGTTGTCTGAGAGCTGGCAAGTTAGGGCAATCTGCTATGAGATGCGTAACTGTATGGGTGTTGTATATGTGGTGTGTGTGTTTAGTGACTGGTGGTGTCCGCAGAGAAGTCGTATAAGATGTACTCTCTCCGACCTTGAGAGTTGAGTTTCTGTGCTGTTTATGTCAAGTGTGGGGGGGAAATTTTGTTGTGAGGGAGATTGTTCAGTGCCTGCCTGGTGAGGTGTGTCTGAATATGATTTTTGTATTGTGTTACATTTGCTGGTTGTGGTATGGTATTTATGATGCTTGTGTAATATCTGTGTGGTATATTTACTATTTGTCTATAGGTAGGTGGTTGGTTGGTTTCGTAGTGACAGGGGTTGTTTGCGTTGTTTACAACAGATGCTAGGAACTGTGTGCCTTTCATGTCCAGATGTTGTTTTATAGTAATTACCTTGGTTTCAGCATGTAGGTGTACTATGGGTGTTGTTTGTGTGCTACCAAGTATGACTCAGTGCGGTGTTTTGTGTGATTTGTAACTTGTTTAGATGTATGTTGGATATGACAGGGACCCAGGCGGAGCTGCATAGTCTATTAGGGACCGTATATGTTGCTTGTATACTAGAGTGAGTGTTTATTTGTGTTGCCCATAAGTTGTGCTTTTTAGTGCTCTGAGTGCGTTGTCTCGGCCTGCACTTTGTGATTATGTGTGGTACGAATGACATGGATGTGTTGTATGTGATTCCAAGTATTTTTGTTTAATGTGTGTGGGGTATCGTGGAGCTGTTCAATGTTGCTGTGTTGATGTTCTTTGTTGTGACTTGTGAGAAGTGTACTGGTGGACTTGGTGGGTGCTACTTTTAGTTTGTTTTGTGTTAACCAGTTTTCTAGTTGTATAATGTAGGTTTGTACTTGTGTGTATCATGTGTCTGCATTAGTGTGTATTAATATTTTGAGTGATTTAATATAATAGACTTATTTATCCAAATCCAAGGTGGGAATTGTCCAGGCAGTGGACAAGTCATGGATTTCACTACCTCTCATACAATAAGACTTGACAGTTAACTACAAAAGTTCAGCATAAATACGCGAAGGATTGAATGCGTTAGTGGCAAAATATTTAATTTGGGGTCTTCTGAAACAAGATCTATTTTGATTTTATTTTCTTGTCATTTTGGGAGGGACAGATTAGCCCATCCCATCAAAATAACAAACAAAAAAAACAATACCTATATAAAATGCAAGATTCTGTGATTTTGAAATTATAAATACAATTAAATAGGTTAAGTGGGTGATAATCTGTAGTTTGATGAAATATTGAAAAGTTTCTTGGGAATCCTATAGCGACCTTAGAGCTCCCAATGTTTCGATTTTTCATCAATGGGAATCAAGAGCAAAAAAGAAATGCCATTCTGGAGTGGCACCAGACCACTAAACTATATTACCAAGCTGCCAGAACTATCTTTGTTAAGGGATTTAAACACTTTAATTTGAAATACACGGACGAACTGTGAGTCAGGTCAAAGTGAGCGCCGGGCTGGAGCTTTAATTAAAATCTTAGGAAATACAGATAGCGTGCAGAGGGAAACAAGTTCAAATTAAATTTCTAGTGGCCGCGCTTGGAAACACGAATTAATAAGTGACAATTATAGCATGAGAGTGTCGTTAAATAAGGAGAGTGACGAAAGGTATAAATTTCAAACGACAACATGCCTGGTTGTACTTTGCTTAAGCTCAATTTGACAAGTAAAATAAAACACACATAAGTCATTACAACAGTTTATCGCAAAAACAAAGTTCGGAAATATAAAATATTTTAAAATTTATGCAATATACGCTTATCTTTCCTAAATTTGCGAATTCACCTATTACAAAATCTATAGAGGATAAAATCTATTAACATAATTAAAATCAACAATCTGCTTATATATATATACATATTATTTTATCATATGTCTTTTAACCCACTGCCTCGGCAGAATAGTGGAAACTTAGAAGACATGTTCAATCATATTCTTTCAAGGTTCTTTTGCACAGTTGAACGGCTTCCCTTTCGAAGTTTCACCAATTTCTGCATTCATAAAGCAGGTAAATCCACACTATTTCCTACCCATAACTTCTCCGACCGTTCCTCAAGTACACCATTTATCCCCCAGAGCCAAACCATCTCCCACAGCATCCATCCAACCTTATTCTTTTACCAGGAAAGGGCAGGTTCTTTCTTATTATGAATTAACTCGTATTTTGCATCAATCAAACTATATTAGCACCCTTTTACTAAAACTTCCACACTAAATCTCTCTAGAAACGCATTTAATGAAGCTATTCTTCATATAATACACGAACCCTTGAAGTCAAACCATACCAAATCATTTATACCCTTTAAATTCACTGGGTATATCTTGTAGCCATACAATATTGTGACTACAACGCTAATATTATTAACTCAGTACTAAACTAAACTCCTTCACATGTCCATTCACGCACATGTCAATTTCGCTGGATAATGTATATATTTCCTGGTAAAAGTTTTCCCATAGATTTGCTCTTTTTTGAAGCTTTTTATTTCTCAGTGGGGACCTACGACTTAACGTGAGATTCGAACTACGGATTGCTACACTATGTGACAGCCGCCGTGGATTTGACCTGATTTTTGTACCCATCCTGCGACTAACCACACCCGAGTGGCTTAACTTCGATTAAATCGAAAGTGTGATTTCACCTATTTCACCCTGGTTTGACACACACGTCGTCCACACTCAAATGTCCCCCTTCATCAAAAATAATACAATCAACATTGTGCACGTGGTACTATTAACCAGATAAATACACACAGAAAGACCATGAAGGGCTCTGTCCAGACTTCCTGTTGAATATTTTCGCACCACAAATGCTTATGCATATTTACAATATAGTACACTGAACAACAACAAAAAAAACTTAAATAATTTAATGCATAAATGCATTTTTAAAACAGATCACGACAATCGGGACTGGGCTAACCAAGCTTCTTTTTTAAGCATGATACAGAGAGCAGAATTTAGACAGGTGGCAAACGTAAACCAACTTCGAAAAATGCTCCGACATTTTCGCTTTCAAGAGACCACACTTTTTTTTATTAGGGGATTGACATCGGTTAGGCATCGTTAAATCTAAGTAATACCTCAGGTGTTTCCCAATTCAAAAAAAGTGTCCAAAGTGAGTGAACTTCAAGAAGCAGTGGTGGAGAGAGAGAAAGAAGCAAAGCGAATGGCGAGGCAATGGACGGTATGCTCCTGTGCGAGAGCGGCCAATTCAAGGAGCCATTCTTGGATGAGAACGGCGCAGATGGCAGCCTGTCTCTTCTCGGCTGGTGCACTAAAAAAGGGGGATGAAGGCGGCTTCCAAGTGGGAGAAGAAGGGACGTTGATATATCTGAAAATGAAACACAAGATTGATATATAAATTCGCGTTTCAATCCTTTACTGTTTTGTAAGGGTAAAAATAGCACCAGCGTGTGGTCGGTATCGCGTATTGGGCGACTAGAGGGCTCGGAACCTGCTCTCTCGTAATAGCTTAATATTTTGCCCACTGGGCTGGTGGTATCAAGGCCAACTCGCGTCATGGAAGAAATCCGGTAACGCGGTGGGCCAGAACAACCGCTGTGTGATTGATGAAACATTGTGTGTTTGTAGAAGGAGTGCCAAGATTCGGACGAGTTTGATTTTTTAAAGATTTTGAGAGGCCATCTGGCGACTGCCTACAAGAGCAAGGGTCGCCGTACTCACAACAGAGCCTACTACTAGCCTAGATAAAACATAAAGATAAAAAGACATAGGCTGAGCACAGGCAAAAAAAAAAGCAACAAGAAGGAAGCGCGCTCCAGCGTCGGGGGTAGGCCCGTGATCCCCTGGCGCAGGAACATGCGACCTACAAAAAAAAAGTCAAATAAAGTCGTATAGTCCAAAGGTATGTGTGCATGAACCAGTCTCGAGTACAATGGACAAGCGGTAGCGACCCCGCTCGTCTCGGTACACGAGATCACCCAGACTGGGACATTGAACAGGAAGGAGCCAGTCAATGCCTGTTGGAGTCGAAGCTCCAGAGTTGGCTAGCATCTGGGCCGCGCCAAAGAGAACGAAAGGTCGTCCACGTAGAGCGGAGCGAGAACATTTTCCGGCAGCTGCCTCGCCACCCAGGTGTCGAATCATGGCGTACGGGACATCGTCCGGACCAGGGGCGGTGTCCGGGCACGAAGAGAGCGGAACGCAAGTCACTCAAAGTAAACTTGTCGGTGAAGGGTTTTACGCCTCTGGAAGTAAAGTCCAGATGACGGCCATCCGCGACATCACTAAGGGCAATAAATGCTGCCGGAGCAGCATACGGGAAAGACAATGCGGAGAAAGCGGTAGTGAAGGACTCAGCCACGGACGCGGGGTCCGAGATTCCAGTCCCATTCTCCTGGAGAACGGGAGGGGGACGGGTGAGCTGCTGGAATTTGTCCCGAATCCTTTTGACTCACCTTTACAGCTCTACTAGAGGGGTCTTTCGCCAGGAAGGGCGGCAGGCATGCTTAGAAACATAACCGGAATCTAGCCTTAGCTCGACGAAATTCCCCGACAGTGAAGTCGTTCGGGCGGCGCTTATAGCGCATGTAGGCATAACCTTTGTTTGAGGGACGCCTCACACTCGGCTGACCTCGAAAGCGGTCGGCGTGCAAAACGGCCAGACATTCTAGGAATAGTAGTTAGGCCCACGGCGATGAGGTTGCCGGAGAATAAGAGCTCATCTGGCGACTGCCTACTTGGGCATTAGTCGCCGTATTAAAACTGGCCTAGTTCTAGGCTAATTTAAAATAAAATTAAAGAGAGAAAAAAAAACAACACCTCAAAAGGGGGAAAGGAAGCAAGCTGGTGCGTCGGGGAGAGGTCCCCCCGGCGTAGGAGCGTGCAACTAAAGGAGAAAAAAAAAACAAACAAACCTTGCTTAAATAATAGGGAGAAGGCCGGCCTCCCCCAAGAAGTCAACAAGTCCACAAGTCAATGTGCACGTATCTGTCCCGAGCACAAAGGACAGGCGGTAGCGACCCCGCCCATCCCGGTACTGGGACAGGTATCGTGCGCGAAGATCACCCAGACTGGGACATTCGACAAGAATGTGCCGAACAGTCTGGGGGACGACGCAGTCGTTGCAATAGGGCGCAGGCGAGCGCTCCATCAGATAGCGATGCGTCACACGTGTGTCCGATTCGGAGACGACAGAAAGCAACCTGAAGCCGCCGCGGCATTGGGGGATAGGTCCATGGGAACAGTCGCGGCGCAATGGCACGCAACTTTAAGTTCCCTTCGACCGTCTCCCATCTTCTTTGCCAAGGAGTCCGAAGAGCTGCCCGTATTCCTGCCATGTAGTCGGTGTGAGGAAGAGCGAAACGCTGGTCTGGTCGCAGAGTCCTCGCGGACTCTTTGGCGCGCTCATTCCCCGCAATTCCTACATGTCCAGGAACCCAGCAGAAGATAATCTCGACATCTGCCCGGCTCGCCAAAACCGTGGCGTCACGGATATCGCGAACCAGGGGATGCGGAGATTTCGACTAACAGAAATCAGTCATTTCCTAAAATGCGGACCACCGCGCCCAGGCCAAGCACCACCGGGGAAGACTCTGGGGCTGCAGTGGCCAAGAAAATGATATTTGAATGGGATAGTGATCACTACAATGGAAGTCATCGACTACCCCCCGCATTCGGAGAGCACAATGATAGATCGAGACAGGAAAATGAAGGGCTCATTAGGCAGTGATGAATAAATTCATCGACATTGAGGACACCTATCTCACGTTCGACGAGGATCTGACCCCTGTGATTGATAGAGTAGTGTCCCCAGAGGGTTGTCTACCGTTCAGATACTCGAACAAGAGAAAAGGCCTCGGCATTGTGCCACGAAGCGGCGGAAGTCCATCGCATCGAAGTCAGCTAACGGTGGAATGTACGCGGAAATAACAGTATACCTCCTATCTAGGTGCAGCTGCACAGCTAATTCAAAGAGAAGAAAAGAAACATCATGCCGGGTGTAAATCGCGCATCCTCCTGGCCGGTACCCATCCCGTAGTCGTGGGGTTGCAAACCCTTATAACCCGGGAGGGTGGGCAGGAGACACGCGTCCAGCATGGTCTCCTGCAAAAAGATAGCTAAGGGACAACGGGAAGAGACGAGCCTTCACTGCTCCTCCCAGCTGTCCTGGAGTCCGCGGTAATCCCAATGAAGGAATATGCCTTCCAGGCCTAGCTCGGAGGAGATGCGGGGGCCCTCTTCGAAGAGAAGACCATATGCTTCTCAGAGGCAGAACTCTGCGCGCTGTTGGCCGGAAAATGCGCTGAGGGCGCTTCGAGAGCTTATCGGGGGAGGTTGGGCTCGTCATGCCCTCCGCCTCGAAACCTTAGGTAGGCGGGACGGCTTCGGAGGTCACTCTTTTGGAAATCCACCGCCTTCGAATCAACAGCCTAGCACTTGGTGCGGGCGTAGGAGCGGAAGTTCCTTAGTGTTGTCTTTCTTTCGGGGGTCAGCTTTAGGAACTCCGGAAGATGGCCTCACGACCAAGGTCAGGGGTGTTGCCTCCTGTGAGTCTAAGTCGATGGAGGCACGCGGCCGTTTCACCTTACGCTGGGGGGAGGAAGGGAAGCCCTGGTTTTAGCCGGGGCTGGATGAGAACACTATATGCCGCCAGTTCTACCAGGAGAGCACCCGGAGTGGGTAGAACCCGCAGAAGGGCATCGAATGGGCGCGGAAACGACCGTGGTCGTAGGCCTGGAGCAGAGGGTGTCTTTCTCAACATTGGGGCATAAGAGCTCTCAAGCAACGCTGGGTGGGTCTCGAGGCCTCTCCCTGTTTTCTCATATATCGCTCGACCTTGACCGCTCCATGGTAGTCCAGCTCTAAGTTGATGTCATCTATGGAGTAGTCCACGAGTTCACTCGCATAAACTACTCCTTTCTCGAAGTTCATGGTTGAGTGCGGCGTTGCACTCACCGGCGTGCCATCAAGTGTCCGAAGGGCACTAATCATAGCCGCCTCGGAGGGATTCAACGCATTCGCCAGAAGGCTCCCCCGTCCAAGAAACGGGTTACCTTCGGCTCTCTACCATCACGGTAGAAAGTGCTCTCCTCTGATGGATCATGCCCTTAGCCAGCATGCTGCAATCAGTGGAACGAATAACGAGGAAGCGTTTGAAGCCAGCGGGCTCGAAAACGCCAGGTAACCTCTGAATGAGGGGCCCCGACGTAATCGAGGCTCCGCTCTGCGCACTTTTGGGGTTAGTCTGAGATTCCCCACCCAGGGGAGCAACGGGGCCAGACGTGCCGACCTTGGCTTGCTCGCTTACCAAAACGGCAGCGAACCCGTTCGTCCTCACGGCTGTCGCGGTGCGGAAGGAGAGGAGCCCCTCCGAGTCTTCTTTGTCTTTTTCATCGAGGAAGAGGAGGGCACGTACCGTGCCCCCCTGTAGGCTCTTAGCGCACGAGTGCAGGATGTTAGGGGGCAAGGACCGACGGGACCTGCCATCCCCTGCCCCCCAGAAGGGGTTGGCCCTATCGACGAGCTCCAACTTGTAGCGGTCAATTTTCAGCCGCATGCGTGCTTTCTTGACAATCCCTTGTGAAAGAAAAGGAGGGACTGCCGTTGGAAAGATGGAGGCACCCATGGGCGTCTCCAGAAAAGGAGGTGAGTAGGAGTCTCCTACACTGGCAGCCAAAGGAGAGGACTAAGTCTCCTCTCCCGTAAAGAAATTTGTAGGATCCCCTGCGAAAGAACAGGGGTGGGAGGACAACATTTTTTTCAGGTGAGCTACTCGAGGGCGGCTCCGATGATGTTACAGGGGAAGTAAAGGTTTTTTTTTTAAATTTATTATCATCGGGAATGGTGACCCTATAGTTTACACAGGACGCAAATGGGACCGGCAGAACCAGCTGCCGCCATTTGAGGCCACTCCTCTCGCCTAGTGGACTGGCAGCCCATCGGCATGGCGGCTCGACCTTAGGCTCGGCGTAAAATAGATAGACAGTGAAAGGAGAAAAAAAGGGAATGTGAGGAAGGTGACAGTCGGGGGGAAGCAGGTTGTTAAATACACAGTCCCAAACCAGAGCTCAGGGGTGAGGGGGCGTTGCCCCCTCCCCCCTCAGCCCCGATCCGGGATAGTTGGGTGAGAGGAAGCTGGTCAGCGTCTACCCAGTGAAATTAGAGGCCGACCAGAGAAAGTAGCTGGAAAGGTTGTAGGGAAAATGAGGAGGCAGAGTAAGAAGACAGGGTATCAGAAAAAGGGAGAAGAGGCTAAACTGGGGTCGGACGGGGCGAGAGAACTATAAATAATGGAGTAGGCAAACCTCCTACAAAGAGTCATCAACCTAAAATCGGGAGTGCACAAACTCATTCTGAAGACAAGGGACAAGGGGTAGCAATTTTTTTTTTCAAGAACGCTTATCTGGCATACGTCGCAGTAAAAAACAGCCTATGACTAGACCACTTTAAAATTAACACACAAAAAACAAAACGAAAACAAAGCAGTAAAACCTTTTTAAACGCTCATCTGGCGACTACCTTCAAGGGGATAAGTCGCCGAAATTAAAATTCCAACAACAAAAGAATAAGCAAAAGGGCAAGAAGGAAGAACGCTCGGGCATAGAGGGAAGGCCACTATTCGCCCGGCGCAGGAACATGTGACCAACAACAGAGTTTAATAAAATGAAGGAGGCTCCAAATATTCACATAATCCACAAGTGTGTGTGCAAGAAACCATCCCGAGTACAAGGGACAAGTGGTAAAGACCCCGCTCGTTCCGGTATCTGGACAGGAACGTGCGCGAAGATGAAAAATGTGGCGAGGTCTCGGGGGACAACGCAGTCGTCGCACTAACGTGCAGAGAGGCTCTCCATCAAATGGAAGTGCGTCCTGCGAGTGTGCCCAATTCGAAGACGCCAGAAAGTGACCTGAAGCCGTCGCAGTATTGGAAGGTAGGTCCATGGGAACAGTGGCGGTGGAATGGCTGTCTCCTATCTTCTTTGCCATGCAGCCCGGAGGTCTACTCTGATTCCTGCAATGCAATCGGTGTGAGGAAGAGGGAAACGCTGGTCTGGTAGCCCAATCCTTGCGGACTCTTTGGCGCCCTCATCAGCGCGCTCATTCCCCGCAATTCCTGAATGTCCAGAAACGTAGCTGAAGATAATCTCGACATCCATCCGAATCGCTGCAACCGTTGCGTCACGGATACCACGAACCAGGGGGGTGTGGATATGTGGGAGTCGCTATAGATCGCAATCCAATCTTCGAACCGGGCACGAAGCGTTATCTCCCTTACCCAACGGTGTATTGCAACCAACTCGGCCGTGAAGACAGACGCAGCGCTAGGTAGAGCACCGCTGACTTTAAGCAGAGGAGATACAGCGTAGAAGCCGACCCACTCCAGGGACTTGCAGCCATCCGTGTACATTGGCACGGTTCCAGCGTGAAATAAAGTGTGCTCCAAAAAGGCTAACTGCAATATTCTCGGGGCTGTAGAAGATTTGGGAGCAGAGGTGCGGCGACAATTAGTCAAAGATGCTATCCTCCATGATGGCATCCTGGGCAGAAACAGAGGCGCCACCACCGGCCCGAGAGGGAGGTATACAGAGTTCTCGAACGAGTTTCCTAACTCTAAAACCAAGGAGCTGATTGTTTGACTGGAGTCTCTAGGCGGTATAGGCACCGTCGAGATCATCTGCGAATGCAGTAAGAGCTGTTCGCGATTGAGGGAGGCGTCGGGTTCGCGTGTACAGGCGAATAATGCATTGTGCACGCGCAGGACGAATAGCATCGACAAGTAGGCTCTCAATAGGGAAAATGCGGATGGAAGCAGTTGCCAGGCAGAGACCGGTCACGCTAGGCTGCGGATGCATACTCGCATCCGTAGTCGAGCTTTGAACGAACATAGGATCGATAAAAAAGTAAGGTGGTAGCCTCATGATCACCCCAGGTGTTGAACCTCAGAGAACGAAGAATAGCCATGATCCGGGTACAAGAGACAGTAAGGCTGCGAATGAGCCTCCCAGGTGAGGCTTCGGTGGAAAACAAGACCAAAGAAACGGTGCGAATTCACCACTTCCAGGCGAACACATTTAGAAACATTTTTTTAAGACCCCATCTGGCGACTGCCTACTAGGGCAAAGGTCGCCGTAATTCACGCGCTAGTCTAATACTAGGCGCGTTTAGGAACAAGTGCGGGTCGGGTTGGAGGCGTAGATGGCGGCAGAAGTGCACTACCTTAGTTGTGGTCGAGAAAACCGAAACCTGTGCGCTTTAGCATAACGAGAGATGCCGTTCAATGCCTGTTGAAGTCGGCGCGCCAGAGTTGGCATCTGGGATACACCGAGAGATCGAAAGGTAGTCCACGTAGAGCGTAGCGAGAACATCTTCCGGCAGCACCGAGGTGATGCCGTTGATGCTCATGGCAATAAGTGCGACACTGAGGACACTTCCCTGTTCTTGCTCCATTGGGCCGAAGAGGGCTCTCCCACCCTTAAGCGGAATCGACGAGCTCTCACAAATAAAGACTGGGATGCGTCCCCTCACCCTCATCGTGTGGAGAGTCTTCATGATAAGGAATTTCCATGCGATATCATAGGTCTTCTCCAGATCGAAAAATACCGTGACGTAGTGCTGTCTACGAAGGAAGGACTCGCAGACGGCATTTTCCAGTAGTTGAGTTGATCCTCCAACGTGGAGTGGACCTTGCGGAAGCCACATTGTGCAGAAGACAGGTGGCCTGCGCTGTCCACGAAAAACGCTACTCTTAACATTTAACAAATTCTCCCTCAACTTACATACACGCAGGTTAGAGAGATTGAGCGGAAACCGGCTGGGCTTAGCGTGATCTCTCCCCGGTTTGCGAAAAGCGACCAAAGTAGCCGTTCGCCCAGATTCAGCGATAAGTTCCCCGAATCCTTTTGACTAGCTTCCACACCTCTGTTAGAGTGGTTTTCGCGTTAAGTGAGGACACGTATGGTTGCCAGGAAGAGCGGAGGGCGTGCTTCAAAACATACCGGAAGTGAAATTGTTCGGATAGTGCTTATATCGCATGTAGGTGTTTAGGGGATATGCGGCGGCCCTCTTCGAGGACAAGATCCTCCTGCTAATGATCGTACGCTTCCCGGAGGTAGACCTTCGGGTGCTGTTGGCTGAACAAGGCGCTATCGCCTTCGGGAAGTTATCGAGGGAGGTTGGGCTCGCTATGCGAGTCTTTTCATCCATCTTCCATTTCAAAACCTTTGGCGCGCGGTGTCATCGGAGATGGCCCCTTCTTTGGAGGATCCACCGTCTCCGAGGCACCCAGTCCAGCCGTGGGTGGGGGCGAGGTAGCCGAAGCTCTTTGGTACTGGCATCGTTAAGGGGTTCAGCTTTAATAACCACGAAACACTTTCCCGACACCTACAGGAACGTTGCCTTCTGTGAGTCTATCAACTCGGTCGAGGCGCACGGCCGTTTCGCCTTACGGGAAACGGTCACTCTGGGGGACGGAGTGAGGAGCCTTGGATTTAGCCGAGGCTGGGAGTGAACCATTTGTACCGCCAGGTCTAATTTAGGAGCGCCCGAGACGCGGTAGAACCTGTAGAAGGCGTGGGAATTTGCGCGGAAACTACCGTGCTCGAATGCCTGGAGCAAATTGTGCCTTTTTAAAAAGCGAGGCATAAAACTTCCTAGGCAGCGTCGGGCGCGAGAGGACCAAGTCCTAAGCCTCGCGAAATGAGACGATTCGGAGCCTGAACGTCCAGGATTTCCTTCTCTAGGAGATACACATCACAATGCTTCGAAGAAGCATGGTGCGGTTCTCCGCAATTAACGATATCGTGTACGGCCTTGGAGGAACTTACGCAGATTTCGAGTAAATCAGACTTTGCACGTCTACATGAGCGATTCATATGGCCGAAGCGGTGGTAATAGTAGCACCTCCGCGGCAGTAGCACGAATGCCTTCACGCGGTAGCGATACCAACAGGCACACACCGACTAAGGGAGCCTGTCACGGTCGAACTTTACTAAAAGTGTAGGGGTGTGTATCGAGGCCCCTCGCTCTTTTCTCATCACACGCTAGACCTTGACCGCTTCCTGATCAGCGAGCTCTGCAGTGATGTCATCTAAGGAGTACTCCAAGAGTTCCCTCGCGAAATTTATAGTAGAGTGCGGCGTTACACTCTCAGGCGAGCAATTAAGTGTCTAAAGGGTACTAATCATGGCCGCTTCGTGGCATTCGCCAGAAGGCTGCCTCCCATCCGAGAAATGGGTCACCTTTGTCATTGTACCAGTCAAATGGGTCAATGCTCTTCTCTGATGGTGCATGTGGCCTTTGACAACTTCCTGCCATCAGTGGAGCGAATAACGAGAACGCGTTTGAAACAAGCGGGCTAAAAAAACGATAAGTAGTCTCTGAATGAGGGGTTTGGACGTATTCGAGGCTCCTCTCAGAGCACTTGGGAATTTGGTCTTTGTCTGGGGTTCCTCGCCCGAGGGCGCCCGTACCGATTTTGGCCTGGTCGCTTGTCAAAGCGGCAACAGACGCCTCCGTCCTCTGAGACCCGGCTGAGTGAGAGGAATCCCTTGGCTTCTCCTTTGGAGAGGAGGGCGGGGAGTGAACCCACTCCCCTTCACCCCCGGGAGGGGCCCAAGTTCGGCCTCAGCAAGATCCTTCTCCGAAATGGAGAAGGGCTTAGCTGTCAAAGGAGCACGCGTCTGGGGAGGAGTTCCCTCTTCTCCTTGTGAATCCTCGGCGGCCTGAGGAGACGCCTGCACTGGGGCAGACTCAGGCCCGGTGTTTGGAATCGAGTCCAGATACTGTTATCTGAAGCCAGTCAGTTACGGGACCATGTCCAGCTCAGGGAGGGCCTTCAAGTGCAACACACCAAAATTTCCTAAGCTTGTGACAACGGAGAGCGACGATTAGTTACCCAGTGGACCGTCCTTTCCCAAAGGACGCAGCTCCCAAATGGCCAGCAAGAGGTAGAGCGACAGGGAGGATATCCTTAGTAGGACGTAATAATCCTCGACAGGACGGCCAGCAGACCCAGAGATTTCCGTTGGCCTAGTAGCAAAAAAAGGCAGTAAAGCCCACCCGACACAAGCAGTACAGCATTATGCACCCGAGAACGGCCACAGGACGAAAGGTCAGCCCATTAAGAGTAGGGAAGGAGTTGTTGGGGCTAAACCGATATTTCCATTATTCGCGCCCCAACGCTCAGGTCCCCTCAAGTCTTGGTCTCTTGGAACCTGCGAGCGTTGTTCATAGAGGTTCCAAAGCTTCTCTTCTGACACAGAATGAGATAGCTGGTCAAGTCCTTACGCCTAGACAGAGGGTTGAGTGGGAGAAAAAGGAATGCTGCGAGGGCAGAAGCACAAGTTGCCACGCCTTGTCAGAGTTCAAGTCAACGGGGCTTCCTT
This sequence comes from Ceratothoa steindachneri, assembly GCA_963969495.1. Lineage (NCBI taxonomy): Eukaryota > Metazoa > Arthropoda > Malacostraca > Isopoda > Cymothoidae > Ceratothoa > Ceratothoa steindachneri. The sequence goes on from OZ018320.1 coordinate 73,720,451, forward strand.
ACTTTTTATTTCGGAGTGAGAGGAGCAAGTGTAATAAACACTATCTGGAATTACTTTCCTTACCTAACAAGCAAGATCTGATGCAAGGGGCTGCAGGGCCATCTTGCAGCAAGTAGAGCCAAGTCCATAATGATACCACAAGGCACAGGCAGCATCTTAGTCATCTGCTTCTCTTAACTAAAATTACTAAGACACTACTAGGTGGATTCTTACCGATATCCCGCGCCGTCTGGAAGGTTTTGTAGGGTTTCCCTATTAGAATTCCTCTCTAAGGGCGGCGTCCTCTTGAAGAAGGCACTCACAGTCTGAGTAAAACTTCGTCTTTTGTCACTTCCTGGTGGATAATGGAGGATTTATCATACGGAAGTAGGGGTCCAGCATCGAATGGACATAAATAGGAATAGAGAGAGAATAGAAACAGGAAGGAAACGAAGTTGGTAAGAGGATCAACAAAATAGCATATATCAACTGATGGATAATGGCTTAGAAAACGAGAGCCGGGTGGAATATGGAGAAACAAACGTTGAGGTGGCAGTATTATTAAGAAAAAAAAGTCTAGCTCGAGTAATACAATGGACTTTTCGCCCTATTAGTTAACGGAGTTCAGCGGCGACCAAGGAAAGGGTCATTCATGGCCCTATTGCACATAATTGACTCACATAATGACTCGTACCATTTTCATTTATGTCATGTATTTTTCATCATTGTTGTTGATGTTCCTTAAGCTGTCTGGCCTAGCAGCTTCGAGACCATGAAGCCTGTATCAGGCTTTCCTACATATCCCTCAAAGAGTGCCTATTGTGTTGTTGGTGTGATCCAGTCTTCCATATTGTGTGTGCGGGGAGAGGGGGGGGGGGAGATATTCTGGACGGGCATCTGCGAGAGTCACAGTCATAACCAGCCTCTTTTGGTCGCTCAGAAGGGATGGGTGATGTCCACATCGCAACCAACCAGGCTAGGTAGACTGTCCTCACGAAGACTAAAAATTAAGAATGGTGGATGCAAGGGGTCCGTGCGTGCAGCAGGAAGTCGTGTGCAAGTAAAATGGGCGTGGATATGTTTATGAAAACTGGATTGGAGTTGAGAGCTTATCTATAATAAGGTATATACAAAGACATGCAAGAAGTAAATAAACAACCAGTGAATTACTGAAATACAATTATTTGTAATTAACGAAATACATTATGAACAATGAAAGTGCATTATTAATACTCTGTGGACTTCCCTTTAGCAGCTTATAGAGTTGCCACTCGCCTAGGTTTAATAAGTTCTGAGATTACAGAATTTCGGCAATTCTGAAAGTGTTACTGTTTCGTTTTTTTAACTTTTCGCCCTTGGGGACAAAAAGAGTGTTTTTTGATGTTTAATTTCTAGTCAGTAAATGTCACATGGTCATGCCTGCCAGACACCTTTTTGTTGTGCATGTTCGTGTTGTATATTTTGTTAGTGACTTTGTGAAGGCGGATGGCATCGAAAGCTTTACTGATGTCTAGTGTTACAAAGAGTAATCTGCATGGTTTTGCTTGGTCTATGCTATCAAATATTTTTTTGTTAGGGCTGTAAGAAAAGTGGTTGTTGAGTGGGGTGGTCTGAAGCCATTTTGTATATGTGCTAAAGGAGTGTGTGATCTTGTTTTGGTATCATTTTCACCATCGATTCCCACTATCTGATGCCTATCTCAGTTAGGACCTACATTTTAACATGAGATTCGAACTAGGGGTCAATAGAACATGCAATAGTTGTCATGAATTAGGACTGCCATGCTCAATTTAACTTGTCCAATAGTAGGAAGAGACATTGCAGGTCGTCGATGCACATTAAAAATAGTTTAAGTTCAACGAAAAGGAAATAAGGTCGCCGCCAATCGAGAACCGGCAAGGATGAATCGATCTTTGAGCGGGGCGTAGATAACTAAATGGCGAGTTGGGATGGATCAGTTTATGAAAACAGAGGTTAGAAATGAGTAAAAGGAGGGAGATGGTCGGAAGATCGTTGTCATCAGAAACCACTTTCCCATAGAGTGGGGTCACCGTACATCAAAGCCACTTGAAGTACCCTACTTATCACACTCTTTTGTTTTCAATTATGCACAAAGCTGTGTATCCTCTTTTGTGTCCAGTGACCCTTCATAACGATATGATGCTATGTTAATTTTTTTTTATTTCGCCATCTGGCGACTGCTTTCAAGGGCATAAGCCACCGTAATTAAAAGTCTAGCCTAGTGCTAGGTGTGAGGGAATAGATCCCCCCCCCCCTCACGGGTGAGCCTCTGGTCGTTAACCACAACCTCCGGGCAATGTAGACGTCGGAGCTCGCCCTATTCTTCCTTCTCGACCCTTGTCCTGATGAAAAAAAGCTGAACGGCCGGCCGAGACCACAGAATGCGCTAATCAGCTCAGGTCGGTCCCGAGACCCGAACATCGGTTAAGAACAGCAAGATTTTCCCTAAGAGCGGGCATTCAATTTCACCTCAAGCCCAGAGGTACGACGCCCTGAGAAAACCCGTTGGAGGAGTAACCTTCATGAGGCCTGTCCACCCCCCTACTCCTACCCCAGCGAGGTGGCGAGTTATAAAAGCAAATATCTCTGGAAAAACGGGGTAGATTACGTTGGTCACCAAGGCGACGAAGTTCCCGGCAAGAGGCCCGAGGTACCAACAGAAGGGACTAAGAAGCAGCTCATCCTCGAGCTAGTTCCTGGTGATCACACCGAACTTTAAGTTAACTTGATCAAGTTTAACTTACTTTTGTCAGAGCCCCCCCCCCTTCCTTATCCTAGTGTAGCCCAAAGCACCGACATAGTCCTCGCCCTTGAGGAATACCGGAATTAAGAAGAAGCTCATCCTCGAGCCCGTTCCTGGTGGTCACACCTAACTTTAACTTGATTTAAGCTTCAAGTTCAACTTACTCTCGTCAGAGAAGCCTCTCTATTCTGTTGTATCCCAAAGCACCAAAATAGTCCTCGCCCTTGAGGAAGACCCCGAGTGAACTCCCTCCAGCACTCCCCTGAGTCAAAGGATTCCTGCATTGGCTCATCGCTAGCCAGTGCGAATTATTCCCCAGAGAAATCCGAAGAGAAGAAAGAAACATTCTTTCACTGTCCCGTGGTGATATCATTTCCTGCCGAAGGCGTGTGGCTCCCCGATCTGCCACACGCGCCAAAGTCCTCTGTGGCTTTAAAGCTATTTCGCCAGGACGAAATATCTGCACAAGCGGCACGCATCATCTAAGTAAGCAGCAACATTCTCGAGGTAACGTAAGCATTGAGTTCAAGGTCCGACTCAAACCCGATTCTAGTCGGAAGTATAAAGGTATTTAAACCCCGGTATCCATTTCTCTAAAGTCCGTTTGCATGTTTTATATTAAAGTGAGCTGTGGGTCAACCATCACTATCATTTCAAGTAGGTCATGTTAGAAAGCCTCACTTAAAATTTATTGAAGTCATTTCTGTGCATTTAAGGGGTCAAATTTCGTTAGTTCATATTTTGTTTTAATTAAAGTTGGTTTGTTTTTTAACAAACTTTTATTCAATCCTCGAAACGCTAAGCAAGGCACTAGAAACCCTCAAAGTTAAATAAGTAATAATCAAGATAATAATAAATAATTAAACATAATTAAATTTATAGCACTCCTAGAGATAAAATGTAATCCAGGAGTTTTGATGTACCTAAACAACCCATACGTACGAACTCCAGCCATCACTCGGTCCTTCCTATACCACGACACTAGGCTATTCTAAAATTCGCAAAAATAAACCACAAAAAATAAAGAGAACAAAGAAACAAAAAACAACAAGGAAGTACATTCCGGCGTCGGGGGAAGGTTCGTCTCCTCCTGGCACAGGAACATGCGACCTATAACAAAGTAAAATAAAATGGAGGGGGCCAGCCTCCTCCAAAAAGTCAGATAGTCCGCAAATAACGTGCGTGAAGATCACCCAGACTGGGACATTCAACAAGAATGTGCCCAACAGTCTTTGGAACAACGAAGTCGTCGCAATAAGGCGAAGGCGAGTGCGTCCGATTTGGAGACGACAGAAAGCAACCTGAAGTTGTCACAGCATTGGGGGAAAATGCTGGCCTCCTCCAAAAAGTCGATAAGTCCACAAGTCAATGTGCACGAACCCGTGCCGAGTACACGGGATAAGCGGTAGTGACCCCGCTCGTCCCGGTACTGGGACAGGTAACGTGAGAGATCATCGCCCAGACTGGGACAATCAACAAGAATATGTCAAATAGTCTGAAAGACAACGCAGTCTTCACAGTAGGGCACTCCATCAAATGGCGGTGCGCCCCGCGAGTGTGTCCAATTCGGAGAAGACAGAAAGCAACCTGAAGCCTTCGCGGCATTGGAGGGTAGGTCCATCGAAACAGTCGCAGAGCTCAGCAAATGCATACATGCCAGTAGCAGTTCAGGCATTTCTTAATAATTCCATACACATGCGGCTACACTGAATTCAAGCTACATTGGATATGGATCGTCACCGGATCGAGACTCGATTCGGGTATAAATAGACGACATCCGAATCAATGACCTCCCTTAGCAGGCAAGGTTGTTGTTTTTTAACTCTAGCCACCCTGAAAGGGAAGAGAAAAAAGTTGAAGAGTGGTCAGTCTTTCCCAATTGGATATGACAGGACCACTCCACCTGGATGAAATCCTGTACTGGGACCACCCCACTTGGATGTATTCCATGTGAGGTTAAGTTGCAATAGAACTACCACTTCCTAACTGTTGCATGGGTCGCTATAAATTTCACAAAGCATATAACAGCCTCCTTCCACGCTAACCTGGTTTCCTCAGGAGGAGGTTCCGGAAAAAAACCGGCTTCGTGAAACACAAAGACACTGTCACATTGTACACAAACACTGCATACCACTCAGGGATCATGAAATGTCGATAATCCTTTCACACACGCCACCCTATTCATTAAATAGCTCTGGTGATGGCTCAAAAATACATACAGCGACTCAATTAAACCGGTGGCTAAGATTAAGAACTGAGGTGGCCAGCCTTGAGACCCGCTGCACTCTGGAGAGAAGGACAACATCCCCGGAGATTAACCTACCTCTGACGAAAATGGAGGGAGGGGGTGAAGAAGACGCGGAAGACGAATGGTCTTTGGTGCTATCTACGTTTAGTGACAGTTGGAACTTGAGCCTGGCATCTACCAAAATAGGATAATCTTGTGGCCTTAGAATGCTGTCGATTTTCTGCTTCACCTGCCCGAGCACCTGCGAACAAGCATTACTTTAACACTTTTCTTTGCATGGAACAAAGAAGAGGGCATGGCCCAAATTGAGATTTTCTACATCTCAACACTGCCCAATAACTCACCTTTCAGGTACATTAACAAAATGAACAAAATAAATAGAATTATGAAAAAATAAGAAAAAAACAAGACACCTAAGAGCAGGTCAAGGATGGAAAATACCAAGATCCAATTTAAGGTCATTTAACCAGGGTTGCCCCCCCCCCCCAATTTTGAAAAAGCCCAATAAAACCAGGGTTTTATTCTGGGTTTTTTCAAAAAACAAATGCTACAAGCACTAGAATAACATAGAGAAAGAATAGCTATCTCTATTTTTATATAATATTAATAATTACTTAGTTTAATAATTATATTATAATAAGAACAGATCACTGATCGAGAATTGTGAGTACCCATGATAGCCATAACCTGTAGAAGGAGAGATGAATTATGAGTCAGTATCAGAGAAATAACCTTAATTTGATACATATTTGTTGAAATTATAAACAAATATGAATTTTGAATAAAATAATGATAAATAGCATTCATTTCTTAAAAAAAGAAGTAATTTTGAAAAAAAACAACAAAAACCCCCTGGGTTTTTTCAAATTTCACTTGAAAAAGCCCACAAAAAAATGGGAATAAAACCTGGGTTTTTTTATTTGCCCACCCTGAATTTAACTGACTTGCAGGGTTATATTACAAGCGAATCCCAGGTGCACGCATGAATAGTCATAATATATACTTTTTATGATGTATGTAGCTGCTAACACCATTAAGGCGGTATTCTTACTCCTCTGCCACGTTTGTTGCTTTGGGGTTTAAGCAAACAACTCCTTGCCACCAGACTTCGAGATGATTGGTGCCCTCCCGCCCCAACACTTCCAATAAGGAGATTGGGAAAGTTCTGGATACCTGAGCGCCCCTCTAGCCCTTAGCGCACCAGTAATCTCTTTAAATTAATTGGATTATAACTTTCCACACATATCTACTTCTCTTGTAATATGAACTAGTACCTAAGCAATCTTTCTGGGGGAAATGCCTTCAATGGTTTCCACTTTAGATTTCAAGTAGTAGTTCATCAACCTGCCTTTATCCAGAGAAAAAATTGCCTCTCTCACATACAACACTTCCCAGGGACCCATCCGCCCCTTTTGATGCACACTCAATATCCTACTACTCATTCAGCACACTTATGTCTTACATCTTGAAAAAGGTAGAATTAAAAGTGTATAGTCATAGTATAGGGATAGGGTTGTTAGGATAAAGTGGTAAAGAGAAATGAGTAAGAGTTAGAGTTAGTTGCTGGGTGACCAGCCATCTCTTTGGTTCTTATTTTTCTTTATTAGTCTTCTGTATTCTGTATTAGTCCTCTGTAATTCTTCAATATTTGGCATCTTTTGTTTTGTTTTTTGTTGCGGATTTCCTTAATATGGTTTCTGCTTTGAGTCTGCAATCTCACCTTGCAGTGTATCTCGGGGGCGGTTCTTCCCTCGAATCGGATCGCACTAAATGGCCTCTAATTTTTGCGCTCTTTACATCTTCCACTCATTTTTCCTCGCCACACATAACCATCACATATCACACACTGGGGAATCTAAGGCGGTAAGGGCAGTGGGGCATTAAATCTGACTTAAGGGTGTGGTGCGAGAGAACCGTCCTCGACGGAGGAGAACTCGAGCCAGAATGTTCTGGAGAAGTTGAAGGGGATGAATTGTTGCGTTAAGAGCTCCATTGAGAAGATAGGGCTATCTTGAAACTGTTGCGGTCAAAGTGGGACTGGATACGACTGAGGTTACAGAGAAAGCAGAGACGATTTGCTGATATTAGCAACATGCGACTTGAAATCCAGTTGATTGTCAAAGGAAAAACCCAAGTTTCAACATTGTCAGAGAACGCGATCGGGAAGCCACCTAAATTGAGAGAGGGAATACATTTTTACAGCAAGCGACATCTGCTGAAGTGTCCATCAAAAGATCCTCGTTTTTGTTGAAGTTGAGTTTGAGGAAGTTGTCCGATAGCCATTCAGTACTCACCCTTGTGGATAAAAGATAGGTGACGTTCATGCGAACGAGTTTGGGGAGGAGAGAAATATTTGCAGGTCATCGGCATAGAAATGGTAGGATAAACCTAAGCGATGCAGAATAAGGCCAAGAGGAAGGAGGTAGATACGAAAAAGGAGCGGACCAAGGACAGAGCACTGAGGAACACCATAGGACACAGATAAGAGTGAAACCAGTTTAGAGCAGTTCCAGAGACACAAAGGAAGTCACGAAGGCGCTGGATAAGAATGGAGTGTTCAACAGTGTCCAATGCTGCCGAGAGATTGAGAAACACCAGAATTGAAGGCCTCTCAGCTGAGACGGTCAGTCATATGTGGGAACTGATTCAGAGCTGTATGGTCAGTGGGTTATAGTGTGACGGGGGGCAGATGAAGAGGGGATCACAGAGCGAATATCAACTACTTTTTCGGAGAAAAAGTCACAGAAGGCGAATGGGGAGATGGGAGGAGAAGATTGGGGTAGCATGAGAGAAAAGGGATGAGCACGAAGAATGAAGAGTGCATGAGGATTTTGTTCGTTTTCGTCAAGGATTTTATGGGTATGGATCTCGTGGAAGGATCGCAGGGGATGGGGGGTGCACGAATAAGTTGCAAGGGAATAGGAGAAAGAAGATTGTTACGTGCACACGCCTGGGGTGCAGGCAGAATGAAGCTGCCAATCACATGCTCTTATTTTTTTTTTTACTTCAAGGAGCGTGTTTAAGATTTTTTTTCCCTTTACACTACCTATCTGGCAACAGCCTTCAAGGGCATAAGTCACCGCAACTAAAATTTCGGCCTAGTGCTAGGCTACATCAAAAATCCCCCCCCTCTCAAATTCAGAAATAAAACAAAGGCATGAAGAAGAAAACACGCTCCGACGTCAGGGGAAGACCCGTCTCACCCAGGAGAGGGATCATGTGACCAACAAAAAAGAAAGTCAAATAAAATGTAGAAAGCCAATCTCCTCCCGATTGTCCACACCTCTGTGTACACGAACCCGTCCCGAGTACAAGGGACAAGCAGTAGCCATCCCGCTCGTCCTGCTACTGGAACAGGTAACGTGCACGAAGTTTCCCAAGACTGGGACATTCAACAAGAATGTGCCGTACAGTCTGGGGCACAACGCAGTCGTCGAATTAAGGTGTAGGGGAGCTATCCATCAAATGGTGGTGAGTACCACAAGTGTGCCTAATTCGAAGACGACAGAAAGTAACCTGAAGCCATCGCAGCTTTGAGAGGGGTAGGTCGATGGGAAGTCGCGACGCAATGGCACACAACTTTAAGTTCCCCTCGGCCGTCTCCCATTTTCTTGCCAGGTAACCAGGAGGTCTGCCCTGATTCGTGCCATGGAGTCGGTGTGAAGAAGAGCGAAACGCTGGTCTGATTGCTCAATCTTCGTGGACTCTTTGGCGCCCTCATCGGCGGGCTGATTCCAGGCAATTATCTCATGTCCAGGAACCTAACAAGAAGAATCTCGACATCCACTCAGCTGGCGGCAAACCGTAGCATCAACCGGAGGGCAGCCCATATTCCTGGCATGTAATCGGTGTGAGGAAGAGAGAAACGCTGGTCTGGTCGCCAAGTCCTCGCGGACTCTTTGGCGCCCTCATTCCCCGTAATTCCTAAATGTCCAGGAACCCAGCAGAAGATAATCTTGACATCCGCCCGGCTCGCCAAAACCGCGACGCGAGGGATTCCGCCAAGGACGCGGAGTCCGAGATTGCGGTCCCATTCTCCTGGTGAAGGGGGGGGGGGTGTCTTGCGAGAACTTGCCCCGAATCCTTTTTACACGCTTCCACACCTCGACTAGAGGGGTCTCTCCATTACGTGGAGATACGTATGCCCGCCAGAAAGAGCGGCGGGGTTGCTTCGAAATATACCGCAACCTAACCCTAGTTTGACGAAATTCAGACAGTGAACTCGTTCGAGCGGCGCTTATAGCGCATGTAGGCATAACGCTTCTGTTTGAGGGCTGTCTCACCCTCAGCTGACAACCACGGGAGTGGCCGGCGTGCGAAACGGCCAGACGTTCTAGGAATAGTAGTTAGGCCCGCGGCGATAAGATTCCAGGAGAAGAACTCAACGGACTCATCTACCGACTCTCTACCAATCACACTAGCTAAAACTCTCCTTTGATGGATCATGTTGCCCTTAGCCAACATGGTGCCATCAGTGGATCGAATAACGAGGAAGCGTTTGAAGCCAGCGGCTCGAAAACGCCAGGTAACCTCTGAATGAGGGACCCCGACGTAATCGAGGCTCCGCTCTGCGCATTTTTTGTCTTAGTCTGGGATTCCCAACCCGGCGGAGCAAAGGGGCCGGACGTGCCGATATTGGCTTGGTCGCTTAACGAAACGACAGCAGAACCGTCCGTCCTCGCGGCTCCCACGGAAGGAGAGGAGCCCCAAGACTTCTTTGTCTTCTTATTACTTTTCTTTTTAGGAGAGGAGGGTGGGGAATGAACCCTCTTCTCTCCTCCACCGGTAGTTGCCCCTAGGTCAGATGGACCGGCCTCAGCCAGATCCTTCTCTGAAATGGAGAAGATCTTGGCTGTCACAGGGGCACCACCAGCCAGGGAATGACCTCTCCTTATGGATCCTCTGAGGCCCGAGCCGCCTGAGGAGAAGCTTGCACAGGGGCAAACTCGGGTTCCGCGCTTGGCACGGAGACCGGGTTCGACCCCATGGAAGATTTTACCGTCTGGGACTGTGTCACCTCAGGGACCATGTCCATCTCTTGGAGGAGCCTCCAAGTGGCCATCCCCCCGGAAAGACATCATGGATCCTATTCGAGGAACCATTCGTATCGTCTTTGGCCGGCAAACCGGCACTAGTCACAGAGGCGAGGGGGGCACGTACAGTAACCCCTTTTAGACTCTGCATGCACGAGTGCAGGACGTTAGGGGGCACTGAACGACGGGCCCTGCGATCCTTTGCCCGCCTAAGGGGGTTGGCCCTATCGAGGCGCTCCCACCGGGAGCGGTCATTTTGGGGCCACCCGCGTGCTTTCTTGGCAGTCCCTTTGGAAAGTAAAAGGGAGCCGCCCAAGGACGACTCCAAAGAAGGGGGTGAGGGGTAGTCCCCTGCACCCATAGGCATGGAAGAGGAGTAAGCCTCCTCTGGTATAAGAAGAGGGGAAGGTAGAGGGAGGGTACTTTTTAATTTTTCATCATTGGGCATGGTGACCCTTTTTGGTAGCACGGGACGCATACGCAAATAACCCCACGCAGTAGCCCCGCGCTGCAGGGGGTGAATACGGGGCCGTCAAAGCCAGATGCCACCATTTGAGGCCACTCCTCTCGCCTAGTGGCCTGGCAGCCTATTAGCATGGCGGCTCCACCTTAGGCTCGGCGTAAAATTGATAGACTGTGAAAGGAGAGAGAAGGGGGATGTGAGGAAGGTGAGTATGGATGAAGCAGGTTGTTAAACCCACTATCCCAAACCGGAGCTCAGGGGGCGTTGTCCCCTCCCCCCTTAGCACCAATCTGGGATAGTTGGGTGACAGGAAGCTGGTCGGCGTCTACCCTGTGAAATTAGAGGACGACCAGAGAAAGGTGTGGGAGAGATTGTAGGAAAAGTGAGGAAGAAGGGTAAAACACAGTCTGTCAGAAAGAAGAGGCTAAGCTGGGGACGGACGTGGCGCTTAGTCGTGTCAGCACGGCAGCCAGGAAAGCAAATCACCGCACCCTTTATATTGTATATTTCTGAGAGGAGTAAACCTCTTCTCGTGTAGAAGAGGGTTGTAGGTGCTTCTGAGAAATCACAGGAGGGGGCCACCTACTTTTCTGAGGTGGAGCTGCCCGCTGTCGTTCTAAAGATGGCAAAGAGGAAGCCCCTTCGCCCCTTCAAAAAGGTGAGAGGGGAGCCCCTCCACCGGTTGAATGGGTGTCTCTTTTTTCCTCACCCTCCTCCAAGCGGGAGAATGCGCTTAGAGGCAGCTATTCATGCATTTCTGGTTGCACATTATTTACGAAATTTATCCCCATGATTAGAGTAAAAAATGGAAAATGTAAGGAAAGTAGATACTATGATTTCACAATGCATTTCACCTGAATAGCGGGCTGGATTGTCAAGGCCCATCCATCTTAGCTTGAAATCGTAAGCCAAGTGCATATGTAAATGATCACATTCTGGAATTTCTGACCCTATGGAGAAATTCCAGAATGTGATCATTTACATATGTACTTGGCTTACGATTTCAAACTAAGATGGATGGGCCTTGACAATCCAGCCCACTATTCAGGTGAAATTGTCTCAGGACTTTGACCATAAAGGATGGTGCCGATGTAGCAACCTTATATGTGTACTGGAAGGAAGTAAGTAGAGTCAAAGGTCTAGCACACTTCTTGCCAAATACTTAACTCAGCCGGCGGGCTTTTGGCCCTCGCAGGAGGGAGGGGCCTCATGGTATACACTGCCACTCGACTAAGGACCCATAAGAGGGCGAAAGTGCGCCGAGCAGCCAGAACCTGTGTGGATAGGAGAGCAAGTTTAGAAGGGGGTAGGCGGGTAGGTAATCAAGAGAAGTAGAGATAGGTGGGTCTACTAACGAGTAGGGTGGGTGATGACTTATTATTATCATACCCCAAGGCTAAGTGATCCCGGGATGGTGTGCAGTATACCCAGGCAACGTGTCTAGCAAACCGCACTCTGTTCAGGTGAGAACAGTTCTTCATGGTACAAAGGGTTGAGGAGATATTTGTAGAAAAATAAATAAATAAAAATCAAGTAGCACTTAGAGGGAATGAGGGCAAAGGGCCCCCACAACTTTCCCAGCCCCATCACTGTACATGGCAACCTAGTGACAAGGCTTCTCTAATTTTTCACTCCTGCCGGGAGGATGTGCAACTTCAGGTATCACATGTAACAGGCTACTCCCTACGGGAAAAGTCCTGGCAGATAACATTTTCAAGGGGGACCAGAGCATCAGATGTGGAGAAAATGTGAAAGTCCAAATGTGTGGGTGACAGGTGATGTCTGCTGTGCATCAATTTGCGCATGTAGGAATTTAGAGAAATTGTGCCGAAACAGGCCCGGATTGTGATCTCTTCTCAATTTGCGAGTATCAAGCACCATCGCCATTGGTCAGGGTAAAAAAAAAAGGCCATGGCTTGCGCATCCAGGTGTCAAAGAATGGCGTACGGGTTATCATCCGGACCAGTCGCAACATTCGCGAGGGAAACGAGAGCGGAAGGGCAGCTCACTTAAACAGGTCATTGAAGGGTTCCCAACAGTTCGAGGTTAAGTTCATTCGTCGGCATTCAGCGAGCCCTCGACATGGTTTAAATTTCGGTGAAGCAGCACTCCGGATAGAGAATGCGGAGAAAGTACTTGCAAAGGACTGAGTCAGGGACGTGTGGTCCAAAATATGGGTCCCGTGCTCCTGGAGGAAGAGATGGGTGTCCTACAAGAACTTGAATCGAATCCTTTTGAAGCGCTTCTACACATTTGCAAAAAGGGGTCTTCCTGTTAAGTGTAGACACGAATGCCAACCAAGAAGACCTATGGGTGTGCTTCGAAACATACGACATAACCTAGCCCTCGCTCGACGAACTTCATCCACAGTGAAATGGAAGCAGACGGCTGAACGTTCTAGAAATGCAAGTCAGATGCACAGCAATGAGGGCGCCGGAGAAGAACTCAATGGCCTCATCAAATAACCTAACTTCCTCAACAGGGATAGCTTGCCACCGCTACTCCTTCAAGCTGGTACGGATTTTCAGGCGGCAAAGGCCAGCAAAAGATATTTGGATTGGAAAGTAATAATTGTAAGTTGACTTAACATACTCACTGTTCGGAGTAAACTAAACGGCTCCACGATGCACCATTCGGAGGTTGTCTCGCAGGCTGTGACGTCATGCACAATCTTGTATATGATTGGTTAACCATGAGCAAAGGACGGTTGAGGAAAGATACTCAGCTAGGTTAACAGTAACTACCATGAAGGTCATTGATCACCTCCCGCCCCCGCTAAACTCAGATGTGCAAAGAAAGTGGTGATGCTAGACATTTTCTGACACAGCATGAGGTCGCTGGTCAAGTCCTTACCCCTAGAGGAATAGGTCAGAGTTGATGAAAAGAGAGTTGGCGATGAGGAGCCAGGAGAGGGCACCAATCCCTTTAGGCAATGGGTGTTATGGCGACAGTTACGCACAACCGATACTTATGCTTTCCCTGCACGCAATGGGGCTGGGAGGGCCCGTAATCATCCAGCTGAGCTGCAGCTGAAAACCATGAGTGTGGACAACTCAGGTAAAACTTGCAGATATAAGGAGTGTTGAATCTCTGGGAGGAGTACTAACCTAAGGCATGGAATACATCCTCATCATGAGTAAGGTTTTCTTTTTTGAGGGACTGCTTACATAGAGATTTTAAAGCATATTCAAAGCGCAATAACAACGAGGCTGTACAACGCAGAGAGAGTATAAGGAGAGATTTGGCAAGAAAATGGTAAAGGTGAAAGAAGCGAAACTAGTGGAAGATTTATATAGTTGCAGGTCCTCCTGCAGGCATTAGGGGCGGGAGTGCACAACTGCAGACAATGACTGGGGCCAAGAGGGCGCGCTATTACTCCAGGTTTCAGTTGTAGTAGGGGCATTGCCCCTATATACCCATCATCCTCTTACGGGGGATAGGAGAAGACATATGAAGAGTGAATAAGATAAAGGGAGACGCAAAAAGAGGTGGCGTAAAAGATGGCCCGAGAGAGAGTACCAGTTTCTCTTGGGACACTCGAGTTGGCATGACACACAGTTCATCCAGGTACCAGTTGGAAGTGTACACAGGGCACCTTCAAGCGGGCCACGCTTGAATAAGGATGCAGTCAAAGCTCTTAAGGAAGAGTGGCGACCCATTTTTCCTTCATGCGACCATCTTCAAAGTTTACTTTCACGTCAAACTCCGAACTCCACAGTTCGAAGGAACTGAGTAAATAAAACAAAAACACTAGAGTGGTGTTCAACCTGGTAAAGAGATCGGACGGCCGGTTGGAGGACGACGGATGGCTGAAGGAGGAGGGACGTGAGTAGAGGGCACGGGTACGAAGCAAGGGCGGATATGCACCTCATGGCGAGGAGGGTGGCGTCTATATTTGAGCTGAAAATAGTGTCGATTTGACTGATGAGAGCCTCAAGAAACGGACCTGCAGAGAGATAAAAATTCTAGAAAAGCTGTGGCAACTACTGGGGGCCCGGAAATCTATAGGAAGTGTACGAGTGGGAGAGAAAGACACAAAATATCACCATCATAACCACATTACATACTAGATGGCCAAGTGGCAATAACATAAGATGGATGGGAAAAATATGGACAGAATCGATAAACCACCGTTCATTATACCCCGGCTACAAACGTTGGTTTGATCATGAAATCTATCATCAGGTGGTAATCTTACTACCATGTGGTGGCAATCTGCTTTATCTTTAACGCTATGAATGGAATGGAATGTGCCAGGAAGCTGCATGAGTATGATGGTACCAACCTTGGTGCATAGAGTGAGACTGAGGCATGGAAGAAGGAAAACTTTCGAGTGAGAGCAATGCAAATGGACAATTTGAGAGGAATGTTCGGTGTGAGCTAGATGTAGAGAGAGGAACGGGTGAGGAAGAGATGTGTATGGTGCGAATGAGGATCTGACTGAAAGTGGTGTTCTGAGGTAGATTGTAGTGCAAGAAGGGATGGGAATAGGCTTGTAGAGATAAAGAAGAGTTAGAAGAACGCATAAAAGGTGGGTTAGTTATGAGTGATATAGAAAGAAATGATTGACTGAGGAGCAAGTGTATGAAGTGAATGGAGGGAGTTAGAAAGGGGGCGTGCTTGGGGCCTTCTACCCCCGGATGAAGCCCGACTGGAAGAAATACTACAGCACATAGCAACTCATTGCTATGATGGGCGGCTTTGTGGTTGATAGGGCTTAAAGGTGGTTGGAGGAGGCGGTAGTTTTAATGGCGTTGATACACACCGAACACACTTTGCGGGAAAGTGGTAGATGAAGACGATAATCTTACCCCAACGCCCCATGGACTATACAGAAAATCTTAGAAGCAGCGAAAAATATCAACACTAAATTCAAGTGGGAATTGGTGGTCAAAGTCTCCTAACCTCCGGTCCCTGGATGCCCTTACCGATAGTCGGCTTAGGATGAGAGGGGAGCAAACTGGTCGTCCCTTCGTGGTCCTCCTCTTCCGCTGATGACATCGACCCCGTCAACCATGGAGACTGAAGATCCGAATCTAGAACCTCGTTTAGTGCCTGCCGAGCAACGCCTTTGTTATTCAAAGAAGACAACGCTACCCCACACCCACACTGAGAGGAGTGAGAGGACAAGAATATGCCTCAAAGGTGGTTGTAGGAGATAGGAATGGAGGAATACATAACAGGAAGAGAGATGGAATATCTAGAACTTTTGGTACACCTAGAGAGAATGAAAATGGAGAGAGGGTGGTAGGTTTCTGTTGTAGTAGTCTATTGTTGTCCGCCTCCCCTCCCCCGTCTCTAATCCCTTTCTTCTTTTTCAGGGTCTGTGGTTCAAGAATTAGGATGTCTTTGCTCCGGGTGGGGGACTCGATAGACGTCTATCGTGCCTCCCCATTCATCTTTGTTCTTCCACAGGCTTGAGTTAATAATAAATTACAATCGTGATTTTGGACATTGTGCAAAATCAGTGAAATTAATGTACTCGAGTGGTTGATGTTTATTCATTGAATTGCCTGAATAGGTAGAGCGAAGGACAAGCTGAACAGACATTCAGGTGAGAGTGGTTGTGAACGGTTGTGTGTGCGCGGATGTGAGCATTGATGATGTTTGAGTGGGGCAGTGAATCTGTGATTGAAGATGCCTTTTCCTTTCCAGCTTCTTGGTGCCGACTAGTCAAGCGTCTTCTGGCTTTGTGAGGCAGCGGTAGTCAGCCTCGAATCTCAAGTCATTCTCGTGCAGAAAAAAGACCGCGTACAAGTGTGGGCCTTGGATAGCGCCTCCTAGTCTTCAGGCAGTAATTGGAGCTAGTGCCCGGACACTCCAATGCAGCGGTTGGAAATAGTGTGTCCCAGGTCCCTGAAGTTAGGATACTTCGCCGAGTCCCGGACCTCACGCGTCCCTCAGAAAGCGGGCCCGCCTTCCCATACCCTTCGGTTTCTTCCCCTTTCCGATCGGTTAACCATTAGATTAAGGGTGCACCCATTACTTTTGACATTTTGCGGTCTCTGATTCGCTTTGGCCAATATATTTGTAAGGCCTTATTTATACTCTGAGTATACGTGCAGTTGTTGGCCAATAAACGTGTAAGGCCACATACATATTAGATGTGTGTGTGTGTGTGTGTGTGTGTGTGTGTGTGTGTGTGTGTGTGTATATATATATATATATATATATATATATATATATATATATATATATATATATATATATATATATATATATATATATATAAATATATTTATTTGATTATTTTGAATATAAGGTTATATATATTTTTTAGGTTTGGGGGCCTGTGATTGCTTAAGGTTTCAGTAGTTTTTATTATTTATTAGGTTATAATAAAACTAAGATTAAAATCTCTCCTCAAACAACGGGGTTGGCCTTGTTAGGGAGGCGGGGATAGTTGGTGTGGGAGCCGCCACACTGAGTTGAAAATAGTGTCGGGTAAACATTCTTTCAGCACAAGGATTTGCATAAAAACACATGGATGGGGGAAAGGAGAGAGGTAGTAGTAATAGTCGTGGTTCGCCAACCTGCGGTTATCCAGGCGGATCCCGACCGGATAACGAAATAGACATAAAGGTCAGTATGGCAATCGCTGGTGAGCCCGAGGGCACCAGGGACGGTCCTCTTTAGGAAGAGGTGCCAGGAAGTGTTATGTTGTGACACCAAACGGCGTTCAGGTGGAACCTTCGTCACCCCGTGGCAGAGGGCCTGTTCAGTGTCAGAGGTGTGTGGATATAGATACCCTTCGGCACGATTTCTTGGAACAGACGGGAGAGAAAAGAAAGCAGTTTTGTAATTGGTTATGGGTTTGATGAGAAGTGTAAGATCTACCCACCCCAGTACAGGGCTGAGTACAGCGCGTCCACCAATTGGTAGCCAGATCTCTCAACGTGCGTTGACGTTTGTGGCCGCTCATGCCGGTATCGAACCCGGTACCGCGACATTGGCGGACCAACGCTGTATCCATTCGGCTAGAAAGAGCTCTAAAGGAGAGAGGTACAATGTAAAAGAATGATTGGTTTCTTCTTAGCAAAAAAGAACATGCTGCGGAGTATATGTGATGCGAGTGCTGTAAGTATAGGACTATCTGACCGGATGATTGTACTATGTAAGGGTAAATTAGTTGGTGTGTGAATTAGATGCTGTGAGGAAGGTGGAAAGGATAATCAAAAGTGAAAGGCCATTGAATAAGAGAAAGGGAAGTGTATGAGAATACACGAGAGTATGAGAAAGGGATGATATTGGTAGGGGTTTTACAACCGATTGGCACTTAGTAAGATTCCTTTAGTTCTCAGAAGGGACCTACTGATTAACGTGGATTCCGAACCATGGGTATCTGTTTAGGGGACTTACTGATTAACATGGGATCTGAACCACGAGTATGTGAATGGGCATTACAGAGAGAAACAACTGACCGAGGAAGTGGATGATATTGTGTATGATAGGAGTACATAGAGGGGCTTTGTGAGGGTCTGGACGAGAGGGTAGAGTACATAACAGCCCATCCCTATGATGGGCGGCTTTGTGCTTGATATGGCATAAAGGGGGTGTGGGAGAAGGCAGGGAGTTTTACTGACTTTGATGCGTGCCAACCCCACTTGTGAGGAAACTCGTATGTAGATGTTGAAGACTTCATTAGTTACTTAAGTAACTATTACTTCCTTGTCCCACATTTACTTTATTCCCAGGTTCATACTTACTACTACTCTCTCTCTCTCTCTCTTTCTTTCTCAAGCAGTCCGGGATATGGATTAGCCAAGGACAAAACACCGCTTCCGATTACAGCAAAGTTGTTTTCAGCTGAAATGTCCTTTCCTAAGTGGCACCTAAGCAGATAGTTAACAAGGTCAACAAACCTAAGTCGAGTGCTCTCAATTATTCTGATTTATGACCTTACGACCTTCATAACTTTCAATAATTCCCGGACTAACCTTGGGAGTACCTTGACAATTATATCATTTGAAAGAGAATGTATAACTTAAGGGTTTCAAATTTCGCTAGAATCGGCCAAATAGTCACGATGTTATTGACAAAAAACTCATTTGAAAGTAAAAATAGTTTACCATCCAACCGAAATAGTAACTTATAAGAGTCACGTGCACGCGAATAAAAGGTGAGGACAATTAATTTGGTAGGATGGTGATAGATGGGGGATAGAAGGACAAAGAAAGTTGAAATAAAAAAACCTGTAGGAAACACAAGGTAATCGACGAGGGATAGAAGGACAAAGAAAGTTGAAATAAAAACTGTATGAAACACAAGGTAATCGACGAGGGATAGAAGGACAAAGAAAGTTGAAATAAAAAAAATGTAGGGGACACAAGGTAATCAACGCGGGATATAAAGACAAAGAAACTTGAAATAAATAAAAACTTTAGGAAACACAAGGTAATCGAGGAGGGATAGGACAAAGAAAGTTAAAATGAAAAAAAAACGTAGGGAACACAAGGCAATCGACGAGGGATGACAAAGAAAGTTGAAATAAAAAAATGTAAGGGCCACAAGGTATCGACGAGGGATAGGACAAAGAAAGTTGAAATAAAAAACCTGTAGGAAACACAAGGTAATCAACGAGGGATATAAGGACAAAGAAAGTTGAAGTAAAAAAACTGTAGGAAACAGAAGGTTATCGACGAGGGATAGGACAAAGGAAGTTGAAATAAAAACCTGTAAGAAACACAAAGTAATCAACGAGGGATAAGGACAAAGAAAGTTAAAATAAAAAAAAAACGTAGGGATAGGACAAAGAAAGTTGAAATAAAAAAACCTGTAGGAAACACAAGGTAATCGAAGAGGGACAGAAGGACAAAGAAAGTTGAAATAAAAAAACCTGTAGGAAACACAAGGTAATCGACGAGGGATAGAAGGACAACAGAAAGTTGAAATGAAAACAAAACGTAGGGAACACAAGGTAATAGACGAGGGATAGGACAAAGAAAGTTGAAATAAAAAAATGTAGGGGACACAAGGTAATCGAGGAGGGATAGGACAAAGTTGAAATAAAAAAAACGTAGGGAACACAAGGTAATCCACTAACCAAACCGGAGAGCTGGTGTCGAGCGCTATTGTCACCAACCATCTCGTGGAAATGGTCAATAAATTGTAGGTCTTCTTCGACTTCAGGAACTATGTCCTGGGCAGGCGTTTGGTCCAAGAACTGGAAAAAACCTTCGTCGAAGCTATGCCCCTTGTCCTGTGAGGCAGTTCCATTTGTGTTACTCAAGTTGCTCCCGCCAGAAACAGAGTTCGATTGCTGCCCTTCGACCCGAACTCGGGAATGCCCACTGCTGCTCCCGCAGCTGTGTAGTGGCGAAGAATCACGCGACCCCTTCAGGTTGAAACTCTCGTAGCCACTGCTCTCACCAAGCGAGTCCAAGCGCGATTCGGCCTCAAAGTGCCGCAAAAGGAGGTTCGCTGGCGGCCCATTATGGGAGGGCTTTGCATCGGTCGTTGCGGGAACCATGCCTCGAACGCCATGGTGTGTGGAGGCTTCTCCCTTTTTACTAACGTCCTTTTTGTGGGTGTAGTCAGGGAGACTTGAGCTCCGTCTCTTGGCGCCCTCGAACGGATCTCGGGACATCTCGTAAGGTAGTGACTGTGAACAGGGGTCGGAGTGAACGTGAGGCTTCGAGTAAGGGATAACTGGGATGAGCTTCGCGGCGCTTATCAAGGCAGTAGCGTCAGTTGGCGAGGGACTCAGAACATTGTATTTCCAAGTCCAGGAGGAACACGCAGAGTGGGAAGCTTCTATCTGTAACCGAGCTTCCTTCAGGTATACTAAGAGAGAAGGGGAGAGTGAGATCGAGCAATTTTCAGTGTTCTCTGAAGAAGACGTATGACTGAGTGAGTTAACTTGAAGTCGTTGACCCTCTGGATCAGATGCATGGTCTTCAAACTGTGTTTTCATTGTCATCTCCACCTGCAAAAAAAAGATTGAAAATACCAATAAAATTAACCAAATAAAGGAAGGACCAATGCATGAGGATAGCTAAGATAAATGTAACACCCCAAATTAATAAACCATGATGTAATTAAAAATACACCACGCCCCCCCCCCAATTTAAACATCAGCAAAGAGAAAGAACACCCAAGATTTTAAGAGTATATAATGCTAAGACCTAACAACAAATGTGGATGGAGAAATCCATAGCAACAAAAAAGGGGATTATTATTTAAAAACCAACGAAATGCAAAGCATTAAGATAATCAGCAGATTTTATTGGACTTAGAAAGAATAGCTCGACTTAAAGGAAGCTTGGACAAATGAAGGGAGAAAGGGAAACTGAGGAAAGACAAAACAAAAAATATAAGGATGTGAAAAGGATATTCTATAAGGTAGATTTGGGGTAGATTATGAAAATGATCCCCATTTCACTATTCTAAGCAATTTGAATATTCATGTCTATGTTTTTAATTGCAGGAATTTCCAGATAGAAATATACAAGTGATGGGAAGACACTAACATTTTTAATGATTACAAAGCCACTAAAACGCGTTGATTCCAATACAATTAGTAACGTCGATTCTCAGAATCTTGAAATATAGTTTTATACTTTTCCTCTGAAAATTGTCACATTGAATTCTGGTAAGATTAACTATTTACATTAATTTAATTAAAAAGAATACTGTACAACAGCTGCCCAAACTGAACTGATTTTTCTACCATAAATTTGACAGTGCATTCATTCAAACATTACACATTAAAAATTTACCAAAGCAATAACGAGGCGATATATCCTGGTCAAACAAAACTAAAACCATACAAGGATTTTAGAACTGGGAAAGACTAAAGAAAATAAAAAATAATGAGAAATTAGTCTAGGTTAAGTGAAGAACTTTAATAAGGGCGGTGCATAAAATGACACCAATGGGGGAGGCAAATTACTGAGATATGGGAGACTGAACAACTTTAGTCCCAGAGGGGTCACAGGGGAATATCAAGTGGTACCCCACAAGACTTTTTTTTTTTAACAGCTCTGGTCTGGCAACTGCCACCAAGAGCAAGGTTAATGGAATTAATAGCATATTATTTATGCTATATTAAAATAAAATAGGACAAAAAACCCACACAATTTTTTTTTTTAATATCTCATCTGGCGACTGCCTTCGAGGGCATAAGTCGCCGTACTTAGCCTAGCCTAAATCTAGGCTATATTAAAAGCCAAATAAAAAAAAAAAAACAAATTGAAAAATATAAAGCGAGCTCGGTGGACGGGGAAAGGCCTGCCCTTCCCCGACGAAGAAGAACGCGATCCATAGTCAAATATTAAATAAAATGGGAAAAGGCCAGCCTCCTCCAAAAAGTCTAAAAGTCCACAGGTGCACGAACTCGTCCCGAGTACAAGGGACAGGTAACGTGCGCGAGGATCACCCAGACTGGGACATTCGACAAGAATGAGCCAAACAGTCTGGGCGAGGACGCAGTCGTCACAATAAGACGCAGGGGAGCGCTCCATCAAATAGCGATGCGTCACACGAGTGTGTCTGATTCGGAGACGACAGAAAGCAAACTGAAGCCGCCGCGGCATTGGGGGATAGGTTCATGGGAACAGTCGAGGTGCAATGGCACGCAACTTTAAGTTCCCTTTGACCACTCCTATCTTTTTTGGCAAGCAGCCCGAAGAGAGGCCCGTATTCCTGCCATGTAGTCGGTGTGAGGAAGAGCGAAACGCTGGTCCGGTCGCAGAGTCCACGTGGACTCTTTGGCACGCTCATCCCCGCAATTCCTAAATGTCCAGTAACCCAGCAGAAGATAATCTCGACATCCACCCGGCTTGCCAAAACCGTGGCGTCACGGATATCGCGAACCAAGGGATGCGGAGATTCCAATGCCTCTAGAGCACTCAGGGCGCTTTGTGAGTGGCTATTGATCACAATCCAGGCACATCGCGTAATCTCCCGTACCGAGTGGTGTATTGCCACCAGCTCGGCCGTGAAGACAGACGCAGCGCCTGGTAGAGCCCCGCTGACTTCAAACAGAGGGGATACGGCGTGGAAACCGACCCCCTCTTGGGACTTGGAGCCATCCGTATACACTGGCACGGTACCAGCGTGACACGATGTGTGCTCCAAAAAGATCGAACGCAATACTCCCGGCGCAGTACAAGCTTTGGGAGCAGAGGCGTGGCGACAAATAGCCAAATGTGGTACCCTCCAGGGTGGCGTCCTGGGCAGAACCAGGGGCGCCACCGGCCCGAGAGCTATATCTACCTCTCGAAGAAGTTTCCTGGCCCTAAACCCAAAGGGCTTAGGGTATGACTGGCGTCTCTCGGCAGCATAGGCACCATCGAGATCAGCTGCGGATGCAGTGAGAGCTGTTGGCGACTGAGGGAGGCGCCGGGCTCGCGCGTACAGGCGAGTGAAGCACTGCACGCGGCGCAGAGCGAGTGGCATCTCCCCAGCATCGACCAACAGGCTCTCAATGGGGGAAGTGCGGAAGGCACCGGTCGCAAGGCGAAGGCCGGTGTGGTGGATCGAGTCCACCTTCCGCAATACACGCTCTGCTGTGGATGTATAAAACTCGCATCTGTAGTCGAGCTTCGAACGAACAGAGGATCGATAAAAAATTAAGGTAGTAGCCTTATCAGCGCCCCAAGAGCTGAACGTCACGAAACGGAGAATATCCATAGCACGGGTACAAGAGACGCTAAGTCTGCGAATATGAACCTCCCAGGTGAGTCGACGGTCAAACACAAGACCAAGGAAACGATGCGATTCAACCACTTCCAGGCATACCCAATTAAGAAACAAGTCTGGGTCAGGGTGGAGCCGTAGATGGCGGCAGAAGTGCACCACTTTAGTCTTGGCCAAGGAAAACCGAAACCTGTGCGCTTCGGCATAGCAGGAGACGCGGTTCAATGCCTGTTGGAGTCGACGCTTTCTACGAAGGAAGGCCTCGCAGATGGCATTTTCCAATCGGAGTAGAGCATCCGACGTGGAGTGGAATTTGCGGAAGCCGCACAGTCCAGAAAAAAGGCTAATCTAAAATCTACCAATTTCTCCATCAACTTGCACACGCAAGAGGTTAAGAGAGATTGGGCGGAAACTTGCCGGAGTAGACGGATCTCTCCACGGTTTGCGAAAGGCTAGCACAGTAGCGATTCGCCATGAATCCAGGAGGAGACCCTCCCACCAGATCCTGTTTAACAAATCTAAGAGAAAGGCCATGCCTCGCAAACCCAGGTTTCGAAGCATAGCGTACGGAACATCGTCCGGACCATGAGCAGTATCCGTACACGAAGCAAGAGCGGAACGCAACTCACTCAGAGTAAACCTGTGGTTGAAGGGTTCTCCGCCTCTGGAGGTAAAGTCTAGCGGCGGCCTTCCGCGACATCACGACGTGCATTGAATGCTGCAGGGGCAGCATACGGCTAGAGAATGCGGAGAAAGCGGTCGCTAAGGATTCCGCCACGGACGCGGGGTCCGAAATTGCGATCCCATTCTCCTGGAGAACGGGAGGGAGGTCCTGCGAACCTGCCCCGAATTCTTTTGATTCGCTTCCACAAATCTGCTAGAGGGGTCTTCCCGTTAAGTGAAGACACCTATGTCACAGCCAAGAAGAGCGGCGGGCGTGCTTCGAAATATACCGGAACCTAGCCCTAGCCCGACGAAATTCAGCGACAGTGAAATCGTTCGGGCGGCGCTTATAGCGCATGTAGGCATAAAGCTTCTGTTTGAGGGCCGTCTCACACTCGCCCGACCACCATGGGAGTGGTCGGCGTACAAAACGGCTAGACGTTCTAGGAATAGTAGTCAGGCCCGCGGCGATGAGGTTGCCGGAGAACTCAACGGCTTCATCTACCGACCTAAACTCCTCGACTGAGATAGAAAATTGAGTCATTTCCTGAAAAGCAGGCCACCGCGCCCACGCCAAGCACCACCGAGGTGGGCTCTCAGGCGGCAGTTGCCCTGAAAATGATATTTGAATGGGAAAGTGATCACTACCATGGAGGTCATCGACCAACCCCCCAATCAAAATCAGGCTGTGCATCCGAAGAGCACAAAGATAGGTCAAGGCAAGAAAATGAAGCGGTTCTCGGACAGTGATGCGTAAACTCATCCACGTTTAGGACACCCATCTCAAGCTCTTCGATCAAAGCGGCAAGGACTTGTCCCCTGGGATTTATGGAGTAATCTCCCCAGAGAGGATGCCTGCCGTTCAGATCTCCACCAATTCCTTAGCTTCGGGGAATGAGAGTCGATCCTGGGCCTGAACGGCCAGGCTTTCTTTCTCAAGGAGATACTCAGAACCACATTGCTTCGAAGAAGCGGGGTGCGGCTCTCCGCAATTGACACACTTGGCCAAACACGATTTAGACTTATCGGGTGCGGCCTTGGAGCAATTTACACAGACTTCGGGTGGCCCGACTTTGCACGTCTACAAGAACGATTCGTATGGCCGAAGCGGTGACAGTAATAGCACCGCCGCGACAGTGGCACGAATGCCTTCACACTCTAGTGGTACCAACCGGCACACACCAACTCAGGAAGCTTGTCACAGTCGAACGTGACGAAGAGTGTAAGGGTGGGTCTCGAGGCCCCTCCCTGTTTTCTCAACACACGTTCGACCTTGACCGCCCCATGGCCAGCTCTAAAGTGATGTCCTCATGGTAGAGTGCGGCGTCACACTCACCGGGGTGCCATGAAGTGCCCGAAGAGCCCCGATCGGGGACGGTTGGCGTGAGAAGAAGGTCAGCATCTACCCTGTGAAATTAGAGGCTGACCAGAGAAAGTTGTGGGAGAGGTTGTATGAAAAGCGACGAAGTAGGGAAGATATACAGGCTATCTGAGGGAAGGAAGAGAGACTAAGCTGGGGCCAGACGGAGCGCTGGATCCCGTCAGCACGGCGGCCAGGATGGCAAATCGCCGCGCCCCTTACGGGGTTCCATTGAAGGGATATGCCCTCCAGACCTAACTCGAAGGAGACGCGGGGGCCCCGATCGAACAGAAGACTCTCACTGAAATGGCCGTACGCTTGCCAGAGGCAGAACTCCGGGCGCTGTTAGCCGGACGCCTTGAGGAATTATCGGGTGAGGTTGGGCTCGCCAGGCGAGTCTTTTCCTCCCTCCGCCTCGAAACCTTAGGCGAGCGTTGGGGCATCTTTTCGAAGATTAACCATCCCCGAACCACCCCGCTCGGGCAGCTTTAGGAACCGCGGAAGATGGTCTAGCGACCAACTTCTGGGGCGATGCCTCCTGTGAGCCTAACGACTAATTGGAGGCGCGTGACCGTTTCGCCTTACGGGAAACGGTCACGCAGGGGGGAGGGAGGGAAGCCCTGGTTTTAGCCGGGGCTGGGTATGAACCCTTTGTGGTGCTAGCTTTACTAGGGAAGTGCCCGAGTTGATTAGAACCCTAAAAGGGGCTCTGAATGGGCGCGAAACAACCGTGCTCGTTGGCCTGGACGGGCCGGGAGCAGAGGGTGTCTTTCCTAGCATTGAGGAGTAAGACGACACCAAGCAGAGCCGGGCGCGCCAGGACCAAGTCCTTAGCCTCGCGGAATAAGACACGATCCTGGGCCTGAACGGCCAGGATTTCTTTCTCAAGGAGATATCATCACATTGCTTCGAAGAACAAGGATGCGGCTCTCTGCAATTGACACACTTGGCCATACACGATTTGGACTTATGTGCGGCCTTGGAGCAATTTACACAGAATTCGGGTGACCCCGACTTTGCACGTCTACATGAGCGATTCGTATGGCCAAAGCGGTGACAGTAATAGCACCGCCGCGGCAGTGGCACGAATGCCTTCATCACACGGTAGCGGTACGAACTGACATGCACCGACTCAGGGAGCTTGTCTCAGTCAAACGTGACGAACAGTGTAGGGGTGGGTCTCGAGGCCCCTCTCTGTTTTCTCATCACACGCTCGACCTTGACCGCCCCGTGGTCGGCCAGCTCTAGAGTGATATCTTCTATGGAGTAGTCCACGAGTTCCCTCGAATAAACTACTCCTTTCAGAGTTCATGGTTGAGTGAGGCGTCACACTCACCAGGGTGCCATAAAGTGTCCGAAGAGCACTTATCTTGGCCACCTCGGATGGATCCGCCGCATTCGCCAAAAGGCTCCCGTCCGAGAAACATGTCATCTTCGGCTCTCTACCAATCATACTAACTAAAGCTCTCCTCTGATGCATCATGTTGCCCTTGGCCAACATGCTGCTATCAGTGGAGCGAATAACTAAGAAGCGTTTGAAGCCAGCAGGCTCGAAAATGCCAGGTAATCTCTGAATGAGGGGCCCCGACGTAATCGAGGCTCCACTCTGCGCACTTTTCGTCTTATTTTGTGATTTTCCGCTCAGGCGAGCACTGGGGCCGGACGTGCCGATCTTGGCTTGGTCGCGTTCAAGGATGGTAGCCGCCTCGTCTGTCCCCGCGGCCCCCGTGGAGGAAGAAGAGCCCCGAATCTTTTTTGTCTTTTTATTAGTCCTTTTCTTTCTATGAGAAGAGGGCGGGGAATGGACCCGCTTCTCCCTTCCCTCAGCAGGAGCCCCCAGGCCAGATTGGCCGGCCTCTGCAAGGTCCTTCCCCGAGATTGTGAAGGTCCTAGCAGTCGTGGGGGCACCGGTCGAAGGAGGAGTCCCTCCCCTCCTTGTGCTGTCTTAGTAGCCCGAACTTTCTGGCGAGGGTCCCGCACAGGGGCAGACTCGGGCTCGGTATTTGATGCCGAGCCCCAATCTGCCCCCACGGAAGGCCCCACCTTCTGAGGCTGGGCTGCGTCAGGGAGCATTTCTATCTCGGGGGGGGGGGCATAGGCCTTCACCCCCACTAGATTTAATATTTGGGCCAGCAGGTCTTTAGAGGGAAGTGGTCGATGGGGCCTTTCTTCCCTCTCTCCCCTAAGGGGGTTTGCCCTACCGAGCTGCTTCAACGGGGAGCGGCCGGTTATGGGCTGCCTGCTGGCTTTCCTGGCAATTCTCTGTGAAAGCAAAGGCGGTACTGCCAGATTTGAGCTGGAGTCACATGGTGACTCCAAGGAAGGGGGTGAGGGGGAGCCCCCTGCACCTGTAGGCCCTGGAGAGGAGTAAGCCTCCTCTCCGGTTGAAGAGTTATGGAGGGTTTCCTGGGAAACCACAGGAGGGGGACCTCCATTTTTTCTGTGGAGCTGCCTGAGGGCGGCTCCGTTGTTCCTAAAGGGAAAATGGGGAGAGATTTTGTTTTTAAAGTTTTCATCATTGGGCATGGTGACCTTTTGTTATTTTTACAGGATGCAAACGCTAATCACCCTCCGCAAAGGGTAAGTACAGGCCTAGCAGAGCCAAGTGCCGCCATTTCGGACCACCCTTCCCGCCTGGTGGCCTGGCAGTTCCTCAGCATAGCGGCTCCACCTTGGACATGGCTTAAAATGGATAGTGTTTGAAAATAGAAAGGAAAAGGAGGTGAGGAATATGTGGGTGGGGATAAAGCAGGTTATTAAAAACCCACACAAAAAAATGACCCAATTAAAAAAGGAAAGAAAAGAGAATGCTCTTGCATCAGAGGGATTTTTCGCCACCTCAAAAGGCCATTGGGCAACTGTCTTTATGGGTATAAGTTGCCATATAAAGAGCTTAACCATATAATTAGGATATATTAATGTGTAAAAAAAAATCCAACCAAGTTCAACAAAAGAGGAAAAAGTTAGAGCAACTATCACCCCCAAAGAAGAAAGTCAACCAAAACAAACCAATTAAAGCATGCATGCTTGTGCATGGGGGGCGCCTCCCCCAGCACCCAACACCGAAATAGTTAAATAAAATGAAGACGGTTCCAGTTCTGGCACAGCCTTTACACTACCCACTATCACTTAAACTTGTTCACACATTTCCTCAAAACATTCTCACATAGTCTTCCTTTTATCTCTGGTTAAACAAACTCTCACTTTTGATTTTCCCTTCCTTTCCAAACTCCTCATCTTCTCATTCATGCACTATGTAGAAGAATAAGGTCGAAGAGCGACCACGTGCACTTCTGTACCCACGTGGTTCCGAGATCACCGCATGGAGCGTTGGAAGCGAGGCTGATCTACAGCGAGGA
Source organism: Ceratothoa steindachneri (assembly GCA_963969495.1). NCBI lineage: Eukaryota > Metazoa > Arthropoda > Malacostraca > Isopoda > Cymothoidae > Ceratothoa > Ceratothoa steindachneri. The sequence continues at coordinate 73,748,959 of OZ018320.1, forward strand.
TGCGGTGCACGCCGTTTTATTGCCCTCCAGCTGTATTTACTTAGGGACACATTCTTCTCGTCTCGCATGTCCTCACAGCCATCTTCTTGCCCTCCGGCATAGATCGCAGCTCGTCGAACATTCTATGCCATATTTATCTCGGTTCCCCCGATGAGTCGCTGACTTTCCTCAAGATCGCGCGATTCGTGGAGACTCCCGCCAGGTCATCTCAGCCACCTGCGAGCGCCTATATAATCTCCCGACTCAGTTTAGCGTGTAGCACTCCAGGACTTTACCGCCTATCACCGCGTACGAGCAAAGGACACGCTCAATCGTCGCGATCGGAGACACCGGCGATTTCGATTTCGAGGACGAAAGCTAAATCGACATCCGTGAACTCTGCCATAGACAATCGGCGAGTATCTGACGAGGATTTCCATCTCCGAAGGCCCAACTACACGTGATCCCTCATCCGCCCCGTGAGGTAACCCAGCTTCCCCATTATTCATCTTATCCCGACCAGCCCTTCCCTTCAACGAACACTTAAGCAGTTGCAAGCGTTGACACCTACAGATTATTCTATAATCTGGTCTCCCCAAATTGTCCCATCCTTTGTGTGTGAACCCCGGATTAAAATCTCCTTTTTAATCACTGACCTGAACCTGACCACTAATCCCGTATTTATCCCTCCTGTGTCTTGTCCTGACAGTTAATTTTCGCATATATGATCATTCCCTTTAAACCCTGTACCTATTTCAACTTTATTTATTTGTTAGTAAAGGTATATTTTTGTTATTGTCTTTTTCTTGCAACCCTAAACAAGTACCAGCTACCTGTTAATCTTTGGCCAACTTGCAGTCTAAAATATTTGAGTTGCAAGAACCCCACAATTAAAAAGTACATCATCCCCATTGAATTCTTAACTATATATTTATATAGAGTCTGGCCATTCCACGACACACCAGCCAATTTAACCTAACACAGCAAAATTATGCGATTGAATAGCTACATACTCATACCTCTTAATTTTTTTTTATAAGGAAGCATATGCTGCAAAATAAATTGCCAGAAATAGAGTATCATGCTTAAATGTTAGAGTCAAAAAAGCTTTATGGCCTCTCCACCCTGGATTCTTATAAATCAATAACAAAGAATCAAGAATAAATACAAGAGGCCTCATTAAGCAACGTATTAATAATGAATTCAATTAAGTCACCTGACAAATGGTGGGAAGGAGCTCAAGGAATCGTTCGGCGGCAGAGAATGGTGGCTGTGAAAGCTTTGATCGTTGCGAGAGCATAACGTGATTACATGGTGTCAGGTATTGGAAGATCAATGCCATCATGGCATCTTCACAATGAAGACTTATTAATGTATGGAAGAGATTGAGCGTGACCAAATTCAGTTGCTGCAAAAAATATACAAATTTGATTTTAAAGTTGACAGTAAAAGTAATTCAGGACGTAAATGAGTAAGAGAAAAGCACTACCACCACTACAATGCTCAACAAAGTCATTAGCCTGCATCAATGCTATCTGATAGAAAAGATAAAGGAGATTGAATTATTAAGCCACCTCCCTCCTCTACCAAAAATCTGCTCCATACATCGGCTCCATCAGGACATTGAAAGACTTCATTGATGATTGCAACTAGGCCTTCACCACGCCAGGAATTCAATCTGTGAGTCAAATGGATCCAAACACGCTTGACATACATGATTACCAAGGCGACGCACACATTCATGATGTAGAGCAAAAAAACTTGGTGTACTGAGACTCTCAGATCAAAATCTCCCCCCCCATAAGTTTTCCTACACGTTCTCCATTTGTAGTTTAGTTGAGCAGAATTGGGATTTTGTTTATGGGAGGGGGTTGACTGTGGAGTATGATGCAAGGATCAGTGTCTGTCTAGGGTGAAGAGGTGACTGAAGATTTTTTGTAGGGTGGGTGGACATTATATTTTGTGACCCACTGTTCAGGTGACAGAGGTAATAATCTAAGTTTCTTGTGACCATGCATGCGGTTGAAGATAGGGCTGTAATAGATAGGTCTATGTATTGAAATTAACTGAGCGGCTGATGGGGAAGGGGAAGATGTTACACACGAATATGCAGAAGAGGATGGCATCCTGATAGACTCAATAGGAGATCCTCCCTGTTTGACAAGAGAACCAAAAGTCAGTGGGCCATTAACACGCTCCAAGGTCATTCAACTTATCACTAACTCTATAATTTAAGAAGGGAATTTTTTTGAGTATTTGAATAACAATTTCATCTTAGTTTGGTTATAACTTATGTTTTTTATCAAGGTTATTTCTAATAATTGTTTTATAATAACAAAAAACAAAATTAAGTTCAGAAATAACTATAAGTATCAAAATTTTGTGAATTTTTTAAAACCCAAAGAATTACAAATGTTGAAGTTCAGAAAATTTACTTTTATATATCTTCTTCTATAACTATATTTTAGCAACGTGATATTTTGAAAGGGGGGGAAAATTTCGTTTAGAGTTCCTTTTTAAAATTATTATAATTGGCGAAGTTCAGAAAATTTATAAAAATTTAAACATGGCTGCTTTTTTTAAGATTTAAAGTTATAATCTTAGTAGCAAAGAAACAAGCTCCCCCCCATAGGGGAAAGTGGAAAAGCCATTGCCTGGTTAATGGTATAATAATACATGAGAGTGGATTCTGATCTCTGCCCAAATTTAGTGTTAATGGGTCTAAAAAATTAGGTCATATTAACTTAATAGAGAAAGAATCAGGGGAAGCAGATAGGGAGAGGTCAAATAGAGGTAAAAGGAATAAAGAAAAAGTACAAATTAAGAGTTATTGCAAACAGTGACAATTGATTAGCCATCAAATAAAATACTTTAGGGTGGGAAAAATTCTTCAAAAGTGAGAATATAATCGTGAGTACAAATGGTGATAGCTTAAAGGGTTAGGGCGATAAACAAACTAACTTATTGAAGAAATGTTTTGTTTTTATGTTAAATTTTGCATCTGATGCAAATGAAAAAGCAATCTCAGTTCACACTAACCACCTTACCATATTAGGAGAATGTAGGTGAGAGATGATGGAAGTCAGAAGGGGAAGATCAGAATAGTCCTGTGGAGAGAGGAGAAGAGCAAGAAATGCTCGTCTCAGTTTTTCTTCCGTTACACTCTGCAGGAAGAACTCCATGAAGGCAATAGCAGCAACAACTTCATCCAAGACATTCTGGAAATCACCGCATCCCCCCAAATATTAAAAAAAATAACCCAAGGTCGACAAATTTCATGGAAGGAAATATATGTATACAGCTTCCTACATTGGTAACAGTTTGCTTCTCAAATTATGTATATGCATCAAGCATTATTAAAAATAGAATTTATGCAATACAGAAGTTGCTTTAATGTTCTGCTCATTTTTAAGTTAGTTAGTCGACACCAATCCTTCCTTGATCCAGGAGGATACCCGACCGGATAATGAAAATCTACATAAAGGTCAGTATGACAATCGCTGGTCGGCCCCAGAAGCCGGTCCTCTTTGGAAAGAGATGCCTTCGTCCCTTTGGGACAGAGGGACCTGGTTCCGAGTCAAAGGTATGTGGATATAAATACCCATCGGCCGGATTCGTTGGAGCAGAGAGAGAGAGAGAGAGAGAGAGAGAGAGAGAGTGTGTGTGTGTGTGTGTGCGTTATGCTGAGAAGACAGGAGAGAAAAGAAAGCAGTATTGTAACTGACTATGTGTGCGATGAGAAGTATAAGATCTACCCACCCGAATACCTGGGTAAGCACAGCGCGTCCACCAGTCGGTAGCCAGATCTCTACGGTCGCTGACGTTTGTGTCCGCTCATGCAGGGAATAGGGATCGAATCCGGTACCGCGACGTTGGGAGGCCAACGCCGTATCCACTCGGCTAGCATGAGCTCTAATTTTTAAGTCTCCACTATCTTCACAAACCATAAGTAAAATTGACTACCAACCTGAATAAGTGCAGGGCCAACCACAGAAACTAGAAATCCTTGATACAAGTAATCCACTAACTGCTTTTGTATCTCAGAATCAGCAATCTTTAAAGATAATAAAGGTTAAGTTATGTGATATCTATGTACATAGAAATTGGTATCTCTTATTTTTTAATTAATGACAATTTTAAAGGGCCAATTCTAGCAATTCTGACACCACTCTTTGAGGGCCCAAAGCAAGCAACCTTGAATTACATAAACAAGAGAGAGCTATATTAAATATTCTCTGTATTAAGTTTTGTGCTTTGAACGAGACAAAAATTATGAATTAATCATTCGAGTTACACAAAAGTGACTTGTTGAATTCAGCATTTTAGAAATAATCATGATTTTAATTAAAAAGAATATACAAAAACCATTTAACTAGTTAGATCATTTTTATTGACAGAGGATTAAGTCAGCTGATTGATGATAGTGCATCCCATAAAGCCAAAAGGGTTAATAGGAAGCAACAGGAGGGTAGAAGAAGAGAGTAGAAGAGTTAATGAAAGGGTCCAAGGCAATGTTGAATGGAGTCTAGAGAGGGTAAAAGGAAGGCACACGGCAGGTTTAGCAGGGATTACTGAATGTTCAGAGAGGGCCCAAACCCCAAGGGGCATCAACCGCTACATCTTCTTCACCAAAACAGTATCTTGGCCAGAGAGGGATCAATGGGCGTTCAGAGAAGGCGCAATGGGCTTTCAAGGAAGACCCACATTACATGGAGGGGGGGCGACCACTGCACATTCTCCACCAAAAAATGTTTTGTTTCAGGGAGGGCTCAATGGTCATTCAGAAAAAAATACATGCTAGATGGGTATCTAGATGACCGCCACACATTATCCGTCAAACGGAGCTATAATCGAGACAGGGTTTTTTTTTTCAAGGGAGAGGTAAAGAGAGTTTTTTTATTAAGAGCCCATCTGGCGAAGGCCTAGTAGGGCAAAAGTAGCCATTCACCAGGAATCTGGGAGGATACCCTCTGTCCAGATCCTGTTGAACATTTCTAACAGAAAGGCCATGCCTCACTCACCCAGGTGTCGAAGCATTGCGCACGGGACATCGTCTGGACCAGGGGCAGAGTCCGCGGACGAAGCAAGAGCGGAACGCCTCACTCAGAGAAAACTTGTCATTGAAGAGTTCACCGCCTCTGGAGGTAAGGTCCAGTCGGCGGCCTTGTGTGACAACACGATGCGCATTGAATGCTGGCGAAGCAGCATCCCGGCTAGAGAATTCGGAGAAAGCAGTCGCGAAGGACTCCGCCACGGACGCGGGGTTCGAGATTGCAGTCCCATTCTCCTGGAGAAAGGAAAGGGGGATCCTGCGAGAAGTTGCCCCAAATCCTTTTGACTCGCTCCCAAAGCTCTGATAGAGGGGTCATCCCGTTAGGTGAAGACACTTGTGCCCGCCAAGAAGAGCAGTGTGCATGCTTCGAAATATACCGGAACCTAGCCATAGCTCGAAGAAAATTCACCCACAATGAAATAGTTCAGGGGGTACTTATAGCGAATGTAGGCATAACACTTCTGTTTGAGAGCCGTCTCACACTCGATTGACCACCATGGAAGCGGTCGGTGTGCAAAACGGCCATACGTTCTAGGAAAGGCAGTTAGACCCAGGGCAATGAGGTTGCCAGAGAACTCAACAACCTCATCCACCGACCTTAACTCATCAAACGGGAAAGAGAAATGATTCATTTCTTGAAATGCAAACCACCGCGCCAGTGCCAAGCACTAGAAGGGGGAGGGGGATGGGGGGTTCTCAAGCGGCAGCGCTTCAGAAAATGATATTTGAATGCGAAAGTGATCACTACTATGGAGGTCATCGACCGCCCACCCCCACCCCCCCAATCAAAATCAGGCTGTGCATCCAGAGAGCACAAGGATAGAACAAGACAGGAAAACGAAGCGGTTCTCGGGCAGTGATGCGTAAACTCATAAATTCATATTTAGACACCTATCTCTAGCTCTTCGATCAGGTCGGCAAGGACCTGACCCCTGGGATTGATCGAGTAGTCTCCCCAGACGGGGTTTCTACCGTTCAAATCAAGGAGTAGTATAGAGGGCGTCTGCCACCATGCCACGATACGGCGGATGTCCCGCGCGTCGAAGTTGGTTGACGGTGGAATGTACGCAGAATAAACAGTAAACTTCCTATCTAGGTGCAGTAGTACTGGTACAGCGTGAAAGAAGGAATGAGAAGAATGAAGCATCCTGACAGGTGTAAATGGCGCATCCTCTTGCCCGGCCCCAACCTAGGGAGGGGGAGGCCACGCTTGTAGATGGATCTCCATGTCCTTTCCCACTTTTATCTTCTGACCTTCTGTTGTCACCATATTGGAATAAGAGAATGAAGGGCACATGGAAAGTAGATACTATGAACTCCTTGTGAATTGGGAGGTTAAGAGAAAAGCCTCCATAAGATCAGAAATTCCAGAATGTGATCATTTATGCATAATCGGTCCTGGTCCAGTGTTGATGGACTGACAACCCGGCCCGCCATTCAGGTGACATTGTTCTCGCGCTTTAACAAAAAAGGATAGTACCAGCATAGCCCCCTTATATCTGTACTGGAGAAAGGTGAGCAGAGTCGACGGCCACCACACCCCGTACCTAATACTTGCATTAGCCAGCAGGCTTTCGACCCTCGCCGCAGGTATGGACTTCACAGTATACACTGCCACTCGACTAAGGGTCATAAGAGGATGAAAGTACACCAGATAACCAGAACTTCTGTGGATAGAAGAGTAAGTTTGGAAAGGGGTAGGAGGGTATATAATAAAGAAAAGTAGAGACAGGCGGGTCCACTAAGGAGTAGGGTGGGTGATCACCTATTATTTTCATACCCTGGTGCTAGGTGATCTCAGGATGGCATGCAATCCACCAAGGCTACTAGACCAAACCATGTACAGATGGAAAAACTCCTACTAGTTGCGCAGAGAACAGGTTGAGGGGATAGCCGTAATGATAATAAATATTATTAAATAATAACTTATACTACCAATAATAAATAATACTAATCATAATAAATAATTATAATACATAATAAATAATAATATATCATAAATACTACTTATAATATAAAAATCATATTAAATAATAAGAATGATAACAATAATAATGCTAATAATAATAACTAATAATAAAGTAGTGCTGAGTGGGGGCGAGGGAAAAGCACACAAACAACTTTCTTAGGGCCCATCAAAAAGTTCAAGCCAACATAGTGACACAGGGCTTGCCTAATTTCAAGTCGGGCCGGGAGGACGTGCAGCAACTACAGATACCAAGTGTAATGGGGTACACAGGATACCCTCCTGCGGGGTTGGGAAGTGCAAGTCACACAACAACCGCCAGTCCCCAAGAGGAGAACCACAAGAATTTGCGACCATTATCCAGAAGAGTGCCATTGGGAACAATATTTAGAATTGTATAGTCCATTGTATAAAGTGTAAGACCACAGACTATTCTAACATTTTTTTCCCAAATTTATATACTGTATATTTGATTTGGGGTTGAATTTTGATTAGTTTTGGGGGGAGTGTAAACGATATCCTCTCTATCTTCCTTGGGACACCTACGGAGGGGGGGGGGGGGCAAGTAATCCATAGCTTGGTGCCACAAGGTAGCTGGTCAGTTCCTTAAGCCTAAACAATGGGTTGAGGGGATAAAAAAAGAGATGAGGAGAGTTAGGACAGAAAGTAGATGTTAGTGGAAGGAGAAGCCAAGCTGGGGTTGGATGGGATACTGAGTAACATCACATGGCAGCCAGGAAAATACATTACCATGTCCCTTACAAGGAATAGAATAACATTGATCTAAGATGGACAAACTGTCACTAAGTGGAAGTGCAGCCTAAAATAAGGAAACCCTACTTCCTCTGTCAGGAAATCATGATGAACTAACAGTCAAATGTTCCTTTGCTAGACTTTTAAAGCATTTTGGGTAGCACTTAACTAACTTTAATGTTGCACATTTACTGTGGATGCTCATGGCTGAAGCTGATCAAACTGTGAAAATTGGATTTTGATGAGTATTTATGGGCAAGGAAAAGGGAATTAAAGATGTCATCTGAGAACAGTTGTTGAGTGTGAAGGTCAAAAAATGAAAATAAATATCAATGTGTTTTCTTACCTGCACAATGGCATTACAAAACCCGAGAGAGTTAGCAAACATCTGCAAAGCTGAGATACTGGAGACATCTTCAGGAGAAATACGATACCACCCTTCCGTTTTGATGTTTAATGACCTGGGAAGCATGCAGTAGAGTCCACTGAGCCCAGCTGCAAGTACCTGCACAAAAACATGACTGTTTTGAACTCCATCCATGTTCACCCAAATCTGTATACCATTTCATCCTCTCTTGCCTACAATCTTTATTTAGGACTTTCCCTTTTCCAGACACAGAGACTGTTTGTCTTCCTAAATTATGAAGAGAGGGGTGACAGCATGCAGTCTATTGTACTCACTGTTACATAATGAGAACTCGAAACCCTCTCTAATTATTCATTCATGGACCTTACTATCAGGGTATGTATGTCTGTGCCAAATGTTGCCAGTAATTTACTAAAGATTAGGATCATCTATGTTGGCTAACTGAATGGTCACCCCAATCACATTACACAATGATTGTGCATTAGGAAGTAAAAAATTGTAAAAGAAACAAGAAAATGTACGTCATCACATAGCTCATATAACTTTATTTTTAAATACATGCATGCCTCTACAATGTTGTGGCATGAGGGGAAATTGTCTCCTCTACCCTTTTTAACCTATTCAAGCAAGACCCTAGCACCCACAACCACTCAAACCTATGCCAATGACCTATCCAACCATCACAATACTGTGATATAAACATAGCCTAAAGAAACATGCAAACATACCTTAGACTCAGGAAGTGGCTAGACAAAATCACAATGACAGCCCCACCTAAAAAAACAACCTCTGTAACACCATTCACCAGCCACAAGCACCCACCAATAACACTTAACATTTGCATGCCACTCATCCCCCCCCCCTACTTTGTTTCCATTTTGATGAACAAATGACTGATAAACCTGCAACAAGTAGTCATAAAAAAAACTGAATACACTGTATGCATTCACTGACTCCAACTTTGGATGACAGAAAAATTCATCAAACTATACAAGCAATTCATACATTCCACACTTAACTATGCTTCCCCAGCCTGGCATCCAACACTACCTCTCTCCATCTCAGACAGACACCAACACACGCAAAACAAAGCCATCTGCATAATCATTGGATGCCCCCAATCTACCCCAATAAATCACCTGCACTCAGAAACAAAGATACCCCCCATTGCCAGCACTTAAACATGATCAGTGCACAATTCTACAAAACAACAGAATCTCCCCCACCCATGCAACAGCCTCAGAACAAACCCACCACCACTCAGGAACAATAAGTCTATCACTCCCTCATTATCTCCTCCCTACCCCCAGGCCTACCACAGCAGATAAATAACACATACAACATACACACCCAAATTGTTGCATGCAAACTCCGAAATCTGCCAAACAACAAAATACTATAGACACCCACATCTGAAATAGCCAAAAAGGAGCACCTTTGCAGCCACTCTTGGGTCCACCCTCTCCGAGCTCAGGTCTGGTCATCTCTCTTCGCTCCAATATCATAAGTACTTAACAAGCAAGTCGATGCACAACCTTCTCTAGGTGCAATGACCACAATGAAAATTCTGAACACCTATTTGGCACTACTCCGACAGATGCACAATGTTTCATCAGAGACCTGTGGATCATGCCCACTGTGGTAGCAGCTTTCAGTAAGAATGTGTGTTGTCCATTATACCAACGCAGGGAGAAAAAAAAATAAGTATACAACTATCACACAAAATTATAACTATTCATTTTTATTATAAGCACTCTCAAGCATGTAATCTCCTTTCACATACACACACCATAACACTATACCATGCTTCACACAACTATGCCAACCATTCTTCAAACTATGTATTTATTTAGATGTTTACTGGCAAAGAGCTCTAATCAGCCAGATGATATGAGATGAATCATAGGAAGGTCAGTGCCTTAATGGCACCAAAGAATTCAAAATGGTAATCCCATTCTTAGCTGTTTGCCTGGGTTCATTAGCAATGGATCCCCAAAAGTGTTTTGAAGGGCAGTTTAGTGATGTAAGAAATTATTTCTTGAGTACCCCAGGGGATTTTTGAGTATTTGAATAATAATTTCATCTTAGTTTGATTATCACTTATGTTTTTTTATCAAAGTTATTTCTAATAAATAAATATATTTTGCGAATTTTTTAAAACCCAAAGAATTACAAATGGTGAAGTTCAGAAAATTTATTTTTATATATCTTCTTCTTCTATAACTCTAGATTTTTAGCAACAGGATATTTTGAAAGAGGGGAAATTTAGTTTAGAGTTCCTTTTTAAAATTATTATAATTGGCGAAGTTAAGAGAATTTATAAAAATTTAACCATAGCTGTTTTTTTTAAATTTAAATTTTAATCTTAGTAGAGAAGCACAAGCTCTCCCCATAGGGGGGAGTGGCAAAGCCATTGCCTGGCTTATCTATACAAGTGATTTGTGGCATGATTAGAAAATATGATTATTTCATATGATGACGCTGTATTGATCTCTACTATCCCGTCTCCTAATAACAGGGTTTCAGATTCTCAGTGTCTGAAAAGAGAGTTTGAAAGCATGCTTAACTAGGGTATACATTGGGGTCTAAAATTGAACCTTTCAGAGAAACGAACTAAAATTAATAGTGAAGTATGAGATATGAAACTGAACTCATCACAAATCTAGATGAATAGACCTAAAATAACAACTATTCTTGTCTTTGATGACTCACTAGATTTTTTTTTTAAAGAGCTTATCTGCCGACTGCCTACTTGGGCATTAGTCGCCGTATTAAAAACTGGCCTATGACTAGGCTACTTTAAAATAAAATTCAAGATAAAAAACAACCCCCCGGCGCATGAGCGTGTGACCTATAAGGAAAAACAAAACAAACAAACCCTGCTTAAATAATAGGAAGGCCGGCATCCCCCCCAAAAGTCAACAAGTCCATCAGTCAATGTGCACACACTCGTCCCGAGTACAAGGGACAGGCGATAGCGACCCCGCCCATGATGAATCACTCACTAGAGTGAAGAGGCTTATATGTCCTTTCATGCACAGAATCAACCCTTGAACATTTTAATATTTGCTATTAATATTTTGATACCAACATTTACAATATTATGTTATAATATTAGCTCAATGGGTATAATGACAAATGAATTTTCAAACACTAATATCCCACTGCCTCAATTTCATCCAGATTTTAACCATGATGTGCATAAGACAAGTTGTTCTCCTTTTTAATGCCTCTTCCTTTAGGGTGAAATATTGTGAGGCATAATAAATATTTTGGACTGAGAATTCACTGTGCAAAGCTCTTTCTATCTCTTCATAAACAGAAACAACACTCAGTTTAGAATGTAAGGCCATCACTCTAAACTTAAGGGTGGAAAAGAAAACCAATATAAGGAACAATTAAGGAACAGTCAACTTGAGGTTGTGCCCATAAAACATCACATAAACCTCTGGGGAACCCAATTTATCCATAGTACACAAAACTCGAGCTATTCATGTCATTACATCCAAACAATCCTCCATGAACATACTTGCCATCCCACCTACAACTCTTCTGCAATGTGGGCGGCCCCAAAGAAAGCTACATTATTCCTTTGGTAGACAATGTGTGTAGTGTTAGGTTGGGCAATCTAAGAGTAGGTGTTTGATGTCTGTGCTTTGGTTGCATCTGGTGTATGTTGGTCTTAGGGCAAGGTTTATTCAATGTTTATTTTCCTCCAGAAAACATGCTCACACCTACAAGGAATCCCACCACCTCATATGTAGGTCAAAAGTATCTCCTAAATGCTGAGCAAACAGACATGAACCCAAAACAAAAATCTCTCCTACATTATACACAGTTCATCTTTGAAAGGTTCCATTGGGCTCAGCATCCAAAACAATGATCTATAAATACCACACTTCCTTGCTCAACACAGACATTTACTCCCACTCCCACCAATATTATTATTACTGTTAATTTAAAGCAAAAACCATGAGGGCGTCTTTCTCAGAAAGTCTACAAGGAAAGAACTGCAAAGAATAGGAAGATATGAGTAGAAGTCAAAATGTGAGGGAGATATATAGCTCTAGATACACCTTTTAGATTTTTAGAGCTGGGAGGACCTGTCACCAAGAACCAGACACAGTTCAAAACTCATTCTCAGCATGCCTGACCCTTGCACACCAAAGTCAAAATCTACAGATAAATGGAGAGCTGGATATTTAGGAGACCCCCAATGAATCTCTTCAAGATTGCTGGCCGAGTGAATGGTCCTTAGCAAGGGTAAATTTGAGTAGTGACCCTCAACTGACACAATCCATTTTGGGCACTTACTGGACAAAAGTTTGAATAGCGGCATACATATTCAGCAATGCCTGTATGAGTGGCAGAAAGAGACATACTGAGTAGAAGTGCATCTCGTGCTTGTTGTCCAATACTTCCCTCTCGGTGGATGAAAGGCAACAGGAGTGAGAAAATCAAGAACCTGAGGAGCGAAAAGTATAATAAAGTAATTTTGTTAGCATGAGAGGCTGGGCAGAAAATGGTGTCTCTTCCAGTGTTGTCCATGAGCAAGATTGATAATTCATGTATGGGAAGTCAAAACCCCACAAAATTCCTTTGTTGCAAAATGGGGCCAGGTTCAAAACAGTTGCATTCCTTACCAGTCTCAAGCATTCCAAGTAATATACTCAGCTTAAAGGCTGATAGATAAGGAAACACAAGCCCAGATGAGTTCTAAATTGTGGCATGCATGAGATTATTATTCTTTAAGTTTTAATATTTATTACAAGATGGGATCAACACAAATCAATGCCACAAAAAATTCCCTTCTCCAATTACCCCTTTATGCCTCTTAATAAAAAGCCATGCATCACTTATCCCACCCAAATTGGACCTTCATAGTAACAAGACACTATGCACTGTACACTTTTATCCAGTCAGCGTTTACCCCTCAGGCAGATGGGCACCAAGCATGCCCTCTCACAAACTTGCTCCATGCACATGCCCCTCCAACCCTTTAAAAAACCAAAGTCATGCTCATATCCTCCGTTCACAATTCTACTCTTACCCATCCTTCTTACAGGCCTTTACCATCTCAGCAGACTCTCTCTCACCTCTTCTCACACCATTGATAACTCATACACTTATTCCTCATTCCAACTTCCTTTCTCATACACAGCATCGCTCTCAGTGTTAATTTGCACTAGTCTCACTCAAGTATTTTCTTCTCCTTCCGTACCATAGACTAATTCCCATAAACTAACACTAGGACTGACATATTTTCTTGCAACTTCTGTCTCACTTTCCGTACTCAAACCCCCAGACTAGTCTGATGCTCAGATCGCCTCTGAGAGACTTTCCTGTGATTAAAAACTTTGTGCTTAATAGAGCATAAAGGGGGGCGGGGGTATTTAGTGGCATTGAAGCATGCTGATATCACTTTGTGGGGAAAGTGGTAGATGTTGAAAAACTTTGTTAGCATGGTTTACTTTATCCATACCGCTATAAGTCAGGACACAACCTAGATACAGTCTATAGCTTAGCCAACTGGAAAAACTGCATCTGATTACAGGTAAGTTAAGCGACATCAAGTACAGCCTTGGCCAAAATTATGGGGCAGGTATGAACAAGTGAAGAATATGATTGAAACTCATTTATTTCATACTTGACATAATACAAATAAACATTTTTGCATATATTCTAGCAATAATTAATATTTGATGTGTCCTCCTTTTGCTTTTATGCATACTTGGGACTAAGTTGGCACAGGTGGTTGGCTCAATTTTCTGCCACTCTTCATGAATTTTGGCTGTTAATTCACTTTTTTAGGTACATTTGTGCACCCTCACTCTTGTACCCAAGTGTGACCACACATGTTAAATGGGGTTGAGGTCTGGAGATTGAGAGGAGTATTCCATCAACGTTCACCCCTTTCTTTTCAAACCAACCTTTTGAGACGAGATGCATGGCATGGAGCAATGTCTTGTTGGAAGATTACACTATCCGGTATGTCATCATTGAAAATTTTACGTAAGGAAGGTTGATAAACCTGGTCTAACATGTTGGTTAAGTGTTGGAATTCATTCTGCCTTCCAACTGAACAATCCTGGACCTGAAGATGACATGCAGCCCCAAAGCATTACACTAACACCTCCAAATTTGACTGTTGAGACAACACATCCATAGCTGGGCATGACTTTAATATTTTCAGGTGCGACTTTGACTTTGCTGCCGGATCTGGTGCAACTGTGACTTTGCAACTATTTTTGCTTCCACCCCCCAGTGTGACTGCAACTTTTTTTTTGCCCAGTGTGACTCTGCTAAATTAGTGCAATAACAGAAACATGCTTTTATAAGGCAGAAAAACACACATTTATTATTTATTTATTTTTTCCGTTAAAACACAGCCTAAACTAATATCTACAAGTCATCCCCTGGAAAAGAAAGAAATGATGAAATAAGAGTTTCAGATCGATGAAGGACATCAATCTTAACCTTTACTGATTTAAGTTACTAAACAATCAGGATTTTCTAAGCTCATAGGGTGGCCTAATGGATTTAAAGAAAGATTAAACCATGTGAGTTTAATAGGCTATATCAATATGATCTTTAAATTTATAACCAAGGCCTAGTCTATGTACAATGGTCCAATTTTTACTTATATTGTTTAATTTTAGGCATGTTAAAGGTAGAATGCTGTTAGATTTTAATTACTTCTTACACTTGACAGTAATTTTTTCATTTTAGCCACAAGAAAAGTATAAGCACATATTAAGTAACAAGAAAATGAGATTAATTTACACGATGAATGCCACAAGGCATAACGCATTCTCAAAAAATTTTTAACTGACACGACAGGTTTAAAACTTGGTTCCAGCCTGAAAAGTGTATGTAATTTTACTAATTTATAATAAAATTCATGGTGACAAACTTTTTTTGGTACGTTTAGGTAGTTTCATGTAATGTCAGTCTCATATAATATGAAGAATTTAATTTATCATAAAAGGAAAGTTAAAAATCAGATAAAAATAAAGTTAGCTGTTACAACTCAAATTTGACATTTTAGCCAAATTAGGCTTTAAAAATGGCTTAAAACAGCGGTGGAAATTTCTTTCAAAAAAGTCATCTTTGTTCCTATTCAAAGTCGCAGAAAATTGGCAGAGCGACTTTGCTTAGTCCAACTTTTTCAAAATATTTGCGACTTTGAAATTCATAGAGCAGTAAAGTCGCAACTTGTTGCCACAATGCACAGCTCTGAACACATCTGAGATTATAAGTTTCACAACTCTTAAACAAACATAAAGAGCTCCAGGGGTTCTAAAAATCTGAAGAGAAATACAAATTTTACTGATCATTTTTGGTATTCAATAAAAATGTGTACAAGTGTAATAAAGTGGTGTAAACTAATGTGGAGAACTTATCTCAAAGCTGCTTTCATCAGACCAAACAACTTTAGCCCAATCATCATCAGTCCAATCTTCATGCTCTTTTGCGCAAGACAATCGCTTCTTCTTGTTCATCTGAGACAGGCATAGTATCTTTCTAGCCTTACATCCTTTGAGCCCAGCTTCTAATAACCTTCTCCTCACTGTGCATCTTGATATCTCTGTTTGTTGCTGACCAAAACTCAGCAGCTATATCAGTAGTTTTTTTTATCCTAGTGGCCAGAGATGTCCTTTTTAGCAACCTCTCTTCCCTCGGAGTTATACACCTTTTGCAACCATGAGCATCACACTTTTGGAAAGAATTGGTCTCATTGTACCTTTTAATGGATGTTTGGACACCTGTGCGCTTCGGCATAGCGAGAGACATGGTTCAATGCCTGTTGGAGTCGACGCTCCAGAGTTGGCATCTGGGCCACGCCAAAAAAGATTGAAAGGTCGTCCACGTGGAGCATAGCGAGAAACTCTCCAGCAGCTCCGAGGTGATGCCGTTGATGATTAGGGCAAAGAGTGTGACACTGAGGACACTTCCCTGCGGGACACCCTCTTCCTGCTCCATTGGGCAGGGGAGGGCTCCCCCAACCCGTACGCGGAATCGGCGATCTCGCAAAAATTCACATATAAAGATTGGGAGGCGTCCGCTCGCCCCCATCGTGTGGAGAGTCTCCATGATACTGTATCGCCATGCGGTATCATAGGCCTTCTCCAGATCGAAAAACACCATGGTGTAGTGCAGTCTACAAAGGAAGGCCTCACATATGACATTTTCCATGGAGCAGAGCATCCGATGTGGAGTGGAACTTGCAGAAGCCGCACTGTGCAGAAGACAGATGGCCTCCACTGTCTAGGAAAAAGGCTAATCTAACATTTAACATTTTCTCCATCAACTTGCACACGCAAGAAGTTAGAGAGATTGGGCAGAAACCAGCCGGAGTAGAGTGATCTCTCCCCGGTTTGCGAAAGGAGAGCACAGTAGCGATTTGCCAGGAATCCGTGAGGAGACCCTCCACCCAGATCCTGTTGAAAAAATCTAAGAGAAAGGCCATGGTTCCCTCACACAGGTGTCGAAGCATGGCGTACGGGACATCGTCCGGACCAAGGACGCTGTCCGCGCACGAAGCGCAACTCACTCACAGTAAACTTGTCGTTGAAGGGTTCTCCGCCTCTGGAGGTAAAGTCCAGCCGGCGGCCTTCCGCGACATCACGACGTGCATTGAATCCTGGCGGAGCAGCATCCCGGCTAGAGAATGCGGGAAAAGCGGTCGCGAAGGATTCCGCCACGGACGCGGGGTCCGAGATTGCGGTCCCATTCTCCTGGAGAACGGGAGGGGGGTCCTGGAGAACTTGCCCCGGAACCTTTTGACCCGCCTCCACACCTCTGCTAAAGGGGTCTTTCCCGTTAAGTGAAGACACGTATGCCCGGCAAGAGCGGCGGGCGTGCTTCGAAATATACCGGAACCTAGCCCTAGCCCGACGAAATTCACTGGCAGTGAAATCGTTCGGGCAGCGCTTATAGCGCATGTAGGCATAACGCTTCTGTTTGAGGGCCGTCTCACACTCGCCCGACCACCATGGGAGTGGTCGGCGTGCAAAACGGCCAGAAGTCCTAGGAATAGTAGTCAGGGCCACGGCGATGAGGTTGCCGGAGAAGAACTCAACGGCCTCATCTACCGACCTAAACTCCTCGACTGAGATAGAGAATTCAGTCATTTCCTGAAATGCAGGCCACCGCGCCCGCGCCAAGCACCACCGAGGTGGGCTCTCAGGCGGCAGTTGCCCTGAAAATGATATTTGAATGGGAAAGTGATCACTACCATGTAGGTCATCAACCACCACCCAATCAAAATTAAGCTGTGCATCCGAAGAGCACAAAGATAGATCAAGGAAAGAAAATGAAGCGGTTCTCGGACAGTGATGTGTAAACTCATCCACGTTTAGGACACCTATCTCAAGCTCTTCGATCAGATCGGCAAGAACCTGTCCTCTGGGATTTATTGAGTAATCTTCCCAGAGAGGATGTCTGCCGTTCAGATCTCCAATCAGGGGAAAAGGGCCTCGGCAACCGTTCCACGACGCGGCGGAAGTCCCCCGCGTCGAAGTCAGCTGACAGTGGAATGTACGCAGAAATGACAGTATACCTCCTATCCAGGTGCAGCTACACAGCCACTGCCTGAAAGGAGGTATCTAAAGAGAAAGGAAGAACGGAGACATCATGCCGGGTGTAAACCACGCATCCCCCAGCCCGGCCATCCCGTGGGGGTGGGGTCGCAAGACACTTATACCCCGGGAGGGAGGGCAGGGGGCACGTGCCTAGCATGGTCTCCTGCAAAAAGATAGCTAACGGGGAACGGGACGAGACGAGCCTCCGCAGCTCCTCCCAGTTGGCCCGGAGTCCACGGCAATTCCATTGAAGGAATATGCCCTCCAGGCCTAGCTCGAGGAGACGCGGGGGCCCTCGAAGAGAAGACCCTCACGGGAATGGCCGTACGCTTCACGGGGGCAGAACCACGGGCGCTGTTGGCCGGACAAAGCGCTGAAGGCGCTGTCGCCTTCGAGGACTTATTGGGGAAGGTTGTGCTCGCCATGCGTGTCTTTTCCTCCCTCCGACTCGAAACCTTAGGCCGGCGTTGCGGCTTCGGAGGCGGGGGGGCACTCTTTTCGAGGAACCACCGTCTCCGAGCCACTCGCTCCACCTCTAGGCGTGGGCGAAGGAGCCGTAGCTCCTTTGTTGCTGTCCTCCTTTCGGTGGACAGCTTTAGGAACCCCGGAAGATGGACTGGCGACCAACTTCAGGGGTTTTGCCTCCTGTGAGTCTAACGATTCTGTGGAGACGCATGGCCGTTTCGCCTTACGGGAAACGGTCACGCTGGGGGAGAGGGGGAAGCCCTGTTTTTAGCCGGGGCTGGGGGTGAACCCTTTTTGCCGCCAGCTTTACAAGGGGAGCGCCCGGGTTGAGTAGAGCCCGCAGAAGGGCTCTGAATGGGCACGGAAACAACCGTGCTTGTTGGCCTGGATGGGCCAGGAGCAGAGGGTGCATTTCTAACTATTGAGGCATAAGACGTCCCAGGCAGAGCCGGGCGCGCCAGGACCAAGTCCTTAGCCTCGCGGAATGAGAGTCGATCCTGGGCCTGAATGGCCAGGATTTCTTTCTCAAGGAGATAAGCACCACATTGCTTCGAAGAAGCGGGGCGCAGCTCTCCGCAATTGACACACTTGTCCACACATGATTTAGACTAATCGTGTGCGGCCTTGGAGAAATTTACACAGACTTCGGGTGACCCCAACTTTGCACGTCTACAAGAACGATTCGTATGGCCGAAGCGGTGACAGTAATAGCACCGACGCGGCAGTGGCACGAATGCCTTCACGCGCTCGACCTTGACCGCCCCATGGTGGGCCAGCTCTAAGGTGATGTCCTCTATGGAGTAGTCAAAGAGTTCCCTCGCATACTCTTTGCTCTTGTATATATCATTGACTCATCTATAATCTGTTTTTTATTCTTTGTTGAATCTTTAATAGTTTATTTTTATGTTTTCTTTTACATCAATAGATTGTTTAAAGAACAATATATACCTTCGGCTCTCTACCAATTACACTAGCTAATCCTCTCCTCTGATGGATCATGTTGCCCTTGGCCAACATGGTGCCATCAGTGGAGCGAATGACGAGGAAGCGTTTGAAGCCAGCGGTCTCAAAAACGCCAGGTAGCCTCTGAATCAAGGACCCCGATGTTATCGAGGCTCCGCCCTGTGCACTTTTGGTCTTTGTCATATTTGGGGGCTCTACACCTGGGAGGACAGAGGGGCCTTTTTGTGCCGATCTTGGCTTGGTCGCTTACCCAAGTCAGCAGACCCATCCATCCCTGCAGCCCCCAGCAATGGTGAGGAAGCCTGAGTCTTCTTAGTCTTTTTCTTATTTTTTTTCTTCTTTTTAGGAGAGGAGGGCGGGGAATGAACCCGCTTCTCCCCTCTGCCGGCCGGAGCCCCCAGGCCAGATCGACCGTCCTCAGCCAGTTCCTTCTCTGAGATGGCGAAGGTCCTGGCAGTCGCAGGGGCACCAGTCAGAGGAGATCCCTTCCCTCCTTCTACTGCCTCGGAAACCCTAGCCATTTGAGGAGGACCTTGCAGAGGGGCGACTCAAGTTCTGAGCTTGGTGCCAAGCCCGGATTCGCTCCCATGGAAGGCCCTACCATCTGAGGCTGGGTTGCCTTAAGAACCATATCTATTTTAGGGGGGGCCTCCAGTTGGCCATCCCCCCCCCTATCCACCCAGGACATCGCAGGTCCTACTGGCAATAGTGTCTTTAGTCTTATCTTGGGAAGCAAAGGCCTTGACCCCGGCAAGGTTTAATATTCTTGCCAGCAGCTCTTTTGAGGGAAGTGACTGAAGGGGCCTGGCTTCCCTCGCCCCCCTGAGGGGGTTTGCCCTACTGAGCCGCTTCAATGGGGAGCGGTCGGCTATGGGCTGCCTGCTGGCTTTCTTGGCAGTCCCCTTGGAAAGCCCTTGGAAAGAAAAGGGGAAAATGCCGCTGGTAAGAGGGAGGTGCCCGAAGGCATCTCCAGACAAGGGGGTGAATGGGAGTGCCCTACACTCGTAGGCGAAGGAGAGGAGTAAGCCTCCTCTCCAGGTAGAGAAATTTGGAGGGTCTCCCGTGCAAGCACAGGGGGGATGGGGAGACTCCATTTTATCGGTGGAGCTACCCGAGGGTGGCTCCGATGATGGACAGGGGGAAATTGAGGGGAGAAAATTTGTTTTTTCCTCATTGGGCATGGTTACCCTACATTTTTCACGGGATGCATACGCTCATCACCCCTCGCAGTAGCCCGCCCTGCAAGGGGTGTGTACAGGCCTGGCAGAGCCAGGTGCTGCCATTCAGGACCACCCCTCCTGCCTGGTGGCCTGGCTGTCCCTCGGCATGGCGTCTCCACCTTGGACACGGCCTAAAAAAAATTGAGAAGGAAAGGGGATGTGAGGAAGGTATGGGTGGGGATGAAGCAGGTTGTTAAAAACTCACCATCCCGAACCGGAGCTCAGGGGTTAGGGAACATTGTCCCCTCCCCCCTCAGCCTCGATCTGGGACGGTTGGCTGAGAAGGTCAGCATCTACCCTGTGAAATTAGAGGTTGACCCGAGTAAGTTGTGGGAGGGGTTGTAAGAAAAGCGATGAAGTAGGGGAGAAATACAGGCTGTCTGAAAGAAGGAGAAGAGGCTAAGCTGGGCGAGGACAGGGTACTGAGTCCCATCAGCACGGCGGCCAGGATGAGGCCAGAGAGGGTTCCACCCACCCAGACAAGGAATTGGCGACCTCATAAAAACTCGAACAAGGACTATCATCTTCACAGACTTAGCAGGGGAGGTTAGCTTCACTTTTTGCTTCCATGGAACAATCTCCACTTTAGGAGGGGGCACCAATTAGCTATTGCCCTCCACAAAAGTGTCAGGTATCCTGACCTGGAACTCAAAGGGCCTATGGCCCATCATGAACATCATTGGAGTTGGCATGCCAACATATGTTGGGAAGAGAAGGGGACTGGACATGCCAGCTCCCATTAATGTGACAAACCTCATTTTGACAAGGTTTCTTGGAAACAACCAGGGCAAGATGCCACTTCTTATCTCTCTAAAGGAGTTTAACTGTTTCACCTGCTAGCATCAGAGGGGCCAAGAAACTAGGTGGCGCGTCCTTTGCTGTGTTCAGGCAGGCCCCTGAGAAAGCAATGGGGTATCCATTGCAAGTGGACAGTCACATGGAGGTAACTTTCCAAAATTAACTAAGGGAAAACACCCCAGACTCTCACAACCTGGAGACAGCACAGGGGGCCCACTTGCTTAGAAGCGGTGGAGCTACTGGGATAGAGCTCAAGTTCCTTTATCAGTTGAGGGTGGTGAGAATGGAATCCCTTGTACTATGACAGGCCTTATCTGTTAAGCTAGCGAGAGCTCCAAGCTAGGTGAGATAGCAGTGTTCAAAACTGCTGACCTTGTTGCAACTCTTTTTGTCTTTGTAAATTTGTGCCAAAGTATTTAAAATAAAAATTTAAACTTTAAATTACTATATGTGATTTTAAAAATTTGCAATTAAAGTATATAAAGTAAATTAAAATATATACCAAAAAAGTGTTACTCATAATTGTAAATATCAAAGGATTATCTTACATTTAGTCAAATATTTTTAACAACTCTGTTTTGACTGTCATGAATAAGAAAACTTGAGATATAAAACTACCCTTTTTTCACAATTTTTACTATATATCAGTTACTCTTATTCTTCTTAAACTTACTTGGGCGGATGTGGGTCATTTGGCAGGAAAAAATACTTGATGAGGTGTTGATTATGCATAAGGGAAACCCATAATTGATTGAGAAGGACTAGTAGCCGCTTTTCAACCTCAACAGGGACACGACCAGAGCAAGAATCAAGTAGGGATATCAGTGGTTCTGTGATAGGCTTGTAGATCAGAATTTCTGGGTGCGAGTTACTGAGAAGCGTTTCATAAACCTGCAAGGGAAGGTTCCATGTAGGAGTGGCTAAGAAAAGGCTCTGATGAAGTAAGCATTGTTGTGATGTTAAAGCAACAACAACCTTCCCTTCATTTATCCATAGTTGAGAAAAGAATCATATCAAATTAACAAGCAAAGAATAATAAAACTATTGGTATAGGACTCTTAATTTGCAGACTTGCGCTTTAATTCTCATTATGAGAGTGAAGAACAAAAGAATGAAGAAAAAACTTACACTTTATACTCCTGAGAGCCACCGGCAATGGTGGGTCATTCCTTATCCAAGCATCAATACACACCTAAACTTCACATCACTCAAAACAAGCACACAGCTGAAAAGGCTAGTCACATCAAAAAATGGACTCAATTCTGAAGAAAACCAACCACACACATTCTCCTCCTGTGGAATACCATGAAAATGGAGACAAGACCTTAATTCACCGTGTAAATTGCAAAAATGGTGAATTGAACTATATTCATGCTGGATTCTAGTATGGCTACCCTCCACACAGCACTGATTTCACATATGCTACATGCATAAGATCTGCCAAACCCTACAGTATTACATCTCTTGTAAACCATTCCATTACACACAACCCATAACCACCCCTCACTTACCCCTCATCAAAATACTCATTTGGGTCATGCACTTAACAAATATAGCATATTAAACATATGGTGAAGTCTTCCCTCAAAAATTACACATTGCCTTCACTAATGAATGAAAATATGAAACAAAAATCACACACTAGATACACATTAGGCAAGAGAGGCACAGATACAATAAAACATAGTCCTAATCACATACATTAGAGATAATATTACCTTCATCCACACCTCATGACTTTGACCACACAAGCAAGTGGAAATCCTGACCCTCCACAAAGAGATCAACAAAACAGGATACCATTTTGCTAAGTTTTATATACTATCCATAAACTTCTGCTTAATAAAACAACCTCCTTGCCAGCAACTTAAATACCCACAATCCACCTGGCTCAAGTCTCAAAGCACTGACACAATGGCCCATATCACTTCAGTCACTGAATCATTCCAAATGAATCCAACTGCAGTCACAAACCCTTCCAACATCTATATGTGACACCTACTTAAATATCACCAACTTTCACTAAACTAAGACAACCTGGAGACCTTATCTGGAACTATCGAACAACAATTTCCCAGTCATTATACAAACTGCCCTTGTGAGTCCCTTCCCTTCAACAAATCCACACACCTAAACCAAAAACTCCAACTTTTCCATAACCAGTTCAGATGCATATGTAATAAATACCCACTTATGCTTTGCCAATATACTCACAATTCCAGGTATAGAATACCCCTGAAGGGGAAACAAACCAATATAATGCAGATGTCTCATCAGAAGTCAGACAATGAAACTATAAACAACTAAGAAAAGCACCTAAGGAGCACAACAGTAATAACTAACATTACAATATAAGACACACCCCTCTCTTTAAAATTCAAGCAGAGGACTATGAGTAAGATAGTGCTTATTAAACAGAACAAATATAGCAATTACATAAAAGAATGTACTCCAAGCACTTTGAGTACTGCAATGGGAAAATACAAGGAATCTATCACTTTACACCTAAAATCAATACATCTGACCCAGATCTTAGAATGAAATGCTTCAAAAGACATGAGCAAAAGTATATTGCCTTGCTAAGTGATGCATTTTCAGTAGTCCAAGAAATAACCTTGAAATGAAATGAAGGTACTGTTCATTAAATAACATTTCAACCACTGCTGAGTAGTTTCACAACAAGAGGCACTTTTGCTATTACTAACCTCTATGTTTTGTTTTTGGTACAGAATCTATCACTGATTTTTATTTGTTTTATAAACTTTTATCAGTGGGAAACTACAATGTAATGCAAGATCTAAACCACAGATAACTAACTAAACCATATGACATCAGGAGAAAATTACCTACATTAATGACGAATCACACCTGATGTGGCTTAACTTAACTCAGCAGGGAAGCAGTTTCTACTCAGCTAGGCTGTAGTACATTACACTGTGGTACTACAAAGTCTCTTGGCATCCCTACACCAAACTAGCATCATTCATAAAATAATCCACAACATCTGCAGTTCAAAACATATTCACAGAATGCTTAACACTTATACATTCATTGACAAAACCTAAAGATATGCAATCCGGGACAACCTAGTCCAGTTAGTGTTCATTTGAGGCAGATGGCCTGGTGGAAGGTAGGCAGTACTGTCATTCAATTCATTTTTTTAAAAAGATATTACCATCTAATGAAGTACCATATTTGGATTTTACAAATATGCTGATAATAGATGGTCCAGATAGGATTCTGGGATTGGAAAAGGAAGAGGTTTCAAATTTGAGATGATAATTGATAATGGAGCCACATATGTGAAGCCTCTTGCTTTTGGTTGAGCATATTGTCTCAAGTATGCCTTAAGTAAATGAATAAAAATCCACTTTAAAGCCTTAATATTCTCACCACATAAGTAGCATTAAACATTCAAATTTATTATTGTATGCACTACAGCTCAGTAATTTAGGGGTCATTGCACTACCTATAGCTTGGATTGAGTGAGGAACTGCAAAGAGGAGTAAAGAAGACATCAATCTCGTGTTGGTTGTAGCTTACAATGATTTCATGTCACCCTCCCCCATGAATTTTAAACTTTACACTAATTAAATAAATTTAATAGTTTTGTAGTTTTGTTTTAATCACATGCTTAATCAGGCTGTTTAGCAGGTTTTCCCCTTAGTTGCAAAAAAAATGCAATGTTGTCTCCCATAATCTCTACTATTAAATCAAATGAGAAATGGCATGTTTTTCCAATTAGTAGACATAACACAACTGGACCTATGTTCTTAAATTCCTCATGGGTAAATTAAGTGGAGGCAACTAGAAACTAAGGATATTAGCTAGCTCACTAAGACAGCCCCTTACCTTGAGTTGCTCAAGCTGCAAGATGTTAAAAAATTCTCTAGAACTCTTGCTCCACTGAAGGATAGCTTGTAAAACACGTTCCCCTAAGAAGTGATCAAAGATAGGAGTACGAAAAGAGGGAGTGTGGTCAATGTCCCCACCATTGTTAATCTCCCCTGAGGGATCAGAGATGGTTGGATTATCTTGGAATTCTTCAGCAGTGATAGTCCCAGTAAGAGAGCAATCTTTCATCATTTGACGAAGATCAACAAGCAGAAAGTTGATCATTTGTCCAAAATGGTTAATCACAGCTGTAACATCATCACAAGATACCTAAAAATGATGCATTGCAAACTTAATAATTTGAAAATTGAAAAGTTGTAAATGCAAGATATTTCAAGCTTATTTTGGTGCATGATAAAATCTAAAGTAACATATAGATACATAGGAAATGTAACTGTCTTAATGTTAATTCTGGATATTTAAACATCTTTTTAAATTTTATTGAATGAGAAGTAAATAAATGAAAATAGTTTGCTATCAGATGTGATGCTTCAGTAAAAATCACAAAATGTTCATGATCATCATCATCACTACTACCACTGCTTATATAATTTATGATGACAATACTCAATGCCGTTGGATGAAGGGAGAAAAAGTGGAATTGGGAAACAATATTCACAATACACACAAGAAACCTCATAGCAGGAAATACATCCACTTGGAGGCTTTGTACTCAGTTCTAGACACTAAATTTGTAGATAACACTGATACTAAACTGTATGCCAGTAGGACCTATTTGCCTTTACTTTGATTAACCTCCAAAACTAATGACAGCAATGATGACTCAGAGTAAATTTTGAGGATGTTTAATGAATACTCTTTACTCTGGAAGGTTGCAAGGAAAAAGGTTTGATTGTTATTATTTATTAGAGGAAATAATTAACTTAATGATATTGATTAAGTATGCAATTTTTTTTTTCTATTCTCATCTGGCAACTGCCTTCTAAGGCATAAGTCGCCGTACTCATACTAGCCTGATCTAGGCTATATTAAAAGCCAAATTAAAAAAGGAAAAAACAAAACAAAACAATACAAACAAAAAGCAAAAACAAAAACCAAACAAATTGAAAAAATATAGAGCGAGCTCCATCGACAGGGGAAGGCCCGCCCTCCCCCGCCGAAGAAGACTGCGATCCATATTTGAATATTAAATAACATGGAGAAGGCCAGCCTCTTCCAAAAAGACTAAAAGTCCACAGGTCGGTGTGCCCAAATCCATCCCAAGCACAAGGGACAGGCAGTAGCAACCCCCACTCATCCCAGTACTGGGACAGGTAACGTACGCGAAGATCACCCAGACTGGAACATTCGACAAGAATGTGCCAAACAGTCTGGGGAACGCTGTAGTGGGCCGAAAGCAACACTAACCCTGCGTTCCAACCTTATCCTAGAATTTACTGACCTTGAGAAGCCCGAGGAAGAATTGATACGATTTGATATACAGTCCTTTACTTTACAAAAAAAAATAAATAAACACCGGTGCGCATTCAAAATAAATATTCTATACAAATTAAACTTCTCTAACTGAAAACAAAATAAAATGACAGGCTACACAACAAGGTCCACACAACAAAACAAAAACAACACCCGAACGAGAAAGGGTACAGGGATATCACTTGAAGGCTGGGGGAAGGGGGAGTAGTCATAGTGGTCCAATAAGAAGGGGGACAGGCTCGTCAGCCAATGAAGGTAGGCAGTGCAGGTAACGCCCTGCGTTTCAGAGCTGGGCTGGGCAGAGCACTCACTTCAAGGATTCCTCTCCCAGTCGCTGAAGCTTCACTCTTTGAAGACACAGGATGCGATACTAGGGTAATATCCCAATGCGCTGGACAAATATATTTACAATTTAACTCTCTAAATATTTAGAAAATTATATCTCTGAAAAGAGAGTACAATCAGTTATTATTATTTGTATTCATAATAAAAAATCGGAAGGCAAATTATACCCACACACTCACACAGGGGTAGGGAAAGATATATGTAAAGGGGGGTGAGAGAATGGCCCTACAGACACACACACACACCGCTCCCCCACACCCCTCCTTCCTTAAGCCATTTGACCACAGTCACACGCAATACCTTTTCAATCACTCTTCATGGTACCACTTGTGCTCAATCGCACCCTTCTGCACCCCTTCACACTCTTCTACTGGTCCCTGGCTACGCATAGCAATCGTTTGGGGTTGTTCATCAGTTTTCTTGTCAGTCTTGGTCTCTTCGTCACTATCAATCATGTCATCCACCATACTCTTTGCTTTCATTACTAACTCGATCATTTCTCGACAGAACTCTTTCATACTTTTTCGTTCAGAACCTTCACTCTTCATACCTCCATTCATCATCTCCTCACTCACAGCCCTCAACAAACTCAAAGCATACTCTTGCGAAACAGACAGGTCACTCAAATCCCTTGTATTCTCAACAGGCATACCAGAAACCCCTTCAACTGGTTCCCACCAGAAACCTGAAAAATCAGCCACTTCATCAAACTCACCCCTACTATTACCATTCATAAAACCCCCAAAATCAGCCACACTAGGTTCATTCTGCCCAAACACACTATCATTCATACTGTTCCCAAAACCAGAAAAATCAGGCACAGGCAGCTCACTCACTCACTCATCTACTTATACCAGCAAATCACTCACCTGTTTACACAAACACTCAATCTTCCTTTCAAGATCTCCCATACCAGAAAGACTGCTCAGACTTACTTTCATTTGTACTTGCATTCTTCCTTTCACTCTTCTTTGTACGCTTTCTACTCCTCGAGACCAAGACAAGCTCTTTCCCAGACAGATCCATACTATCACATTCAATCTCATCATCATGCACTTTACCTCTCTCTCTGCACAGTTCATACACTGGATGACTCACCAGGTAGTCAGGAGGTTCTCTCCATCTCCTTAACTGACTCTGATGACCCCGCACTCTCTCAGCATACCGTCATTCAAACTCTCCAAAACATACGTCACCCCATTTTCCCAAAATCTCACAACTCTATAAGGTCCATCAAACTTCTCACTCATCTTTGACACATTCAACCTACCCTTCACTTCTTTCACCTTCAATACTTTTGCACCTAATTCAAATGAACGGAACTTTTCATGTGCCTCACGCCATACACTGCTCACTTTCAAAATTCATCACAAACTGACACGGGACAGGGACATTCCAGTTGCACTATGCACAGTCAAATTATACGCCCACAACACTCTTCCCAGTCATTCACTGTCGTACTCATCATTCTCAAAATCTCACACAAGGTTCTTATCGTACATTCAGCCAATCCATTTGAAGATGGTACATACAGAGTCATTCTCACATGCTCCACACCATTCTCTCTCAACATTTGCTCAAACACTTCTCCTACAAATTCAGGCCCATTATCACTCAGACATCTTCTAGGCTTCCAAACACACATAGGAAAAAACAAATGCTCAACCCCACACGCAACAGTCACATTCCTTTTATCTCACAGGCGCTGCATACACAAAATACTTTTATGATCAACCATAACAACCATACCAAAATCCCCAGCACTCATACGCGGCAATGAGACACAATCAATCACTACCAATTCAAATGGTTCTTTCGCATCAACTTTCAACAGCGGTGGTTTCACTTGCACACCTTGCACCTTTCGCTTCTGACACCTTTCACACATAGTTGCAACATCATTCACAACAGTTCTCAGAAACGGATGGAACACACACTCCTTCATACACTCCCACAGCTTAAACTTACCCATATGCCCATAATTATCATGCACAACCTTCACCAGACCAATCATACCAACCAAGGACATCACAGGTACATACATATCATCACCACCCTTCACATGCCTCAAAAAATATACAACATCCATACAAACAACAAAATCCTTAGCATACCTTTTAAAATCACTTAAACACTCAGGCCATTCATTCAAATCAACACGCATCATTACACACCTCTTCAACTCACTAACAAAAGGACACATCTCTTGCATCTCTAGAATATCATCATCACTTAAAATCCCATTCTCATCATCCATGACCAATTCAATCATACCGCAAAACTTGACAACATTCTTTGCACACTCATTCAACCTCATCACCTCACATTCACCTTTCATAAGACAATCCTTATCAGCATCCAAAGACAAATCATTCAATCTCATAAAGTCTACACCAAGCAAGAAACAACACGGCATTTGCTCATCTTTCAGAATCACAAAGTCATGCTTCACATTCACACCATTACCCAAACTCACTTTCAGACTAACCTGTTCCTATGCCACTATCATGCCATTCCCTAATCCACTTATCCGTAACTTCACAGGTTTATGCTCGCAACATCTAAACTCATCATACTTACTCAGAATCCTCTCATTCACTAAAGACACTTGCGCTCCAGTATCAATCAAACCACAGAAGAACCTTTCACCAACTTTCACTCTCACTTCCATCATATCAGGTCCACTATGTTCACAATACACAGAAGGAACAAGCACACCAACATCAGCACTGACATCCACACCATCATCAACTCCCATATCATCACTCACCACACATTCATCTTCATCCAGCCATTATTCTTCTCTCTCATATATGAACACTTTTCAATCACCCAATTGTAGTGTACACCGCACTAACATTGCAGATGTACCACATTAGGATTCAAACCCTTCATCTTCTCATCTTTGTACACAATCGGCCTCTCACCCCCAAAGTGCACATAAACAATCCCCCCATACAAACGACTCACTACAATCAACACTTCCTGAAACGGCAGGACCCCTTGCATACACATCGCTCTCAATTCTTTCATGAAGTTCCGCACCTTTGCCATATCAATACTTTCAGGCTTCCTACATACTTCACTCATTACCTCCTTCCTTAAGTCATCCACACTATCGGGCACTCTCACATCTACTCCATCACTCTTCCAATCTTGCAAACCATTCCATACACTCTCAAACAAGGAATCACCACCACCCTTACTCTCCTTTCCATTCATAATCCCTTTCGGCAAATACTCAGGATCACTCACTCCACACACATTTTCATCATTCGTACCAGGATACCTTGACATCAAATCAGCCACTCCATTCTATTCACCAGGCACATAATCACATAATCAAAGTCACTCAAATCTTCCAAAGTCCTCGCAATCCTACTATCAGCCCACTTCATACGCTGCAGATACACAAGAGGTTGGTGGTAAGTCTTAATCACAAACCTCACACCATACAAAAATGGATGCAACACTTTCAAACAATATCTTATTGCAACCAACTCTCGCTCCACAGTCGAATACTTTCCTTCTGCAACATTCATAGCCTTGGATACATACCCAATTATTCACCTGACATTCTCTCCATTCAAACGCTGCTCTTGCATCAGAAAACCTCCCATACAGTACCCACTCACATCTGTATACAATTCAAGCATCTTAGCATTCACACTATAATCTGGATACGCCAATTCAACATTTTCAGCCGCTGCCTCTTTCAGTTTCTCATACACCTCATTCATCTTATCATTCCACCTGACAACCGTACTACCTTTCTTGCCCATCCACTCAGTCAGAGGCTTACTCACACCAGAACAATCATGTATAAACTTTCGCTGGAACTCAATCAAACCCGAAAATGACTTCAGTTGCTTCACAGTCACCAGTTTCAGAAACATTTGCACCTCAACATACTTCGCCGACTTTCGTAACCCATTCTCACTCACCATATGCCCAAGGAATTCCACTTCTTTCGCAAACCATTCACACTTCGCCACTTTCACCTTCACACCAACACTCTCCAACGTTCTCAACACATCATTCACCAATCTCATATGCTCCTCAAAAGTCTCAGTCATAATCAAAATATCATCTATAAACGCAATCACATTCTTACTCGCAAACTTACTCAACACAAAATTCATTGCCCACTGGAAGGCTTCGGGAGCATTAGCCAACCCAAAGCTGAGGTTCTGGAACTGATAATGCCTCTTTGTGGAAGAGAAGGCAGTTACCGGCCGGCTCTCCTCAGCAATGGGCATCTGGTAATACCCCCGTACCAGATCCAGCTTCATAAACCACTCCATCCCATGCATACTATACACACACTCAGATATCACACACATCGGAAACCTTTCTTTCACAGTCTTTTCATTCACCTTTCGATAATCCACACACAGACGCAATCTTCCATCTGGCTTACATACAGGCACAATTGAACTATTCGCTCTCTTCAATCACCCCCAATTGCTCTAATTCCAAACAGTGTTCCCCAATCTCATCAGCAACTGGACATGGGAAATGCCTTGGCCGCTGATAGATTGGGGAGTCCTCCTTCAGGACAATCTTGAATTCCTGGAGCTTTGCAACCCCAAAATCCAGATCACCTTTACTGTGGGCTCCCTTTCGTTCAAATATCATTCGATACACATCCTCCCTTTCATACTCAGTCAAACATCCATCCAATTCCACCATGCTCTTCACTTCATTATATGTCCATTCACACATCTTTTCACCTGCAACATTTACCCTGACATCCATGCTATCATCCATACCTACCTCATTGACAGTGGAGAGGTGTCCTAGTACATCTCCGACTTGGATACCCCTCAACTGTCCTTTCACCCTGGGGTCCACCTGCACACATACAAACGGATCATTCATTCTCATCAAGCCATCAAACACACAAGCAACACGTTTTACCTTATAACATGCATCCTTTCCATCCAATATCACAGTGTTCTCACCCATATTCAAACTAACATCCTTACTCCAACTCACTCTAACAGACACCCTTTCACCCTTCACAAGCCTTACATTCTCCTTAGCAGTCACCTCAATACCAGTAAACACACTCCTCAAAACGCTACCATCTTTCCCTACATACAACTTATACACCCCATTTTTACCAATCTTTCTCTCAATCTGATCACTCGCAGGATGCATAACGATACGATTCATTTTCATAAAATCATATCACAAAATCACACCATAGAGTGTCACAGTTGAATGTGATGAAGAGTGGAGAGGTGGGTCTCAAGACCCCTACCTGTTTTCTCATTACATGTTCAACCTTGACCATGCCATGGTCAGCTAGCTGTAAGGATATGTAATCTATGGAGTAGTCTACGAGTTCACTCACCTAGACCACTCACTCCTTTCACAAAGTTCATGGTAGAGTGAGGTGTCACACTCACCGGCATGCAATTAAGTGTCTGAAGAGCAGTAATCATGGCCAGTTAGGAGGGATCAGATGCATTCGCTAGTCTGAGAAATGGGACACCCTTGGTTCTCTACCAATCAAGCTAGCTAATGCTCTCTACTGATTGAACATGTTGCCTTTGGCCAACATAATGCCATCAGTGGCACGAATAAACAAATGAAGCCAGCAGGCTAAAAAATGCTAGGTAGTCTCTCAATGAGGAGCCCTGACATAATCGAGGCTCCACTCAGCACACTTGCGACTTTGGTCTTAGTATGGGACCCCCACCCAGAGGCACCTCAGGGCCAGACATGCTGATCTTGGCCTGGTCCCTTGCTGAAATTGCTTTAAAAAAAATTAAGTGCCAATCTGCAGACTGCCTACTAGGGCAAAAGTCATCATAATTAATGGAAAGCCTAATACTAAACTTTATTAAAAACAAGAAGGTAACAAATATAATAGAAGGAACAAAGGCAAGACAAGCTAAAGAAACAAACACAAATAAAACAAAAACAAAAAAGTAACAATATTTTTTATTTACGAGCCCATCTGGCAACTGCCTACTCGGGGCAGGTTGTTAAAAACCCACCACCTCAGACCGGAATTCAGGGGGGAGGGAATGTTGTCCCCTCCCCCTCAGCCCTGATCCAGGTTGGATGTGTGAGAGGAAGCTGGTCGGTGTCTACCCTGTGAAATTAGAGGTTGACCAGAGAAAGTTGTGGGAGAGGTAGGAGGGAAAGTGAGGAAGTAGGGTAAAAACACAGGCTGTCAGAAAGAAGAGGCTAAGCTGGGGGCAGGGCAGGGCGGGGCAGGGCAGGGCGGGGCAGGGCAGGGCGGGGCGGGGCGGTGCACTGAGTCTGGTCAGCACAGCGGCCAGGAAGCCACACCCCTTACAAGGAGGGAGTATCTCTGATGAGATGATGGTGAGAGAAGGAGTACATGGACATTTAGAGAGAAGAAAGAGGGGAAAAAGGTATGATAACAGGAAGGGAAAGGGCAGTGAAGGGGAAATGATTGGTTGCCACAAGTAAAGTGATGTAGAACTAGATTAAGTAACAAGTAATCACAGATTGTCATGGTGGGTGGGGGAGGGGGGTAGTGAGACCAAGAAAGGGATTAGGAAGGCTTAAGCAACAAGTCTAAAAAATTGCCCCATGTGTTAGTTAGAGAAAAGACATGTGAAAGGAAAATACAGTTTATGGACAATTGAAAAAATCTGAATAGAATACGAAATATGACAATGAGAATGATAATGGATGAGAAGATAGGTTTAAAGCAGGCAGTTGCTGTATCGATCAAGGTTGGAAATGAAATAACTGGCTGAGAGAGCAAGCAATAGTAGATATAGATGCTAGATTTATGGATAGGGACAAAAGCTTATAATTGTGTAGATATGAAAGTATTATGGCAAGTTATAAAGATCTAAGGAGTGGGGGATAAACTGTAGGATGGTTTGAAAAGCTTTTATGGTGTAAGTATGTGTGTGTACATGTTGCCATGGTTGTTATTTTAACATAACATTATGTGTGTGATGTTGCCATGGATGTTATAACATAACATTGTGTGTGTGATGTTGCCATGGGTGTTATAACATAACATAGCATAATTTCACAGATAAAAAAAACACAAGGGCCTATCAAAGGTCATCCACATCCATCGAAACCCACTTATGGGAGTGAGAGACAGGAGTATGAAATAGACAAGGAAAGGTGAGGGAAGCAGTCTATGTTGGTATATGCCGATGGCATTGTGTTAGTGGGCAAGAATGTGAGGGATTTGTTAATGTTGAACGAAGCAATGACATGGTTTGAGAGAAGAAGGTGCTGAAAATATATGCCCAAAAGAGTAAGGAGACAGTATTTGGGAGTGAGGATTATATCAATATATCAAAGTTGGCAGTGTGCACTTTGAACAAGTGTTGTTTTAAGTATTGTGTGTTTTTCTCTCTCAAATTTAAAGCAAAATACCAACAAGTTGCTTGTACAAACAATGATGTATGGGAGTGAGAGTAAGGTATGAAGGAAGATTTAAGGTTAGAACAGTGAAAAAGCCAATTTTGGGTTTGAGAAAGGCAAGAGCTGCAAAAAGGGTGGGTACAGTAAGGAATAAGTTGGTAAGGAAAGGTGCGGATGAGGTGGAAAGGTGGGAAAACTGAATAAAAAATGGACAAATTATATATTTGAGAGAAAAGGATCAAGCAAAAGAGCAACTGAATGATATTAGGATGCATGGAAAGAAAGAGGGCTTGTAAAGGGCTTTCTGGCTGTGAATGAAACCCAACTCAACAGATTCTCCAGCCCATGGTGACTCATCAATAATGAACAGCAAACAGCACAGAAAAAAAACTTGATATGTACTTTTGTGCTTACTATGGCATAAAGTGGATGGACAAATATTTTAAGTAGCAATGATGTGCAATGACAATGCAAGCAAACAATTCATTATGATTCCCATCATATGCCACATCTACATATTACAAAAAGTAATTTTAAACTATTATATTATTTTTTTAAACCATTTCTACTTTATACATTCTCTTATCCTCACCTAAACACCACTCCCCTTAATTAGATGTCAGTTTTGGAGTGATAAACATTCTAATGCTCAAAACTACAATTTGTTCATTGGTCAAATTACCTTGTTTCTTTTCTTTGAATTTTCAAAAACTTCCATAATCTGTTGCCAATGACGTATGAATGCAT
Source organism: Ceratothoa steindachneri (assembly GCA_963969495.1). Lineage (NCBI taxonomy): Eukaryota > Metazoa > Arthropoda > Malacostraca > Isopoda > Cymothoidae > Ceratothoa > Ceratothoa steindachneri. The sequence continues at coordinate 73,783,901 of OZ018320.1, forward strand.
TGAAGGCAGCCACCTGATCTACATCACATGGGAGAGAGCTGCTGGTGATGGCCTTTTCAGGGTAGGAATTAAAAGGCATCCCACGAAGCCAGCTGGGCATTTCTCTGTTACCTAAATGAAATGAAGGAAAATAAATATATATATATTATTGGTAGGGTTTTTTGCCAATAATGTGCAATCATTTAAGAGGTCTTTATTTCTCAGTGAAGACCTACTAATTAATATTGATGCCAAACTATAGGTATCTAGAGTGTATCAACAAAGACTGGCCCCTGGTGCCTCAGACTCACCAGCAATTATCATACTGACTGACCTCTATGTCTATTTCATTATCCGGTCGGAATCTGCATGGATAAAGCAGGTTGGCTATAGAGGTAGTAGTAGTAGTGAGACTATCTGCCAACTATATATACACCCAATTTAGCTTAACTTTGCTAAAATCAGAGGCGGGCTATTTCCACTCAGCTAGGCTGAAGTATATATATACACACACACACATAAACATATATATATATGATATCCTCTTCTTTTTTTTAAGTTTTGAGAGCCCATCTGGCGACTGCCTACTAGGACAAAAGTCACTGTTCTCAAACAGGGCTTACTACTAGGATAGATTAAAAAACAAATAACAATGTGTAGATAACAAATAAAGTTAAAACGAAAGACAAAGGCTAAGCACAGGCTAAAAAAAAGGATGGATATCAAAGTTTGTGAACAAATGATTAACAAAATTGGCAAAAGAAGTTAGCTTTTCAAGTATTTACTTGGGTGGAATGTGAAAATACATTCAATCCATAAATGAAGTTTAGGTTAACTTCAAAATCTATACACTTCACAAAATTTCTGGTAGAAATTTTGGCATTGTAATAAATAATTAAGATATTATTGAACACTATTTTACACACTTTAGTAATAACAATTGGATATTTTGACTGATGACACTGATATTTTAGGTAGTTGTAACTTTACATAGAAAAGGAGATAGAGCAGAAGTATCAGTATTTAAAACAGGCTTCAGTGATTTTATGTAGAGTGATTCAGCTAACTTGGCTGTGCTTGTGCATTTGTTTACATCTAAAATTCCAAAGTTTTCTATTTACTGTGGCAATTCATCTTTTTACATGCAATCTTATTGGGAAATGGCCCTTTCTAGAAAGAACAAACCCTGTTCTCTAATTCCCATATGGAGATGACACCTTTGCAGTGTTCCAAAATAAGAGGACACCTTTGCAGTGTTCTAAAATGAGAGGACACCTTTGCAGTGCTCCAAAATGAGAGGACACCTTTGCAGTGCTCCAAAATGAGAGATGACACCTTTGCAGTGTTCCAAAATGAGAGATGACACCTTTGCAGTGTTCCAAATGAAACTGAAGCTAGAATGTTTTTCAACTCTTAAATAACATGCATCCTATTACCAAATATACAATGGGAACAGAATCCAATAGTACTTTACAATTTTTAGACTTAATTATTTATAAAACTCAAAACTCTATAACTAGCACAGTTTTCCAAGAGCCTACTTACACTGAATAATGAATTTATTTCAGTTCTATGATCTTAAATATAAATATTTAGCTATTAGAACTTTATATTGGCTACCATCTTTCCAGTAATTCATAAAGAATTTAGAAAACTAGGATAGCCTAGTCCTCAATAGGGAGGAAGGTACCTTGTTATCTAACATTATTTTGCACACTAATTCCTAATATATATTCAAAGAATGTTTTTTGCGGAGTTTTTTTAACTATTAAAATGAGAAAAGATGGTATAAAAAATGGTAACTATATAATTGATTACATTTTTTTCCTCTAAACATTTCTCCACATTCACATTGCATCAGGAATGCCAGGGAGAGGAGGGCAATTTTCATCCACTAAATGCATAAGAGAGAAACTCAAAAATATATTTTTGAGATATTCACCTCTAATAATGTATGCAAAATATCAACATTTATTATCAACCAAACAAAAATTTGTCAACTAATTATGGTTTGAAAAAGGAGATTTCATAAAATGAGATGATTTATATATGTTAGCATGACCAACATATAAAATATACACCTAAAACACTAGCCTAGTGGTTGGAGCTCTCACTCACCTAGTGTTTAATGGCATTGGTTTTCTATCATTAAGGTGCCAGGTTCAATCCCAAGTGAGAATGAACACTGACATCAGCGCATATACAAGTAGTTTGGCCGCTGATTGGTGATGTACTGTGCTTACCTCCACAGGAGTTGGTAGATGTCACAAATATTATCACAAAAAATACCTGGTGCCCTCAGGCTTACTAGCAAATGTCATTCTTTTCTGATCATTATGTTTTTCATCATTTGGTTGGATGGGGCAGGGGCGAGGGGGAAAGTAAGCACACATAAAGCACTTGATTACACGAATTCAATTTCTCTGTATTACGTGAAAACCCATCACCCATTCCATTAGATGAAATGCCTACCTTCCTCCATGGGCAAACCCCAAGAAAATAACACTAATTTCTAATATGTATTCCACCAGGCATTGACCCCCCCCCCCTCCCCCATCACAAATAGGTCACCCTGACTAGGCTCCAGAAACAAGTACAAGTGAAATAAAACTTGCAGATACACAGAGTCCAGGATCTGAGAAAACCTTGTCCAGTTGGCAGAATTTGTTGAGGCTGCCAGCCTAAGGGATAGACTATGACCAGGGACAAACTAAGTAATAGTAAGGGTCATTAAGAGAAAAGTATAACATTTTATTCCATAACTTTTTCCCACCTTGATACTAATATATAAATTTCTTCTTCATTGCAGATTTTGGTTTATGAATGGTCAGTGAAATGAAGATAACAGTGCAGTATTTTGATGAAATCTGAACCAGTCACACAAAATTTCAAACTGCAGCCTCTGAAAAGGAAAATAAAGTAAAGGTAAATGAATTATTCGGGAAAAGGGTATAGTGTATCTTGACAGTAGACATAGAATTAGTGAATAAAAAGATGAGGACAATTAACAAACTTCATAAATAAAAATTACTATGGCAAGGAAGACGCATCAAACATTTGGATTTTTTATTTTTTTTAGAAGCCCGTCTGGAGACTGCCTACTTGGGCATAAGTCACCCTAATCATGACAGCCTAGGACTAGGGGCTATTTTAAAACAACAATATGCAAAGCAGAAAAACAATAATAAAAAAGGAAAAGAGCAGGAAGCAAGCTCTGGCATTTGGGGGAAGGTCCGCCTCCCCCCGATGCAGAAATGTGCGACCTACGAAGAAAACTACAAAAAAAACTAGTTAAATAGAGGGGAGAAGGCCAGCCCCATCCAAAAAGTCATTAAGTCCACAAGTCAATGTGCACGAATCCATCCTAAGTACAAGGTATAAGCAGTAGCGACCTCGCTCATCCCGGTACTGGAACAGGTAACATGTGCGAAGATCACACAGACTGGGACATTCAACAAGGATGTGCCAAACAGTCTTCACAGTAGGGTGCAGGTGAGCGCTCCAAATGGTGGTGCATCCCAAGAGTGTGTCTAATTCGGAGATGACATAAAGCAACCTGAAGATGTCGTGGCATTAGGGGGTAGGTCCATGGGAACAGTCATGGCACAATGGCATGCAACTTTAAGTTACTCTCGACTGTGTCCCATCTTCTTTGCCAAGCAGTCCGAAGAGCTGCCCATATTCCTGCCATGTAGTCGGTGTGAGGAAGAGCGAAACGCTGGTCCAGTCGCAGAGTCCTCATGGACTCTTTGGCACGCTCATTCCCCGCAATTCCTACATGTCCAGGAACCCAGCAGAAGATAATCTTGACATCCACTTGGCTTGCCAAAGCTGTGGCATAAGAGATATTGTGAACTAGGGGATGCAGAGATTCTAATGTACCAGGAGCCCTCAGGCACTTTGTGAGTCACTATAAATCACAATCCAGTCTCCAAACTGGACACAGCACATAATCTCTTGTACTGACTTCAAACAGAGGGGATACGGCATGGAAGCCAACCCCCTCTTGGGACTCGGAGCCATCTGTATACAATGGCACAGTTCCAGCATGACACGAGGTGTGCTCCAAAAAGGTTGAACGCAATACTCCCGCCGCTGTAGAAGCTTTGGGAGCAGAGGCCTGACAATAGCCAAAGGTGGTACCCTCCAGGGTGGCATCCTGGGCCGAATCAGTAGCGCCACCAGCCCAAGAGCTATACCTAGCTCTCAAGGAGTTTCCTAGCCTTAAACCCAAAGGGCTTAGGGTATGACTAGCGTCTCTCGGCAGCATAGGCACCATCAAAATCAGCTGCAAATGCAGTGAGAACTGTTGGCGACTGAGGGAGGTGCCAGGCTCGCATGTACAGGCAAATAATGCACTGTGCACGTAGAGCCAGTGGCATCTCCGCAGCATCAACAAGTAGGCTCTCAATGGGCAGAGCGCAGAAGGCACCGGTCACCAGGCGAATGCTGGTGTGGTGGATCAAGTCCATGTTCCATAATACACAATCAGCTGCAGAAGTATAAAGGTGGCATCCGCAGTCGAGCTTCGAATGAACAAATGATCAATAAAAAAGTAAGAGTAGCTCTATCAGTGCCCAAAGCGCTGAATGTCACAGAACGAAGAATATCCATGGCGCAGGTACAAGAGACTCTAAGGCTGCGAATATAAGCCTCCCAGGTGAGGCGTCAGTCAAATACAAGACCAAGGAAATGGTGCGATTCAACCACTTCCAGGCATACCCCATTGATAAACAAGTTTTGGTCAGGGTGGAGCCATAGATGGCAGCAGAAGTGCACCACCTTAGTCTGGGCCAAGGAAAACAGAAACTTGTGCACTTCGGAATAACAAAAGATGCAGTTAATGCCTGTTGGAGTCAATGCCCCAGAGTTGGCATCTGGGCCGCACCAAAAGAGATTGAAAGGTCATCCACATAGAGTGTAGCGAGAACATCTTCCGGCAGCACCGAGGTAATGCCGTTGACACTGAGGACACCTGCCTGTGAGACATTCTCTTCTGGCTCCATTTCAAGGATCCACCCAGCCTACCACTGGGTGTGGGTGAAGGAGCCGAAGCTCCTTTAGTCCTGTCCTCCTTTAAGAGGGTAGCTTTAGGAACCCTGAAAGATGGCCTCTTGACCCTCTTCAGGTGTGTTGCCTCCTGTGAGTCTAACGATTCGGTGGAGTCATGCAGCCATCTCACCTTATGTGAAATGGTTATGCTGGGGAAGGGAGGGGAACCCTGGTTTTAGCCGGGCTGGGTGTGAACTCTTTGGGCCGCAAGCTTTACCGGGGGAGTGCCTGGGGTGGGTAGAACCTGCAGAAGGGTTCCAAATGGGTGCGGAAATGACCATGCTCGTAGGCATGGAGGGGCCAGGAGCAGAGGGTGTCTTTTTCAATATTGAGGCATAGGACATCCCGGGCAGTGCTGGGCGTGTCAAGACCAAGTCCTTACCATCGTAAATAAGAGACAATCCTGAGCCTGACTGGCCAGGATTTCCTTCTCAAGGAGATACACACCACATTGTTTTGAAGAAGCAGGGTGCGTCTCTTCGCAATTGACACACTTGGCCACACGCGATTTGGACTTATCATGTGCGGCCTTAGAGCAACTTACACAGATTTCAGGTAACCCCGACTTTGCACGCCGACAGGAGTGATTACTATGGCTCAAGCTGTGGCAATAATAGCAACTCCGCGGCAGTGGCCCAAATGCCTTCACATTGTAGCGATACCAACCACCACGCACTGACTCAGGCAGCTTGTTGCAGTCAAACATGATGAAGAGTGTAGAGGTGGGTCTCGAGGCCGCTCCCTGTCTTCTAATCACAGGGTTGGTTTTAACCGCCCCATGGTCAGCCAGCTCTAAGGTGATGTCATCTATGGAGTAAGTTCATGGTAGAGTGTGGCATCACACTCACAGGTGTGCCATCAAGTGTCTGAAGGGTACTAATCCTGGCTCATCAGATGGATTTGACATATTTGCCAAAAGGCTCCTGTGCAAGAAATGGGTCACCTTTAGCTCTCTACCAATCACACTAGCTAAAGCTCTCCTCTGATGGATCATGTTGCCCTTGGTCAACATCCTGCCATCATTGGAGTGAATAACCAGGAAGCATTTGAAGCCAACAGACTCAAAAACGCTGGGTAGTCTCTGAATGAGGGGCCCCGATATAATTGAGGCTCCGCTCTATGCACTAGTACTTTTGTTCTTAGTCAGAGACTCTGAGCCAGGCGGGGGGCAGAGGGGCCGGATGTGCTGATCTTGCCTTGGTGGCTTACCAAAGTGGCAGCAGAGGCTTACCGAAGTGGCAGCAGACCCATCCGTCTGTCCCCACAGCCTCCGCAGATGGAGAGGAGCCCCGAGTCTTTTTCTTTTTTGGAGAGGAGGGTGGGGAATGAACCCACTTCTCCCCTCGGCCAGCAGGAGCCCCCAGGCCAGATGGACTAGCCTCAGCAAGGTCCTGGCAGTCGCAGGGGGGCCAGCTGGAGGAGATCTCATATCCTCCTAGTACTGCCTTGGAGACCTGAACCATCTGAGGAGGACCTTGCACAGGAGCAGACTCAGGTTCAGATTCGCTCCCATGGAAGGTCCTACCGTCTGGAGCTGGGTTGCCTCAAGGATCGTGTCTATCTCAGGGGGAGCTCCATTTACACCCCCCCACACACACTGCACAACATCATAGGTCCCATTGGCAGTGGTGTCGCTAGTCAGGTTATTTGAGGGGGGCACATGCTTTGACCCCCACTAAAGTCAATATCCAAGCCAGCAGGTATAACTCTTGGGCAAAAATTGGTAAGGAGAAAGCCACCTTACCATTTGCATCCCTTCTGGGGCCTGATCATGCACCTAACCCCTAAACCAGCCTCCTCCAAAAACTAAAAAATATAGTATGGAGTGTGCAAATCCATCCTGAGTACAAGGGACAAGCAGTAGTGACCCTGTTCATCCTGGTATTGGGACAGGTAATGGGACATTCAACAATAATGTGCCAGACAGTCATTGCAGTAATGTTGAGGGGAGCGCTCCATCAGATGGCACTTCATTCTGTGTGGGAGAAACAAATGTCTGCTAGTGAGAGTGAGCAGGGGCACCTTAAAATGTAAACTTGCCAAAATAGATAATGGACAGACAGATAAAAAATCTGTGCTGAGTGTGAGGAGGAAGATCACCTTTATTCTGCAAAATTAGAGAGTGGATTCAATTAAGGAATGGTTAAAAAAACAAAATTTAAGTTTTTACACTCATTACAAAACTCTCAACAAAGGACACAATGAGTTTTGATGCAGACACTTTTTTATGATTTTAATATATAAATATGCTTAAATTGTAATATTAATCAATGTGGCTACGCCAGGTGAGACCTGAAGGTTGTGCACGGTTGATGGAGGATTTCAGCTCATCAATGTTACTGTGGTCGACCTTGCAGGCCTTGCCCTTGATATGCACCCACATGCTGTAGTTGAGGGAAATAAGGTCAGGCTATTGTGGCAGCCAAAAGTCCTTCAACCAGAGTTCATATTTGATCCCAACCACTCTTGCAGTCTTGGCCATGTGGGCGAGGGCACCATCCTGCTAAAAGATATCAGTCTTCTTAGTGATCTTTCTCACCCAGGACAGAACTTTAGTGGCAAGATGTCCCTGTAATCAGCAGAGGTAAGCTTATAACTGACTGTGAGCCACAAGGTGGCATCTTCTTGCCATTCAAAGCTACGACACTGAGGATCATCCCAGAGGCTGGATGCTTGGTCATGGACACATAGAGGAGCTTGGAGACATCCTGGCCAAAGCTTACCATGTGGCTATTCTGCATGGAGATGACCAGATCAACCATGAAGGTTTTTGATCAGTAAAAAATCCACCTTCAATAACATTGTGCAGGGCTAAAATACAGCTAAATTTATAAAATTAACAGAACTCACCAAATGTCAGTTAGAGCCAACAAAGTTTGGCACCTTAGTTATGGTAACAGCCCAGCCCTGATAGCAGATCACCCAATACTGAATTAAAGAGGCTCACTGTACTATAAACACTGCATAAACCAAAATGACAGCCCAAAATACCAAATATATAACAAAATACCTGCTAGAAAAAGTAACCAAAAAAAAATGAAGACAAAGTATAAATCTATTTTTATTATTTCTAATAAATTTTGGCAAAATTTTATATTCTCAAAAAATGTGAAAACTATAAATCTTACCTGAATGTCCCAAATCCATAAAACAGGTTAATAGTATAATATACAACACAATTAAAACCTACTAAAACTCCAATTATTTTAAAATCTATAAAACTTTATTCTAAATTGTATATAATATTAAATTAACTCATTTTTTTTTTAAATATTCCTTATCTGAATGACATTTCTATATAAAAAAAGAAAAAAAAAGGAAGAAGAAATCATATGAATCTTGTAAAATGTGCAACCTATTTTAAATATAAAAAGGGCTAATTTATAGGAACTGTCGGGTAATGTTTTTACTACCTTGTGATAGAACGGTCTGAGGCCGCTTAAATTCAGCTGCTATCACATGTTAGAAACACATGCTACCCACGTGCATCTGCGAGAGGAAGCAGAGCGCGTTATCGCCCACCATAGCAAATGTTTAATCAAGGAGGTTCACTCCCCCTGTTTCACCTCCATACGTCGATCTCGCCAGATTGAGTTAGGCTTATGGGTAGATAAGGTATTTCCCCAGGCGCACCAGGACATTCCCCCGAAGTCCCCCACTCAACTATCCCCTACGCCATGGAGATGGCTCCGGGTATTTATACCATAGCTTTTCCCAATTAGATCAGATCCAGATTATCTTCGCGAGGCATCACGCCGATCCGGTCTCTCTTATGCACCTATGAACTCTCTATCTCTACCTCGAGAACCCCCTTATTGTCCAGAAGAGGACAATATTCCTTGAGTGCCAAGGTTCGTGCCTTTGAGACGCCAAGTCAACAAGGCCCCCCTGTTGTTCAGAAAGAGAACAACGTTAGAACAGCCATTGTTCTTTGAGCCCATTTGACAAGAGACGGTTCTCACCCCCTGTTGTTCAGAAAGAGAACAACGTTAGAACAGCCATTGTTCTTCAAGCCCGTCCGTCAAGAAATGGATCTCGTTCCCAAGACATCACCTCCGGATAATTTAATTCCCCCCTTTTTAACGGTCTTCAAAAGAACACTTGGTTTCAACAATAACCTCCATTGTTCATCTAGAACATCTGCGATTTGCTGTCACAAAGATCACTCATACTTCCGAGCCCCACTTCGCTCTCACTCCTCGAAGACAGTCCTTCCCTCTCATTAAGGACAACCCCCCAAAGAACCCTTCTGCTGGAAATTGCCAGTGGACCGAAGATTCCTTCGCATCATCTTCCTTTGCACAACAACTTTGTAATTATGTAAGCTGAGCATTACCTTTAATCATTTAACTTTTTGTCAACGCAACCCTGTGCTTTAAATGGTTTAGCGAACCATTCCCCCCCCCCCCTTTAATTTTTATCTGTTTACCTTTTTAAATCTCTCCAAATCTTAATCCTCGGATTAGTAAGATATTCCCACGACACTTTTCATTCTTCGTTTATGTAAACATTTTTTTTTGTGTGTTGTTGATAGTTTAATTAATAAAACTATTTTATTAATGATAGCCATATTATTTATCCTTGTGCTCCATTCCACTTCTTAAGCATATTGAAGATAAATAAGCCTCTCCAGGCCCCCCCGTCCCTTTTGGACTAACCTCGGTCAATCAGATTACCACGCACTCGAAGTATTAGAATAATTCCCTCAACGAATAGTTATATATGCTATATCATCAAGAGCCTATTCTACGACACACCTATTTGTCTGATACCTATTAAAGTAGGCATCTAGAGTTTTAAGTAACAAGCCAATACATTTCATTTATAGATTGTGCCATATGAGCTTTATAACTGGTGAAGGTGGATTTAAACTCATGAAAAATCCTTAATATTAGCCACTTTAACATCATAGCACATGAATATAGACTTATTTATTCGCTAGCATCCCCCACCCCCACCCTCTACCTATCTTCTGCAAGGTGGGCAGTCCTAGGAGAGCCAACATGCTCCCTTGGAGCATGTTGGCTACAACCCAGCTTTCCTTAATGTATTCACTAGTGACCTTTCAGTGTTGGAATCTGTTTCATCATCAAAAATATTAAGAGACAATTTGAATGCTTTACATTTGACTAGACAAGAGTTTGTTAAAACTGAGTGTACTGAGCATTTAGCTAGAGCTGCATGCCTGTCACTTAACACACACTCCAATAACTGATACAAAATCAGAAGAGAATAATGAAACACAAGGTGGTTGACATCCAGGATGAGTCTCTGAAAAATCCAGATACTTCAAATAACTACCCACCGGATGAGGGTTCTGAAGTGGATGAGATAAAGCGCAGGATGTTGTTAGTGTTTCTAACTTGCACCCTAAGGTAATTATTAGTAAGAAGTGATCTCAGTGAGTCAGAGGTCTTGAGTGATGATGCAGAATTGCTCATCTTCTTCAATTCTGATGAAGTTTTGGCTGTTAAGAAGAGATAAAGAACTGGCAGTGCAACAATGTTTATGAAGAGGTAGATATCATTGGAAGGGATGCTCTGACTGTCTGTTGGATCCTAACAGAGAAAATTATAAATTGCGAATCAGTTATAAAAGCGCTATTAGTAGCTTGTGGTTTTGAAGAGAACACAGCAAAGCTTCAGAAAGATTCTCTGACTTGCTCAAAAGAGGTAGTGCATTTGCCACTTTCATTAGCCTCCTATAAACAGTGGGGCTGTTATACCATAGATGTGAAGGCTACATATCTTTAGGGCAAGGAAATTCAGTGTGGTGTATTTATGTCCTCCACCCCAGAATATTCTAATAGTAGGATTTGGATGCTTTATGATACTACTCAACTTTGGTATCTGCGCATTAAGGATGAACTGCTGGCTCTGGGAGTTATGTCCACTTTAGATTCAGTTTTGTTTTCCTGGTATAAGAATGACAAAGTGGGGGCAATGTATTTAGGTTAATGATTTTCTTTGGGTAGGTACAAATAACTTTCCAAACATTTAATAGACAAATTGAGTGAAATATTCTTAGTTGGCAGTTCAGCATTAAAAGTCTTCAAATACATTGGTCTGAATGTGATCTCTCATGATGATGGTAATATCGCTGTTGATCAGTTTCAATGTGGATTGTCATTAAAACTCATCATAGTAGGCCAGTGAAATGCTGCAGTCAAGAACAGCCAGTAATCAGAATCAGAGAGAACAAGGTACCGTACAATAATAGGACAACTCAATTGGATAGCTACACACACCAGATCAGATAATTCCTTTGATGTCTGCAAGTTGAGTGTGTCCTGCAGTCAAGTGACTATCTGAGACCTATTAAGGCTCCACAAGGTTATTGCAAGAGTAACAATTGATAACATCAAACTATAATTTCAGAGAATGCAGTCTCTAGAAGATTGCTCTATTGTGTGTTTTTCTGATCTTTCCTTTGCGAATCTGGCTGGAAATGGTTCCCAAGGAGACTTTGTAATCTTCCTGAGAGATGCTGGCGGTGTGAAATGTCCTCTATACTGCAAGACCAGAAAGACTTGTTGTGCCATTAAATCTACTCCTTCTGCTTAAGTCTTGATATTACTTAAATGTGCTGAGCCTGCTGTATATCTTGTGGTTATTTTGTCTGAAATATCTGGATGTAAAAAAGTAAAAATAAATTATTGATAAGAATCTGGTGGACACATTGTACTCTTTCAAAAAATGTAGAAGTCAGACAATTGAGAATAGATCTTGCTGTGCTTCAAGATATGCTGGATAGACATGAAATTAACAAGGTCTCTTGGGTTGACACATCACAACAATTAGTTGATTGCGTCACTAAGAGAGGTGCCTCTAGTGAGCAGCTACTTGCGGCACTGAGGTGAGATTGAAACAGTTGTTTATTAATTTTAAAGTGCAACACAGTTGTATGTGATGGTGTATAGTGTTTCCATTGCTGTCATATACTGTTCACTAAAAATAAGAACCTTACCCAACCAAGTCTCTCCTATTATAACCTTTTACCAACTTCAGGACTTGATTCAAGTCCCCTTTGAACTCTTCTCCTTTCTAATGTATGAAGATTTAGTCTCTCAAGTCTTTCACCTTGAGGTAAACTCCTCAACCCATGAATCTTCTTAGTCATCCTTCTTTGCACAGACTCAAGCAAACCACTATCTATCCTATAATACAGTGACCAAAATTGCACTGCATACTCAAAATGAGGCTTAACTAATGACAGATACAGTTTCAGGTAAGACACTTCGGTCACATGACTATTGAGCCTATTCCATTTATCTACCACTAGATTTGTAAATTAATTTCTACCAATCTCCTTCCTAAACCTGAACTTATCTAGCTTAAACTCATTGCTATTGTCCTATCCTATCCTTTAATTATAGTGTATATCTTTGATATATACTATATAGCATTTGCATACTTTTTAAAAATATAGATAAAACAAAGCACCCACGATATATGAAACATATTAGGAAAGAGGACAAATCAATAAGGGAATAAAGGTTGAAAGCGACCCAGCTTGATTACTGGAATATTTTCATTACTTCAAAGTGGGGGGGACATCACCACCATATCTCCCTTTAATGGTAGGGGTTATACCCTCACTATTTTTAATCAGCTAGTAGTATTCACAATTTAAAAACCTAGAATTAGGTTTGAATTCAAAAATGATTGCCAGACGTCATTAGGTGCTCTAATATTCATTGTTTGGTTAAATTTTGAATAGTGCCCACCCTCTATTTTTATAGGTGCTTTTTTATGAATATATCTATTTTTAAAATAATATGCAAATGCTATATAGTGTAGAGTAGGCGCAATTGATATATGTGCAGTAAGGAATTTGCCCACCTTTGACTACCCTTGGTACAATAGAAGGCTCAAGGAACAAAAAAACACTTTCTTTCTAGTCCTTTATTGGATATCCTTTGGCATTTCTAATAAGTTTCAGTTGCTTTGGAAAAGTGTCTCTTACAGTCTGGAGGTATGTTTGAGGCATGGAGTCCCACAGCTGCTGGATGGCATCCTTGAGCTTTGGTACTGAGGAGATATCATAGTTCTGCAACCCGGACTTGATCTTTCCCTAGAGGTTTTCTATGGGGTTGAGGTCAGGGGAGTTGCCAGGCCAGGGGTTGAAGTAGTGAACACCCCTAAAATCAGTTACTAGTTTGGCTTTGTGAAATGGTGCCCTATCCTGCATAAAAAAATCTGCCTGGCAGGCCTCCATTGATGGGTTAAGATGGTTTATCAGTCAGTCCAAGTAGTTGTGCTGATTCATTCTCATGATCTTAGGGAGGAAGACTAAGTGCCCTAGGCCATGATAAGAGAAGCAACCCCAAACCATGACTGAATCGGTGTGTGGCATGTATACCAGGGATCCAGGGGGTTGCTGCCGCATTTACAGGATACATAATTCCTGGCACCATCACTCACAGTGAAAGTAATATAATTAAAGGAAGGTATGGTGGGCAAAGCCCCATTTCAAATATATACTATATTATGCGATTCCAATAACCTAACAAAAAACCTTAAAAAAGCACTTTTTAGAATCGCCCAAGAAAAATGGTAATAAGATCTTTCTCCAGCCAGCTTGGAGCTCTTTGGTTCCTTTTCCCATGTTTCATCCAGTTTCCTAATATCTTTTCTTAACTGTCTATCCCCCCCCCCCAACAAAATAAACATAATATAGAGGGTATTTCTTAAGACTAAAATTTACAATCATTTGCTACCCACAATATTGTAATATCCTACAAAATAGTAGAACAAATTGACATCATGCATTTATTTCTTTTTTCCTTATTCTTTCATTTTCAGATTAAATCTTGGTAATTTTTACTTCTTTTCTTTACATTTTACTTTCCCCCATTTTATCCCACTTTTTTCATTTTTTACTCTTCATACATTTTGGAATATTTTTTTTTAGAATTACATACTATTTTTTATGATTTTTTAAAAGCTTACAGAAATTTACTTGGAACTAGTTTTTGTGGGTCATTACAAAATCATTCAGTTTCCAGTTTAGTCTTAAAAATGGCTTTGAAATGCCAAGTGTGCCCAGTTACTTCTGACCACATTTACAATAGATTAATCAAATTATTAGGTGATCATAAACTCATTACACTGACAATGCCCTGGATTGTTCCTATTTATTCCAAAATTATTTGGAATAAATACCCTCTATATTGAGATACAAGTCAAAGGAAAGATAGGACTGGTGGTGGGTTAATAATTTATATCAGAAATAGCATTGCTTCAAATCTAAATAATTCTATAGAGCAAGGAGAAATTGAATTACTGTGGATAGATATTAGGGTCAGTAAAAATAGGATAATAGACTTGGGAGCCTTTTAAAGACTACCTAGACAGACTGATTGTATTGATGAGTTAATGATCAGGGAAATAAGTAAAGGAAGTGAAGTAGATACAGTTATTATTGATGACTTTAATTTGAATTCTGTTGACTTGGAAAATATGATAGGAAGGGATAGAGCAAATTGTAAGTTTATACAATGCTTTGAGGATAATTTTGGTGAAATTTCAGCTGATCTACGCCATATTTTTAGTATTAAAAACCGTACTAATGGTGTTTTGAGGCATTGTAGTAATCATATATGGTTTCAGTTTGGCACTAGGAGTCCATATTTTTAAGATACTCCACTTTGCTAGGGTGAAACTGAAAATAAAATAAATGCAGCTTGCCTTCTTGATGTGTAAAAATTTCCTGATTTCAAACATTGGCAACCCTGATTTATTTATTTTTGAACCCTAAGGTAATTATTTAGAAATGGGGCAAAGACCCCCCCTTTAATTGTGAGGGGTTGGACTATTACTCCTCCTACTATTTTGAATCACCTAGTTGTATTAGCAATTCAAAAGCCTAGCATTAGGTTGAAATCAGTATTGCTAGTGTTTGAAACATGGTTTCTTTTCACATCAAGAGAAGGCAAGATACTTATTTAAATTTCATTTTGAACCAATCAAGGTGGAGTATAGTAAAAATATGTACTTTCTGCCCTGAAACCATATATGATGACTACAATGCCTAGAAATGCCATTAGTCCTGTTTTTAATACTAAAAATAGTGTAGGTCTTCTTAAGTTTCACTATAATTTTTTTACTTAATTTGATAGTAAGCCAACAAGGGCTGACAATATATTAGATCTGGTTCTTTCAAATGATGATCACTTGGTTCAGGAATGGACTGTCGGGGAAGCATTGGAAAATAGTGATCATCAAATGGTTCATTTTAACTTATGAATAGTGAAAGGTAGAACATCAACAAAGTCCTCAAAACCTCCAAATTTTTTTAAGAATAACTATGATAAATTACTGCAACTTGCTAAATCAGATCAAGTGGAAATTAGAATTCAGTGGAAAGAATACCTATGAGAGGTGGGACACATTTAAGACTATATTAAATATAGTCCAGGAGCAGTGTATCCCAACGAAGGCTATTAGGAAGATATGTAGGAAACCATTGTGGTGGAATCAGGAGAGAGCTAGGAAAATTTCTGAGAAGAAAGGGGCATAACAGAGATTAAATCATTATAGGTTGACCAGAAATGAGCAAAGTAAGATTATTAAGAGCAAAAGGGCAGCACAGAAATTAATTTAGCTCAAATAATAAGAAAGATCCAAGAAAATTCCTTAGCTATTATAAAATCAATAACAAATCTAACAGTGATAAAATAGGGCCTATTAGATAGAAGAGGTAACATAACCTAACAATTTCACAGATGACAAAAGCCACAAGGGCCTATCAAAGGTCTTCCGCATTCATCAAAACACACCCACAAAATGTATCCATAGGATTGTGTTAGATCATGCATCTACAATATACAATTTAAACCATCCATAGGATTGTGTCAGATCATTTATCTACAATATATAATTTAAACCATCCACAGGAATGGGTCAAAAACAAAAGGCATCATCAAGGCTCGTCAAAATTCAAATCACCCATAATATACAATAATAAAAAACTGCATCCACAGGGAATGAGTCCAGAATACCCCCGGCCTCCCCATATAATCATCCAATCTGCATTTGAAAACATATTCAAGTTTGCACTGTTTATTGTTTCAGGGGCAAACTATTCCAGTAATCTACTACTCTTGGTAAAAAAATATTATCTAACATCCAACCTGCACCTCTGTTTTTTTAATTTTCAAGTAGTGACCCTTAGGCCTATTACTACCTTCCAACTCAAATAACTTGCTAAAATCAAACTTATCCATCTCACAACAGATTTTAAAAAGCTTAATCATATTTTCTCTCACACATCTTCTTTCAAATGAGAAAATAATTAGTACCCTCAGTCTATCTTCATATTCAAGGTGCTTCAGGGAAGGTATTATTTTTGTTGCCCTCCTTTGTACTGACTCTAGCAGGTTGATGTCATGTCTAAAATGTGGTGACCATGCTTGTATACAGTACTCTAAATGTGGCCTGACAAGCAGGTTGATGTCAGGTCTAAAATGTCGTGACCATGCTTGTATACAGTACTCTTAAATGTGGCCTGACATATGAGTTGGAGTTTAAGGATAACCTCTTTACTCTTGTAGCTAACATTCCTTTTAATGTATCCTAGCACTCTATGCCCACCCTCAAAATTTTTAATAATTCATATAAATGTGTTTAAAAAAAATCAGGGTTTTTTTTTAATGTAGACAATGTTTCTTCTTAGACAAATTATAAAAAGTGCCACCGAGAAATGCAAATTTGTTAAAGAAATCATGCGCCACTAATCTTAATTACCAGATTAATTTCCCCCTTTTTTTATAATAAGCTGATTTTCATTATTGGGGTGGGGGGGAGGTTATTTAGCTACAACAAACTGCCACCATCTTAAACTTGTACATAAACAATGTATTTATATACACTGAACAAAAATAAAAAAAGGGAGGTTCCATTAATTTTGGCTCGAAAATAAAACAACAATCGCCAAGTAGAAGCTAATGTTAAAGATTACTGAAAAAAGTCTCTAAATTAAAACAACAATAGCGCCATCATTTACAGGGTTTTAGAGCCTTCTAATCAATAAAAGTTATAGAAGAAGTTATTCAGCTCATTAAATTACATAGCATTACCTATTTTTTTGTGCAATTTTAATAAAATTAAGTTTATCAATACATGTTACTTTTTCTAAGTTTTAACAAAAAAATAGATAGATTGCCATCTTGCGAGTCAGTAGCCACATCGTTAATTGGAATCACATCATATTATACACTACCCATCAGTTGAAGTGTCGCACTTGACACTGTGACACTTTATCTGGCTTGGTTTGGTATGGTGCTTACATGACACAGAAAAAAAATCATCGGGTAGAAACTGATTACATGGCAACCTTCTTCATGCTCTCCTCTATTCACGAATACAGAGAAACAATAACTCAGTGATAAAATAGGGCCTATTAAATATGAAGGGGTTTTGAAAGAATCTGATGAGGAAATAGTAGAGGTCCTTAATGATCATTTTGCTTCAGTATTCAGAGAAGAGAAAACAGTTAGATTAATTGATGGTAATTCTAGGTCAAGGGAAGTAGCGATAAATTCTATTAATATAGACAGAGAAGAAATTAAAGGGCTAAAATGCAGTTAAATACTAGTAAGGCATCTGGCCCTGACAACATTCATTCTAGGATACTCAAAGAAGGTGTAGAAAGAATTGCAGTAGCTCTTGAGAAGATATTTATTAGATCACTAAAGTCTGGAGAAATACCAAATGATTGGAAATTGGCAAATGTAGTGCCAATTTTTAAAAAGGGAAGCAAAGAGGATCCAAATAACTTTAGACCGGTAAGCTTAACTTCTATAGTCTGTAAAATAACATAACATAACATAATTACACGGATGACAAAAGCCACAAGGGCCTATCAAAGGTCATCCGCCTCCGTCAAAACCCACCCACAAAAAGCACCATCACCAGGGGAAGACAAAATCAAAGTCCCCCACAATATAATATAACAGATGACAAAAGCCACAAGGGCTCATCATAGGTCATCCGAGTCAAACGGCCTCTTTTTTACGGCACCCAAACTCCCAGGAAAAATACATCCAGAGGATTGCATCCAGAAACAAGGGTATCACCAATCAAGGCTTGTCAACAACTAAATCATGCAGCTATAGATATATACAAACAATATTAATAAATACAAAACTTAAGAACCATCACAACCTTCCCTTTCCATAAACTCATCCAACCTACTCTTAAATACATTTAGATTTGGACTACCTACTACCCTCTGCGGCAATTTGTTCCAGAAGTCTACCACTCTATTGGTGAAAAAATATTTTCTTAAATCCAACCTATACCGTTGCTTTTTAATTTTCAAGTGGTGACCTCTAGTCCGATTTCCATCATCTAACTCAAAAAACTTGCTAATATCCAATTTATCTATCCCGGAAAAAATTTTAAAGAGCTCAATCATATCCCCTCTCACACACCTCCTTTCGAACGAGAACATATTTAATACCCTCAGCCTATCTATATATTCAAGGTGCCTCAGGAAAGGAATAATCTTTGTTGCCCTCCGTTGCACTGACTCGAGAAGGTTAATATCGTGTCTAAAATGTGGGGACCATGCCTGTATACAGTACTCTAGATGTGGCCTAACATAAGAGTTATAGAGTTTAAGAATAACCTCCTTACTTTTGTAACTGACATTTCTCTTAATAAAACCCAGCACTCTATTTGCCCTATAAATTCTTGAGAAGATGGTTAAGAAGCGAATTTCTGATCATCTAGAGAGTAGCAGGTTAATTAATGATGCTCAGCATAGTTTTAGAAAAGGTAGATCATGTTTAATTAATTTACTGGATTTTATGGATTATGTAACTAAAGAATTAGATAGGGGTGAGAAAGTTGATGTGATCTACTTAGATTTCAGCAAAGCTTTTGATAAGGTTCCACATACAAGACTAGTTCATAAATTAAAGCTGCATGGAATATGTGGGAACATTTTAAATTGGATAACTGAATGGCTGAAAAATAGGAAACAGAGAGTTGTACTGAATGGAGTGAGGTCAGAGTGGAGGAATGTTATTAGTGGCGTACCTCAGGGATCAGTTTTAGGCCCTTTATTATTTATAATCTATGTAAATGATCTTGGGCAAGGTGTAAATAGCAAAGTGTCAATTTTTGCTGATGACACTAAATTGGCAGCTGTAGTCAAAGAGGTTGCGGGTAGCTTTAAAGTGCAGGGTGACTTAAATAAGTTGTTAGCTTGGGCTCAGAAGTGGCAGATGACTTTTAACCTTAATAAATGCAAAGTTATTAACATGGGGAGAGATAATAGGGAATTTAACATAACATAACATAACATAATTACACGGATGACAAAAGCCACAAGGGCCTATCAAAGGTCATCCGCCTCCGTCAAAACCCACCCACAAAAAGCACCATCACCAGGGGAAGACAAAATCAAAGTCCCCCACAATATAATATAACGGATGACAAAAGCAACAAGGGCTCATCATAGGTCATCCGAGTCAAGCGGCCTCTTTTTCAAGGCACCCAAACTCCCAGGAAAACTACATCCAGAGGATTGCATCCAGAAACAAGGGTATCACCAATCAAGGCTTGTCAAGAACTAAATCATGCAGCTATAGATATATACCAACAATATTAATATATACAAAACTTAGGAACCATCACAACCTTCCCTTCCCATAAACTCATCCAACCTACTCTTAAATACATTTAGATTTGGACTACCTACTACCCTCTGCGGCAATTTGTTCCAGAAGTCTACCACTCTATTGGTGAAAAAATATTTTCTTAAATCCAACCTACACCTTTGCTTTTTAATTTTCAAGTGGTGACCTCTAGTCCGATTTCCATCATCTAACTCAAAAAACTTGCTAACATCCAATTTATCTATCCCGGAGAAAAATTTTAAAGAGCTCAATCATATCCCCTCTCACACACCTCCTTTCGAACGAGAACATATTTAATACCCTCAGTCTATCTTCATATTCAAGGTGCCTCAGGGAAGGAATAATCTTTGTTGCCCTCCGTTGCACTGACTCAAGAAGGTTAATATCGTGTCTAAAATGTGGGGACCATGCCTGTATACAGTACTCTAGATGTGGCCTAACATAAGAGTTATAGAGTTTAAGAATAACCTCCTTACTTTTGTAACTGACATTTCTCTTAATAAAACCCAGCACTCTATTTGCCCTATTTCTTGCTTCAATACACTGCTTAGAAAACCTTAATGACTTATCTATTACTACTCCTAGATCTTTCTCATCCTCTACTGAGCTCAGCCAATGCCCATCCATTTCATGGTTAAATTCTCTATTATCTTTTCCCATGTTAATAACTTTGCACTTATCAAGGTTGAAAGTCATTTGCCACTTATGTGCCCAGGATAACAATTTATTTAAGTCCCCCTGCACTTTAAAATTATCATCAATATCTTTAACTACAGCTGCTAATTTGGTATCATCCGCAAAAATTGACACTTTATTATTAACTGCCTCCCCAAGATCGTTTATATAGATGACAAATAATAATGGACCGAGAACTGATCCCTGAGGAACCCCACTGATAACATCCCTCCACTCTGACTTTACACCATTTAGCACTACCCTTTGCTTCCTGTCTTTCAGCCACTCAGCTATCCAATTTGAAACACCCCCACATATCCCAATCATTTTTAATTTATGAACTAGTCTCCTGTGTGGTACCTTATCAAATGCTTTACTAAAATCTAAGTAAATTATATCTACATTCTCTCCCTTATCTACTTGATCTGTTACAAATTCCAGAAAGTCTAGTAAGTTAGTCAAACATGATCTACCTGATCTAAACCCATGCTGAGCATCGCTGATTAACCCCTCCCTCTCTAGATGTTGGCAAATCCCTTTTTTAACTATTTTCTCAAGAATTTTACAGACTACAGGAGTTAGGCTAACCGGTCTAAAGTTATTTGGATCCTCTTTACTACCCTTCTTGAAAATGGGGACTACATTCGCTCTCTTCCAATCATCGGGTATTTCTCCATATTCCAATGACCTAGTATATAACTTGTCCAGAGCTATTGAGATACTTTCTACCCCTTCTTTAAGTATCCTAGAATGGATATTATCAGGGCCGGAGGCCTTGGTAGTATCTAAATCACCTATTAGTCCTTTTATCATCTTCCGATCCACACAAATGTTAGTAAACACCTCTTTTCCTGACCTATGAGTACTATACATAGGACTATTTAGTTTCTCTTTTGTAAATACTGATGCAAAATGACCATTTAGTACCTCAACTATTTCCTCATCAGTTTCTCTCACAAACCCTTCATATTTGATAGGTCCTATTTTAACTCTGCCAGACTTGTTATTAATTTTATAGTAACTAAAGAACTTTCTAGGATCTTTGTTGCTATCCTGAGCTAATTTAATTTCTGACACCCTTTTGTTCTTCTTTATAATCTTATTTAACTCATTCCTAGCCATTCTATAATCACTTAAATTTTGAATATTATTTTGTACCTGTAATTTTTTATATGCCCTTTTCTTCTCTGAAATTTTTCTAGCTATCTCCTGATTCCACCATAATGGTTTCCTACTTTTGTTCCTAATGGCCTTCATTGGGATACATTGTTCTTGGACTACATTTATTATATGCTTGAAAGTATCCCACATCCCATAAGCATTTTTACCTCTGAATTCTATATCCCAGTCTACCAAATTTAGCAAGCTTCGAAGTTTTACATAATCTCCCTTATGAAAATTTGGAACTTTTTCAGCATTCTCAGTTATTTTACCCTTCTCAATTCCCAAGTTAAAACGAACTATCTGATGGTCACTATTTCTCAATGCTTCCCCAACAGTCAATTCTTGAACTAAATGATCACTGTTAGAAAGTACTAAATCTAATATATTGTCCCCCCTCGTTGGCTCATTAACAAATTGATTCAAAAAATTATCCTCAAAGCATTCTATGAACCTGCCACTTGTTCTATCCCAACCTATCATATTTTCCCAGTCCACAGAGTTTAAGTTGAAGTCCCCAATAATAACTGCATCTGTTTCACATCCCTTACTTATTTCCCTTATCATTAGTTCATCTATATCATCAGTCTGCCCAGGTGGCCTGTAAAAAGCTCCCAAATGCACCATTCTATTTTTACTGAACCTAATATCTATCCAAAGTGACTCAACTCCATCCTGCTTTATTGAAGTATTTAAACTTGAAACAATGTTGTTTTTTATATAGATAATTATTCCTCCACCAATCCTACCTGTCCTTTGACTAATGTACATATTATAGCCCTGTAAATCAAATTCATTTATAGTGTCACTAAATTCTATTTCATTAACCCATGATTCAGTAACGCATAATATATCTATATCCTCATTGCTAATATAACTAAATAGCTCATCCTTCTTGTTTCTAAGACTACGAGCATTTGTATAGAAACAATTTAACCCCCCTATCCCTGAAGCACCTCTTGAAACTTGAATGACCTCACCTCTATCGCCTTGGAACCTATTTCTGTTATCTGCCAAGTCCATTCTACTTTCAGTACTATAATGTCCTCTCATAATTCCCTGACCACTATTAGTATCTAGTTTCCCGCCCGCAAAGACCTAATAACACGATCATACTCCTCCCACAACACATCTACCCCCCTCCTACTCAAATGCAGTCCATCCATCGCATACATTTCTTTCATTCCAACAAACCTATCCCACACATCCACAAACATGACACCTTCCATCTCACACATCCTCCTCACATAATCATTCAGCCCAATTGCACGAGAGATCCATTCTACCCCAACATCCATTCTTGGAAGCACACCTGTCATAACACCTTTCATTCTACTTTCTTTCACCTTTTCAATCAACCTCTTGTACCTCTCACGTAACTCACATGCACCCACTTTCTTCACATCATTCACTCCTACATGTGTAATCACAACCGCATCCCTTGCACAGCCAGAAACCAGCTCCTCATACCTATCAGACAGATCTCTCACTCCAGCACCCGGCAAACACACCCTCAAACCATTCAATCTACTTGCATTCAACTTCCTATCTAAATATCTAACTCGCGAATCACCCATCACAAGCACTTCCGTCAGACTCCTATTCCTAACCCCCACAGACCTAACTCCATCCCCACTCCTATTCTCATTCAAACTACCAGTCACTCGAACTCCACCCCAACCCCCATCAGTCATATCACTTCCAGTTACTTCCTCTCTTAGGGCACTGAATCTATTAGTCAAGCTAATAGGTTCTGTATCCCTCTGACTCACACTCCTATTCTCCCCCTGGCTAACCACCTCAACAGAGGCAACCCTATTCTCACAAAGAACAGGAGAAGCCTCCCTAGCTTCATGTTTCCTAACCACTCTCCACTGTCCCCCATCCTCACTAGGCCTATTTCTAACTAATCTAAGGGGGCTAACTTCACTATCACTAGAACTATCATATCCTACCTCCTCCACCGGCCCTCTACCTTCACCTGAAACATCTAACTGGCCTACCTCACCACCTAACCTATTCCCAAATCTAGGCCTAACACTAAGTTCCCTCCTGAGCTCAGCAACTAACCCCTCCAGCCTACATATCCTGTCTAAATCCTGCCTTCTCATCCCCTCTAAATCTACAATGCATTCACGCAGCCCACATACAACACATGTATAGCCCTCACCTAATACACCACAACCAATGCATACATTCCGACACTCATGCTCACTTTCATCCCCAAACTCCATCACTTATTCAAACAAAGAAAGAACTTAAGTAGCAATAAGAAAAAAAAGAAGAGCAACTTAGCTTTCGCTGATTGTGGTGAGAAAAAAACAAAAAAAAACAAACTATAGAAAAATCTGAAAAATAGATCAACAGACTGAGAGCTCTATGAAACACGTGCTACCTGTTCGATGAGAAGGACTTAGGAGTAGTAGTAGATAGGTCACTGAAATTTTCAAAGCAGTGTATTGAGGCAAAAAATAGAGCAAATAGGGTGCTAGGTTACATTAAAAGAAATGTTAGCTACAAGAGTACGGAGGTTATCCTTAAACTATACAACTCTTATGTCAGGCCACATTAAGAGTACTGTATACAGGCATGGTCACCACATTTTAGACATGATATAAACTTATTAGAGTCAGTACAAAGGAGGGCAACAAAAATAATACCATCCCTGAAGCACCTTGAATATGAAGATAGACTGAGGGTATTAAATATGTTTTCATTTGAAAGAAGGTGTGTGAGGGGAGATATGATTGAGCTTTTTAAAATCTTTTCTGGGATGGATAAATTGGATTTCAGCAAGTTATTTGAGTTAGAAGGTAGTAATAGAACTAGAGGCCACCACTTAAAGATTAAAAAACAGAGGTGCAGACTGGATGTTAGAAAATATTTTTTCACTAACAGAGTGGTGGATTATTGGAATAGTTTGCCACCTGAGACTGTAGACAGCCCAAACTTGAATGTTTTCAAGCGCAGATTGGATGATTATATGGGGATGGAGGGTTAATTTCTTACTTTTTGGTATGTGGATATGTTTCTTGACTCATTCCTGTGGATGCAGTTTCTTTTTATTGTATATTTTGGGGGACTTTGATTTTAACATAAGAACATAAGAAAAGAAGGAGACTGCAAAAGACCATTCATGGCCTACACTTGGCAGCTCCTCTTCCAGTCAACACACAAAAGATTTCTTACCAGAGAAAAGTCATCAACATTGTCACCCTCTACAGGAGTTCGTCAGATCTAATCTACAATATACATAAAATGCATCCAGAGGATTATGTCCATTCATGCAACCGCAAAATAATCTCCCCACTCCTTAGAAAAATATATACATATGTACATAAAAAAGTCAGTCCCATCTAGCAGCTTCATTCATATATTTATCTAATCTATTCTTAAAACTACCCAGAGAGGAGGCTTCTATCACATGTCTAGTGAGCCTATTCCATTCATCTACCACACGATTTGTAAACCAATTCCTCCCAATCTCCTTCGTAAACCTATACTTATCAAGCTACGCTAGGTCGCCTAGTCGTCCGCCACCAGCGTACGAACCCGCCACTGAAGATACAACAAGGGCTCAGCCGGTCAACATCGAGTGTTACGCGCACATTCGGTGGGAAGTAATCATCGCGCATCTTCGCCGCAACCTCACGGCCTCCTGCTTCAGACCACGGGACCGAGTGGAAATTGAGCTGTTGCTCGCTCTCTTTCCCTTCAGACTGAGCATCCCCGCTTCGACGTACCACACCGTTCATCAGCGCGTGCGTCTCTACTATACCGTGTCGATACACGGGTGGTCCGCAGCCACAATCGACACGAGACTTCAAGCCTCCAACGAATCGGGCATCGAGTACGATGCCAGGATCCTCAATAGATCCACAGCGGCTAGGCTGCCCCCTGCGTACGGGTCATGGTACAGGGCCCCGGCGCCCCGACGAGTTGGTCGGCGACGCCCTGCAGCTCGGACTCGAGCGGGCCCGCAGGTTCCTCCAAGACGTTAGACACAATGTGGACTGGCGTACTGAGCTACGCATCTCCCGCCACCGCCGCCGCATGGGTTTTGACGTCCGCTCCCGCTCCGACACATCTGAGGAATTTCGCTCCCTGAGTCCTGGTTCTCCGCCTTACTTCCCGAGCCCTGACCCCACCTTGGACTCCTCCGCTACTGGCTTCACCATCTCCGACGCCTCATCCACGCCGGCATGGATCGACTGCGAAGACGGCAATCTGTTTGGAACCCCTCCGCGCCCTGTGTCCCCTGTGCCCATTCCTCCCATCGTGTACGATGTGTTGAGGCCCCCCCTTGTGGCGAGTCCTACTTGCAGTATCGTGGAAATATGTGATGTCCCTTCTGGACCACGGGAGTTTGTCCCCGTCTCTAATTCTGCGTGTGATAATGCGCCTCCTCATGTGCCTTGTGTTGTCGAGTTGCTCGACCCCACCATCTCTGTGTTCCCACCCTTGCCTGTGCCTGAGATTACTGCCTTCTTTGAGGCCGCCGCCCAGGAGCTCGGCGCTCTCGCTCTCGTCGATCCACCCCGTGCCCCTGCCCCGTGCTACACTGTGTATATCCCCCTTCCCGGTTTGGCAGTCCCCACTGTGCTTCAAGGCCCTACCGCCACCCCGCCCCCTGCCTCCGTGGCTTCATCCGACACCCACCCCTCTGAGATGGGTGATGTTCTTGATGACCCCAACAGCGGCCCTCCGGACATCATGAGAGGACGCAACGGTAACAACGACAACGACAATGGGCAACAGCAAGAGGGCAACGGAGCCCGGGATGACCAGGGTAACAACGACGACCAGGGAAACCAATGGGAAAGTCCGGGACTCGACCCTCTCGAGCCAGAAACCACCCGTGTCGACTTTGATACGCCCTTAGATGTTGAAGCTCCTGGATCTTATGACTACGTGACCCCCATCTCCCATTTGCAGAAGGCCAATGCCCAGAACGGCGTTAAGGTCTTCCTAAATAAGTCCTACCATAATTGGGCCCCGTCGGACAACCGCACTCTTCCCTGGATCACCGCCCTCGTGGAACGAGGGGTTTTGGAGGAGGCCAGCATTCGTTGTGCCCATCGCATCTTCTGAGTTGCCAAGCCCAATGGCTCGGCCCGTCTCATCTATGATATGTCTCCCGCCGCGGAGGCTTATCATCCTCCGAAGTTCAGCTTGCCGAGCATCAAGAAAATCATGAGCTCGGCCACTGAATACCTTTGGGCCATGAAGCTGGACCTGAAGGACGGGTTTTACCATGTCCGCCTCCACCCCAAAGCCCGCCCGTGGTTCGGAATCCGATGCGACAACCGATCCTTCCGCTTCACCCGCCTTCCTATGGGTTTTAACGGCGCCCCTTTCCTGATGCAGAAACTTACCTCTACAACAATGAACCAGCTCGCTTCTGATCACGGCATACGGGTTTACACGTACCTGGATGACGTACTCTGCATTGGTCGAAAACGCGCCCTTCGGGCATTCATGAAGACAATTGAGCATAGCTCGATTAACGCGAACTGGCGCAAGTCATTAACTACGCCCGTCAAGCACATCTCTTACCTGGGCTTCCGCATCGATCTGAAACTCAAGCGCATCCAGCTTACCACCTCTATGCGGGACAAGACCCGCTCGGCCCTCCGCATCATGTCCTCGCGGCCTGTTTCCCGCAAGGCATGGTCGCGCCTCGCGGGCCTGCTTAACTTCATCCTGCCAGCACTCCGCCTTCCTTTCTGTTGGGTACAGCTCTGCTACCTGCAAGATGCCCACCCGAACCCGGCCCCCTTTCTTCATCTGTGCTGCCTCATCCACAGTCGGTGGACTCGTTTTCGACCACCTAAAGGAGTCGCTCCGGCGCTTTACGTCGACGCTTCTCCCTGGGGGATTGGCTGGTGGTCACAGGGCGCTTCTATGGCCCTTGACTGCCGCCAGTGGGACTTGAGGATTTTTGAATTAGAATCCTTAGGCCTTATCCTCTCTACCCTCTTCGCTCCCCGCGCCCTCACCTATGGGGATAACATCGGTGCGCTCTGGAACGCGAAGCGTGGGAAGCTTCCAGAATCCATCCTCCTCTCTCTTTCTACTACGTCGCTCCTCGACTATTCTGCCGCATTCAGAATCTCATCACGGAATCTCGCTTACATCCGTAGCAGGCACAATCCGGCTGACGTCCCGTCTCGGCACTTTTCAAGAAGTCTCTAGGCATGTGTGGGCCCGCTCCTCCTTCGGACTATATAGGGTCCCACACTCCCCGAGACGGGACGGACGTTTATCAGCCTTGCTACCGGTGTGACCTGCTCTCCAGCGCTCATCTTCTTCCTTTTTGATTCATCTCTCCCGGCGCCTTGCGGCTTCCGGGGATGAGCCTTTTGAGGTCGACCAGCAGCAGGCTTCGGCTTGTCCCGCCGACTCCAGATCTTCCAGAACCCACAACTGCGTCCGTTCCTGACACTCAAGACTCCGGGACCTGTACAGGGGAAGGCGGTTTCGGCGCTGGCTCACAAGAAAGCAGCACGCGCTATTTCCTCCCCGACGCGTCCCGCAGCCTCGCCCCCTCTCCGGCGAGCGAGAGGCCGGAGGTCCGCCACGCCAGGTTCACTAAGTATAAGAACCTTACCCAGATCCCCTTTATTATATCCTTTTACCCATTTGAAGACTTCAATCAATTCCCCTCTGACTCTTCTCCTTTCCAATGTATGTAGATTTAGTTTTCTGAGCCTTTCACCATAAGGTAAGTTCCTTAGCCCACCAATCATCTTTGTCGTCCTTCTCTGCACAGACTCAAGCAAATCAATATCCTTCCTATAATATGGTGACCAAAATTGTACTGCATAGTCTAGATGAGGCCTAACTAGTGCGAGATACAGTTTTAGAATGACTTCAGCACTCTTATTGCTTACACTCCTCCTAATGAATCCCAATATCCTATTAGCTTTATTCTTAGCATTTAGGCATTGCTTTCTAGGACGAAGGTCTGAACTTACCAAAATACCCAAGTCCCTCTCACAATCGGTCCTCCCTAAATTTCTCCCATTTAATTTATAACTATTCAGTGGATTATTTCTACCTATACTAAGTACACTACATTTGTCTATGTTAAACTTCATTTGCCATTTCTCAGCCCAATTGGACAGAATGGTCAATTCCTCCTGCATTACAACAGCATCAGAATCAGCCCTAATGGCCCTACCTAGCTTAGTATCATCAGCAAATTTACTCAGGTCACTACTTATACCTATGTCAAGATCATTAATATAAATTAAGAATAGCAAGGGACCCAAAACAGATCCTTGCGGAACTCCACTGCTAACACACCCCCACTCAGATTTAACTCCATCTATACTAACTCTTTGCTGTCTGTCACCAAGCCATGACTGAATCCACCTAAATATACTGCCATCGATCCTGTGTGCTTTAACTTTGCTCAGAAGCCGTAAGTGTGGCACTCGATCAAAAGCCTTACTAAAGTCCAGGTATAAAATATCATAGTTTTCATCCTTATCTGCTGCTTCATACACCTTACTATAAAAAGACAGCAAATTAGTCAGGCAGGATTTACCCTTACTAAAGCCATGCTGTGATTCTTTTATCAACTTATGCTTATCCAAGTGATCCCTAATATTCCTTGCTATAATAGATTCCATCATTTTCCCTACCACTGATGTCAAACTTACTGGTCTGTAATTAGACATATTTGTTTTATCCCCTTTCTTAAATATAGGTATCACATTGGCTTTCTTCCATGCCACTGGCACAATGCCACTCTCCAATGATTTTCTAAAGATGCATGCTAGGGGCTCACTTAACACATCCTTACATTCTTTCAAAATTCTAGGAAAGACCTCATCAGGACCGGGTGCTTTACTACTTTTGATTTTATCAATTTCCTTTGTCACTATCTCCTTTGTGATCAAGATATCCTTTAATTTCTCTTCATCATTACCCCGAAAGATCATTGACACCTCGGGTATATTTAGAGTATCCTCCTGTGTAAATACTGAGAGAAAAAAGTCATTTAGCATTCCAGCCATTGAGTCACTCACTAATTCTCCATTGGAATCTATAAGTGGGCCTATTTTATCTCTAACCTTAGTTTTGTATAATTGATAAAAACTTTTAGGATCTTCCTTTGCCCTATTTGCCACTTTAATTTCATAATTTCTCCTTGCTACTCTAACTAACTTTTTAACATCTCTTACTAGTTCATTATATCTCTGCCTTAAGTGATCCTCTCCATTTTTTATTTTCCTATAAATGCCCTTTTTAATGCCAATATAATGCTTAATTTTATCTGTCATCCATTTTGGGTCATTATTTTTAGTCTTAATCTCCTTATAAGGAATGTTAATCATCTGACCTGTAATTAATTGCTCAATTATTCTTTCATACTCTCTTCAATTGTAATCTCTTCCTCCTGGTGGTTATTGTCTCCACTAACTGATATCATTGAATCTATTCCTGAATTGATTTCATTGCCTGGTTTCTGTACAACTGCCTCCAGGTAAGTCCTTAGCCCATTATAATTTGCTCTTCTAAAGTCAGGAATTTTAACATTGTTCATGCTACTATCAATACCATTCCATTTCATCTTGAATCTAATTTCACAATGGTCACTATTACCCAAATTTCCTCCAATCTCAGTATCCTTAATAACTTCTTCCCTATTTGTCAGAACTAAATCCAGTATATTATTACCTCTAGTGGGTTCGTTAATAATCTGCCTCAGAAAATTATCTTGGACAACATTCAAAAATTCCTCAGCCTCCTGATCACCCACAAGAGCTTCCCAGTCTATATTTCTGTAATTAAAATCGCCCATTATACACACATGCTTACTTCTACATGCCCGTTCAATCTCCTGCCACAGAAGATTTGAAGCTTCCTTACTAAGATTTGGTGGTCTGTATAATAATCCTATGACAAGCTTGTTTTTACCTTCCTTTATATTTAGCCATAATGACTCTGTGTTATCATCTAATTTAATTGTACTGTTTACACAACACTGGAGATTATCTTTAATATAAATAATAACCCCTCCTCCTCTCTTCCTATTCCTATCTGTATGGAACATGTTAAAGCCCTCAATCTCAACCTCAGGTTTAAAGTGATTTCCTGCCAAATCAAGCCATGACTCTGTTATCGCAATTATATCCAAATTCTCTTCACTCGCTAACGCTCTTAAGAGATGTATCTTATTCCTTATACTCCGACCATTTGTGTAGTATATTTTTAAGGTTTTTTTATTATTCCCATCTTCATTGCATCATGCTTTTCTATTCCTAGTTTTCTGCTCATTCACTTGTGCATTAGTCCCCCTATAACGCATCAGTATGCCCTCTCCCTTAGCTATTCCTCTATCTCTGCATCCCTTCCATTTCCTACACCTGCCCTCTATTCCTGTTATTCCCTTACCTCTAACAGCTTCTAGTTTCCCACCCGTAAGGACCTAATCACACTATCCAGCTCCCCCCATAGAACCTCAACACCTGCCCGACTAAGATGGAGCCCATCCATCGCATACAACCTTCTATTCCCGTAAAACCCTCCCCAGACATCTACAAACACCAATCCTAACTCCTCACACAGTCCTTTCACAAATTCATTCAAACCAATTGCACGCGACAACCATTCTACCCCCACATCCAATCTCGGAAGCACACCAGAAACAACACCTTTTACCCTGCTTTTACTCATCCTTTCAACTAACCTTTTATACTGCTCACGTAACTCACATGTACCCACCTTCTTTACATCATTCACTCCCACATGCGTAATCACAACTGCATCCCTCTCACACCCAGAAACCAGCCTATCATACCTCTCACAAACATCACTTACACCAGCACCCGGCAGACAAACTCTCATTCCCTTCCACTTGCTATCACTCAACTTCCTATCTAAATACCTAATCTGAGAGTCACCCATCACTAGCACCTCAGTCATTCTCCTATTCTGTCTTGGCCTAACATTACCCTCCCTCCTGCTCTCAGTCACACTACCACCCATCCTGCTTTCATCCACAATCACACCAGGCAAATCACTTTCACACTCTTCCTCTCTCAGGACATTGAATCTGTTAGTCAACCTAACAGGTTCTATGTCCCTCTCATTCACACACCTAACCTGTCCTAACTTATCTATCCTATCCATTTTCACCCACCATTCATCATCACTCACAACTTCCACACTGTTCCCAGTCCTAGCCCTATCTTCCACCCTCTTAGCACTAATCTCACCCTTCAATCGCACACTTGCATCTCTTCTCCCCTCAAACACCAAATCATTCAACCTCTTACATTCCCCACTCAACCTCCTAACCTCCCCTTCCAGAAAACACACATGGCATTCAGTTACATTCACTCTCCTTTCAACTCCACATGCATCACACACCACATACACACTACTTTCAAACGGCATGCTCTCACCATCTATACAAACATCCATACTCTCAGAAATTTACTAAGGAAAAAGTTAACACTCACCAAAAAAAATTCTTTCTCAGGATTGCTGACAGTTATCTTCCCCAAAAGTATTAATCACTAATGTATTTATTACACAGTGATTGATGTATTAAATAAATATAAGAAAAACTATACACCCAAATCAGTATTATATCCCAATCTTACAATGAGAATCAAGAGCTTCCTGCAAGACAACCTTCCAGAACAAAGCCAGACTCATATGGAGGCTTTAAATTATATATTGTAGGCTCAGAAAACTAAATCTACATACATTGGAAAGGAGAAGAGTCAGAGGGGAATTGATTGAAGTCTTCAAATGGGTAAAAGGATATAATAAAGGGGATCTGGGTAAGGTTCTTATACTTAGTGAACATGACAGGACACGTAGCAATGGGTTTAAGCTTGATAAGTATAGATTTAGGAAGGAGATTGGGAGGAGTTGGTTTACAAATCGTGTGGTAGATGAATGGAATAGGCTCACTAGACATGTGATAGAAGCCTCCTCTCTGGGTAGTTTTAAGAATAGATTAGATAAATATATGAATGAAGCTGCTAGATGGAACTGACTTTTTTTTTCTTTTTTTTTATGTACATATGTATATATTTTTCTAAGGAGTGGGGAGATTATATTTTGCGGTTGCATGAATGGACATAATCCTCTGGATGCATTTTATGTATATTGTAGATTAGATCTGACGAACTCCTGTAAAGGGTGACAATGTTGATGACTTTACTCTGGTAAGAAATCTTTTGTGTGTTGACTGGAACAGGAGCTGCCAAGTGTAGGCCATGAATGGTCTTTTGCAGTCTCCTTCTTTTCTTATGTTCTTATGTCCCCATCTGGAATATGGCAACATCATTTGGTACCCACGATTCATCGCCGATGATATGAAAGTGGAATCTGTACAAAGAAGAGCTACAAAATTGGTTCCAAAATTGAGTGATCAAGAATATAGCGAAAGACTGCATCAGCTTGGACTCTTTTCTATGAAATATAGACACCGTAGAGGCGATGATTCAAGTTTACAAACTTCTAAATGGATTGGAGAAATTGACCCTGGCCTTTTCTTCATACCTCAGGAATATTCAGCAACACAAGGTCATTCCAATAAACTATTTAAATGCCATTGCCAGAAGATGGTGAGGAAAAATGTATTTGGCCAGAGGATTGTCAGTGACTGGAATTCTCTGCCAGATCAAGTGATCACAGCCACAAGTCTCGAATCCTTTAAGAAAACGTTGGATAAACACTAGGAAGCCAAATGCTAGCTATACATAGCCAGCATCATAGAAATTTTCATAACAATGATCGGGCGACTACAGGATTACCTCATGAGCCCGTACCATGATAATGATGATGTATAGAAGTTAAGCTTACCAGTCTAAAGTTATTTGGGTCCTCTTTGCTTCCCTTTTTAAAAATTGGCACTACATTTGCCAATTTCCAATCATTTGATATTTCTCCAGACTCTAGTGATCTAATAAATATCTTCACAAGAGCTACTGCAATACTTTCTACACCTTCTTTGAGTATCCTAGAATGAATGTTGTCAGGGCCAGATGCCTTACTAGTATTAAACTGAATTATAAGCCCTTTAATTTCTTCTCTGTCTATATTAATAGAATTTATCGCTACTTCCCTTGACCTAGAATTATCATCAATTAATCTAACTGGTTTCTCTTCTGTGAATACTGAAGCAAAATGATCATTAAGGACCTCTACTATTTCCTCATCAGATTCTTTCAAAACCCCTTCATATTTAATAGGCCCTATTTTATCACTGTTGGATTTATCATTGATTCTATAATAGCTAAAGAATTTTTTAGGATTTTTATTATTATTTTTAGCTAAATTAATTTCTGCTGTCCTTTTGGTCTTCTTAATAATCTTATTTAGTTCATTTCTGGTTGACCTATAATGGTTTAAATTATCTAAACTACTCCCCCTTTGTAATCTCTGGTATGGCCTTTTTTTCTCTGATACTTTATTAGCTATTTCTTGATTCCACCATAATGGTTTAAATTGGATAACTGAATGGCTGAAAAATAGGAAACAGAGAGTTGTACTGAATGGAGTGAGGTCAGAGTGGAGGAATGTTATTAGTGGCATACCTCAGGGATCAGTTTTAGGCCCTTTATTATTTATAATCTATGTAAATGATGTTGGGCAAGGTGTAAATAGCAAAGTGTCAATTTTTGCTGATGATACTAAATTGGCAGCTGTAGTCAAAGAGGTTGAGGGTAGCTTTAAAGTGCAGGGTGATTAGATAAGCTGTTAGCTTGGGCTCAGAAGTGGCAGATGACTTTTAACCTTAATAAATGCAGTTATTAACATGGGGAGAGATAATAGGGAATTTAGCTATGAGATGGATGGGTATTGGCTTAATTCAGTTGAAGATGAGAAGGACTTAGGAGTGGTAGTAGATAGGTCCCTGAAATTTTCAAAGCAGTGTATTGAGGCAAAAAATAGAGCAAATAGGGTGCTAGGTTACATTAAAAGAAATGTTAGCTACAAGAGTAAGGAGGTTATCCTTAAACTATACAACTCTTATGTCAGGCCACATTAAGAGTACTGTATACAGGCATGGTCACCACATTTTAGACATGATATAAACTTATTAGAGTCAGTACAAAGGAGGGTAACAAAAATAATACCATCCCTGAAGCACCTTGAATATGAAAATAGGCTGAGGGTATTAAATATGTTTTCATTTGAAAGAAGGTGTGTGAGGGGAGATATGATTGAGCTTTTTAAAATCTTTTCTGGGATGGATAAATTAGATTTAAGCAAGTTATTTGAGTTAGAAGGTAGTAATAGAACTAGAGGCCACCACTTAAAGATTAAAAAACAGAGGTGCAGACTGGATGTTAGAAAATATTTTGGTAACACTTCAGATTCGGGGCGCACGGTAGATGGCGCTGTTAGTCGGCTACAATTTTGGGCTACAGCTTATCTCTTATGACGTCAGACGGTAGCATCAGCTGTGAAATATATCGGCGTAATATTTTTTTGGTGTATGAGTATATATTGGGGGGCTGCGCCCCCCAGACCCTCCTGAATTGATTGAAACTCAGGATCATCGCAGGGTGGTGCCCCTGCAGTGATATCTCCCCCACGAGCCATCCCCTTGAATTTACTGGGGGGTTTTTCTCCCCAACAGCTTTTTACTGGCAGAAAAACCTAACCTAATAACAAACAATTCTTACTTTATAGGTTTCTTGATTAGTTTAGGCGCCTCTAGATAATCTAAAAGTTTTTCACGATCATACAAAGTAAAGCCGAATTAAGAACATAAGAAAAGAAGGAGACTGCAAAAGACCATTCATGGAGAGCACAAAAACACAATAACGAAAGAAAAACATTTGCAAAACGGGTCCTATTTATAAGCTAAGATGTTGCCAGTAAGAAGCTGTTATCATTCACAGTAAAAAAAAATACGAAAACAAAACAAAAACAATAAAAGACATCAAGAAACCTTACCTAACTTAGAAAAAAACTATAAACTAGTAGAGTGCAGATATTTAGTAAATAATAGACTAAAAGTTACAAATCCCCAAAACAACAAAAAATATAATGCAGCTTTTTACTGGCAGAAAAACCTAACCTAATAACAAACAATTCTTACTTTATAGGTTTCTTGATTAGTTTAGGCGCCTCTAGATAATCTAAAAGTTTTTCACGATC
The DNA here is from genome assembly GCA_963969495.1 of Ceratothoa steindachneri. Taxonomy (NCBI): domain Eukaryota; kingdom Metazoa; phylum Arthropoda; class Malacostraca; order Isopoda; family Cymothoidae; genus Ceratothoa; species Ceratothoa steindachneri. The sequence goes on from OZ018320.1 coordinate 73,819,554, forward strand.
ATACAAAGTAAAGCCGAATTAAGAACATAAGAAAAGAAGGAGACTGCAAAAGACCATTCATGGAGAGCACAAAAACACAATAACGAAAGAAAAACATTTGCAAAACAGGTCCTATTTATAAGCTAAGATGTTGCCAGTAAGAAGCTGTTATCATTCACAGTAAAAAAAAATACGAAAACAAAACAAAAACAATAAAAGACATCAAGAAACCTTACCTAACTTAGAAAAAAACTATAAACTAGTAGAGTGCAGATATTTAGTAAATAATAGACTAAAAGTTACAAATCCCCAAAACAACAAAAAATATAATGCAGTGATTGTCACATCTGACGCCATCTACGGTGCGCCTCGAATCTGAAGTATTACCAATATTTTTTCACTAACAGAGTGGTGGATTATTGGAATAGTTTGCCACCTGAGACTGTAGACAGCCCAAACTTGAATGTTTTCAAGCGCAGATTGGATGATTATATGGGAATGGAGAGTTAATTTCTTACTTTTTGGTATGTGGATATGTTTCTTGACTCATTCCTGTGGATGCAGTTTCTTTTTATTGTATATTTTAGGGGAGTTTGATTTTGTTTGTGACAGACTCCTATGGAGGCTTTAAATTATATATTTTAGATGCATGGTTGGACATTCCTATGGATTGTTAAATTGTATATTGTAGATGCATGATCTGACAAAATCCTATAGATGCATTATATGGGTGGGATTTGATGGATACAGATGACCTTTGATAGGCCCTTGTGGCTTTTGTCATCCGTTAAATTATGTTATGTTATGTTAATATAGTCTTAAAAATATCCCACATCTCATAAGTATTCTTTCCATGGAATTCTATATCCCACCTAATCTGATTTAGCATGCTGCATAATTTATCGTAATCTCCCCTATAAAAATTTTGAATTTTTTTGGTTTGTCATTGTTCTACCCTTAACTATTTGCAAATTAAACCCGAACCATCTGTTTCCCAATGATTCCCCTACACTCAATCCTTGAACTAAGTGATCATCATTTGAAAGAATTAGATCTATTTTTTTTTATTTTTTTTTTTTAAGAGCTCATCTGGCGACTGCCTACATGGGCATTAGTCGCCGAAGAATTAGATCTAATATATTGGCATGTTGACTTATTAACAAATTGGGTGAAAATGTTATCCTCAAAATACTCCATAAACTTACAACTTGCTCTATCTATTCCTATCATAATTTCCCAGTCTACAGAAGTTAAATTAAATTCACCATCATTTGAATCGCTAATCTATATATTTACGCAAACGTGCATGAATATGTATGCACGGGTGAATGAAACATAAATGCAAAAAAGAACACTTTTTGAGGCGCACCACTGATATTCATGTTGGTAAACATGTAGACGAGCGGCCCAGCCGGAAAAAATTATTTTGTGTAAATATTATCATTCACCCGTTTCTGAATATTCATGCGCATTTGAGTCGTCTGATTTCATACCTCACCCCCAACCCCTATTATAATTCGCAAAATGATTAAAGGCGCTGACATGATGTAGTTAAAGCATTTACCTATGTAAACGTCAGAACATTATGAAAATTAGGATTATATACTGGGGGGACAGCCCCCCAGACCCCCCCAATTTAATGAAACTCAGGATCATCGTAGTGCGGCCCACGCATCGTGTTTACCACCCCCACGAGCCATCCCCTATAAATGTACTCCAAAAACGTGAAACATTTTAGAACACGGATAAAATAGTACATCTTATCAGTTGGGCCGCTCGTCTACATATTTACCGATTTCAGCTCAGAAAAAGTGGCTAGGAAAAAGGTAAACATATAGATTATCGGCTCGGCCTGAAAAAAAAATTTTGTGTAAATATTATCGTTCACCCGTGTTTGAATCTTCGTTCGCGTTATCGTTCACCCGTGTTTGAATATTCATGCGCGTTTGAGTTTTGTTCGAATGCTAGGTGTCCTTTTTTTTTGTTTTTAAATCTCGAAATTAAACCCACCGAAAATGCTGTTAATGTAGGTCATTTTAGTTACCAAATTGCCCGAAAATAACCAAACGAAACACTTTGTTTACCGTACTTAAATGCAGTGGTTATACTTCCAAAATAGCGAAGAGGAAAGCCTATTTATTTTGCGCGTCTGCGCCCTATTCGAAATCTAGCTGACTTGAATCACATTTTATTTTCGATCATCTAAATTCGAAGTTAGGGTTCCCATCTAATGCTTGGCAACAAATGTCGCATTCACTTTTAATTCGCACTAAAGTATACACATCCAAAAAGGTGTTTAATTTATCTTTATCAGAAACTAGGATTAATAATTCCGCAATAGCCGACAGACAAAATTCAGAATTCGATGATTATTTTCAAACTGCGTAAAAGGGGAATATTTGACACCCAAACTGCTAAAAAACAAGTAGTTCCTTGAAATGATCTAGCCAATTACATTTAAATGTATAAAAGAAGGTAACAAAAATAGTAAAATGGGGAAAAATATATTGAAAAATAAAAATGACTCCGAATGAGGATAATACAAAGCTATTTAGTAGGAAAGAAAAATTGATATCAAGCATTTCTGACGTCATACCCCCCCCCCCCTATTATAATTCGCAAAACGATTACAGACGCTGACATGATGTAGTTAAAGCATTCACCTCTGTAAACGGCAGAACATTATAACAATTAGGATTATATACTGGGGGGCTGTGCCCCCCAGACCACCCCAATTTAATGAAACTCAGGATCATCGTAGTGTGGTCCCCCCCTTGTGCTTACCCCCACACGAGCCGTCCCCTTAAATGTACTCCAAAAACGTGAAACATTTTGGAACACGGACGAAAAAACTATGGTTTATCAGCCGGGATCGGCCGTGCCGATAATCTACATATTTACCAGGAAAAATAGCCCAAAATAAGCTAGGACTCAGATCTGGCCATACTTGCAACATTTACCAAACCAGCTAAGCTTGTATTATGGAGTGTTCATTTTTATGAAGTGCTCCAAACCAAATGGGTGGAACTAGAAATGGAGCCATAAAATTTTCTTGAAATCAGTGGCTGTGTATTAAAAATTTACCTTTCTTGTGTTCTTAAGAGTCAGATGGCATCTGATAGGCCTTTGTAGCTTTTGTACTCCAACGAATTATGTTTGTTATTTACTAATACAGAAATATCATTATTTTATGTAAAAGCGATTATGGCTCCAAACTGCACTATTATCGAAGATTAACTTTTTATTCACCATTGTAGCCTTTATAACTTAAACTATTACTCTTGATCCAAAGAGGCTTATCAGAATCAAAACACACAGCGACTTTTTGATCTCCCAAACTAGGCTAATCAGGAGATAAGCTGGCAAAGTGAACAATATGGGGGAAGGGGGAGGGATAAATTGTGAAGCATAAAATAAACAAATAAAGAATTAACAATAAAGGAAGGGGAACTTAAAAGGCCTACGCAGCATTTGTAAAAGAAACTGACAAAAATCACAACCAACCAACCTAAGGAGGGGGGGGGGGGGAAATAAAAATAATGTTATTAGGGGTTTAAGAATAATTGGCACTCGTTTTGAGACACTTTATTTTCTAGTGAGAATTTTTAATATAACGTAGGACCTAAACACACACACTAAGGCGTACACATAACAGACGCCGTCTGTAATGGGATATGTGGTAAAGATTTGAATTGGATAACTGAATGGTCGAAAGACATGAAACAGAGAGTTGTGCTGAATGGGGTTGTAGCGGGCACCGAACCAACAATCTAACCTCAATCGTTCCAACCCGCTTCCTAAACTAAGTTGGACGTGACAAATCGAGGGAGAAATGAAACGGATTGTATGTACAGTCCTTTACTTACACAAGTATGGATAATTAAATTTACTATACAAACAAATATATACAAAACAAGGGATAACAGAGCAAACAAAAAAAAACACTATACAATCAAATTCAAAGAGGCCTAACAAACATACAATCAAAATCAAGCATACCAAAAAAAAAAAAGAAAAGGCCTTGCGCTTACGTGTTTCTCCCGAGGGAAAGTCATGCCGGCTGCCACTCGTGTGGGCTCAATTGTTGCGTACGTCTTTTAAAGGCTGGCGCCTCCAAGCTTGATATAATATAAAGCGATCTTGTCGCGGTACTGAAGTTATATAAAAGTCATGCCGGCTGCCACTCGTGTGGGCTCAATTGTTGCGTACGTCTTTTAAAGGCTGGCGCCTCCAAGCTTGATATAATATAAAGCGATCTTGTCGCGGTATTGAAGTTATATAAAAAAAACTCCTGTTCAACTAATCATTAACCAGTCAAGGATGATGGCAATTTCATTTTTTTTTTATGCCAGCACTCTTTACAAAAGGAAAGTTAGATTTTACAAATCTTTAACAATAATAACAGAGTGGCTTTTTGTTTTAAATAGAATGATATAGGAAATTAGGTCAATCTTTGCAGAATATGGCTCTTGGAAAGAGAAAAAATACATTTTAAAAAATCATGAAATCAATTTTATATTTATATATAAAAACATATCCCATTCACACACACACACACACACATCATTAGAGAGGGAGGGAGAAGGTATTGGAAAAGGGGTGAGAGAATCGCCTTACAAACACTCTCACATTCGCTCCACTACAGTCCGCCTTCCTTAGGGCACTCGACCAGTCACTCACATTACACTCTCAATCCTTACTCACGCTACTTTTTATAATCAATCACGCCCTTCTACACCCATTCACACTCATCTACTGCTCCCTGGCTACTCGTAGCAATCTGTCGGGGTCGTTCGTCAGTCGTCCTGTCAGTCTCCTCGTCACTATGGATCATGTCGTCCACAATACTCTTTGCCTTCTTCACCAGCTCCCCCATCTCCCGACAGAACTTTTTCATACTCCCGGTCAGCACCTTCACTCTTCATACCTCCATTCATCAGCTCCTCAATCACAACTCTCATCAAACTAAAAGCACACTCTTGTGAAACAGACAGATCACTCACATCCCCTATATTTTCAGCAGATATAACAGAAACCCCTTCAATTGGTTCCCACCAGAAGCCAGAAAAGTGAGTCACCTCCTCATTCTTCACATCAAACTCACCTCTACCCTTACCATTCGTAAAACCAGAAAAATCAGCCGCATTAGGTTCATTATCTTGTCTACTTACATCAACCAAATCATCCACCTGCTTATGCAACCACTCAAGTTCCCCCATACCAGAACGACTCTGCTCAGACTTACTTTCATTCGTACTTGCATTAATCCTTTAACTCTTCTTTGCACGCTTTCTACTCCTCGAGAAGATCCATACTATCACACTCCATCTCATCACCATGCACCTTATATATATATATATATATATATATATATATATATATATATATATATATATATATATATATATATATATATATATATATATCCTTTTTACGGGAGAAAAGACCTGTATAAAAGGGACGGAGTGCATCTTTCCTTTAAAGGGAAAGCTGTACTCGCAAACATGATCCAAGATGTTGTGGGGCGGACCTAAAGAAGTGTCAGGCCCCGAGTAAAGGAAGACGTACGCCAGAACACCCGTGTTACTCCAGGAACGACTTTTTTGAGGTCACAAAGAGGGGAGTGACCCCGCCACAGAGAAACAAAGCGGGAAACGGAAGAGCGTAGGGAGTCCTACACTAGGGTACTCCCTCAGGGTTCTTCTGTTTAATGCGAGGTCTATCAGAAACAAGTTTTTGAACTTCGTGACCTCGTAGCAACAGAAGAACCTGAGATAGTGGCCATAATGGAGTCGTGGATAAAAAGCTCAAGCCGAGATTTTGAAGGTGAATTCACGATTCCCGGTTACCAACTCTTCCTAAAAGATAGGCCAGACAGAGAGGGTGGCGGTGTGATGTTGTATGTCGAGGATACACTCAAATCAACGAACTGCAACATTGTATCCGACCATGAACTACTAGGTGTTGACCTAGAGATAGGTCCTGCCAAATACAGGACCCTGGTGCTTTACAGACCCCTTGCCCAACTATTAGAATAGGATAGGAGTATGTACCAGCTGTTGGGCGAACTTGTAAAATACAGAGTGTGTATCGTCATGGGGGATTTCAACACACAAGTTGAGTGGGAGACCAGAGAACCCTGTGGCGAGAACGCACTACTCCTGGAGTTCGCGAACAACGAGTTCCTGACTCAATGGGTGAGAGAGCCAACGAGAGGAGACAATATCCTCGACTTGGTTTTCACCTCTGAGGATGACATCGTTGAGGACCTCTCTGTTGACGAAGAGCTCGGTTGCAGTGACCACCGAGTAATTAGATTTTTAGTCAAAGTCCCAAAGGCAGGGCCTGCAACTAGTAAATCGAGGAAACTTGATTTGAGAAGAGCAAACTTTGCAGGTCTTCGTGCTGGACTGACTGACGCGAGGCTAGAAGTGTGCGATGCTGTTGAAGACTCGTGGAACAGATTCAAAACCACATTCATGAGTCTTCAATCGCGTTTCATCCCTCTGAAATGCCCCGGCGGTCTTCTGTTCAACCAAAGTGGTTTAATCGAAAAATCGGCCAACTGCTTAAAGAGAAGAGAATTGTGTACCAGCAATCGAAAATCTCGGGTGACTATGAGGAATACCGGAGGCTAGCCAGGACAGTGAAGTCCAGCATAAGGGCGGCTAAGCGGTCTGAGGAACTCCGAGTGGCGAAACTTTGTAGAGAGAATCCCAAGGAGTTCTTTGGAAAAAATAAACAGCCGTAAACCAATCCGTCGAACGATTGTCCCTTTGAGGAATGAGGAGGGGACATTAAATCACTCAGATGAAGAAAATGCTAATCTCCTCAACTTCTCTTCAGTGTTTACTGAAGAGTGTGGTCCCATACCCCAGCCAACGGATGCCTACTCGGGGGAAAAGCTGGAGGATATGGAGTTCACCGAAGGAGAAATAAAAAAAAAAGAAGATCAGTGACCTAATAACGAATAAGTCACCTAGCCCGGATGGGTTTCTACCTAAAGTGTTGAAAGAAGTGCGCGATCAAGTGTCACGACACCTGGGCGCAATCTTCAACATGTCAATCCGGACTGAATGCGTTCCTAGAGACTGGCGTGAAGCGGAGGTGACTCCTATCTTCAAGAAAGGAGACCGTAGCCAACCGTCGAACCACCGACCTATCAGTCCGACTCGATAGTCGGTAAACTCATGGAAAGCATCATGGTGGACAAAATGACGTCGCATTTAGAGTCAAACCTGCTACTTAGGATTTCCCAGCACGGATTCCGAAGGCCACGGTCATGCCTGACGAACTTTGTGGAATTCTTCCACTTCGTGTTCAGTGAGCACGATCGGGACAAGGCGGTGGATGTGGTGTACTTAGACTTTCAGAAAGCCTTTGATAAGGTACCACACCGCCGCTTTCTCTGGAAAGTGCGAGCGCGGGGCATAGACGGAAAAGTACCCGGCTGGATAGAGAACTGGCTAAGTGGCAGACGACAGTGGGTGGTGGTGAATGGACAGGCTTCTGAGTGGGTGCCCGTTACTAGCGGGGTGCCTCAAGGTTCTGTCCTGGGACCACTACTATTCATCATCTACGTCAACGACATGGACGGTGACATGGGTGCCAAGATTTCTAAATTTGCCGACGATACCAAGCTTGGTATGAACGTTGCAAATGATGGGAATACTGCCCTTTCAAGAAGACCTTCGGAACATTGGAGTGTGGTCGGACACGTGGCAAATCCCTTTTAACGTGAACAAATGCAAAGTGATGCATATCGGCCACCGAAATCCACAATCTCAGTATATCCTTAAGGGCACTGCTATTGAATCCACCGACACTGAGAAGGACTTGGGTGTAACAATCACTAGTGACCTCAAGTTCTCGAAACAGTGCATTGAGGCGGAGAAAAAGGCCCAAAGGATGCTAGGCTACATAAAGCGCCAGTTTGGATATCAGAACAAGGAGATTGTACTATGTTTGTACAACTCACTTGTCCGACCGCACCTGGAGTATGCCGTACAATTTTGGAGTCCTTCATTTCGAAAGGACATCGCGAGATTGGAACGCGTGCAAGCCAGGACAACCAAACCGATTTCCTATATCAGGCATAAAAGATAAGAAGATAAATTAACGGAATTAGATCTGTTCTCGTTGGAAACCCGTTGACTGCGTGGTCTGCTCATCGAAGTTTTCAAAATACTTCGAGGGTTCGACAATATTGACTACAGGGATATTTTCACACTTGCCTACAGCAGAACAAGAAATCATGGCTTTAAACTTGAACTGAAGCGTTATAACCGCGATATGTGTGGAAAATTTTTCACGTACAGTATCTGCGGTAGTTGGAACGCAATTCATGTGAAAGTTGTCAACAGTGAATCTGTTGACCAGTTCAAGTCAAGACTAGACAGGGTCTTGAAAAGTGGCCGTTTAAGGACGTAAAGCATTTGAGTAGAGATGTGCCCGCTCGACTGCTAGTCCAAAGGTAACCTCTTTGAATGGACAGTAAGGTTTTCTAGGGTACTTGCTTTCCTTGTTACTCCTTGTTACACTCTGTCTCTCTCTCTCTCTCTCTCTCTCTCTCTCTCTCTCTCTCTCTCTCTCTCTCTCTCTCTCTCTCTCTCTCTGCACAGTTCATACACCGGATGGCTCACCAGGTAGTCAAGATGATCTCTCCACCTCCTCAACAGACTCCGATGAGCCCACACTCTCTCAGTCACACCTTCATTCAAACTGTTCAAACATACGTCACGCCATTCTCCCAGACTCTCACAACTCTATACGGTCCTTCAAACTTTTCACTCATCTTTGACACATTCAATCTACCTTTCATTTCTTTTACCTTCAATACCTTTGCACCAATTTCAAACGAACGAAACCTTTCATGTGCTTCACGCGATACACTCTGCTCATTTTCACTCAAACGAAACCTATCTTTCACTCACCTTTTAAAATTCATCACAAACTGACACGGGGACACCCTAATTGCAATATGCACCATCGAATTATACGCCCATAACACTCTACCCAACCATACATCCCAGTCATTCAAAGTCGTACTCATCATTCTCAACATCTCACACAAGGTCCTAATTGTACTTTCAGCCAACCCAATTCGAAGACGGGACAAACGGAGTCGTTCTTACATGCTCTACACTATTCTCTCTCAACATTCGCTCAAACACTTCCCTCGCAAACTCAGCCCATTATCACTCAGACATCTCCTAGGATTCCAAACACACATAGGAAAAAAACTGCTCAACCACACGCGCAACAGTCACACTCATTTTATCTCTCACAGGCGTTGCATACACAAACTTGCTTTTATGAACAACCATACCAACATTCCCAACACTTCTACACGGTAAAGGCACACAATCAATCATTACCAATTCAAACAGTTCTTTCGCATCAACTTTCAACATCGGCGGTTTCACTTGTGCATCTTACACCTTTCACACGTAATCGCAACTTCATTCACAACAGTCCTCAGAAATGGGTATAACACACGCTCCTTCATTCATCTTTCATAACACATTTCTTATCAGCATCCAAAGACAAATCATTCTTTCTCATAAAGTCCACACCAAGCAAGAAACAACACGGCATTTGCTCATCTTTCAGAATCACAAAGTCATGCTTCACATTCACACCATTACCCAAACTCACTCTCAGACTAACCTGTTCCCATGCCACTAGCATTCCATTCCCCAATCCACTTATCCGTAATTTCACAGGCTTCCGTTCACCACATCTAAACTCATCGTACTTACTCAGAATCCTCTCGTTGACTAAGGACACTTGTGCTCCAGTATCAATCAAACCACATAAGAACTTTTCACAAACTTTCACTCTCGGTTCCATCATATCAGGTCCTCCATGTTCTCAATACACAGAAGAAAAATCACACCAACATCAGCACTGATATCCACACCGTCATCAACCCCCACATCATCATTCACCACCCACTCATCTTCATCCAGACAATCATTCTTCTCTCTCATATACAAACACTTTTCAATCACCCAATTGTAATGCACACCGCTCAAACACTGCAGATGTACCACATTAGTATTCGAACCCTTCACTTTTTCATCCTTGTACACAATCGGCCTCTCATTGTAGGTGTGCGAAGATGTATCAGAGAAAAATTCCTTCCAAGTCGATAATATAAATAGCCCATTAAATTACCAACTCAGAACGGGCTAAGCTGTGGCGTAATGGCTAAGAGCATCGGCGTTTAAATCTATCGGTACCGAGTTCGAAATTTAATAGTCCACAACTTTTACGAAGAAAACGGAAGTCAAGGAAAACGCTTTAAGAACAACTCAACTAGACTCAAGATAAAATGAATCGCCTCCAGAAGAAAACGGAACTCAAGGAAACGTTTGAAGGACCAACTCATCAAGAATCAAGAAGGAATCATCAACTCAAGATAATTGGAAGTAAATGGAAGATACATCAGAAAGAAATCGAGGATCAATAACTAACCCAGCCAACAAAGAATATTAAGTCAAGATAAACGGAAGACAAAAAGAAGTAAATAGATTCATTAAAAGAGAAAAATGCCCCCCTTCCCCATAACTGGTGACCCTCAAAAGACCGAATAATCTTCTGATCTTCGTTTCAACTGCACCTGCTCTCCTACTAAAGTTTAAGAAAAAGTGCTGCTGGGAATCGGAGACCCGGGAAGGAGATTACTCATTGATTAGCGACAAGACTCCGATCGCTCTCCTCAATCCCACTGAATTAGCTCCACTCATCCCGCCGACTCGGAGGCCGGTGAGGGAGAGCTATTACTCCTCGATTAAGAAATCCAAGACTAGTCTCTCACCAATCTTCAAATTCGCTCCGCGTTCTAAAAAGGGACCTGTGTAGGGGTGCGGAGATGTATCAGAGAAGAATTCCTTCCAAATCGATAATATAAATAGCCCATTAAATTACCAACTCAAAACGGGGTAAGCTGTGGCGTAATGGCTAGAGTGACTGGTGTTTAAATCACGAGGTACCGCGTTCGAAACTCAAAAGTCCACAACCTTTTATGAAGAAATTTCAAGAAGAAAACGGAAGTTAAGGAAAACGCTCGAAGGATAACTCAAGAAGACACAAGATAAATGGATCGCCTCAAGAAAGAAAAACGGAAGAAAATTACTTCAAGGAGTAACTCATCAAATCATCAAGAATCAAGAAGGAATCATCAACACAAGACAAATGCTATAAAATTTAAGATGCATCAAGAAAGAAATCGAAGATCAAGCCCTAACCCAACCAACAAGAATACCCTAGTCAAGATAAATGGAAGACAAAAATGTTTGAAGGGGCAACTTCAGTCAAGAAGAAGTAAATAGATTCGAATATAAAGTAAAAATCAAGATGAAGAATAATATTGATAAATAAACTGAAAATAAGGAATGCCCCCCTCCCCCTCCCTCATATCATCACTAAAGTGAACACAAACAATCACTCCATACAAACGACTCACTACAATCAACACTGACTGAAACGGCGGGACCCCTGGCATACACATCGCTCTCAATTATTTCATAAAGTTCCGCAACCTCGCCATACCAATACTTTCAGGCTTCCTACATACTTCACTCACTGCCCCCTTCCTTAAGTCATCCACACTATCTGGCACTCTCACATCTACTTCATCACTCTTCAAATCTTGTAAACTATTCCATACGCTCTCAAACATACGTCCTCCTTCAGGACAATCTTGAATTCCAGAAGCTTCGCAACCCCGAAATCCAGATCGCCCTTACTGAGCCCCCCTACCTTTCGTTCAAACAACATTCGATACACATCCTTTATTTTATAGTCAGTCAAACATTCATCCAATTTCACCATCATTTCCACTTCATTATACGTCCATTCACACATCTTTTCATTTGCAACATTTATCCTGACATCCGTACTATTATAGCAATGCCCTCTGGGCCTTCCTATAATAAAAATCACCTGGGAAACTTATATATATAAATATATATATATATATATATATATATATATATATATATATATATATATATATATATATATATATATATATATATATATATATCACTTATTATGTATAAAATTACTTTATAGTATATGGTTATTAATGAGATTTATTTTTGGTTGATAAATCAGCCTAAATAGCGTTTCAAAAACCATTACCATAAATTTGTTTGATGAAAGTTAGTCGTCTGCTAGTTTTTAGGCCTAAGAGTAAAGCGAAATAAATTTGAACTTCTGAACTAGGTTTTAAAAAAAACAATTAAACAAATATAAATATATTCATAGAAACAACGAATGCACAATGAGATAAGTTGCATTAGGTATACAATGTAAGATATGGTAAAATAAAATTTACAGTAACAAGATGTGAAGTGAAATGAGGTAAGTGAAATAAATATGAAATAATATGGTGACTACGATGGACTGTGAATTAGGGGCTGCAATATGAGAAGTAAATATAATTAGAAACTACTCTCTTGTGGCCATTTGCAGAGAATTGTGAGAGGATGTGGAATTAACTAAGTATGATTCCTATCTCACTGACAGTGGAGAGGTGACCCAGTACATCTCCGCATTGGATCCCCCTCACCTGCCCTTTCACCCTGGGGTCCACTTGCACAGATACAAAAGGATCATTCATTCTCATCAAGCCATCAAACACACAAGCAACACGCCTTACCTTATAACACGCATCCTTTCCAAATCTAATATCACAGTGTTCTCACCTACATTTAACTCACATCCTTACTCCAACTGACTCCAACAGATACCTTTTCACCCTTCACAAGCCTTATACTCTCCATAGCAGTCACCTCAATACCACTAAACACACTCCTCAAAACACTACCATCTTCCCCTACATACAACCTATACACCCCATTTTTACCAATCTTTCTCTCAATCTGATCACTCGCAGGATTCAGAACCATACGGTTCACTATGATAAAATCATACCCCAAAATCCCACCCTTTTCACTACTTATCTTATCAATCACAGATAATTCACACTCATTCATCAACATACCATGCATTCGAACAGCTGACCTTATCATTCCAATCACAGGTACTTTCATACCACCAATTACTACCAAACTACCTTTACACTCTGACAGGAGTGCTTTATCAGTCAGCTTGTCATACATGTCCTTATATACCAAGCTCGTCTTTCACCCAGAATCTATCAAAGTCAAACACTCAATCCCGTTCAATTCAATATTCACACTCAGACACTCATACTTCCTACCAGACAGCACTTTCACACTAGGCAGACTTACTAACACATTACTCGCACGCATGCACCCAGAGGATACTTCACCAAGTACCCTCTTACAATTTAGTTTCCCGATTCAGACTTTCCATTCACACCTTGCGCTCTCGATCAAATCCAAGACTTTTCACTTGAATGATGTCCTTCCATCGCACAATAGCTACATACATTTATCTGGTCACGACAAATCCTCGCATAATGACCATCCTTTCCGCAATTACCACAAGCATAGTTCATACCCCCTCCCCCCCCAACATTCATCAAATCGCCCGTCTTTCTGCAGTTCCAACACATCCTCACACACCAACCGTTCACTTATCAGTCTCATCCTCTCCTTTCTCTCCCCATTCAACCATTCATTCACCTTTCGCGGGATCGTGTCCAGGAACTTCATCACAGTTGTTTATACTCATTCACTCCATCATCACCATACCTCTTTCTCGCCATACTCTCAAGCCTATGTGCATACATGTTCACCCCCTTCGTTCTTCCTCCCCATAAGAGCTTTCTCAAATTCATTCTTCTTTTATACTTCACACTTTCTTTGATTCGTTTCCCCTGCCCAATCAGTCTCTCCTTCACCACCTCATACCTCGGTTCACCCACACTCGTTATCAGTCGGAAGAATTCTAATACTTTTCCATCTAAACACTTCCCTAAAACATTCATCCAGTGCCCCTCATTCTCCAGGTACTCTAGCTTGCAAAAACGAGTGCACACTCATCCCTCTCACCTTTCCCTCTGACCCAGTCTTCCTTCCTCTCTTGCGTTCCATTCTCTTCCATTCTCCGTCCTTCCTATCCCTCGCAATCATCCTGTCATCTCTAGACTCGCACACACTCCCATTGATCCCATTAGTCTTATCCCATTCGGTCGGAGCAGGGGTCACGGTCGAGGGTCATGGGGCCAGTCCTGACACCTTCATCATGTCATAAAGGTCCTGCATCCTTTGGTCGACCTGCTTCTGTCTCTCGACCATTTATTTCTTCATCCTGTCGATCTTCTCATCCATACTCATCATATCACTCCTCAATCCCTATCACTCCTCAATCCCTCAATCACACTCCTCAACATTGTACATTCTTCCTTTTTCTACCTCAACTCCCTCGTCAGGTTCACAATCTCATCATGGAGGCCATGTTCCACAGAAGCCATCCCCCCAGGTTAGTAATAAAGGACAGAAAAAAGGGAAAAAAACAATCAAACTACTCGTGCAGCCTAACCCCTTTACTACGTCCAATCCGATTACGGACTGCAATCCAATCTTGTCACGCTCCCGGTTTCGAGATCTCATGTCCCTGTTCGGGCGCCAAATGTAATGGGTAAAGCGGTTTGTGTGTGTGGCTTCTAAAGTGGTTAATAATAAGTTGAACGTTTTTAATCGTAATTAGCCTAGGGAATCATGGGCACTATCCAAAGTAAGAAAAATCTTTGGCAATGAATTGAGATTGAATATTGAATGTATGAAATAAAGGCAGTTCTTCAGAAGGGATATAAATTCTAAGTTTTAACAAAATATATATATATTTGAGAACTCTAATATTTCAATATCTTAATTGAGGTAATATGATATGGGGAGAGCTTAAGTTATTTAGGTCCTTTAAATTACAAAATTAAAAATCGTTGAAGTACGACAATTATGATGTTTTGAAAACAGGCAACATCATTAATCAATGAATAGAAAATGCACTTAATCGAGCCGAGAAAAAATAGAACAACCGAAGAGGGCGGAGTTAAAATCCGATAAGAAAGGCAGAGGATACCTATCCGGAACTGTACAGGTATTGAGTCACCTGTAGTCATCTACAGTTCTGAATTCCCCCGGAGTAGACTTAGGTACTACATGAAGCGGTGAAGCCCATGGGGAGACGGATGGGGAAGTGATCCCGGCCTCCATCATGTATTTAAATTCCTGCTTCATTAGGGCAAGTCTATCCGGGGCCAGTCGACGGGGAGTGAGAATACTGCTCCCCCGCCCCTTATTGTCTCGATCCTGTGCACGACATTGTGCTTAATGTGTCTGTCTTTAGAAGGAGATAGCCTGAGGCTTGGAAACTCCCGCAGAAGTGGTTCGAAGCGGGAGCAGTTGCAGGAAGACGAACAGAGAGAAGAGAGCTGGTAGAAGGAAAGAATGAACCAGCAACAGTTAGAGTCGTGGTTCTGTCGATAAGCTTGCGGTGACGAGAATCTGCCAAAATGTCATGAGCGGAAAGGAAGTCGAGGCCCAAAATTAGAATGTCGACGTCGGCAATGATGAATGTCCATGGGAAAACACGACGTAACCCAAGAAAGAGCTCAAGGATACGCCTCCCATAAGTTCTTTTGTCCGATGAATTGGCAGCTGTAAGGACAAGATCAGAAGAAGTGCAAGCTTTCTCGACTGAAGAGGCAGGAATGACACTGCATTAAGCGCCAGTGTTAACTAGGAAGGAGAAACCAGAGAGTGGGTCATGAATACAAAATGGAGAATCGACCTGATGAAGGAATGAGTTCGCAGAGATGACAGACTCACGTATCATTTGTGTTTTTAGTTTAAAGTATGCTGCGCTGAGTTTGAATGTTGGGTAAGAGAAGCCGTAGAATTTTGTAGGTTTAAATGTGGTGAAGTTAGTCTAGGCGAAGTTTTAGATGAAGATCGAGCATTTTGATGGTACGAGCACGGGCTTGAGCATTTTTCTGCTCTTACACCAAATTTGAGGTGGTACCAGTAAAAGCTTGAAAATTGGGAAAGGAAAGTTGAGCGGCATGATTAACCGGAGGGTGAAAGATTTGAGAATGCATAGATGCGTGGTAAAAGCTGCAAGGCTGTACACAGCGCACAGCGTTGCTACCATAACTAGCATGATGCCAGCAGTAACCATCAGGATTATCAGTATAGGTGGAATTTGACGAGGGTTGAAAATGAACCTGCATTGCTTCACCTCTTGTGCTGGAGTTCCCTCGTTGGTTGTGTCTTGAACCGGAGGACGAACGGCGTCTGAATCCACTGTCCTGCCCGCGACTGTTCTCTCGCTGCAAACCCTTTTGCAACTTAAGGGCACGAATATCCTCCTCAATCCTCTCCAAGACAGAAGCAAGATCCCGAGCTTCGGAGGGTGCGCCGCGTGGTAGTTCTGCCTGGTTGTAAGGAGATCCGCCCCATGTCCTAACCTGTGAAATATACATTTTTACATTTGGGTCACAATGTGTATTATTTGTATTATCATTCACGTTACCACAGCTGACGTATAAGTTGTTGAAAATCTCATCGGCAGCCTTTGCCATGTCCTCCACGTTAGCGGGTGACGCCATTAATATTAGTGGCCTAGTTTGCTCCGGGACCCCACGCATAAAGATTTCAGTTAGCAAAGGATCTAACTGCTCAAACTGTGCACCCTTAGCGTGAGCTAAGCTCTTGAGGTGTTCCATGAAAAGCGAGGGACGCCTAGCACCCATCTCCTGTGTGTTGAGGAGAATACGCAGGTCCCGATTTTCGCCCCCCCCCCAAAAAAAAAATAAATTGCTGCCCTCGAGCATAATATGCTTAAAAATAGAAAAGATACTTAGGGGCAACTTCTGGATGATGCAGAACGTTTTATGTTGATCGGGGATGGCGTGGTTGTCCATGATGAAGTCGGCCATTTCCAACCATGCAATGGGGTTCTCTGTATCGAAGGTTGGGAGAAGAATGTAAACGGAGGAAAGAGGGCAGGCCGCTGATGAGTGAAGGATTGCTGCGGGAGGATGCTCGAATGGGAGCCACTCATGGAGGAAAATATGGCGGTAGTGATGCCTAGACAAGCCATTGAGGTAGTGACTGAGGTGGACATCAGCGCAGTGGTTGAGCTCATGTTAACCATCACATCACGACAAACACTTTACCACTAATATATATATATATATATATATATATATATATATATATATATATATATATATATATATATATATATATATATATATATATATATATATATATATATATATATATGTATATATATATATATATATATATATATATATATATATATATATATATATATATATATATATATATATATATATATATATATATATTTGTGAGAAAAAACGAAAGAAGGATGAGGGGATTTGACTCTAAGGTGGCGCCTTGCTTACGCGTCGGACCGAAATTCACTTAATTTTGTAATTTATCGAACGGGTCTGGGTAACTAACAGAGCGGTTAGTCTGTGTAGCTTACAAAATGGTTTATAGTAAGTTGAACGTTTTTATTCGTAATTAGCCTAGAGAATCATGGGTACCATCCAAAGTAAGTAATTACTTTGGCAATGAATTGAGATTGAAAATTTAATCTATGAAATAAATGCAGTTCTTCAGAAGGGATATTAATTCTAAGTTTTAACAAAATATATTTATTTGAAAAACCTAATATTTTAATATCTTAATTGAGGTAATATAATATGGGGAGAGCTTAAGTTATTTAGGTCCTTTAAATTACAAAATTAAGAATCCTTTCAGTACGACAATTATGGTGTTTTGAAAACTGGCAACGACATTAATCAATGAATAGAAAATGCTCCTAATGGGGGACTTGAAAATTGTGATGGTGTTTTTGAGTACAATTATTAAATAGAAGAATTGGCGATTGATAATTGAAATTATACGATATGTAAATAAATTAGGGATGATATGCCGATTACATATATATATATATATATATATATATATATATATATATATATATATATATATATATATATATATATATATATATATATATAGTGTAAGATAAAATAGTTATAGGGTAAGCGAAAGTTCTATGATAATTAGTTCTAGGGTAGGCAAAATGTCTATGATAATGGTTAACGTGAATTTTGGGGTCTGCAATTGGCAAAATACACAGAATTAAATTAAGTTTGACAAAAAGAGGGAAACAAAACTAAAAATTATACTTAAATTTTGAACAACCTTGTTAACGCGGAAGCACAAATGAAATAGGAAAATGCCTGGATTTTCGTGCGCATAGCGAAAGGAAATGTTGGCAGTTGATAAATTCCCGATATAACTATATATAGAGGATAACGGCTGATTGTTTAAGGGTGGTTTATCCTGATGTGTTTCCCCATTCTTTAATTCTTAACTCGCACATAATAATCCAAAAATATCAAATTACCTGTAAATTTAGCGTTATTCCCCCCCTCCCTCCCTCCTTAATAAACATTAAATACTTTCCATAAATTCGTCATTTTGATTATCTGTTTGACTGTTAACTTAAATTTTTTTTCCACGAATTGTATTTCCAGTACCCGAAGATGGGTGAAAAGTTTACCCGAAACGTTGTATCAAGAAAATGAAATGAATTTCCCTTTATACGTCATCTCGTTTATCCTTCAAATTAAATTGAAGCTCCATAGGAGAAGCTCTAACCAATATATATATATATATATATATATATATATATATATATATATATATATATATATATATATATATATATATATTGTTTGGGGAAATTTATATACAAACTTGTAGGGGTGAAACCACTACACGGGCACCGAACCTGCACTCTAGCCTCAATCGTTCCAACCCGCTTCCTACACTAAGTCGGACGTGACAAATCGTGGGAGAAATGAAACGGATTGTATGTACAGTCCTTTTTATACACAAGTATGGATAATTTAAGTTACTATACAAACACATTATAAATATATACAAAACAAGAGATAAATGAACAAATAAAAAACAATATACAATCAAATTCAAAGAGGCCTAAAAAACATACAATCAAAATTAAGCATACAAAAAATAAGACCTTCCGCTTACGTGTTTTTCTCTGGGGAAAGTCCTGCTGGCTGCCACTTGTGTTGGCACGATTGTTGCGTACGTCTTTTAAAGGCTGGCGCCTCCGAGCTCGATATAATATAAAGCGATCTTGTCGCGGTATTGAGGCTATATATAAAACTCCTGTCTAACCAATCATTAACCAGTCAAGGATGATGGCAATTTCATTTTTTTTAATACCAGCACTGTTTACAAAAGGAAAGAATAGATTTTACAAATATTTACCAATAATAACAAAGTGGCTTTTTGTTTTAAATACAACGATATATAGGAAATTAGGTCAATCTTTACAGAATATGGCTCCAGGAAAGAGAAAAAATACATTTTAAACATATCATGAAATCAATTTTATATTTAGATATAAAACATCTCCCATTCACACACACATTCTTAAAGAGGGAGAGAGAGGGTATTGGAAAAAGGGTGCGAGAATGACCCTACAAACACTCTCACATTCGCTCCACCAGATGGTGAGGTCACAGTGGAGGGACGTTATCAGTGGCGTGCCTCAGGGATCCGTTATAGGCCCTTTATTATTCATAGTTTATATAAATGATCTTGGGGAGGCTGTAAATAGCAAATTGTCAATTTTTACTGATGTCACTAAATTGGCAGCTGTAGTCAAAGAAGTTGAGGGTAGCTTTAAAGTGAAGAGGGACTTAAATAAGTTATTAGCTTGGGCTCAGAAGTGGCAGATGACTTTTAAAGTTAAAAAATGCAAAGTTATTATCAGGGGAAACGATAATAGAGAATTTAGCTATGAAATGGATGGGCATTGACTGAATTCAGTTGAGAATGAGAAGGACTTAGGTGTAGTAGTAGATAGGTACCAATGTTTTCAAAAAATAACGAAAATAGGATGTTAGGGTACATTAATAGGAATGTTAGCTACAAGAGTAAAGAGGTTATCCTTAAACTCTACAACTCGTATGTTGTGCAACATTTACAGTACTGTATACAAGCATGGCCACCACATTTAAGACATGACAACAACCTGCTAGAGTCAGTACAAATGAGGGAAACAAAAATAATACCTTCCCTGAAGCACATTGAATATGAAAATAGACTGAGGGTACTAAATATGTTCTCATTTGAGAGAAGATGTGTGAGGGAAGATATGATTGAGCTTTCTAAAATCTGTTGTGCGATGGATAAGTTTGATTTTAGCAAGTTATTTGAGTTGGAAGGTAGTAATAGGACTAGGGGTTCACAACTTAAAAATTAAAAAAAAAAAGGTGCAGGTTGCATGTTAGAAAATATATTTTTCAACAATAAAGTGGTAGATTACTGGAATAGTTTGCCATCTGAGACGGTAGACAGTCCAAACTTGAGTGTTTTTAAACGCAGATTAGATGATTATATGGGGAGGGAGGGTTAACTTTGGGTGTATTTTGGACTCATTCCCTGTGGATGCAGTTTCTTATTATTGTATATTATGATTGATTTGGATTTTGGCTCTCTTGATGATGATGCCTTTTTTTTGACACATTCCTGTGTATGATTTTATTTGTATATTGTAGATACATGATCTGACACAATCTTATGGATGCATTTTGTGGGTGAGGCTTGACAGATGCGGATGACCTTTGATAGGCCCTTGTGGCTTTTTTCATCCGTGAAATTATGTTATGTTAAAGTCTGCCCTCATCGAGACTCCATTGAGCGACTTTTATAGAGTTGCAGAATTAAGAACCAGCAAAGACCCTAAGATCCACGGAAGACCAAATGAAAATAAATTAAGCTAACCAAAAAGTCGCGGGCTCTCGTATTCTGATTTCTGACCTTAAAAACTTTCAATAATTACTGGACTAATCTTGGGAGGACCTTGGTAATTCTATGATTCGAAAGTGAATGTAAAACAACATAAGGTTTTCAAATTCTGTTAGAATCAGCCAAATAGCTATGATGTTATTGCCAAAACAAAATAATTCCTGGTCTAGCATTCGTAAGACTTTGGCAATTATATCATTTGAAAGAGAATATAAAAAACATAAGGGTTTTAAACTTCGTTAGAATCTGCCGAATAGTTATGTTATTATTACATAAACAAAAAAAGCGACTAGACTCGCACGGGTCTAAAAAATGTCCGCGATTTTCATAGGTAAGCAAATTCTTCCAAGTATGGGATCTTATTTCTTAGTGTAGAGCAATTTCATTTCATCAGTCATATGTTGAACGGCCGGTTACTCGAGTGGTTAGGCCGTGTCACCTTTAGTGTTACAATATCCTTTGTTTTTTTTAGAAGCATAAGCATTGTTTTGACCCTTAAACAAGGCAACGTTCGAACTTGCTAGCAGTAGCATGTCGTGTATAGGCCCTGCGGAACCGCAACCCCGCTCCCCCCCCCCTATTTTCACTCGATATTATGGATATCATTCCATATAATGAGTTCCCTTTTCTTTAATTCTTTCTTTATACTTGTACATTATATAATCCTTAAGGTTAATGTCAGTAACTATTCCCTAGTATATAAAAAAATACAAAAATCCTTGTATAGAACTGTGCACTTTACAGTTCCAGCGACGCGGTGTTTGGCTGTTGTGCACATGCTCACATTGCCAAGATAGGAAACTGTGCGCTAGTGATAGAGAGTATTATGGCTCACTCAGTGCCGCTCCTGGTGTGCTGGTGTAAGGTAGTGTTTCTTTTTTACTCTGCATGTGTTTTGCAAAAAAATGTGTTTATATTCTTGAATGTGATAAAGTGTAGAATTGAATTCATATTTTGTCGGTTCTTTGATTTTATGAATTCTGAAAGACTAACTGCACTTGCAGTGCTTTCAATAGAGAAAACATTCTTCAGTAGTCATCCACAGATCAAGGAGAAAATAATTAATATTTTCGCGCAAATTAAAACTAGAAGAATGGATTTCGGTTTTAAATGAATGTTTAAGCTTGAACTGTAACAATTTAAGCTATCAGTAAGTAAAAAAATGTTTGATTTTGTTATGTTTAGGATTATATAAAATTTATATGTTTATTTCCTTTTACACAATATTAAAAGAACGCTATATTTTTGGGGGGGTTCAGCACCCCCACTAATTTTACCTACGAGGCGCCACTGCAAGTTGCTAGAGAAAGAACAATGTCTGGGGGGTTTTACCAGTGCAGTGGGTTTTCAGGGAAACGTCTGAGTGTTTCATGTATGCAGTTCCTGATATATCAGCAGACACTTTATTATCTATAATTAATCCTTGCCAAAGATGCGGCATAAACATTTGACTCTCAACCACTCGAAAACTTTAAAGATCCAGAAATAGGCACCCATACAACAAACCAATTAGAGTCGCTTTGGGCCAAGGCAAAAATGGGGGAATAAAAAACAGCTGTTGCTCGTTCTCTGATCGACTTCTATATATGTGAGTTTTTATGGAGATAACGAAATAAAGGAAAATACTTAGTTGCTCAAATTTACAAAGACATTGTAATGTTTTATCTATTTAAGGAATGTTTAGTTTTTAATTTTTTTTAGTTTTCTCTTATTCACCTCCAAACCCCACAAATACTTATAACAAAGGAATGATCCCATTTTTTTATTCCAGCGCATGAGAAAGGAAGTTCATTCTCCTCAGCCGGGCGTTCAGCCATTTGGTTTAGGAGACGAAATTGCGCCCTAATAAGAGAAAAGATCGCAAGCCTTAGTTATTTTATAAGAAAATAAAGTTTGCACTTTCGCTGTCTTAGTTTTGTTGTTTCCTATAGTGAAACACTTATTCCTAGTTATCGCTCGGTTGTCTAGCACAAATATTGAACATAAGAACAAGTCGGCTCCCTAAAAGCCACTATGGCCTATCATGGTAAACTAAAAAAGTGACTTTTAACACATACCTAATCTCACCAGATTATCCAAAGGAAGAATTCATTTAACATAACAAAAATACCAAGCATTATCTCTAAAGGATGGCAAGAAAAACAGCAACAAATAATGTAACTAAGGATAAAAATAATCTGATTCGCCAAATCATGTTTAGTATTTTAAAGACTTCAAAAAGTTCGTTAAGGTGCCTGGCTATTTCTATTTTTTTTTAATACAATCCATTTCTAAATTCAGGAATTAATTTCGATAATATAATCAACCCATTGAAATATTACAATGTCCTATTTGAATAGAAGACCAAAAGTGCAGAGCATACTCTAAATGAGTTCATACTAGTAAAAGCGGTTTATATAAAAGAAAGATAAAATATTCCAATTTAAAAAAAACATCGTTATGTATCTTAGTGTAGCGTGCCGAGAAGTGAGAGCGGGTGGTTTAAAAGCTTGCAACACCTTCACCGGACTTTCGTGTTTTTCCTTCCACTCTCGTTGGTAGGTCGATTAAACAGTAAGTCCTTTTTTCGAAGATCGGATACATCGAACTACATATAGACTGTCTGCAATGCGTAAGGAAATGCTAGATGCTGACATTGCCCGTCAGGCAACGTCTCCTTGGGCCTCTCTACGTAGTGCCAAAATCTCAACATGGTGACTTTGGAATTGTAATGGAATACAGGGCTTTGAACGATCGCATCATTCTGGGTAAGTATCCTTTGCTATATAATTTTCTATTTTCGGGTTTTCATTTGCCTCGATCGGGTTCGAGTTTTTAACCAGATTCCTGTTCATCCAGAGGACGTTCCAAAGACCGCAATCGCGATTTCATTCTGTTCTGCCGAGATGCACTGAATGTTTTTTGCCCTTCGTATCAGTATTCAGAGCTTCTAATTGTTAAAGGATCAGGTTTTGAGATGTCCTTCTTTAGTGATTTGCTAAATCGACGGCCTCCTAATAGCATCTTTGTATCTCAATGAACATCTTTCTCAGCTTTGTAGATAAAGTATTATAAGAAGAAGGAAAATGAAAAAATAAAGAAAGACCAGGTTCACAGCGAGTCACGAACACCTTTCTCGCTTGGGTGAGACCAGCGTAGACGCGACCTTTTAGATTTGGCCATGATAAGTCTCAAGGATGAGTCGGTTATAAGTTTATAAGCCGCCCGATTTCAATCTCGCCACGCTACAATAAGGACGAACGCCGCCTGGGAACGTTATCTAAGGTGTAATACCCTTGCACCATTGCATGAAAATGGATGGGTTGATGGAGAAAGGCGATGGAAAATAAAGAAAGATTAATCCGGCGGTGTATTGGAAAAACCTTCTCCGGGTTGCTGTAACCAGCGCATACGTGGCCTTATCGACTCGGCCATTATAAATCGCAAAAAAGCTTAGACAAGTAGAGGTTATAAGCCGTCCACTTCCAATCTCACCACGCTTCACTTTCGTTGTCTTTTTGTAAGTGCATAGTATGTTACTCAACACTTTAACTGTATCTTCGGTGTCTGGCAATTCTTCTCCCTCGGACACCATGTAACTCCTGACGGAAATCGTTCTCCCCTGCGATAAGATTTTCTCAAGCGTTCCTCACCAAGGCAACTTTGTCGTTTATGTGGGATAGTCATTTTTTACTATAAATTCATTCCTGACTGCGCTCGGTCATGCAGCCCATTGGCACTCTGTTGTCAAGAACTAAGAGTAATTCTGTTCTCGAATACTCTTCTGAAGCGTGGAGAACATTTTCTAGTATCAAATAAGTTATTGCCTCCGCTATTAGATTGATCCATCTGTGTTACTGGGGTCACCACCAGTGCGTTCCTCCAAATACTCCTCAAATTACATAGGAATTACACTACAGAAGGTTGGTAACCGGTGGATAACTCTCGCCTTTTCCTCTCACCCTCTTTTCGAATGACAAAAGTATAGTACGTTCTGTCGAGAACTCATTAGAATTTGCCCTGCGTGACCGTTTCCTGTAAGGTGAAACAACCACATGAATCCACCGAGTTGTTAGACTCACATAAGGCAAACGCCTCCCCAAAGGTGATCTTCAAACCATCTGCGGGGGCTCCTAAAGACATACCCCGAAACGAGGACAGCACATTACCACCCAATGCTGGAATGGGAGCGTCTGAGACGAAAAGTTCCGAGTCGGATGGAGGTAAAGATTCGCATGGCGAGCCAAACCTCCCGCAAAATGTCCTCGAGAGCGACAACGACCGCGACGGACAGCAGCTCCCGGGGCTTTGATTTTTGGGAGGCGTACAGTAATTCTTATGAAAGAATTCACATCGAAGACAACCTTTGCATCTCCTCTAAGCTAAGCCTGGAAGACATATTCGTTCAATGGAATTGAATTGAAGTGGACTCTCAGTCAACTGGAGGAGCTATGGAGGCTCGTCTCCTCTCGTTAACTGTCTGTCTACATAAAATAATGCTAGATGCGTCACCCCTCCCCCAACTTCCAAGAGTATAAGAGATTTGCGATACCACTACTATGGGATAGGGGTCACAAGGAGGATGCGTAATTTACAACGGCATGGTGTTTCCGTTCTTCTATTCGCTATAAAGATATCCTTTCATTCATGGCAGTGCAGTTTCACCTGAATGGGAGGTATGTTATTTCTGCGTATATTTCCCTGTCAGACGACTTCGATGCGGTGTACTTCCGCCACGACCGTATTGGGGCTGATGAGGCTCTTTCTCCTGATCGGGGATTTAAAGGTAGGCTTTCTCTCTCGGGAGACTACACGATTAATCACAGGAGAAATTTCATGCCGACCTGATCGACGAGCGGGATATAGGTGTCGTAAATGTTGATGAGTTTACGTATCTGCCCGAGAAATGCTGTAGTATTGCCAGATTCTTATTAATCCGCAGTACTCCAAAAATAAACAAAAGAATGTACGTGTATATACTGATTTCTGTATTATTAAAAAATATTTAAAATCAATTTATCATTCAATTTAACTTGTATATGAATGTAAATCGAACTAACCGGAGTAATAAGTCTCGCCCTATATATATATATATATATATATATATATATATATATATATATATATATATATATATATATATATATATATGTATGTGTGTGTGTGTGTGTGTGTGTGTCTTAAACTCTCTCAAAATATGCTCCAATAATGTTTACCATTATGAACCTGTAGTGATCGAACTACGCAACCGGTAGATCTCTGACACCAAAATTGCTGGATTCGATAAGCCCGAAAGATACCTCCACAAAATGGATGCGAATTGGTCATATTAAATCCAAGCATGCCTTATTAAAAATATATAATGTAAAGATTCAATATTGAATAAGAAATAGGATAGGATTTGTATATATATATATATATATATATATATATATATATATATATATATATATATATATATATATATATATATATATATATATATATGTAAGCAAGCAAGCTGAGGCAAAGAGAGGAGCAAAGGAAAATAGTTGAACACCTTCCGTTGATAAACCTGCCCAAGTTGTTTCTCGAGATAGAATTTTCAAAGATGGATATTTAAGGAGGAACCCGAGTAAACACAGCTGTTAACTGTAAGTGATGGTGCATCGACAATCATATCAAATTGTACAAATAAAAGTTTATCATGTAAATGTACCCACCGTGCACAGGCTTCCCAGCCCAGCCCAGGTGGTGAGAAATTACCATAACGGAGGTAGGTCGTCCCACGGTCATCTCCAGGCCACGCCCTCTGCATTAGTCGTGCACATATAAATAAGAAAAGAAAGAGGAAGACAGATAATAGTAACGAATTCATTTGAGTTCACGCTCCTTCCTAAATCCACTAAGTCTTGACTCGCCCTTAACTCGTACTCGTGTTGACAATATATAGACTACTAGCCTCCCGCCTAGTACGCTTCGTGTCGCGTGCTTGTATGATAATATTCCGTTATTAAAATATAGAGTTTATTTCCGTATGTCCATCTTTGCCTTGAACTTTCGATAAGCCCAGCCAAGTAGAAGAACACCGTAAGATCACCGTAACCCCATCCTTCACCTATAAACTGAAACTATTTGCTCTTTCATAGGTTGTGGTTTACGGAAACATCTTTCATTCCCATACCATTGATTCACCATAGTTAGGACCTATACAACTGGTAACCATTTCGTCTACAATACCATTTACCTAACAGCCCATACCTGGCGATCCCCCTCTAAACCCAGTATAGTTATCATCCTATTTAACATTCGCTAACCTACTATTATCACACAACCTATTTAATATCATTGTGAACCCACTATATTTATTATCCTATTTAACATTCGCTAATATACTATTGTTTTACAACCTATTTAATATAATTGTGAACCCACTATATTTATCCTCCAATTTAAAATTCGCTAACATACTATTTAATGTCTCATTGTGATTCACTATTATTTAACCCAGTATTAAAAACACTATTATATTTCATACAATTTGATATCATATTCTGATCCTATTTTATTTAACATCATATTTAACATCTTTTTTAACGTCCTATTAATATTCATTAAATCATAAATCATGTATAGCAACTTGTATAAAGTTACATTCAATCAATCCTGTTTTCAATTGTTAATTCTTAAATATATTTTCGTTTGCGTTCATTCGTCCATTCCTTAAAGTTCGCCAACGCGTTAACTGTCCATCCCCGTGCTCATTAGGCCTCAAATGCGTCATTAAATCTTCCTCTCTAAATTTATTTTGTGATTAATTCTTGTTAGCTATCTAGGCTAAATAAAACACTAATTAAATACATAATACTGCTGCGTTCTCCTGTTTAGATTTGTTCGTGTGCTCTCCGGTTGCACAGCCTGAATTTGGTTGGGAGTTGGTCGAAGAGCGACATGATAGTGACCATTTTCACATTCAAATATCATTTTTCTGGGCAGCTTTATGCTTGAAAAAAATCGCGCATGTGGTGCTCGGACCGGTGGTCCGCATATCTGGAAATATCTTATTTCTCTGTTACAGTTGAGTTAAGGTCGATAGGTGAGGCCGTTGAGTTTTTCTCCCGACATCACATCGCCGTGGACCTACTATTTCTAGAACGTCTGACCGTTTTGCATGATGTCTGAGCTTCTTTGGTGGTCGGCCGAATATGAGACAACCTACAGATAAAAGCGCTGTGCCTAAATGCGCTATAAGCACCACCCAAAGGATTTCACCGTTTGTGAATTTCGTCGAGCTAGGGCTAAGTTCGATATATTCCGAAGCACGTTCGCCGCTCTTTCTAGCGGGCATAGGAAACTTCACTTAACGGATTAGGGGCAAGTTGTCGCATAATATTTTTTTTCATTTTGGTAGCCTATCTGGCGACTGCCTACTTGAGCATAAGTCGCTGTACCCCACTCGCCCTACTACTAGACTATAATAAAAAATAAATAATAGAACCAATACAATGTAAATAAATAACAACGATAAAAATAACGAGAAAAAGCAAGAGGATAAGAAGGAAACATGCTCAGGCGTCAGGAATAGGCCCGCCTCCCCTCGGTGCAGGAACATACGACCTACAAAAAGAAGCACGAAAAAAGGTCAAATAAAGGGAGAAGGCCTGCTTTCCCCCAAAAGTCATAGAGCCCAAAGTCAATGTGCACGAATCCATCCCGAGTACAAGCGATAAGCAGGAGCGAACCCGCTCGTCCCGGTACCGGGACAGATAACGTGCACAAAAATCGCCCAGACTGGGATATTCAACAAGAATGTGCCGAACAGTCTGGGGGACGAAGCAGTCTTCACAGTAGGGCGCAGGCGAGCGCTCCATCGGATGGCGGTGCATCCGTGAGTGTGTCCAATTCGGAGACTAATTGCACTGCAGAAGGTTGGTAGTGGATTACTCTCGCCTGCTTCTCTCACCCTCTTTTTGAATGACAAAAGTATAGTACGTTCTGTCGAGAACTCATTAGAATTTACCCTGCGTGATCGTTTCCTGTAAGGTGAAACGACCGCATGAACCAACCGAGTTGTTAGACTTACATTAGGCAAACGCCTCCCCAAAGGTGATCGTCAAACTATCTGCGGGGGCTCCTAAAGCTATACCCCGAAACGAGGACAGCACCTTCCCACCCAAAGCTGGACTGGGCACGTCTGACACGAAAAGTTCCGAGTCAGATGGAGGTAAAGATTCGCATGGCGAGCCCAACCTCCCGCAAAATGTCCTCGAGAGCGACAACGACCGCGACGGACAGCAGCTCCCGGGGCTTTGTTTTTTGGGAGGCGTACAGTAATTCTTATGAAAGAATTCACATCGAAGACAACCTTTGCATCTCCTCTAAGCTAAGCCTGGAAGACATATTCGTTCAATGGAATTGAATTGAAGTGGACTCTCAGTCAACTGGAGGAGCTATGGAGGCTCGTCTCCTCTCGTTAACTGTCTGTCTAGATAAAACAATGATGGATGCTTCGCCCATCCACAATTTCCAGGAGTATAAGAGATTTGGGGTACCACTAACATGGGATCGGGTTCGGGCAGGAGAATGCGCAATTTACAACGGCATGATGTCTCCGTTCTTCTATTCTCTATAAAGTTATCCTTTCAGTCATGGCGGTGTAGCTACACCTGAATGAGAGGTATGTTATTTCTGCGTACATTCCTCTGCCAGACGAATTCGATGCGATGTACTTCCGCCACGACCGTATTGCGGATGATGAGGTTCTTTCTCTTCTCCGTGGATTTAAAGGTTTAAGGTAAAGAACTAGTGGGTTGTTGCCCAATCCAAGTGGATTCCATATGGCAGCTAGGCAAAACGAAGCAAATTATCTATAAAAGGTGGAGGCGATTATTTTGTGATATTTTTTTTAAAAAACGAAGGGTTAAAAGATTCCTCTGCCAATATGAATCGAAGACGGGTGTGTTGAGGGATAGTTAAAAGGGTCGAGAAACAGGACAACTGGAGAGTGGCAAAATGAGTGCAATCTAATAAAAGGTGGACAACCGATTAGTCCCCACCACAAAAACGACAGCAAGGGCTGATTTGAACATCACCCGAAACAAGATGGTGGTGAGTAAGTCTTGTGTTGCCAATGCGAACTCGGCAAAGGGCTACCTCCAACGACAGCAATCTATGACGGCTCGAGGGCTAAGATTGAACAGAATTTTTAATTTTGTACAGTTTGGATGATGAATAGTCATCCCATTCATTCTGCCACAGATGAAAAATATAATTTCTTATTGAAAGAAAGTAGTCCCTAAAAGGCAGAGCCGTGTTCTTCGAGGACACAGAATGTGCTGAATGGGCCAGCCGATCAGCCCTCTCATTGCCCAGGAACCCCCACATGCCCAGGGACCCAGCAAAAAATAATTCTATATCGGGACGCACTTTGGACCAGCCAGTTGCAAATTTCTGTGACTAAGGATGGGATGCACTAAAAAATCTAATTGACGGTAAAACACTCCTTGAGTCGGAAAAAATGACAAATTATTAAAAGGTAAAATTTGGATGAGTCTAAAGGCTAAAAGGATTGCTGAAAGTTCAGCGGTAAAAATGGATGCTGCTGGTGGCAAAGATAGAGTTAGGAATTCTCCTCCTGGGTAGATGGCTGCGGCGCCAACACCACTATCCGACTTAGAGCCATCCGTGTATAATGGGCAGCCTTGTTTGTGTCAGGTCGAATGCTCTAAGAACAGGCTCTTAATGATGCGAGGGAACATGGAAGACTTCTTCAGGCTCCACATGTTGGTACATACTGTGGGTTGAGGAGCACACCAACTAGGGGTCAGTAAGGATGGAAGGGTAAGGACCCTTGGAGCACCCAGGTTAGAGATGATCCCCTCTGCGAAGGTTCAAGAGGCGGGGTAAAGATGGCAACTTATCAAATGCCGCCGTTGATTCGGCAGCATACAGGCATCTGTAGACCTCTGATACAGGGGCTTCCTGTAATCGGCAGAGGTATCGCATGTAGATTTGAAGTCTATGGTAGGGCAAAGGGAGTACCCCAATCTCGCAGTAAAGGCTGTTGATAGGAGAAGTACGGAAGGCCCTACTGGACCGACGAACTTCGAGGTTTCGAATGGGGTTCAGCATTTTAAGGACTGAAGGGGAAGCCGATGAGTAAA
Organism: Ceratothoa steindachneri; assembly: GCA_963969495.1. Classification (NCBI taxonomy): domain Eukaryota; kingdom Metazoa; phylum Arthropoda; class Malacostraca; order Isopoda; family Cymothoidae; genus Ceratothoa; species Ceratothoa steindachneri. Next base: position 73,850,482 of record OZ018320.1, read on the forward strand.
TTTGACAGCCATAATCTAATTTGAATTGGACAATGTTTGTCGGTCGCTGCCCCACGAAGGGTGTGAGAGGACTTTCAAAATATCTAGAGCCCACAGATAGCCCGTTCGAAGACGGCGTAGGTATGGTAACCAGGATAACTTTGGATCGCGAGTTACGCCAAGAAACCAAAACTCGGAGACAAACTCTATATCTTCGCAATGCAGGGAGATAGATGGCGGAACAAGAACCCCTCTGCCTCGGTGGAAATACATTGCTTTGGTTTTGTTCGTGGGAAAGTAGAATCCCTTAAGTTGTGCTCTTTTGGAGACAGCATCAACCGCCAGTTGTAGCCAACGCGCTACTGATGGAAGGCAGGGTGAAGAACAGTTTAGTGCTAAATCATCGACAAACAAAGTTGCCGATACACCCTCTGGGAGAGACGAAATAATATCATTGATCACAATTATAAAACATAAAACACTTAAAACACTGCCCTGAGGAACTCCCTCCTCTTGCGGTTGCAGGTCAGAGTATGCATCTCCAACACGTACCTTGAAGGATCGGGATGCTAAAAACCTTTGAATAAGTGACGGTAAAAGGCCTCTCATCCCCCAGACGTATAGCTGCTTCAAGATGAAGTATCTCCATGTTGTGTCGTAGGCTTTCTCAATATCGAAAAATATGGCGAGGACTCGGTGCTTTAATGAGAAAGCTTTCCAGACCGATCCCTCGATATTTTTTTTTTTTTAATTAAGGGGCTATCTGGCGACTGCCGACTAAGGCATAAGTTGCCGTAAACAAACAGCCTAGTTCTAGGCTACTTTAAAAAATTGAACAGGAAACAATAAAAAGAAATAACAATAACAATAACTAAGCAATAACAAAAACAACAACAATTAAACCGGGTTAAATGAAAGGGAGAAGGCCGGCCTCCCCCCAAAAGTCAATAAGTCCACCAGTCATGGTGCACGCACTCGTCCCGAGTACAAGGGACAGGCGGTAGCGACCACGCCCATCCCGGTACCGGGACAGGTGTTGTGCGCGAAGATCACCCAGACTGGGACATTCGACAAGAATGTGCCGAACAGTCTGGGGGACGACGCAGTCGTTGCAATAGGGCGCAGGCGAGCGCTCCATCAGATAGCGATGCGTCACACGAGTGTGGCCGATTCGGAGACGACAGAAGGCAACCTGAAGCCGCCGCGGCATTGGGGGATAGGTCCATGGGAACAGTCGCAGCGCAATAGCACGCAACTTTAAGTTCCCTTCGACCGTCTCCCATCTTCTTTGCCAAGCAGTCCGAAGAGCTGCCCGTATTCCTGCCATGTAGTCAGTGTGAGGAAGAGCGAAACGCTGGTCCGGTCGCAGAGTCCTCGCGGAGTCTTTGGCGCCCTCATTCCCCGCAATTCCTACATGTCCAGGAACCCAGCAGAAGATAATCTCGACATCTGCCCGGCTCGCCAAAACCGTGGCGTCACGGATTTCGCGAACCAGGGGATGCGGAGATTCCAATGCCCCGAGAGCACTCAGGGCGCTTTGTGAGTCGCTAAAGATCACGATCCGGTCTCCGAACCGGGCACGTCGCGTAATCTCCCGTACCGAGTGGTGTATTGCCACCAGCTCGGCCGTGAAGACAGACGCAGCGCCTGGTAGAGCCCCGCTGACTTCAAACAGAGGGGATGCGGCGTGGAAGCCGACCCCCTCTTGGGACTTGGAGCCATCCGTATACACCGATCCCTCGAAACGTACTAGGAGGTCAAGGGTACTATGACCTTTGCGCAAGCCACATTGAAATGGGAAGAGAAGGTGATTGGTTTCTAGGAACTAGTTTAGGCGCTCAAACACCATTTTTTCCAGCAGCTTACTCAAACAGCTGGTAAGAGCTATAGGGCGGTAGTGATCTGCGTCCAACCCGTCCCTGCCTGGTTTGACAAGGAAAATGATGATCCCATTGCCCATGATGATGGGTAAAAACCCTTGACCTATATAAGGTTGTAAAAATCAAGTAAGAAGGGAGTAGAGTGTGGATGTAGGTGCCGAAATCATATCCAAATGGATCTCGTCAAGGGCAGGGAAGGTAGCTCTGCGAAGGAACAAAGCGCTACGCAGCATATTGATGCTGAATAGAGCATTATATGGAAGGTTAGATTTTGTTGTGAAGTTGAGAGAATGAGACGCTTCCTTTGATTTGTAGGATAGGAAAGCCTTATCGTAACGGCTGACACTGCTAACAACGCGGAAATGGTCAGCAAAAGCATTGCTGACCGCCAGGCTGTCATTCTCCAAGGAACCGTGTAAGTTGAGTGTGTGGGTATAATGATCAGCGAGCGAGCCTGACGAAGGGTTCTTTGGCGAACGCACGAGCTCGGTTTCAGTCGACCTTGTTGCACAAAGTTGGTTCTTTCGGAATCGAGCATGCGCTAACTTGTAGTTTTTGACAGCTCTTGCACACGTCGAGGTCCACCAGGGCACGGTTAAACGAACCGTGGTGGGTCGCCTCCGTGGAATGGTCCGTGTTGCAGCATTGTAGATAGTCGATGTAATGTATTCTACTGCCGCGTCCACTCCATTGAAGGTCCTCAAGGATGCACTTGTGAAGGACGCCTCTTGGAAACCCTCCCAATCTGCATGACCTAAGTCCCACTTTAGGGGCATTGTTGTATGAGGGCTAACTCGAAGGGCCAACACGAGAATAGAGAAATGGTCACCCCCATGGAGATCGTCAAGAATTGACCATCGAAATTCCGTGAAGCAATCCGTGCAACAAACAGACAGGTTAATACAGCTAAAAGAGTCCTTCTGGACATGATAAGAGGTAAAATCGCCAGTGTTTAAAACACAAAGAAAGTCAGATCATAAAAGCGACTCTAAAACACTGCCTTTGGCATTCCGAGTGATGTCGCCTTAGTATGGGTGACGGGTGTCAAAATCTCCTAGTAATAAAAATGGGTAGGGCAACTGGTCTATTAGTTCTAAAAGGTCGGATCTTGACAATGATAAACAAGCTGGTAAGTAAATAGAGCAAACGGTAAAAGCTCAATAAGAAAAAAACCCACAGCAACAGCTTGCAGGGTAGTATGTAGGGGATGGGAGATACATGATGGGATGAAGATACCATGATTGACTTCCTCCATGAGAGGAACTTCCAACAGGAGCAATAGAGTTGAAAGTGATAAAAACGGGTACCGGCGGAAAGGGTCGTGTACCCTGTTTATTCTCCTGAAGAAAAATAACAGCGTTCTTCCCACTTTGGAAGAACGCTTTCACAATTCCATTGTAAAATGGAATATATATATATATATATCACTGTATATATCCTTTTCTCTTTTGTGGCCGATATTGCTCCTGGTGGTCGCATGGGTACCAGCCGGAGGAGGAAATCCCTCCTCTTGTACTGCATTAGAGAACATAGCCGTTTGAAAAGACCTTGCATATGGGCAGATTCGGGTTCGGTGCTTGGCGCCGAGCCCCGATTCGCTCTCATGGATGGCATAACGTCTGAGACTGGGCTGCCTCAAGGACCATGTCTATCGCGAATGGGGGGGGGGCCTCCATGTGACCATTCCCCCATTAGGAAAACACAGTTCCCATTGGCAGCGGTGTCACTAGTTGAGTATGGGGAGGCACAGGCCTTGATACCCGCTAAGGTTAGTATCCGAGCCAGTAGGTCTCTGTAGGGAAGAGGTCAATGTGCCCTGTTTTTCCTCTGCCCCCTAAAAGGGTTTGCCCTACTAGGCCGCTTCATTAGGGAGCGGTCGGTTATGTGTTGCCTGCTGGCTTTCTTAGGCAGTCCCCTTGGAAAGTAAAGGGGAACTGCCGCTGGTAAGAGGGAGGCACCCGAGGGCAAATCCATACAAGTGGGTGAGTGGGAGTCCCCTACACTCGTAGGCAAAGGAGAGGAGTAAGCCTCCCCTACGGTCAAATAATTTTGGAGGTTCCCCTGTGAAAGAATAGGGAGGGGGGGATGAACCTTAATTCCTTTTAGTGGAGCTGCCCGAGGGCAGCTCCGACGGAGTACGAGGGGAAATTGAGGGAAGATTGGGGGTTTTGTCATCATTAAGCATGGTGTAGCGGTCTATACCTCTACAAATGAAATATTTATTCCTAATTCTCTCTCTCTCTCCCTCTCTCTATCATGCCGGGTGTAAACCGCGCATCCCCCAGCACGGCCATCCCGCGGTGGTGGGGTCGCAAGACCCTTATACCCCGGGAGGGCGGGCAGGGGGCACGCGCCTAGCATGGTCTCCTTCAAAAAGATAGCTAACGGGGAACGGGACGAGACGAGCCTCCGCAGCTCCTTCCAGTTGGCCCGGAGTCCACGGCAATTCCATTGAAGGAATATGCCCTCCAGCCCTAGCTCGGAGGAGACGCGGGGGCCCTCCTCGAACTGAAGACCATCACGGGAATGGCCTTACGCTTCCCGGGGGCAGAACCGCTGGCGCTGTCGCCTTCGAGGACTTATTGGGGTAGGTTAGGCTCGCCATGCGAGTCTTTTCCTTCCTCCGCCTCGAAACCTTCACACCTCAGGGCGTGGGCGAAGGAGCAGAAGCTCCTTTCGGGGGACAGCTTTAGGAACCCCGGAAGATGGCCTAGCGACCATCTTCGGGTGTGTTACCCCCTGTGAGTCTAACGACTCGGTGGAGGCACGTGGCCGTTTCGCCTTACGGGAAACGGCCACGCTGGGGAAAGAGGGGGGAGCCCTGGTTTTAGCCGGGGCTGGGTATGAACCCTTTTTGCCGCCAGCTTTACCAGAGAAGCGCCCGGGTTGGGTAGAGCCCGCAGAAGGGCTCCGAATGGGCGCGGAAACAACCGTGCTCGTTGGCCTGGATGGGCCAGGAGCAGATGGTGCCTTTCTAACTATTGAGGCATATGACGTCCCAGGCGGAGCCGGGCGCGCCAGGACCAAGTCCTTAGCCTCGCGGAATGAGAGTCGATCCTGGGCCTGAACGGCCAGGATTTCTTTCTCAAGGAGATATGCACCACATTGCTTCGAAGAAGCAGGGTGCGGCTCTCCGCAATTGACACACTTGGCCACACACGATTTGGACTTATCGTGTGCGACCTTGGAGCAATTTACACAGACTTCGGGTGACCCCGACTTTGCACGTCTACATGAGTGATTCGTATGGCCGAAGCGGTGACAGTAATAGCACCAGCGCGGCAGTGGCACGAATACCTTCACGCGGTAGCGGTACCAACCGGCACGCACCGACTCAGGGAGCTTGTCACAGTCGAACGTGACGAAGAGTGTAGGGGTGGGTCTCGAGGCCCCTGCCTGTTTTCTCATCACACGTTCGACCTTGACCGCCCCATGGTCGGCCAGCTCTAGGGTGATGTCCTCAATGAAGTAGTCAACGAGTTCCCTCGCATAAACTACTCCTTTCACAAAGTTCATGGTAGAGTGCGGCGTCACACTCACTTGAGTGCCATGAAGTGTCCGAAGAGCACTTATCTTGGCCGCCTCGGCGGGATTCGCCGCAATCGCCAGAAGGCTCCCGTCCGAGAAACGGGTCACCTTCGGCTCTCTACCAATTGCATTAGCTAATCCTCTCCTCTGATGGATCATGTTGCCCTTGGACAACATGCTGCCATCAGTGGAGCGAATAACAAGGAAGCCTTTGAAGCCAGCGGGCTCGAAAACGCCAGGTAACCTCTGAATCAGGGGCTCCGCCCTGTTCACTCTTAGTCAGGGGCTCCGCACACGGGGGAAAGGGGTAGAGGGGCCAGATGTGCTGATCTTGGCAGTAGACCCGTCCGTCCCCGCAGCCCCCGCGGATGGAGAGGAGCCCCGAGTCTTCTTTGTCTTTTTCTTTTTTGCAGAGGCGGGCGGGAAATGAACCCGCTTTTCACCTCCGCCGGCAGAAGCCCCCATGCCAGATGGGCCGGCCTCAGCCAGGTCCCTCTCCGAAATGGAGAAGTTCCTGGTAGTCGTGGGGGCACCTGTCGGAGGAGATCCCTCCCCTCCTTGTACTGCCTCGGAGCCCTCAGCCGTTTGAGGGGGACCTTGCATAGGGGCGGATTCGGGTTCGGTGCTTGGCGCCGAGCCCGGATTTCCCCCCATGGAAGGCCCTACCGTCTGAGGCTGGGTCTCCTCAAGGACCATTTCTATCACAGGAGGGGGGCCTCCAGTTGGCCATACCCTCCCAGGACATCGCAGGTCCCCTTGGCAGCGTCAAGAGTCTTTTGTGGGGAGGCACATGCCTTAACCCCGGCTAGGTTCAATATCCTTGCCAGTAGGTCTTTTGAGGGAAGCGTCCGAAGGGGCCTGGCTTCCCTCTCCCCCCTAAGCAAATTTGCCCTGCCGAGCCGCTTCGATGGGAAGCGGCTGGCTAAGGGCTGCCTGCTGGCTTTTTTGGCAGTCCCCGTGGAAAGAAAAGAGGGGACTGCCGCTGGAAAAAGCGAGGTGCCCGAAAGCACCTCCAGAGAAGGGGGTGAGGGGGAGTCCCCTACACCCGTAGGCGTAGGAGAGGAGTAAGCGTCCTTTCCGGTTAAAGAGGTATGGAGGGTCCCCTGCGCAAGCAGAGGGGGGAGGGGACCTCCATCTTTTCTGTGGAGCTGCACGAAGGCGGCCTCGTTGTTTTAGGGGAAATTAAGGGGAGATGTTTTTTTTTTGCATCATTGGGCATGGCGACCCTCTTTGTTTTACGGGACGCAATCGCTCACCACCTCTTGCAGTAGCCCGCACTGCAAGAGGTGCTTACAGGCCCGGCAGAGCCAGGCGCCGCCATTTGGGACCACCCCTCCCGCCTGGTGGCCTGGCAGTCCTTCGGCATGGCGGTTCCACCTTGAACACGGCGTAAAAAGATAGATTTTGAAGACGCGAGGAAAAGGGATGTGAGGAAGGTATGGGTGGGGATGAAGCAGGTTGTTAAAAGCCAACCACCCCAGACCGGAGATCAGGGGTTAGGGGACATTGTCCCCTCCCCCCTCAGCCCCGATCCGGGACGATTGGCTGAGAAGAAGGTCAGCTTCTACCCTGTGAAATTAAAGGCAGACCAGAGAAAGTTGTGGGAGAGGTTGTATGAAAAGCAAGGAAACAAGTGTTTTGAAGGAAGAAGAGGCTAAGCTGGGGTCGGACGGGGTGCTGAGTCCCGTCAGCACGGCGGCTAGGATGGCAAAATCGCCGCGCCCCTTACGGGGGATTTTATCTCGAGGCTCCGCTATGCGCACTTTTGTTCTTAGTCGGGGGCTCCGCACCCGGGGAGGGAGGAGGCAGAGGAGCCGGATGTGTCGATCTTGGCTTGGTTGCTTACCGAAGCAGCAGACCCATCCGTCCCCGCAGCCCCCGCGGATGGAGAGAAGCCCCGAGTCTTTTTTCTCTTTTTAGGAGAGGAGGGCGGGGAATCATCCCGCTTCTCTCCTCCACCGGTAGGAGCCCCCACGCCAGATGGACCGGCCTCAGCTAGGTCCTTATCCGAAATGGAGAAGCGCCTGGCAGTCGTAGGGGTACAGGTCGGAGGAGATCCCTCCACTCCTTGTACTGCCTCGGAAATCCTTGCTGTTTAAGGAGGACCTTACATAGGGGCGGATGCAGGTTCGGTGCTTGTCGCCGAGCCCTACCGTCTGAGGCTGGGTTGCCTCAAGGACCATGTCTGTCTCAGGGGGTGCCTCCAGTTGGCCATCCCCCCACAAGACATCACAGGTCCAGTTAATAGAGCTGTCTCTAGTCATGTCTGGGGAGGCACAGGCCTTGAACCCCGGCAAGGTTTAATATTCTTGCCAGCAGGTCTTTTGAGGAAAGCGACCGAAGGGGCTTGGCTTTCCTCTCCCCCCTAATAGGGTTTGCCCTACCGAGCCGCTTTACTGGGGAGCGGTCGGCTATGGGCTGCCTTTCTTGGCAGTCCCCTTGGAAAGAAAAGGGGGGACTGCGGCTGGGAACAGGAAGGTGCCCGAAAGCACCTCCAGACAATGGGGTGAGGGGGTGTCCCCTACACCCGTAGGCGAAGGAGAGGAGTAAGCCTCCTCTCTGGTTAGAAAAATTGGGAGGGTCCCCTGCGCAAGCACAGGGGGGGGGACTTCCATTTTTTTCGGTGGAGCTGCCTGAGGGCGGCTCCGTCGATGAAAAAGGGAAAGTTGAGGGTTGATTTTTTATTTGTTCATTATTGGGAATGGTAACCCTATATTTTATACGGGAAGCAATCGCTCATCACTCCCTCGCAGTAGCCCGCTCTGCAAGGGGTGCGTACAGTCCTGGCAGTGCCAGGTGCCGCCATTTTAGGCCACCCCTCCCACCTGGTGACCTGGCAGCCCTTCAGCATGGCGGTTCCACCTTGGGCACGGCGTAAAAGTGATAAGAGTGTGAAGATAGAAGGAAAAGGGATGTGAGGAAGGTATGGGCGGGGATGAAGCAGGTTTTTAAAAACCCATCATCCTAAACCGGAGCTCAGGGGTGAGGGAACGTTGTCCCCTCCCCCCTCAGCCCCGATCTGGGATAGTTGGCTGAGAAGAAGGTCAGCATCTACCCTGTGAAATTAGAAGCTGACCAGAGAAAGTTGTGGGAAAAGTTGGATGAAAGCGAGGAAACCGGGGAGGAAACATAAGTGTTTTGAAGGAAGGAGAAGAGGCTAAGCTGGGATCGGACGGGGTGCTGAGTCCCGTCAGCACGGCGGCCAGGATGACAAATCGCCATGCTCCTTACGTGGTTCCCAAGGCAGAGGCTTTTATCCGAGTTTAGTCATAAGACGCGTAAGAGGACGGTTGGGGCATTCTTTTTTCGCATGCCAACCAATTTATAAGGGTTGAGGAGGTCAACATTTGATGAAAACATTTTATTAAGTAGGTATCAAAACAAAACATTTTGTTTTCTATCTCCACTATATAATAAACAAAATATAGATAAACAATATTGATTCCCAGTGGAAAAGGTGAAAACTCATTAATGGTTAACCAAATGAAGTTCATTAACTTTATCTAAATTTTGTATTCTATAAATATTGGTGTTTATAATTAATATATATATATATATATATATATATATATATATATATATATATATATATATATATATATATATATATATATATATATATATATATATATATATATATATATATACATATACATATACATATATATATATACATATATATATACATATATATATACATATACATATACATATATATATATATATATATATATATATATATATATATGAAAAAAAAAGTTGCATATAATTTAAATCAGTGGTGCCCAATGTTACGAATACGAGTTCTTTCATTGCCAGTTTAAATTTGAAAAAAGTTGCTGCAGAATTTATTTGGTGACGGGTTATTGATTTCTTAGTTGTAAATACATGGAAAAAAATTGCTTTTTCTCTATTTTAGCCACATCGTCATACATGTCAATGTCATATGTGGAGGCGAGACCGGATAATCCTCACACCCGATTTATTACACACTAACGAATTCCTATTCCAGCACTAAACACCGACTAATAACAAGCCAAAACCGTGAGCTCCGCAGATAAACACAGCATATCTTGAATCAGAGACTTGTGGGGTTGAGCATCTGCAGTGCTGCTTTTCCTGGAGGACGCAGGCTGGCCAAAGTAACCAGTCAAGGGAGGGGGGGGGGGAGGTTAAAGTAAGTCTATAAGAATATTAACTTCCCCCTATATTCTTTAATAAGATATTTGGGATTGTCTTGATCAACGAATGATATTTATTTGAGAATAAAAAGTTGCCGAACGCAGTGATATGAGAAAAGGAAAGTAGGGAGAAAGGCCGAGTAGAGAACATAAATGCAACATTATTAGTGGTGTATGTGCAGGAGGGAGGAAAGAGAAGAGGTTGTTCACTGAGACCATGGGCCTTCAGCCACGAAGTGCTGATAGAACACCAAGCGTGGTTTGGTAAGAGATGCAGGCGACGAAAGGGACGTAGGGTGAGTGAGGCTGGTATGGCTCAGGCGAAGGTTGACCAGGATTGAGGCCCAATAACTGGGGATGAGTTTCATTCGGGGGACTCGCTTGAGAGAGGGGGTTTGCCAATCAGGATGCCATCGAAAATTCGAGATCTTGTGGAAGATCAGCGAACGGACTGTCATAATTGAAAAGATGCCATCAGGGTAGCAAACAAAAATGAGCATCGCTACCGCAACACCTATTAATCAGTTAATTTAAAATTTAAGAACGTGCACAAACATCTATCCATGATATAAATCAACATAAAAAGGATGGAAAACAAACTACAGACTAATCATGCCATGATAAAGTCCACCAAATTAAACAATTCTCTGCGAAGGACTCGAAGACGCAGACAACTAGAATTAGCTCTTGGCTACAAAGCTCAGATATATTGTAAGAGAGCTGCCGACTCCAAGAACTCTAGAACATCGCAACCTGTTCCAAGCAGCGGCGATAGACAGTAGTGACCCCTGTCTTCTCAGTATCGGGTCAGGCACCGCGTACGAAACTTCGCAAAACCAGAATATTCAACAAAATGTGACGGGTTGGGGATTAGCTAAGCAGTCTCCGATTTGGAGACAAGAAAAAAATGACGATACAGTTAAAGTATTGGGGAAGAGTAGGCGTGCTATCGCACCCTCCCCACCCGACTTCAAGTGTCCATGAGCCTTCTCCAATCGTTTTTTGCCACACACCTCGAAGGGCTGCCTCAATCCATGCCATATAGTCAGTGTAGTGAAGGAAGAAACGCAAGTTTGATATGTTTACTTCGGACAATCTGGCCACATCATCATCGTGCTCCTTCCTAGTAATCCTCATAAGTACAAGGACACAGCAGAAAACAATCTTGATATCATGCCAAAGTGGAGTAGCTGAGCTCGGAGATTCCAATAACTCGAGGGCAATTAGCCAGATTTGTGAGTCGCTATGAATACAAAACGATATCCAGACCGAACGGTATAATGCAACTAACTTTACCGTAAAGTCAGAAGTAGCACCTAGAAGAGCCCCACCGGCTTAATCAAACAATGGGGAAATAGCGTAGAAGCCAACTCACCATTCATATTTGGAACCATCTGCGTACACCGGCACGGCTTCACTGGGACAGGATGTATGTTACAAGAAATACGAACGTAACTCTCAGTGTTGTATAAGCTTTGGGAGCAGAGGCAGCGAGAAACATTCAATGGTGGTATCCTACAGTGACCCGTTAGGAAGAAAAATGGGCACCAACGGTCCAAGAATTAAGCCGACCTCTCTAAGGAATTTCCTATCCCTGATTTTTTTTTTTTTTTAAGGGGCTATCTGGCGACTGCTGACTTAGGCATAAGTTGCCGTAAACAAACAGCCTAGTTCTAGGCAACTTTGAAAAATTGAACAGGAAACAATAAAAAGAAATAACAATAACAATAACAAAGCAATAACAAAAACAATAACAAAAACAACAACAACAATTAAACCGGGTTAAATGAAAGGGAGAAGGCCGGCTTCCCCCAAAAAGTCAATAAGTCCACCAGTCAAAGTACACGCACCCATCCCGAGTACAAGGGACAGGCGGTAGCGACCCCGCCCATCCCGGTACCAGGACAGGGGTCGTGCGCGAAGATCACCCAGACTGGAACATTCGACAAGAATGTGCCGAACAGTCTGGGAAACGACGCAGTCGTTGCAATAAGGCGCAGGCGAGCGCTACATCAAATAGCAATGGGTCACACGAGTGTGCCCGATTCGGAGACGACAGAAAGCAACCTGAAGCCGCCGCGGCATTGGGGGATAGGTCCATAGGAACAGTCGCAGCGCAATGGCACGCAACTTTAAGTTCCCTTCGACCGTCTCTCATCTTCTTTGCCAAGCAGTCCGAAGAGCTGCCCGTATTCCTGCCATGTAGTCAGTGTGAGGAAGAGCGAAACGCTGGTCCGGTCGCAGAGTCCTCGCGGTCTCTTTGGCGCCCTCATCGGCGCGCTCATTCCCCGCAATTCCTACATGTCCAGGAACCCAGCAGAAGATACTCTCGACATCTGCCCGGCTCGCCGAAATCGTGGCGTCACGGATTTCGCGAACCAGGGGATGCGGAGATTCCAATGCCCCGAGAGCACTCAGGGCGCTTTGTGAGTCGCTATAGATCACAATCCGGTCTCCGAACCGGGCACGTAGCGTAATCTCCGGTACCGAGTGGTGTATTCCCACCAGCTCGGCCGTGAAGACAGACGCAGCGCCTGGTAGAGCCCCGCTGACTTCAAACAGAGGGGATACGGCGTGGAAGCCGACCCCCTCTTGGGACTTGGAGCCATCCGTATACACTGGCACGGTACCAGCGTGACACGATCTGTGCTCCAAAAAGGTCGAACGCAATACTCCCGGCGCAGTACAAGCTTTGGGAGCAGAGGCGTGGCGACAAATAGCCAAATGTGGTACCCTCCAGGGTGGCATCCTGGGCAGAACCAGGGGCGCCACCGGCCCGAGAGCTATATCTACCTCTCGAAGGAGTTTCCTGGCCCTAAACCCAAAGGGCTTAGGGTATGACTGGCGTCTCTCGGCAGCATAGGCACCATCGAGATCAGCTGCGGATGCAGTGAGAGCTGTTGGCGACTGAGGGAGGCACCGGGCTCGCGCGTACAGGCGAGTGAAGCACTGCACGCGGCGCAGAGCGAGTGGCATCTCCCCAGCATCGACCAACAGGCTCTCAATGGGGGAAGTGCGGAAGGCACCGGTCGCAAGGCGAAGGCCGGTGTGGTGGATTGAATCCACCTTCCGCAATAAACGCTCGGCTGCGGATGCATAAAACTCGCATCCGTAGTCGAGCTTCGACCGAACAAAGGATCGATAAAAAAGTAAGGCGGTAGCCCTATCAGCGCCCCAAGCGCTGAACGTCACGGAACGGAGAATGTTCATGGCGCGGGTACAAGAGACCCTAAGGCTGCGAATATGAGCCTCCCAGGTGAGGCGTCGGTCGAATACAAAACCAAGGAAACGGTGCGACTCAACCACATCCAGGCGCACCCCATTAAGAAACAAATCTGGGTCGGGGTGAAGCCGTGGATGGCGGCAGAAGTGCACCACCTTAGTCTTGGCCAAAGAAAACCGAAACCTGTGCGCTTCGGCATAGCGAGAGACGCGGTTCAATGCCTGTTGGAGTCGACGCTCCAGAGTTGGCATCTGGGCCGCGCCAAAAGAGATCGAAAGGTCGTCCACGTAGAGCGTAGCGAGAACATCTTCCGGCAGCACCGAGGTGATGCCGTTGATGCTCAGGGCAAAGAGTGTGACACTGAGGACACTTCCCTGCCGGACACCCTCTTCCTGCTCCTTTGGGCCGGAGAGGGCTCCCCCCACCCGTACGCGGAATCGACGATCTCGCAAAAATTCAGATATAAACATTGGGAGGCGTCCCCTCGCCCCCATCCTGTGGAGAGTCTCCATGATACCGTATCGCCATGCGGTATCATAGGCCTTCTCCAGATCGAAAAACACCGTGGCGTAGTGCTGTCTACGAAGGAAGGAAAGCCTCGCAGACGGCATTTTCCAGTCGGAGCAGAGCATCCGACGTGGAGTGGAACTTACGGAAGCCGCACTGTGCAGAAGACAGATGGCCTCCGCTGTCCAGGAAATAGGCTAATCTAACATTTACCAATTTCTCCATCAACTTGCACACGCAAGAGGTTAGAGAGATTGGGCGGAAACCGGTCGGAGTAGAGTGATCTCTCCCCGGCTTGCGAAAGGCGAGCACAGTAGCGATTCGCCAGGAGTCTGGGAGAAGACCTTCCACCCAGATCCTGTTGAACAAATCTAAAAGAAAGGCCATGCCTCGCTCACCCAGGTGTCGAAGCATGGCGTACGGGACATCGTCCGGACCATGGGCGGTGTCCGCGCACGAAGCGAGAGCGGAACGCAACTCACTCACGGTAAACTTGTCGTTGAAGGGTTCTCCGCCTCTGGAGGTAAAGTCCAGCCGGCGGCCTTCCGCGACATCACGACGTGCATTGAATGCTGGCGGAGCAGCATCACGGCTAGAGAATGCGGAAAAAGCGGTCGCTAAGGATTCCGCCACGGACGCGGGGTCCGAGATTGCGGTCCCATTCTCCTGGAGAACGGGAGGGAGGTCCTGCGAGAACTTGCCCCGAATCCTTTTGACTCGCTTCCACACCTCAGCTAAAGGGGTCTTCCCGTTAAGTGAAGACACGTATGCCCGCCAAGAAGAGCGGCGGGCGTGCTTCGAAATATACCGGAACCTAGCCCTAGCCCGACGAAATTCAGCGACAGTGAAATCGTTCGGGCGGCGCTTATAGCGCATGTAAGCATAACGCTTCTGTTTGAGGGCCGTCTCACACTCGCCCGACCACCATGGGAGTGGTCGGCGTGCAAAACGGCCAGACGTCCTAGGAATAGTAGTCAGGCCCACGGCGATGAGGTTGCCGGAGAAGAACTCAACGGCCTCATCTACCGACCTAAACTCCTCGACTGAGATAGAGAATTCAGTCATTTCCTGAAATGCAGGCCACCGCGCCCGCGCCAAGCACCACCGAGGTGGTCTCTCAGGCGGCAGTTGCCCTGAAAATGATATTTGAATGGGAAAGTGATCACTACCATGGAGGTCATCGACCACCCCCCAATGAAAATCAGGCTGTGCATCCGAAGAGCACAAAGATAGGTCAAGGCCAGAAAATGAAGCGGTTCTCGGACAGTGATGCGTAAACTCATCCACGTTTAGGACAGCCATCTCAAGCTCTTCGATCAGATCGGCAAGGACTTGTCCCCTGGGATTTATGGAGTAATCTCCCCAGAGAGGATGCCTGCCGTTCAGATCTCCAAGCAAGAGATAAGGCCTCGGCAACCGTGCTACGACGCGGGGGACGTCCTTGCGTCGAAGTCAGCCGACGGTGGAATGTACGCAGAAATGATATTATACCTCCTATCCAGGTACAGCTGCACAGCCACTGCCTGAAAGGAGGTATCTAAAGAGAAAGGAAGAACGGAGACATCATGCCGGGTGTAAACCGCGCATCCCCCAGCCCGGCCATCCCGCGGTGGTGGGGTCGCAAGACCCTTATACCCCGGGAGGGCAGGCAGCGGGCACGCGCCTAGCATGGTCTCCTTCCTATCCCTGAACCAGATTGGGGTCTCACTTCGGTATAGGCGCCGTCGACATTGGCAGAGTCACTAACCGAAGACTTGCGTAGTGTAGTTAATCCACAATAAACGTTGGATGGGTAAATCTCTCGGTCAAAACCAAGATCAAGGAAACAGTGCGAGCTTACCGTGTATAGGCGAACTCTATCAAGAAAAATTCCGTAGTGCACCATCTTGATCTCAACCAAAGAAAACAGAAACTTGTGCGTTTCAGAGCCTGTTGTAGTAAGCGGGGTATGGTAGAAATCTAAACTGTCCCCCATAAGATCGTAGTGTGGGGGAGACATCATCTTCCGGCAACATCGATGTGATACAATTGACGGTGAGAAAACACTCTCTTCTTGTCTACGGAGTCAGCATTCCCCACCCCTACTCATACAGAAAAATTGGAAAGATTCCTTTCGCCCTCATTGAATGGAGGTGTCCCATGATACCGTATCGTCACGGGGATATTATAGGCCTTTTACATAAGAAAAATATACTGTAGCGAAATGATGCCTGGAGTAAATCCTTCGCAGATAGGAGCGGAGCATCAGACGTAGAGTGGAACTTACGAAAGAAATTAGGCGGATACCAGCCCAGAGGTAAGGTCTGATCCCAATGAACAAATGGGCATTTGGCGGAAGCGAAGAAATGCTTTTGCGGCAAGAATTGCACATCAATCTGAATGAGGACAGTGATGTTGCACTTCAAACAAGGCTTTCGACAGTAGATGAGATGAAAAGCCTAAAGATAATACCAGTGTTTGGATTGGATCAAGGCAGTGGAGATAGAGACCAACTTAGTGTTGAACTTTACTTGCATACAGCAGAAGAGGAGTATCGTTCCAAGGTAAGCGGCTCATGATAGGTGACTTAAGAAGTTAAGATGTAGGGCAGCAACAACATGGTGGGCCACGTGAAGCGGAAATTCCATGTACCGTCGTCGGTATAGATGATGGTTTCGAACCAATATACGAGGGATTAAGGTTTTCTTTATTGGAATTTAGAAAAGATGCCTTGGCGACAGCCGCCCAATTCCATCAGATTTTGCAAGCAGCGCTACAACAATAATACTTAAAAGACATTTATGCTTAAATTACAGGCAAAATAAATGGCAAATAAACACAACATGCACAGCCACGGGAGGCTCAAAATACTAAAACTTGAAGTACGAGAGTAAAATTATAAAAGGGGGAATAACAGGAGCGAGATAAAAATCTTACAAGGGCTGAGGCGCAGGACGACTCCTATGCCAATAGTCGTTGGAGGTGCAAGGAGCGAGGCACGCTAGGAATTGGTAATTAGGATGAACACTGGCTGGCAAGATGGAACAGTCGACCAGCAAATGGACAACTGGGTAAGTGCCATCTCATTGTGATCGCAAAGGTTAATTGTTATCACATTGTGATCGCCAAGTTAAATAAGTTTTAATTATTTCTATGATGAGGCTTGCAGAGTATGTGGGGAATAAGAAGATCCATCTTATGTGTCCTCGCACTCGGAAGTGAGTCGGATAGATTCCTTGAGGTAATTCGACCACTGGCGTGACTTGCTTGGGTTAAAAGAAGGAAGGGTTAACGAAAGGGTTCTGAGGCAAGGGAAACTGATTGGAAAGGGATAGATAAAAAAAGAAAGAAAAAGCGAAGTAGTGATAATAAAAGTTGAATGGGTACATTTTCGCCCATGCCTACAGAGACATGCAAGAAATAAACACCCAGTTTTAGAAAATATTTTTAAGAATTTAATATTCTAATTATTCAACATGCCTAGAAAGCAAAATTGCAATGAAATTTCAGATCTTTAAAGACAACCAATTGTTGGTCAACCTGAAGTTGGATTGTCCCAGACAAATTCCTAAGTCTTGGAATATCATTTTTCTTCCGTTAACAGAATTATAGTTCAATTTAAAGAAAATAGTAGACTAACGACTTGGTCCTGGTCGTTTTGAAGATGTCTTTGTGTTGATCGAAGATCCATTGAGAACAACCCTCGGTTAAAAGCTTCTAAAGTGGCAGAAGGATTCCAAATCAGCCCAAGTAAAGCAGTAAATTACATGCACTCTTGGATATTATGGACGTGCAGCGACGAGAAAGCTTCCTTTGGACTATGACGAATATTAAAAAGAGGAAGAAATGAGTGAAAAACTTTTATTTTGGAATTTTGGCACAGCAATTTTTTTTGGTGACGAATCAAGGTTTGATAAAATTATATTATTAGACGGTGGACATGTGAGGTGGAAAATGATCTTTTCAGGAGTTTGATTATAAACAGGTTACAACCAACGGTGAAACATGGTGGCTATTCTGCTATGGTGCGAGGAGTAATTTGGAATGATGCAAGGTGAGTTGGTTGTGTGTTGACAGTATCAACTCGAAAAATTTATTTACATTCTTAAAGAGGGACTTCTACCACTATTTTCAAAAGGTCATTTTAAAAAAAAGAAAGTGGTTTATTCGTGGAAGATGAGGTTCCGTTATATGGTAAGAAGGAAAAAAAGAATGGGAAGACCAGAGCGACATCAAACGACTTCATTGGCCGAGTCAATCCCCTGACAAGAACCCAATATAAATATTTGGGAAAAACAAGACAAA
This sequence comes from Ceratothoa steindachneri, assembly GCA_963969495.1. Lineage (NCBI taxonomy): Eukaryota > Metazoa > Arthropoda > Malacostraca > Isopoda > Cymothoidae > Ceratothoa > Ceratothoa steindachneri. The sequence continues at coordinate 73,868,064 of OZ018320.1, forward strand.
CCAGGAAAAAGTAAAACAAAAAAAAACAGGAACAAGATCAGAATTGCTGAATATCACACACTAAATAAGGTCGGAAATACCAGACTGTAATCTCAGAACTTATTAAATCTTCCGCCCAGTGAGTTGCAACTGTAAAAGACGCTAAAGGAAAGTCCACAAAGTATTAATAATGTACTTTCATTGTTTAAAATGTATTTCATTCTTTAAATTTACAAATAAAAGTATTTCAGTAATTAAAGGGGTATCTATTCACTTTTTACATGTCTGTATAAAGGGGGCTAGAGACCAGTCACTCTCTAAACAGGAAGGAGCTCCAGGACGAAAAGCCACCATACCGCAAATGGGGTCGGAATAGTCATTTGTAGATGGGGACCTTGACCGTGAAGAGGGTTACGATCAAAGGTATCAACTATACACAGCAACCGCTCAGCATTGACACATACATATAGGACTCCCATTCAACGATTAAATAGACAACCTGTAAGTATTGATTTAAGAGAAATTTTTTTGACTCCATTTGAAAAGGGCCCACTTTCAGATTAAGGGGCCACATTTTAATACTCCCAAGGGCGTAGGTTGAAGAACGCTGATTTAAATATATTTGGCTATTTCACCACTGAAATTAACACAATCGACTTATTTTCAGAAAAGCAAAATACAAAAGCAATGCCAAAACAATTTGTGTGCATAAAGGAAATTACTGATATAAATAGAAGATAATAATGTAAACTGATTATAAATAGAAGAAAATAATGTGAACAAACCATGTAAAAAAATAATTTATAGGAGGAATAAAGTTTTAAAAATTACGAATTGAATGAACTTCATGCATGATAAATAAATTCTAACATAATAAAATGTGCGGAATAATATTTAATTCCGGAAAAAAAAGGAATAAATCTATGTAGCGTTTCAAAATAACAAATAATAAGATATACAATACAAAATATAACCAAAAAACAAGGAAAAGCTACATTACATTTAAATGAAACAATACTTTTAATTGCATTATACGAGAGAAACTAAGTGAAGGAATAAATCGAACATGGCCATTTTATCCATGGATTAAAAGAAACCAAAGCATATAAAAAGGTCTAGTAGAATAGGACAAGCAACTATAACATTACTGACATTAACTTCAAAGCTGCTATGGAATCATGAAAAGAGGACGGGTTACGAGGTTCAATTTTAACGGCACTCGAGAAAAGGGTTTACACAAATCAAATTCCTTCTCCCTGAAAAGCCAAAAATCAAGCAGAAATCACTTTACCATTTTGCGAGTTTCTGTGAATATTTTAAGACTTCAACATTAGTATTGATTTAACTCCGTCGTCTTTGAAAAAAAAAAGGCATCTAACAATAAAGTCATTACCATTGAATACAAATAAAATTCACCCTTTTACCACCTTAAAACAGGTCAACATTAATTCACTCTAGCTTTCAGACTTACAACATAATAGGAAATTATACTTCAGACTCTTCTGGGTCACTAACGTCAAGACAATTGGTACTGTCTTTGACCGTTCAGTGTCAAAGACAAGGAATAAACACTAACTATACACATAATGGTGGAAATAAAACAGAGAAATCGTGTCACACCTTAAGTATTGGCCCATACGAATGCAAAACAATAGTGTTTTAAGACTGAAGAACGATTCTTTGTCTGGCTAATTTAACAGCTTTGAAATTAAGAATTTATTTTATATCCTGTGGTATCGCGCTGTAAATAGATCTCAAAAGGCCATTTTATCCATACCAGGGATTAAACAATTACCTTTCCTAACATTCACCACTTGAACCATCTTAAATTACCATGTTCCCGAATACCAATTCAATTAACAACGGTAGTATCACAATGGTTGCTATATAAAAAAACCCAAAACAAACACCAAATCACCATTTGAAAGGGGAGATAGTAAAGGACCAGCAGTTCTAAAAATTAAGAACACTTCTGACGCTCTTATTTGACAAACAGCGTCTAGTAGATGTAAATTAAAAGTCATTTGGCTTGTAAAAGTCTGTCCAGGCAACACTAACTATTCCCATTCACTAAGCAATTATCATTCATATCACCAGAAGGAAGGTCAATGGAGCAAGACGGAGGCTGCAAGAGATTCGCGTATTGAAGGAGGACATCTCTCAGTGCTCTCCACAGCTGTGGTGGCGACTGACTCCCTCCACTACTTCCAACTTCAACCAGGTGTGGATACATCTCGATTAACTGTCTCCACGTCATCAAATCCACTAGAATTAATAAGTAATAAGGTCAGGCAACGAAGTAGCGACAGCAAATACAAAAATATACTACAATGATCCTTTTTGTTTCTTCTTATTTCCTGTACACCATTCAGAGTTCGTTGTCAGTGATAGTTGCAATTTACTTAAAACTAAGAAATGAAATCTCACAAGGAATTCAGCACCAGAAAGCATGAGAGGATAGGTACTCGTATGTAAGTAGTGAAAATGTATAGAAGAAACTACTATGTAAAAGTTTTATGGAGATATTTTTGCATGGAAGTTGCTTTGAGCGCCAATTGACGCAAATGTGCGCTACGCAGCGAGGCTTTCCAATGAGGGAAGGGGAAGGGGAGGGAGGGGAAGGCGAGGGAGGGGGAGGGGGGAGGGGAAGGCGAGGGAGGGGGAGGGGGGAGGGGAAGGGAAAGGGAATGAATGCGCAATTATAGCATGGGAAGAAGTCTACTGGGGAAGAGGAAGAAGATTATTTTACGTCGAACAAGGGACCGTCGACCAGGATTAAACTTAAGAGTTCTGAGTTAGAGTAAGAAGTGAAGACGAGGGATGGAGTACAAGGGAAACTAAACGAGCACGTGAGTCTGGTAAAGCAGGTGGTGCAGGAAGGGTGGAGATTGCGGGACAAAGGGATCCGAGAGTTAGCTCTGTGTAACCTAGAAGTTGGCGAACCACAACCACCTCTTTATGGCGGGAGCGGTGGAAGGCTGAAGCCCAGTAACCAAGGTGGGGTTTAATGCGGTGAAGTCTGGTGGGATTTTGAGTTTGCCAGGCAGCGAGCCATTGTGTATTAAGGATCTCCTTCACAGGTGGTCGGAAATGAGTGAACGGAAAGGCAAATGTGCCGGGTGACGTTATTGAATCTATTAAGCTCTATCTGGGCGACCGCAAATCAGGTTAGAGCAGCCAAAATTACAGACAAACCTATTTCCACACTAATTTAATTAACAAGCAAAAAAAGAGCAAACCAAGAACCCCCTCCCCCCCAAGCATGCTCATTGGCCAGAGGGGGGTGCACTATCGTACCGTCCTCAACAAGCAGCCAACACCCAAACTCCTGAATACTATGGAGGTGGCCATCCCCCACAAGGAAAGTCAGTCCGATACACAGGAACCCATCCCAAGTAAAAGAGCAAAAGGGTAGTGAATCAGCTTTTCCCGGTATCTGGACAGGTAGTGCGCGGGCGAAGCTTCTCCGCTCCCCAAAGGGGGGACTTTCGACAAGAATGTGCAGGACAGCCTTTTGGAAATTAAGATTCATTGCCTTACACAACATAGATTTATAATTTAAGGGTTGAGCCAAATTGGCTCGTCTGCAAGCTCTAATACGATGTCAGAAGCGGGTTTTTTTTCTTTTTTTAATTTTAGGAGCCATCTGTCGACTGCCTCCTTTGGGCATAAGTCACCGTACTCAGCAAAGCCTACTACTAGACTATATTAAAAAAAACAAATACAAATATATAAATAACAAGTAACGATAAAAAAGAGCAAACATGCAACAGGGAAGTGGGCTCCGGCGTCGGGGATAGGCCCGCCTTCTCCAGGCGCAGGAACATGCGACCTACAATATTCAAATAAAGTGGAGGAGGCCAGCCTCCCCTGAAAAGTCGTATAGTCCACAAGTCATTGTGCACGAACCAGTCCCGAGTACAAGGGACAAGAAGCAGCGACCCCGCTCGTCCAGGTATCGGAACACGTAACGTGCGCGAAGATCACCCAGAGTGAGACATTCAACAAGAATGCGCCGAACAGTTTGGGGGACAACGCAGTATTCACAATAAGGCACAGACGAGATCTCCAGCAAATGGCGGTGCGTCCCACGAGTGTGTCCAGTTCGGAGACGACAGAAAACATCCTGAAGCCGTCGAAGCATTAAGGGGTAGGTCCATGGGAACAGTGGCGGCGCAATGGCACGTAACTTTAAGTTCCCTTCGACCGTCTCTCATCTTCTTTGTAAAGCAGCCCGTATTCCTGCCATGTAATCGGTGTGAGAAAGAGCGAAAGGTTGGTCTGGTCGCACAGTCTTCGCGGACTCTTTGGCGCCCTCATTCAGCGCAATTCCTACCTGTCCAGGAACCCAGCAGAAGATAGTCTTGATATCCACCCGGCTCGCCAAAACCGTGGTGTCACGGATATCGCGAACCAGGGAATGCCGAGATTCCAATGCCCCGAGAGCACTCAGGGCGCCTTGTGAGTCGCTATAGATCACAATTCGGTCTCCGCACCGGGAACGTCGCGTTATTTCCCGTACCGAGCAGGGTATTGCAACTAGCTCAGCCGTGAAAACAGATGCAGCGCCTGGCAGAGCCCCGCTGACTTTAAACAGAGGGGATACGGCGTGGAAACAGACCCCCTCTTGGGATTTGGAGCCATTCGTATACACTGATACAGTTCCAGCGTGACACGAAGTGTGCTCCAAGAAGTCCTAACGCAATTATCCCGGCGCTGTAGAAGCTTTGGGAGCAGAGGCGTTGTGACCTATAGTCAAAGTTGGTACCTTCCATGGTGGCGTCCTGGGCAGAACCAGGGGCGCCACCAGCCTGAGCGATATACGGAGCCGTAAAAGCAATTTGGGTTTAGGGTATGACTGGCGTCTCTCGGCGGCATAGGCACCGTCGAGATCAGCTGCGGATGCGGTGAGAGCTGTTGACGACTGAGGGAGGCGCCTGGCAGGCGCGAACAGGCGAATGATGTACTGTACACGGCGCAGAGCGAGTGGCATCTCCCCAGCATCGACAAGTAGGCTCTCAATGGAGGACGGAAAGGAAGGCATCAGTCGCCAGGCGAAGGCCGGTGTGGTGGATCGAGTCCACTTTCCGCAATACACGCTCGGCTGCGGATGCATAAAACTCGTATCAGTAGTCGAGCTTTGAACAAACAAGGGATCGATAAAAAAGTAAGGCAGTAAACCCATCAGCGTCCCAAGCAGTGAACGTCACGGAACGGAAAATATCCAAGGCGCGGGTACAAGAGAATCTAAGGTTGCGAATATGAGCATCCCAGGTGAGGTGTCGGTCGAATACAAGACCGAGGAATCAGTGCGATTCCACCACATCCAGGCGCACCCCCATTAAGAAACAAATCTGGGTCAGGGTGGAGCCATGGATGGCGGCAGAAGTGCACCACCTTAGTCTTGGCCAAAGAAAACCGAAACCTGTGCGCTTCGGCATAGCGAGAGACGCAGTTCAATGCCTGTTGGAGTCGACGCTCCAGAGTTGGCATCTGGGCCACGCCAAAGGAGATCGGAAGGTCGTCCACATAGATCGTAGCGAGAACATCTTCCGGCAGCACCGAGGTGATGCCGTTGCTGCTAAGGACAAAGAGTGTGACGATGAGGACACCCTTTTCCTGCTCCCTTGGGCCGGAGAGGGCTCCCCCCCACCCGTACGCGGAATCAAAGGAAGGCTTCGCAGATGGCATTTTCCAGTCGGAGCAGGGCATCCGACGTGGAATGGAACTTGCGAAAGCCGCACTGTCCAGAACACAGGTGGCTTTCGCTGTTCAGGCAAAAGGGCGGAAACCGGCGAGGTAGAGTGATCTCTTCCCGGTTTGCGAGAAGCGAACACAGTAGCGATTCGCCAGGAGTCTGGGAGGATACTCTCCACCCAGATCCTGAACAAATCTAACAGAAAGGCCATGCCTCGCTCACTCAGGTGTCGAAGCATGACGTACGAGACATCGTCCAGTGTCCGCGCACGAACGTAACTCACTCAATATAAACCTGTCGTTGAAGGGTTCTCCGCCTCGGGAGGTAAAGTTCAGTCGGCGGCCTTCGGCGACATCACGACAGGTATTGAATGCTGGCGGAGTAGCATTCCGGCTAGAGAATGCGGAGAAAGCGGTCGCGAAAGACTCCGTTAAGTGAAGACAGGTATGCCCGACAAGAAGAGCGGCGGGCATGCTTCGAAACATACCGGAACCTCGCCATAGCTCGACGAAATTCACTGAGAGTGAAATCGTTCGGGCGGCGCTTATAGCGCCTGCAGGCATAAGGCTTCTGTTTGACGGCCGCCTCACACTCGGCTACCACCACGGAAGCGGTCGGCGTGCAAAATGGCCAGACGTTCTAGGAATAGTAGTTAGGCCCACGGCGAAGAGGTTGCGGAGAATAACTAAACGCCCTCATCTGCAGACCTAAACTCCTCGACTGAGACAGAAAAATCAGTCAGGCACCACCGAGACGGGCTCACAGGAGGCAGCGGCCCAGAAAATGATATTTGAATGGGAAAGTGATCACTACCATGGAAGTCGTCGACTACCCCCCACCCAAAATAGGCTGTGCATGCGGAGAGCACAAATATAGATTGAGACAGGATAATGAAGCGGTTATCCAGCAGTGATGCGTAAACTCATCCACATTTAGGACACCTATCTCCAGCTCGTCGATTACGTCAGCAAGGACCTGACCCCTGGGATTGATCGAGTAATCTCCCCAAAGGGGGCGTCTACCGTTCAGATACCAGAGTAAGAGAAAGAGCCTCGGCAACCGTGCCACAACACGGCGGAAGTCCACTTCGTCGAAGTCGGCTGAGGGTGGAATGTATGAAGAAATAAGAGTATACCTCATATCCAGGTGCACATCACGCCGGGTGTAAATGGCCCATCATCCTGCTCAGCTCCATCCCGTGGTGGTGGGGTAGAAAAAAACCTTATACCTACGGAGGGTGGACAGGGGGCACGCGCCCAGCATTGTCTGCTGCAAAAAGATAGCTAAGGAAAAACGGGACGAGACGAGCCTCCGTAAATCCTCTGATTTGGCATGGAGTCCTCCAGACCTAACTCAGAAGTGATGAGAGGGCCCTTTTCGAAGACAAGACCCTCCCGGGAATGGCCGTACGCTTCCCGGAGGCAGAACTCGGGGCGCTGTCGCCTTCGAGGACTTACCGAGGGAGGTTGGTCTCGCCTCAAGTCTTTTCCTCCCTCTGCTCTGGAGGATCCACCGCCTTCGAGTCTCTCAGCCTAGCAGTCGGTGTCGGTGTATGAACCGAAACTCCTTTAGTGCTGTCCTCCTTTCGGGAATCACCTTTAGAAACCCCGAAAGATAGCCTGACGACCAACATCAGGGGCGTGGCCTCCTGTGAGTTTAACGATTCGGTGGAGGCGCACTGCCGTTTCGCCTTACGGGAAACGTTCACGGCGGGGCTGGGGTGTGAACCCTTTATGCCGCCAGCTCTACCAAGGGAGCGCCCGGGGTGGATAAAACCCGAGGAGGGTTCTACCTAACTCGGTTTACGCATGGGCGCGTAAACGATCGTGCTCGTAGGCCTGGATGGGCCATTAGCAGAGGGTGTCTTTCCTAACATTTAGCCATAAGACATCACAGGCAGCGCGGGGAGCGCCAGGACGCACTCCTTAGCCTCGCGAAATGAGAGACGATCCTGGGCCTGAACGGCCAGGATTTCATTCTTAAGGAGATATGCACCACATTGCTTCGAAAAAGCTGGGCGTGGCTTTCCACAATTGACACATTTGGCCATACACGATTTGAACTTATCGTGTGAGGCCTTGGAGCATTTTACACAGACTTCGGGCGGGTAACCACGACTTCGCGCGTCTACAGGAGCGATTCATATGGCCGAAGCGGTGGCAGTGGCACGAATGCCTTCATGCGGTAGTGATACCAACCGGAACGAACCGACTCAGGGAGCTTGTCACAGTCGAAAGTGATGAATAGCGTAGGGGTGGGTCTCGAATCCCCTTCCTGTTTTCTCATCACACGTTCGACCTTGACCACTTCATGGTCGGCCAGCTCTAAGGTGATGGCATCTATGGAGTAGTCCACGAGTTCCCTCGCATAAACCACTCGTTTCACCAAGTTCATTGTAGAGTGCGGAGTCACCGGCGTGCCATCAAGTGTCCCAAGAGCACTCATCATGGCTGCCTTGGAGGGATTCGACGCATTCGCCCGAAGGCTCCCATCTGAGAAACGGGTCTCTTTCGGCTCTCTACCAATCATGCTAGCTAGATCTCTCCTTTGATGGATCATGTTGCCCTTAGTCAACACGATTCCATCAGTGGAGCGAATAACGAGGAAGCGTTTGAAGCCAGCGGATTCGAACACGCCAGGTAACCTCTGAATCCAGGGCCCCGACGTAATTGAGGTATCGCTCTGCGTACTTTTGGTCTTAGTCTGGGAGTCCCGACCCGGATGTACCAATCTTAGCTTGGTCGCATACCGAAACGGCAGCGGACCCATCCGTCCCCGTCGCTCCCGCGGAGGTCGAGGAGCCCCGAGCCTTTTTTGTCTTTCTATTTTGTTTCTTTTTAGGAGAGGAGGGCGGGGAATGATCCCGGTTCTCTTCTCCACAGTCAGGAGCCCTAGGCCAAATGAACCAGCCTCAGCAAGATCCTTCTGTGAAATGGATAAGGTCTTGGCTGTTACAGGGGCACCAGCCGGGAAAAGAGCTCCCTCCTCTCCTTGTAAGGTCTCGGAGGAGGACCTTGCACAGGGGTGGTCTCTGGTTCAATGCGAGCCAAAGTTCGACCCCATGGAAGATACTACCATCTGGGGCTGGGGTCTCCATGTGGTCTCCCCCCCCCAAAGACCCAAGACACCCTGGATCCCCCTCGAGGTACCTTTTGTCTCGTCCGGCGGCGAACCGGCATCCGTCGGGGAAGAGAGTGGGGCACGTACAGTGATCCCCTGTAGACGCAAGAGTGCAGGACGTTAGGGGGCACGGACCGACAGGCCCTGCCATCCCTTGCCCCCTTAAGGAGGTTGGCCCTATCGAGCCGCTCCCTCTCAATTTTGGGCCGCCTGCGTGCTTTCTTGGCAGTTCTCTGTGAAAGAAAATTAGGGACTGCCGCTGGAAAGAGGTCACGGCGACTCCAGAGACGGGGGTGGGGTGGAGGGAGGGGATTCCCCAACAATCGTAGGCCTAGGAGAGTAGTAAGCCTCCTCTCCGGTCCAAGAGGTTTGCAGGATCCCCTGCAAAAGCACAGGGGGAGGGGGGGGGCTCCATTGTTTCGGTGGAGCTGCCGAAGGCGGCTCCGACGGAGGTAAAGGAAAGGTTTTTTTCTGTGAAGTTCTCCTTATTAGGCATGGTGACCCTATAGTTTACACGGGACGCAAAGGATAATCATCCCACGCAGTAGGCCGCTCTGCAAGGGGTGATTACGGGCCAGCAAAGCCGGCTGCCGCTATTTGAAACCACTCCTCCCGCCTAGTGGACTGGTAACCTATCGGCATGGCGGCTCCACCTTAGGCTCAGCGTAAAATTGATAGACTGTGAAAAGGAGAAATAAGGTATGTGGGGAAGCAGGTTGTTAAAAACCTACCACCCCAAACCGGAGCTCGGGGTGAGGAGGCGTAGTTCCTCTCCTCCCTCAGCGCCGATCCGGGATGGTTGGGTGAGAGGAAGCTGGTCGGCGTCTACCCTGTGAAATTAGAGGCCGACCAGGAAATGTTATGGAAGAGGTTGTAGGGATAGTGACGAAGCACGGTAAGAAGACAAGTTGTCAGAAAGGAGAATAGGCAAAGCTGGGGCCGGACAGGGCGCTGAATCCCGTTAGCACGGCGGCCAGAAAAGCAAATTGCCGTGCCCCTTAGGGGCAAATATCAGGTGAAGAGAAGACCTATCCATCTAAAATAATAGAGGCAAAGGAGTGACTTATTTTCACAGACCACGACATAACTATTTCCTCAGCTTCTCTATATGAAATATGGTCAATAGATTGGATGTCCAGAATCTCTTTTTGAAAAAGGTACAAATCGCAAAGTTAGAGGAAACAGGATGAGAATCTCATGCACATTATTCTTATTGATTTGGATTATGGTGTAATATTTTGATGACGAAAAGGATCTCAATTAAATATCACAATAGAAAATGGCTGGGCAAGTCAGTATGGTAGTAACCAAATTACTCAAGTAGAACACTATAATCACTCCAATAATGAAAACTGTATGCCTAAAGGAAAGTAATATTAAGTGAAAATCTCTCATAGCAAATGGAAAGATTATGGTGGTTTACCTTTGTCTTTTGCTGCCTTTTTGAGAGAAGCAAGAAGGGTAGCGACCGCCTGTAACACGAAATTGATTTCTGCAACTCGATGCCTGAAATAATTAGGATAATTAATTAGGGCGTGGATCATGGCACGAACTCACTAGCCTCGATTTGCCTTAGGGGGGCAAGCTGATGGTATGTATCTTCTTGGTGTATGTAAGGGACATGTGGGATCAGCATAAGTATTAGGAATCGCTAATTTGTTGAAAGGGGTAAATTAGACCTGATTGCACTGAGTAAAACGAATATGAAATAGAATATTTATATGGACTAGTGTGAATGCTGAAGTTCAGATAACATGGCTCTGTAGTAGAAAGGTGAATGGAAAAGATAGACGATAGTATGAAATATGACAGAAGAAAGATGAGGTTGAGAAAAGGTGGAACGACTGTGAGAGAATGTGTGTAGGAAAGAGCTTTGGAAAAAAAACAAGGAGAATTGTGTGTACTTAGCGATACTGTAACAAGCAGAAGTCCTCTATGTGGATTTCCTCAAGGTGCTTAATTGTCCCATCTCCGGAGAGCCAACTTTCCAGAATTTCCCAAAAGTGAGAAAATTATTTCAAAAAAGAAAATAACTGCACTAGTCTTCAGATGTGCAATTCTAGTATGTACTTTGTACCGAAATCCACTCTTGGAGTTAGTTTCTTTGCGTTCTTCCTTGCCCCCGGGGCCAATTTTAAAAAGTGACCCTCTTGCCATGCATACATATTCAAGATTTTGTGGGGATAAATTCCTAAAAAAGCGTCTCATGAGATGAACCATAGTAACCTACCAAACACTTTCTTGGCAAGACCTATACTTGTTAAGGTATGCCAGGTAACGCCTGGTAATCTGAATGAAGGTCCCCTCGTAATCGAGGTTCCACTTAGCGCACTTGCGATTTTGGTCCTTGTCTGGCTTGGTCGATTACCGCAGCGGCAGCGGACCCTCTAGGCCCCGGAGCCCCCGCAAAGGGAGAGGAATCCCGTCCTCTTTTATTTCTTTTTACCTTTCCTTTTTTCGAGATTAGGGAGGGGAGTGAACCCGCATCTCTTCCCCTAAGGGAGGGGCCCCAAGGCCGCACGTACCAGCCTCGGCCAGACTTTTCTCAGAGATGGGGAAGATCTTGGCGGTCAAAAGGGCACCATTTGGGAAAGGAGGTTCCTCATCTCCTTGAGGGTCTTCAGGGCCCCGTGCCGCCTGAGGAGGGCCTTGCAGAGGGGCAGACTCAGGTTCGGTGTCTGGCACCGAGTCAATGTACGCCCCTTTGGAAGACCTTGCGATCTTGGGTGGGCTCCTCCGTGCCAATTTTCATCTCAGGAGAGGCCCCCAAATTGTCAGGTGTGCCGACCAGGGACTCATAAGACCTATGACCCGTCACTGGGACCGGCATGCCGACCCGCAAAGGTAAGAAAGAGGAAACGGGCATGATGATGGCTCCCATCAACTTGACAAACGTTGACGAGGTGCGTGGGCAAGGCCCATGGGGAGGATGACGCCTCTTAACCGCCTAAGGGGCTTCTGGTGGTTCGTATGATCCGAACGGGAGGGGCGGGACCGAGGAGGCTCGTCCTTTGTCTCGGTCTTATTAGCCGGCCCCTGAGAAAGAGGGAGGAACCCGCTGTAAGTGGAGAGTCGCCAGGAGGCAACTCTGCAAAAGGGGTTAAATGGATAAACTCCCGAACCCGTGAAAGAAGGAGAGAGGGAAAGCGCGAGTCTTAGAGGGGCCTCTAAGAAGGCACAGGCGGGAAGGCACAACACAAAGGTCCGGCCAGGATTGAGAGAGGGATATAGTCTGAACTCATGGAAATGTTCAACTTTGTAAAGCTTGCCAACACGGTAATTTCTGACTCTTGTGACCACTAGAGAAAAAAGGTGGTTGGTATGCTATATCTCGCGTTCAGCGCGCCGGCCTCAGGGTTTTGCAATTTTTAGGGGTTCGCCCTGGGTATGTTAAAGGATGGTGTTCGCAACCTAGGACAGCGACTCACAACGACTATAAATTACCCAGTGGCCGGTCGTTCCCTAATGGTCGCAGCTTCCAAATGGGCAGCCGGAGAGGCAAGGCGACAGGGAGGATATCCTTACTGGGACATACTAATCCTTGACAAGACGGCCAGCATCTGAAGATCTGCTGTGGCAGACCCAGAGACGGGACCCTAGGCTTTTACTTGGCAGTAAATCACAGCTACCACACCACAAGCAGTATAGTCTTATGCACCCGGGAACGGCCACAGGAAGGTGGACAACCCATTACACGTAGGGAAGGGGAAATAGGGGTCAAAAGTCTCCTACCCCCCCATATTTGTGAGGAAAGATCTGTAAAGAAAGTGAACATGTGTGGAAGACATATAGATACAGATTCTCCTGTAGGTATTGGGGTTGGAAAGACAAAGTGCAGGAGTTGGGGCCGGGATGGATTACAATCCTCCAGAGATTTCTTCGGGATCAAGGCTCCTCGTGCTACACATGACATCCGCTTGCGGGTGAACCAAGCAAAATGCGCCCCCTCCCTGCCACGCAGCAACCACCATGGAGTCGTGGATAATATGGGTGGGAAATTGAGTTGATGGCAACCGCCAGAAGGTACTATGTTTGTTGCCGATGCTATGTCCAGATCGGGTGTGGCCAGGAATCATCTGATGGATGGCCATCACCCAAAGCATGAAGAGGGATGCAGCAGCATCCAGAAAGAACTACCATCTTCAAAGTGAGTGATGGTGAACTTACCCCATTCTACTACATAGGGCGCAAGGAACGTGAAAGGAGCATAAGAAAACAATGATAAAAATAATTGAAGATGAGGATTGTGACGTCATAAAAAACTGGCCTCGGCCCCGGCACTGAGTGTAGATTGGAGATAAGCTTGTTCTAGACCCACCTCGGAAGGGGACATTTGCCGCTCAGTTTCGTGTCGTCTGAATATTTGATGAGCACCTCTCGAAAGCGATGCAAAAGGGACGTGACCGCTAGTTTACTCGTCAACTGACTCTTTTCTTTCTCCGCACCTAATGAAAAACAAGAGGCATTTCAATAATAAAATATATGCTCTTCCATCCATTTTTTCCTCAAATGACTGCCCAATAGATTAAATTAGAAATATGATAACCTGCAATTACCTATTCTGATGGTAGGGAAATAAAAATACTACCACCATGGTGTAGTTGCGTGTCAAAAGCAAACTAAATGTGACTTGCAATCACGCAACAAATGAATTATTCTTATAATAATAACTCGATAAAGGAACTTGGTAGCCATGGACTGGTTCTAGAAAACTTATTTGATTGCCCTTTCTGCAAAATTTTGATCTCCACCTTATAATAGTGGCCCACGCCAGGGCCATATTGGACAAGTGAAAGTGGTCCACGCCAAGGCCATATTGGAGAAGTGAAAGTGGTCCACAGGGCAATAATGGAGAAAAAGTGCAAGGGGCCCACGGCAGGGCCATATTGTTGAAAAATATTATTATTAAAGCCACCGGTGCATTTCCTTTGGCGGGGTTCTCAAGCCGGATTATGACACAAACATAAAGATCAGTATAAAAATCAATGGCGCGCCTGGAGTTCTTTCTCGTTAGCCTTGTGGGTAAGGCGTATTTCTAATACTTGGGTGCCGGGTCCACTACTCAGGAAGAGTGAACCCGCTGTCTTTCCTTTCAGTCTTCACAAAACATCATAACCTCCTCTCCTAAGGCCCCTGAAACTGCCAATGAGGTACTTATATCCATATAGACTAGACGTGTAACGAGTGCCCCACAGATTGGTGTCAAAACAATACCGAAAAAAAGAGAAAAAACAGACAAAAAAAGAAAGAAAAAACAACGGAAGAGTGTGAAGGCGTGCTCCGGCGTCGGAGGAAGGCCTGCCTACCTCGGAATGGCAGTGCGGCGGTGCCGTTGGTGTCCGCTATTCGGGAACAAGAGTAAACGACTTGAAGTAACGAGGCATTGAGGGTTTTTTTTTTTTTATTAGAGCTCATCTGGCCCCTGCCTACATGGGAATTAGTCGCCGTATTAAAACTGGCCTAGTTCTAGGCTACTTTAAAATAAAATTAAACGAAGAAAAAAGAACACCCTAAATGGGGGAAAGGAAAAAAACAAAAACAAATGCAAAAAACAAACCCTGCTTAAATAATAGGGAGAAGGCCGGCCTCCCCCCAAAAGTCAATAAGTCCACCAGTCGATGTGCACGCACTCATCCCGAGTACAAGGGACAGGCGGTAGCGACCCCGCCCATCCCGGTACCGGGACAGGTGTCGTGCGCGAAGATCACCCAGACTGGGACATTCGACAAGAATGTGCCGAACAGTCTGGGAACGACGCAGTCGTTGCAATAGGGCGCATGCGAGCGCTCCATCAAATAGCGATGCGTCACACGAGTGTGCCTGATTCGGAGACGACAGAAGGCAACCTGAAGCCGCCGCGGCATTGGGGGATAGGTCCATGGGAACAGTCGCGGCGCAATGGCACGCAACTTTAAGTTCCCTTCGACCGTCTCCCATCTTCTTTGTCAAGCAGTCCGAAGAGCTGCCCGTATTCCTGCCATGTAGTCAGTGTGAGGAAGAGCGAAACGCTGGTCCGGTCGCAGAGTCCTCGCGGAGTCTTTGGCGCCCTCATTCCCCGCAATTCCTACATGTCCAGGAACCCAGCAGAAGATAATCTCGACATCTGCCCGGCTCGCCAAAACCGTGGCGTCACGGATATCGCGAACCAGGGGATGCGGAGATTCCAATGCCCTGAGAGCACTCAGGGCACTTTGTGAGTCGCTATAGATCACAATCCGGTCTCTGAACCGGGCACGTCGCGTAATCTCCCGTACCGAGTGGTGTATTGCCACCAGCTCGGCCGTAAAGACAGAGGCAGCGCCTGGTAGAGGTCCGCTGACTTCAAACAGAGGGGATACGGCGTGGAAACCGACCCCCTCTTGGGACTTGGAGCCATCCGTATACACTGGCACGGTACCAGCGTGACACGATGTGTGCTCCAAAAAGATCGAACGCAATACTCCCGGCGCAGTACAAGCTTTGGGAGCAGAGGCGTGGCGACAAATAGCCAAATGTGGTACCCTCCAGGGTGGCGTCCTGGGCAGAACCAGGGGCGCCACCGGCCCGAGAGCTATATCTACCTCTCGAAGAAGTTTCCTGGCCCTAAACCCAAAGGGCTTAGGGTATGACTGGCGTCTCTCGGCAGCATAGGCACCATCGAGATCAGCTGCGGATGCAGTGAGAGCTGTTGGCGACTGAGGGAGGCGCCGGGCTCGCGCGTACAGGCGAGTGAAGCACTGCACGCGGCGCAGAGCGAGTGGCATCTCCCCAGCATCGACCAACAGGCTCTCAATGGGGGAAGTGCGGAAGGCACCGGTCGCAAGGCGAAGGCCGGTGTGGTGGCTCGAATCCACCTTCCGCAATAAACGCTCAGCTGCGGATGCATAAAACTCGCATCCGTAGTCGAGCTTCGAGCGAACAAAGGATCGATAAAAAAGTAAGGCGGTAGCCCTATCAGCACCCCCAGCGCTGAACGTCACAGAACGGAGAATGTCCATGGCGCGGGTACAAGAGACCCTAAGGCTGCGAATATGAGCCTCCCAGGTGATGCGTCGGTCGAATACAAGACCAAGGAAACGGTGCGACTCAACCACATCCAGGCGCACCCCAATAAGAAACAAATCTGGGTCGGGGTGAAACCGTGGATGGCGGCAGAAGTGCACCACCTTAGTCTTGGCCAAAGAAAACCGAAACCTGTGCGCTTCGGCATAGCGAGAGACGCGGTTCAATGCCTGTTGGAGTCGACGCTCCAGAGTTGGCATCTGGGCCGCGCCAAAAGAGATCGAAAGGGCGTCCACGAAGAGCGTAGCGAGAACATCTTCCGGCAGCACCGAGGTGATGCCATTGATGCTCAGGGCAAAGAGTGTGACACTGAGGACACTTTCCTGCGGGACACCCTCTTCCTGCTCCTTTGGGCCGGAGAGGGCTCCCCCCACCCGTACGCGGAATCGACGATCTCGCAAAAATTCAGATATAAACATTGGGAGGCGTCCCCTCGCCCCCATCGTGTGGAGAGTCTCCATGATACCGTATCGCCATGCGGTATCATAGGCCTTCTCCAGATCAAAAAACACCGTGGCGTAGTGCTGTCTACGAAGGAAAGCTTCGCAGACGGCATTTTCCAGTCGGAGCAGAGCATCCGACGTGGAGTGGAACTTACGGAAGCCGCACTGTGCAGAAGACAGATAGCCTCCGCTGTCCAGGAAATAGGCTAATCTAACATTTACCAATTTCTCCATCAACTTGCACACGCAAGAGGTTAGAGAGATTGGGCTGAAACCGGTCGGAGTAGAGTGATCTCTCCCCGGTTTGCGAAAGGCGAGCACAGTAGCGATTCGCCAGGAGTCTGGGAGAAGACCTTCCACCCAGATCCTGTTGAACAAATCTAACAGAAAGGCCATGCCTCGCTCACCCAGGTGTCAAAGCATGGCGTACGGGACATCGTCCGGACCATGGGCACTGTCCGCGCACGAAGCGAGAGCGGAACGCAACTCACTCACAGTAAACTTGTCGTTGAAGGGTTCTCCGCCTCTGGAGGTAAAGTCCAGCCGGCAGCCTTCCGCGACATCACGACGTGCATTGAATGCTGGCGGAGCAGCATCCCGGCTAGAGAATGCGGAAAAAGCGGTCGCTAAGGATTCCGCCACGGACGCGGGGTCCGAGATTGCGGTCCCATTCTCCTGGAGAACGGGAGGGCGGTCCTGCGAGAACTTGCCCCGAATCCTTTTGACTCGCCTCCACACCTCAGCTAAAGGGGGCTTCCCGTTAAGTGAAGACACGTATGCCCGCCAAGAAGAGCGGCGGGCGTGCTTCGAAATATACCGGAACCTAGCCCTAGCCCGACGAAATTCAGCGACAGTGAAATCGTTCGGGCGGCACTTATAGCGCATGTAGGCATAACGCTTCTGTTTGAGGGCCGTCTCACACTCGGCCGACCACCATAGGAGTGGTCGGCGTGCAAAACGGCCAGACGTCCTAGGAATAGTAGTCAGGCCCACGGCGATGAGGTTGCCGGAGAAGAACTCAACGGCCTCATCTACCGACCTAAACTCCTCGACTGAGATAGAGAATTCAGTCATTTCCTGAAATGCAAGCCACCGCGCCCGCGTCAAGCACCACCGAGGTGGTCTCTCAGGCGGCAGTTGCCCTGAAAATGATATTTGAATGGGAAAGTGATCACTACCATGGAGGTCATCGACCACCCCCCAATGAAAATCAGGCTGTGCAACCGAAAAGCACAAAGATAGGTCAAGGCAAGAAAATGAAGCGGTTCTCGGACAGTGATGTGTAAACTCATCCACGTTTAGGACACCCATCTCAAGCTCTTCGATCAGATCGGCAAGGACTTGTCCCCTGGGATTTATGGAGTAATCTCCCCAGAGAGGATGCCTGCCGTTCAGATCTCCAAGCAAGAGATAGGGCCTCGGGAACCGTGCCACGACGCGCCTGAAGTTCCCCGCGTCGAAGTCAGCTGACGGTGGAATGTACGCAGAAATGATAGCATACCTCCTATCCAGGTGCAGCTGCACAGCCACTGCCTGAAAGGAGGTATCTAGAGAGAAAGGAAGAACGGAGACATCATGCCGGGTGTAAACCGCGCATCCCCCAGCTCGGCCATCCCGCGGTGGTGGGGTCGCAAGACCCTTATACCCTGGAAGGGCGGGCAGGGGGCACGCGCCTAGCATGGTCTCCTGCAAAAAGATAGCTAACGGGGAACGGGACGAAACGAGCCTCCGCAGCTCCTCCCAGTTGGCCAGGAGTCCACGGCAATTCCATTGAAGGAATATGCCCTCCAGGCCTAGCTCAGAGGAGACGCGGGGGCCCTCCTCGAACTGAAGACCCTCACGGGAATGGCCGTACGCTTCCCGGGGGAAGAACCCCGGGCGCTGTTGGCCGGACAAAGCGCTGAAGGCGCTGTCACCTTCGAGGACTTATTGGGGGAGGTTGGGCTCGCCATGCGAGTCTTTTCCTCCCTCCGCCTCGAAACCTTAGGCGGGCGTTGCGGCTTTGGAGGCGGGGGGCCCTCTTTTCGAGCAACCACCGTCTCCGAGCCACTCGCTCCACCTCGGGGCGTGGGCGAAAGAGCCGAAGCAACTTTGTTGCTGTCCTCCTTTCGGGGGACAGCTTTAGGAACCCCCGAAGATGGCCGAGCGACCATCTTCAGGGGTGTTGCCTCCTGTGAGTCTAACGACTCGGTGGAGGCGCGTGGCCGTTTCGCCTTGCGGGAGACGGTCACGCTGGGGGAAGAGGGGGGAGCCCTGGTTTTAGCCGGGGCTGGGTATGAACCCTTTTTGCCGCCAGCTTTACCAGGGAAGCGCCCGGGTTGGGTAGAGCCCGCAGAAGGGCTCCGAATGGGCGCGGAAACAACCGTGCTCGTTGGCCTGGATGGGCCAGGAGCAGAGGACGCCTTTCTAACTACTGAGGCATATGGCGTCCCAGGCAGAGCCGGGCGCGCCAGGACCAAGTCCTTAGCCTCGCGGAATGAGAGTCTATCCTGGGCCTTAACGGCCAGGATTTCCTTCTCAAGGAGATATGCACCACATTGCTTCGAAGAAGCAGGGTGCGGCTCTCCGCAATTGACACACTTGTCCACACACGATTTGGACTTATCGTGTGCGACCTTGGAGCAATTTACACAGACTTCGGGTGACCCCGACTTTGCACGTCTACATGAGTGATTCGTATGGCCGAAGCAGTGACAGTAATAGCACCGCCGCGGCAGGGAAACGAATGCCTTCACGCGGTAGCGGTACCAACCGGCACGCACCGACTCAGGGAGCTTGTCACAGTCGAACGCGACGAAGAGTGTAGGGGTGGGTCTCGAGGCCCCTCTCTGTTTTCTCATCACACGTTCGACCTTGACCGCTCCATGGTCGGCCAGCTCTAGGGTGATGTCCTCAATGGAGTAGTCAACGAGTTCTCTCGCATAAACTACTCCTTTCACAAAGTTCATGGTAGATTTTTTTTTTTTTTTTTGATTAAGGGGCTATCTGGCGACTGCCGACTTAGGCATAAGTTGCAGTAAACAAACAGCCTAGTTCTAGGCTACTTCTAAATAATTCAACAGGAAACAACAATAAAAAGAAATAACAATAACAAAGCAATAACAAAAACGATAACAAAAACAACAACAACAATAAAACCGGGTTAAATGAAAGGGAGAAGGCCGGCCTCCCCCAAAAAGTCAATAAGTCCACCAGTCATGGTGCACGCACTCGTCCCGAGTACAAGGGACAGGCGGTAGCGACCCCGCCCATCCCGGTACCGAGACAGGTATCGTGCGCGAAGATCACCCAGACTGGGACATTCGACAAGAATATGCCGAACAGTCTGGGGGACGACGCAGTCGTTGCAATAGGGCGCATGCGAGCGCTCCATCAAGTAGCGATGCGTCACACGAGTGTGTCCGATTCGAAGACGACAGAAAGCAACCTGAAGCCGCCGCGGCATTGGGGGATAGGTCCATGGGAACAGTCGCGGCGCAATGGCACGCAACTTTAAGTTCCCTTCGACCGTCTCCCATCTTCTTTGTCAAGCAGTCCGAAGAGCTGCCCGTATTCCTGCCATGTAGTCGGTGTGAGGAAGAGCGAAACGCTGGTCCGGTCGCAGAGTCCTCGCGGACTCTTTGGCGCGCTCATTCCCCGCAATTCCTACATGTCCAGGAACCCAGCAGAATTTAATCTCGACATCTGCCCGGCTCGCCAAAACCGTGGCGTCACGGATTTCGCGAACCAGGAGATGCGGAGATTCCAATGCCCCGAGAGCACTCAGGGCGCTTTGTGAGTCGCTATAGATCACAATCCGGTCTCCGAACCGGGCACGTCGCGTAATCTCCCGTACCGAGTGGTGTATTGCCACCAGCTCGGCCGTGAAGACAGACGCAGCGCCTGGTAGAGCCCCGCTGACTTCAAACAGAGGGGATACGGCGTGGAAGCCGACCCCCTCTTGGGACTTGGAGCCATCCGTATACACTGGCACGGTAGTTCATGGTAGAGTGCGGCGTCACACTCACCGGGGTGCCATGAAGTGTCCGAAGAGCACTTATCTTGGCCGCCTCGGCGGGATTCGCCGCATTCGCCAGAAGGCTCCCGTCCGAGAAACGGGTCACCTTCGGCTCTTTACCAATTGCACTAGTTAATCCTCTCCTCTGATGGATCATGTTGCCCTTGGACAACATGGTGCCATCAGTGGAGCGAATAACGAGGAAGCGTTTGAAGCCAGCGGGCTCGAAAACGCCAGGTAACCTCTGAATCAGGGGCCCCGATGTCATCGAGGCTCCGCCCTGTGCACTCCTGGTCTTAGTCAGGGGCTCCGCACACGGGGGGGTAGAGGGGCCGGATGTGCCGATCTTGGCTTGGTCGCCTACCAAAGTGGTAGCAGACCCATCCGTCCCCGCAGCCCCCGCGGATGGAGAGGAGCCCCGAGTCTTCTTTGTCTTTCTAGTCTTTTTCTTTTTTGGAGAGGAGGGCGGGGAATGAAGCCGCTTCTGACCTCCGCCGGCAGAAGCCCCCATGCCAGATGGGCCAGCCTCAGCCAGGTCCCTCTCCGAAATGGAGAAGTTCCTGGTTGTCGTGGGGGCACCTGTCGGAGGAGATCCCTCCCATCCTTGTATTGCCTCGGAGCCCTCAGCCGTTTGAGGAGGACCTTTCATAGGGGTGGACTCGGGTTCGGTGCTTGGCGCCGAGCCCGGATTTCCCCCCATGGAAGGCCCTACCGTCTGAGGCTGGGTCTCCTCAAGGACCATGTCTATCACAGGAGGGGCCTCCAGTTGGCCATCCCCTCCCAGGACATCGCAGGTCCCCTTGGCAGCGTCAAGAGTCATTTGTGGGGTTTGTGGGGAGGCACAAGCCTTAACCCCGGCAAGGTTTAATCTCCTTGCCCGCAGGTCTTTTGAGGGAAGCGACCGAAGGGGCCTGGCTTCCCTCTCCCCCCTAAGGGGCTTTGCCCTACCGAGCCGCTTCGATGTGGAGCGGCTGGCTAAGGGCTGCCTGCTGGATTTGGTGGCAGTCCCCTTGGAAAGAAAAGAGGGGACTGCCGCTGGTAAAAGGGAGGTGCCCGTAAGCACCTCCAGAGAAGGGGGTGAGGGGGAGTCCCCTTCACCCGTAGGCGTAGGAGAGGAGTAAGCCTCCTCTCCGGTTGAAGAGATATGGATGGTCCCCTGCGCAAGCACGGGGGGGGGGGCACCTCCATTTTTTTGCTGGAGCTGCCCGAGGGCGGCTCCGTCGCTGTTATAGGGGAAGTTGGGGTTGGCTTTTTGTTTGTTTTACATACATGGGCATGGTGACCCTCTTTTTAATACGGGACGCAATAGCTCATCACCTCTCGCAGTTGCCCGCACTGCGAGAGGTGCTTACAAGCCCGGCAGAGCCAGGCGCCGCCATTCGGGACCACCCCTCCCGCCTGGTGGCCTGCCAGTCCATCGGCATGGCGGCTCCACCTTGGACACGGCGTAAAATTGCTAGAATGTGAAGAGGAGAGGAAAGGGGATGTGAGAAAGGTATGGGTGGGGATGAAACAGGTTGTTAAAAAAACCCCATCCCGAACCGGAGCTCAGGGTTTAGGGAACAATGTCCCCTCCCCCCTCAGCCCCGATCCGGGGTGGTTGGCTTGAGAAGAAGGTCAGCATCTACCCTGTGAAATTAGAGCTGACCAGAGAAAGTTGTGGGAGGGGTTGTATGAAAAGCGACGAGGTAGGGAAGAAATCGGGCTATCTGAAGGAAGGAAGAGAGGCTAAGCTGGGGCCGGACGGAGCGCTGGATCCCGTCAGCACGGCGGCCAGGATGGCAAATCGCCGCGCCCCTTACGGGGAAGGCATTGATGGGTAGGACCACGGGAAAAGTCGCGGCGCCATAGTATTTTTTTTTTTTTTTTTTATAGAGCCCATCTGGCAACTACCCACTTGGGCATAAGTCGCCGAAAAACACGACAGCCTAGAATTAGGCTACTTTAAAGTTAAAATATGAAAACTTAACAATCAATATAAATTGAAAAAACTTAACAATCGAAGCAATCTCCGGCAGCGGGGGGAGGTCCCCCTCACCCCGGTGCAGGAGAGTGCAACCTAAAACAAAACAATAACAAAAAAAAGGAACCTTAAATAAAGGGGAGAAGGCCGGCCTCCCCCAAAAAGTCAATAAGTCCACCAGTCATGGTGCACGCACTCGTCCCGAGTACAAGGGACAGGCGGTAGCGACCCCGCCCATCCCGGTACCGAGACAGGTATCGTGCGCGAAGATCACCCAGACTGGGACATTCGACAAGAATATGCCGAACAGTCTGGGGGACGACGCAGTCGTTGCAATAGGGCACATGCGAGCGCTCCACCAAGTAACGATGCGTCACACGAGTGTGTCCGATTCGAAGACGACAGAAAGCAACCTGAAGCCGCCGCGGCATTGGGGGATAGGTCCATGGGAACAGTCGCGGCGCAATGGCACGCAACTTTAAGTTCCCCTCGACCGTCTCCCATCTTCTTTGCCAAGCAGTCCGAAGAGCTGCTCGTATTCCTGCCATGTAGTCAGTGTGAGGAAGAGCGAAACGCTGGTCCGGTCGCAGAGTCCTCGCGGACTCTTTGGCGCCCTCATCGGCGCGCTCATTCCCCGCAATTCCTACATGTCCAGGAACCCAGCAGAAGATAATCTCGACATCTGCCCGGCTCGCCAAAACCGTGGCGTCACGGATTTCGCGAACCAGGGGATGCGGAGATTCCAATGCCCCGAGAGCATTCAGGGCGCTTTGTGAGTCGCTATAAATCACAATCCGGTCTCCGAACCGGGCACGTCGCGTAATCTCCCGTACCGAGTGGTGTATTGCCACCAGCTCGGCCGTGAAGACAGACGCATCGCCTGGTAGAGCCCCGCTGACTTCAAACAGAGGGGATACGGCGTGGAAGCCGACCCCCTCTTGGGACTTGGAGCCATCCGTATACACTGGCACGGTACCAGCGTGACACGATGTGTGCTCCAAAAAGGTCGAACGCAATACTCCCGGCGCAGTACAAACTTTGGGAGCAGAGGCGTGGCGACAAATAGCCAAATGTGGTACCCTCCAGGGTGGCGTCCTGGGCAGAACCAGGGGCGCCACCGGCCCGAGAGCTATATCTACCTCTCGAAGGAGTTTCCTGGCCCTAAACCCAAAGGGCTTAGGGTATGACTGGCGTCTCTCGGCGGCATAGGCACCATCGAGATCAGCTGCGGATGCAGTGAGAGCTGTTGGCGACTGAGGGAGGCGCCGGGCTCGCGCGTACAGGCGAGTGATGCACTGCACGCGGCGCAGAGCGAGTGGCATCTCCCCAGCATCGACCAACAGGCTCTCAATGGGGGAAGTGCGGAAGGCACCGGTCGCAAGGCGAAGGCCGGTGTGGTGGATCGAATCCACCTTCCGCAATAAACGCTCGGCTGCGGATGCATAAAACTCGCATCCATAGTAGAGCTTCGAGCGAACAAAGGATCGATAAAAAAGTAAGGCGGTAGCCCTATCAGCGCCCCAAGCGCTGAACGTCACGGAACGGAGAATGTCCATGGCGCGGGTACAAGAGACCCTAAGGCTGCGAATGTGAGCCTCCCAGGTGAGGCGTCGGTCGAATACAAGACCAAGGAAACGGTGCGACTCAACCACATCCAGGCGCACCCCATTAAGAAACAAATCTGGGTCGGGGTGAAGCCGTGGATGGCGGCAGAAGTGTACCACCTTAGTCTTGGCCAAAGAAAACCGAAACCTGTGCGCTTCGGCATAGCGAGAGACGCGGTTCAATGCCTGTTGGAGTCGGCGCTCCAGAGTTGGCATCTGGGCCGCGCCAAAAGAGATCGAAAGGTCGTCCACGTAGAGCGTAGCGAGAACATCTTCCGGCAGCACCGAGGTGATGCCGTTGATGCTCAGGGCAAAGAGTGTGACACTGAGGACACTTCCCTGCGGGACACCCTCTTCCTGCTCCTTTGGGCCGGAGAGGGCTCCCCCCACCCGTACGCGGAATCGACGATCTCGCAAAAATTCAGATATAAACATTGGGAGGCGTCCCCTCGCCCCCATCGTGTGGAGAGTCTCCATGATACCGTATCGCCATGCGGTATCATAGGCCTTCTCCAGATCAAAAAACACCGTGGCGTAGTGCTGTCTACGAAGGAAAGCCTCGCAGACGGCATTTTCCAGTCGGAGCAGAGCATCCGACGTGGAGTGGAACTTACGGAAGCCGCACTGTGCAGAAGACAGATGGCCTCCGCTGTCCAGGAAATAGGCTAATCTAACATTTACCAATTTCTCCATCAACTTGCACACGCAAGAGGTTAGAGAGATTGGGCGGAAACCGGTCGGAGTAGAGTGATCTCTCCCCGGCTTGCGAAAGGCGAGCACAGTAGCGATTCGCCAGGAGTCTGGGAGAAGACCTTCCACCCAGATCCTGTTGAACAAATCTAACAGAAAGGCCATGCCTCGCTCACCCAGGTGTCGAAGCATGGCGTACGGGACATCGTCCGGACCATGGGCGGTGTCCGCGCACGAAGCGAGAGCGGAGCGCAACTCACTCACAGTAAACTTGTCGTTGAAGGGTTCTCCGCCTCTGGAGGTAAAGTCCAGCCGGCGGCCTTCCGCGACATCACGACGTGCATTGAATGCTGGCGGAGCAGCATCACGGCTAGAGAATGCGGAAAAAGCGGTCGCTAAGGATTCCGCCACGGACGCGGGGTCCGAGATTGCGGTCCTATTCTCCTGGAGAACGGGAGGGGGGTCCTGCGAGAACTTGCCCCGAATCCTTTTGACTCGCTTCCACACCTCAGCTAAAGGGGTCTTCCCGTTAAGTGAAGACACGTATGCCCGCCAAGAAGAGCGGCGGGCGTGCTTCGAAATATACCGGAACCTAGCTCTAGCCCGACGAAATTCAGCGACAGTGAAATCGTTCGGGCGGCGCTTATAGCGCATGTAGGCATAACGCTTCTGTTTGAGGGCCGTCTCACACTCGGCCGACCACCATGGGAGTGGTCGGCGTGCAAAACGGCCAGACGTCCTAGGAATAGTAGTCAGGCCTACGGCGATGAGGTTGCCGGAGAAGAACTCAACGGCATCATCTACCGACCTAAACTCCTCGACTGAGATAGAGAATTCAGTCATTTCCTGAAATGCAGGCCACCGCGCCCGCGCCAAGCACCACCGAGGTGGTCTCTCAGGCGGCAGTTGCCCTGAAAATGATATTTGAATGGGAAAGTGATCACTACCATGGAGGTCATCGACCACCCCCCAATCAAAATCAGGCTGTGCATCCGAAGAGCACAAAGATAGGTCAAGGCAAGAAAATGAAGCGGTTCTCGGACAGTGATGCGTAAACTCATCCACGTTTAGGACACCCATCTCAAGCTCTTCGATCAGATCGGCAAGGACTTGTCCCCTGGGATTTATGGAGTAATCTCCCCAGAGAGGATGCCTGCCGTTCAGATCTCCAAGCAAGAGATAGGGCCTCGGCAACCGTGCAACGACGCGGCGGAAGTCCCCCGCGTCGAAGTCAGCTGACGGTGGAATGTACGCAGAAATAATAGTATACCTCCTATCCAGGTGCAGCTGCACAGCCACTGCCTGAAAGGAGGTATCTAAAGAGAAAGGAAGAACGGAGACATCATGCCGGGTGTAAACTGCGCATCCCCCAGCCCGGCCATCCCGAGGTGGTGGGGTCGCAAGACCCTTATACCCCGGGAGGGCAGGGAGGGGGCACGCACCTAGCATGGTCTCCTGCAAAAAAAAGGCTAACGGGGAACGGGACGAGACGAGCCTCCGCAGCTCCTCCCAGTTGGCCCGGAGTCCACGGCAATTCCATTGAAGGAATATGCCCTCCAGGCCTAGCTCGGAGGAGACGCGGGGGCCCTCCTCGAATTGAAGACCCTCACGGGAATGGCCGTACGCTTCCCGGGGGCAGAACCCCGGGCGCTGTTGGCCGGACAAAGCGCTGAAGGCGCTGTCGCCTTCGAGGACTTATTGGGGGAGGTTGGGCTCGCCATGCGAGTCTTTTCCTCCCTCCGCCTCGAAACCTTAGGCGGGCGTTGCAGCTTCGGAGGCGGGGGGCCCTCTTTTCGAGGAACCACCGTCTCCGAGCCACTCGCTCCACCTCGGGACGTGGGCGAAGGAGCCGAAGCTCCTTTGTTGCTGTCCTCCTTTCGGGGGACAGCTTTAGGAACCCCGGAAGATGGCCTAGCGACCATCTTCAGGGGTGTTGCCTCCTGTGAGTCTAACGACTCGGTGGAGGCGCGTGGCCGTTTCGCCTTACGGGAAACGGTCACGCTGGGGGAAGAGGGGGGAGCCCTGGTTTTAGCCGGGGCAGGGTATGAGCCCTTTTTGCCGCCAGCTTTACCAGGGGAGCGCCCGAGTTGGGTAGAGCCCGCAGAAGGGCTCCGAATGGGCGCGGAAACAACCGTGCTCGTTGGCCTGGATGGGCCGGGAGCAGAGGGTGCCTTCCTAACTATTGAGGCATATGACGTCCCAGGCAGAGCCGGGCGCGCCAGGACCAAGTCCTTTGCCTCGCGGAATGAGAGTCGATCCTGGGCCTGAACGGCCAGGATTTCTTTCTCAAGGAGATATGCACCACATTGCTTCGAAGAAGCAGGGTGCGGCTCTCCGCAATTGACACACTTGGCCACACACGATTTGGACTTATCGTGTGCGACCTTGGAGCAATTTACACAGACTTCGGGTGACCCCGACTTTGCACGTCTACATGAGCGATTCGTATGGCCGAAGCGGTGACAGTAATAGCACCGCCGCGGCAGTGGCACGAATGCCTTCACGCGGTAGCGGTACCAACCGGCACGCACCGACTCAGGGAGCTTGTCACAGTCGAACGTGACGAAGAGTGTAGGGGTGGGTCTCGAGGCACCTCCCTGTTTTCTCATCACACGTTCGACCTTGACCGCCCCATGGTCGGCCAGCTCTAAGGTGATGTCTTCAATGGAGTAGTCAACGAGTTCCCTCGCATAAACTACTCCTTTCACAAAGTTCATGGTAGAGTGCGGCGTCACACTCACCGGGGTGCCATGAAGTGTCCGAAGAGCACTAATCCTGGCCGCCTCGGCGGGATTCGCCGCATTCGCCAGAAGGCTCCCGTCCGAGAAACGGGTTACCTTCGGCTCTCTACCAATTGCACTAGCTAATCCTCTCCGCTGATGGATCATGTTGCCCTTGGACAACATGGTGCCATCAGTGGAGCGAATAACGAGGAAGCGTTTGAAGCCAGCGGGCTCGAAAACGCCAGGTAACCTCTGAATCAGGGGCCCCGATGTCATCGAGGCTCCGCCCTGTGCACTCTTGGTAGTAGTCTTCTTTGTCAGGGGCTCCGCAACCGGGGGGGCAGAGGGGGCGGATGTGCCGATCTTGGCTTGGTCGCTTGCCAGAGTGGCAGCAGACCCATCCGTCCCCGCAGCCCCCGCGGATGGAGAGGAGCCCCGAGTCTTTTTGGTCTTTTTAGTCTTTTTCTTTTTCGGAGAGGAGGGCGGGGAATGAACCCGCTTTTCACCTCCGCCGGCAGAAGTCCCCAGGCCAGATGGACCAGCCTCAGCCAGGTCCCTCTCCGAAATGGAGAAGGTCCTGGTTGTCGTAGGGGCACCTGTCGGAGGAGATCCCTCCCCTCCTTCGACTGCCTCAGAGCCCTCAGCCATTTGAGGAGGACCTTGCATAGGGGCGGATTCGGGTTCGGTGCTTGGCGCCGAGCCCGAATTCCCCCCCATGGAAGGCCCTACCGTGTGGGGCTGGGTCTCCTCAAGGACCATGTCTATCACAGGAGGGGCCTCCAATTGGCCATCCCCTCCCAGGACATCGCAGGTCCCCTTGGCAGTGTCGCCAGTCTTGTATGGGGAGGCACAGGCCTTGACCCCGGCAAGGTTTAAAATTCTTGCCAGCAGGTCTTTTGAGGGAAGCGACCGAAGGGGCCTGGCTTCCCTCTCCCCCCTAAGGGGGTTTGCCCTACCGAGCCGCTTTGATGGGAAGCGGCTGGCTAAGGGCTGCCTGCTGGCTTTCTTGGCAGTCCCCTTGAAAAGAAAAGATGGGACTGCCGCTGGGAAAAGGGAGGTGCCCGAAAGCACCTCCAGAGAAGGGGGTGAGGGGGAGTCCCCTGCACCCGTAGGCGAAGGAGAGGAGTAAGCCTCCTCTCCGGTTAGAGAAATATGGAGGGTCCCCTGTGCAAGCACAGGGGGGGGGACCTCCATTTTTTCGGTGGAGCTGCCCAAGGGCGGCTCCGTCGATGAGCAAGGGGGAGTTAAAGGGGTTTGGGGTTTTTTTTTTTTGTTGTTCATCTATGGGCATGGTGACCCTATTTTTGCCACGGGACGCAATAGCTCATCACCCCTCGCAGTAGCCCGCACTGCGAGAGGTGCTTACAAGCCCGGCAGAGCCAGGCGCCGCCATTCGGGACCACCCCTCCCGCCTGGTGGCCTGGCAGTCCATCGGCATGGCGGCTCCACCTTGGACACGGCGTAAAAAATATAGGTTGTGAAGAGGAGAGGAAAAGGGATATGAGGAAGGTATGGGTGGGGATGAAGCAGGTTGTTAAAAAACCCCCATCCCGAACCGGAGCTCAGGGGTTAGGGGACAATGTCCCCTCCCCCCTCAGCCCCGATCCGGGGTGGTTGGCTTGAGAAGAAGGTCAGCATTCTACCCTTTGAAATTAGAGGCTGACCAGAGAAAGTTGTGGGAGAGGTTGTATGAAAAGCGACAAGGTAGGGGAGAAATCGGGCTATCTGAAGGATTTTTTTTTTTTTTTAATTAAGGGGCTATCTGGCGACTGCCGACTAAGGCATAAGTTGCCGTAAACAAACAGCCTAATTTAGGCTACTTTAAAAAATTAAACAGAAAACAATAAAAAGGAATAACAATAACAATAACAAAGCAATAACAAAACAATTACAAAAACAACAACAACAATTAAATCGCGTTAAATAAAAGGGAGAAGGCCGGCCTCCCCCAAAAAGTCAATAAGTCCACCAGTCAAAGTACACGCACTCATCCCGAGAACAAGGGACAGGCGGTAGCGACCTCGCCCATCCCGGTACCGGGACAGGTGTCGTGCGCGAAGATCACCCAGACTGGGACATTCGACAAGAATGTGCCGAACAGTCTGGGGGACGACGCAGTCGTTGCAATAGGGCGCAGGCGAGCGCTCCATCAGATAGCGATGCGTCACACGAGTGTGTCCGATTCGGAGACGACAGAAAGCAACCTGAAGCCGCCGCGGCATTGGGGGATAGGTCCATGGGAACAGTCGCGGCGCAATGGCACGCAACTTTAAGTTCCCTTCGAACGTCTCCCATCTTCTTTGCCAAGCAGTCCGAAGAGCTGCCCGTATTCCTGCCATGTAGTCGGTGTGAGGAAGAGCGAAACGCTGGTCCGGTCGCAGAGTCCTCGCGGACTCTTTGGCGCCCTCATCGGCGCGCTCATTTCCCGCAATTCCTACATGTCCAGGAACCCAGCAGAAGATAATCTCGACATCTGCCCGGCTCGCCAAAACCGTGGCGTCACGGATATCGCGAACCAGGGGATGCGGAGATTCCAATGCCCCGAGAGCACTCAGGGCGCTTTGTGAGTCGCTATAGATCACAATCCGGTCTCCGAACCGGGCACGTCGCGTAATCTCCCGTACCGAGTGGTGTATTGCCACCAGCTCGGCCGTGAAGACAGACGCAGCGCCTGGTAGAGCCCCGCTGACTTCAAACAGAGGGGATACGGCGTGGAAGCCGACCCCCTCTTGGGACTTGGAGCCATCCGTATACACTGGCACGGTACCAGCGTGACACGATGTGTGCTCCAAAAAGGTCGAACGCAATACTCCCGGCGCAGTACAAGCTTTGGGAGCAGAGGCGTGGCGACAAATAGCCAAATGTGGTACCCTCCAGGGTGGCGTCCTGGGCAGAACCAGGGGCGCCACCGGCCCGAGAGCTATATCTACTTCTCGAAGGAGTTTCCTGGCCCTAAACCCAAAGGGCTTAGGGTATGACTGGCGTCTCTCGGCGGCATAGGCACCATCGAGATCAGCTGCGGATGCAGTGAGAGCTGTTGGCGACTGAGGGAGGCGCCGGGCTCGCGCGTACAGGCGAGTGATGCACTGCACGCGGCGCAGAGCGAGTGGCATCTCCCCAGCATCGACCAACAGGCTCTCAATGGGGGAAGTGCGGAAGGCACCGGTCGCAAGGCGAAGGCCGGTGTGGTGGATCGAATCCACCTTCCGCAATAAACGCTCGGCTGCGGATGCATAAAACTCGCATCCGTAGTCGAGCTTCGAGCGAACAAAGGATCGATAAAAAAGTAAGGCGGTAGCCCTATCAGCGCCCCAAGCGCTGAACGTCACGGAACGGAGAATGTCCATGGCGCGGGTACAAGAGACCCTAAGGCTGCGAATATGAGCCTCCCAGGTGAGGCGTCGGTCGAATACAAGACCAAGGAAACGGTGCGACTCAACCACATCCAGGCGCACCCCATTAAGAAACAAATCTGGGTCGGGGTGAAGCCGTGGATGGCGGCAGAAGTGCACCACCTTAGTCTTGGCCAAAGAAAACCGAAACCTGTGCGCTTCGGCATAGTGAGAGACGCGATTCAATGCCTGTTGGAGTCGACGCTCCAGAGTTGGCATCTGGGCCGCGCCAAAAGAGATCGAAAGGTCGTCCACGTAGAGCGTAGCGAGAACATCTTCCGGCAGCAGCGAGGTGATGCCGTTGATGCTCAGGGCAAAGAGTGTGACACTGAGGACACTTCCCTGCGGGACACCCTCTTCCTGCTCCTTTGGGCCGGAGAGGGCTCCCCCCACCCGTACGCGGAATCGACGATCTCGCAAAAATTCAGATATAAAAATTGGGAGGCGTCCCCTCGCCCCCATCGTGTGGAGAGTCTCCATGATACCGTATCGCCATGCGGTATCATAGGCCTTCTCCAGATCAAAAAACACCGTGGCGTAGTGCTGTCTACGAAGGAAAGCCTCGCAGACGGCACTTTCCAGTCGGAGCAGAGCATCCGACGTGGAGTGGAACTTACGGAAGCCGCACTGTGCAGAAGACAGATGGCCTCCGCTGTCCAGGAAATAGGCTAATCTAACATTTACCAATTTCTCCATCAACTTGCACACGCAAGAGGTTAGCAATCTCTCTATCTGAAGGAAGGAAGAGAGGCTAAGCTGGGGCCGGACGGAGCGCTGGATCCCGTCAGCACGGCGGCCAGGATGGCAAATCGCCGCGCCCCTTACGGGGCGGCGCCATAGTAGGCAAAGGTAGATTCCCATCTGCCATCCTCTTCGCCAGGCAGCCCCAAGGGCTGACCTGATTCCTGCCAAGAGGTCTTAGTGGGAAAGAGCGAAACACTGGTACGGTCGTTCAATCATCGCAGCCTCTTGGACCCCCTCGTATCCTGCAATCCTCGCATGTCCAGGAACCGCGGATAAGACAATCTCGACATCTCCCAGCAGGCTCTCGGCAGCTGTGGCGTCACGGATACTACGAACATGGATGTGCGGAGATTCCAAAGTCTCGCAGGCACTCAGGGGTCTCTGAGTCCCTATAAATGACAATTCTGGCTCTGAACCGGGCACATAGCGTTATCTCCCGTACCGAGCGGTTTATTGCAATCAGCTCGGCCTTGAAGACAGACGCAGCGAACGGTAGAGCCCCGCCGGCTTCAAACAGAAGGGAAACAGCTTGAAAGAAGACCACCTCTTCGGATTTTGAGCCATTCGTGTACACTGGCACGGCACCAGCTTGACACGAGGTATGCTAAAAAAATTTCGAACGTAATACTCCCAGCGCTGTAGAACCTTTGGGGGGCAAAGGCGTAGCGACAAATATTCAGGGGTGGTACTCTCCAGGGTGGCGTCCTGGGAATAGCCAGAGGCCTCACCGTCCCTAGAGCTACACACAAAGCTCTCAAAGTTGCCTTGCCCTAAATCAGAAAGGTTTAGGGTATGAGTGGAGTCTAACGAGAGCATAGACACGTTCGAGATCGGCCTCGGATGCAATGAGAGCCGTTGGCGAGTCAAGGATAACCACATGCGGGCATTGAGGACGGGAAGGCACGGCAAATCAATACAACTAGATTGTAATGATTCAAATATTTCATGGAAATAATAACCAACTACTAAGAATTGTTCCTTCCAATTCGAACAAAAGCAATCAGCCGAGGGAATTGGAGGTAAAGAGGCTCCTCTTGTTGATCAAATCTTAACGCAAATCCAGCAGACGAAGTTCCACACTTTGACTAAATGAAGCGAAAACAAATGAGAAAATTTGAGCAAGTCTCGATAAAATTTATGGAACAAAAACCTGTAAGGGAATGTCAGGTATGGCAATTTTGTTGCAACTTACATCTAGAGGCTTGTGTCCCTTCCCCCCTCCCAGCTCCAACATCTGCAGTTTGCCCTCCTGGCTCCAATGGTTGCAGGAGGAAGATTGTATATCTTCCACACATTTTCTCATCCTCCATCTTCATTTTCTTTCCACATCTCTCCTTAAATACTGCAGATGTCCTCATTATTATTTCGCTATAAATACAAGAAAAAAAATTAAAAAAATGTGTAAAGAAAGTAGAGAAGTTGGGGGAAATATGTGAAAGTACCTGAGCTAGATCTCCTACTTGAGGTGCTAGCACTCGGAGGCTAGGGCGAATCTGAACCTGGCAGATCTCATTCTGGTGCTTCCCAAGATAAAGCTTAACAAAATCACTTCTTCATGGTCCCCGGTGCATCATTCAACTGCACTCACCTTCAATCTTTTCTTCATCTTTGGTCAGAGACAGATTTATGGTGGCCAAAAAGTCATTTGGAGTCAGCAAGGAAAACTGTAGCAATGTCTCGAAGCAAGTCTTGGCAAATTCCTCCCGAAGTTGGAAACTTTCAGACTCTGTCAATGAGAAACAATTTATCCATTCTGATACAAATGAGGGATAAGGATACTAAGAAACCAGAAAAACAGACTGCACTTCAAGCCCACTTAAATCCATTAATTCTCTCATGCGATATGTCATCATTTTCTTCCTTTGGTCCTTACCTGAATTGGATAATTTAAGACGATTTGAGATATTTAAAGTGAGATCTCTCAGAACACCCTGGTTACAATTTTATCTCACCGGCATTGGTTCCATAAGCAGAGTGAATGGAACCCTTGTTGAGGAGAACCATTACAGACACGATGAAGTCATTGGGTGTTGACTCAGCATATGGGAGGATCTCATCACGGATCAACTCTACCACCTGGCAATCAATGGTCTCATCTCGTTCCAGATCTTCGCTGCTGTAGTTTTCTGGTAGGGGGCTGCAGTAGCAAAGGAATTAGTGAAAGAATAAAGAAACAGGTCTACATAAAGAAAGAAAACAACAGTAAAAATCTACAAAAATGAAATGAACAGAAAGAATGGACTAAAGAAATACCTACCGCTCGCTAACATCAATATTATTTATGATCCAAGATACCTACAGGAAATTTTAGATTACCTGCCAGTTTCAACATTTAAAAATCTAATTAAAAAAGGATTTCCCTTAAAGGATGCCTAACAATGTATAGTAAAAATGATGAGGGCATTAGTTTCCATAGTCACCTCTTAGTTAGAGGCACTACAGCGGAATTAGCAGTTGTTGGTTATTTGTTGACATTCGTTATTTTGCGGATGCATGAAAAAATGTTCCTCTAAATATAGATGTCCTCTTTATATGATAATTCACGCAATTCTTTGCAGTCTAAAATTAAAAATTAGTGGTGTATTAGTAGTAGTATATTTGATATTTTGTTTATATATTCATCTAAGCTAAAAAAGTACAAAACGTTTGCGAAAATCACCCAGACTGGGACATTCAAACAAGGATGTGCCGAACAGTCCAGGGAACAACGCAGTCGTTGGAGTAGGTAGAAGCGAGCACTCCATCAAATGGCGGTGCGTTCCGCAAACGCAGAGGTGTGGAGATTCCAATGCCCCGAGAACACTCAGGCGCTTTATGAGTTGTTAAAGATCACAATCCTATCTCAGAAAAGGACACGACGCGTTATCTCCCGTAGCGAACGGTGTATTGCAACCACCTCGGCCGTGAAGATTGACATAGATAGAGCCCAGCTAAATTAAAAAAGAGAGGATACGGAGTAGAAACCGTCCTCCTCTTGGGACTTGGAACCATCCGCGTACAAAGGCAAAGGACCCGGCCATCCGTGGAGCTGCACCGTTAAGAGGAGAGTCCTTCCCCTTTAATTCCAAGGGGAGGAGGGTCCACTTGGGAGGACCTTGCCCGCGAGTGGACTCTGGCTGAGGGTATTCCCCAAAGATTCAGTAGTCTCTCCCAGTGAAGAATCTGCCGTCTTGGAGATGGCACCTCGTGGTCCGAGCGCACATCGGTAGGGGCCACTTTTCGGACATCCCGCCTCCTTGGTGTCGGGGATCCCGAATGTGCCAAGTGGAGAAACACACTATTAGTAAAGGGAAAGCCCATTTACCAATTGAAAATGGTGAGAGGGGAACCTCTCCACCAAGTAGAGTTGTGTTGTCGGGCTCCCCGCTCACCCCAACACTAGGGTAGGGCGAACTTTGCTCTTTGGAATGTAGTTTGAAATGTTTGGAGGTTTGCAAACACACGAAAATTTACAAAAGTTAGCGATCAATGAAAGAGAAAAGGAGGAGGTGGTGGATTATACCGTGAGCTCCAGCCTATCCCGCCTCAGGTTTTTGAATTTTCAGGCTAAAACCCTGGGTGCATTAATGTGTGAGGTTCGCGCCTGTGCAGCGGCACCCAATGACTATAGTTAGCCTGTGAACTCTCGCTCTCCAAAAGACGCAACCCTCAACTGTGTCGTCAGAGAGGATCCTTTACTAAGCCTACTGATCGTTGACAAAACAGACAGCGTTTGAATATGTTATGTAAAAGACTCCCCGAGACTTTTAGTTGACCTGGCAGCCAACAAGGCAGTAAAGATCGGTCATAAGCAGTACAATGTATAACCTTATAAACCCGAGAACGGCCGCAGGGAGGTGGTGTCCATTAGGGGTAAGGAAGGGGTTATTGGGGCAAAACCGATCTTCCTATTTATTGCGACCCAATGCCCAGGACCACTCATGTCTGGTCCTGGTCTCTTGCAAACTGCACGTGTTGTTTCTAGAAGTTCCAAAGCCTCTCTTTTGATATGGTAGATTCACAACGATTTGTAGGAGACTTAATCATTGACTGGCATCAAAAGAGTTGTGACATAAATCCAATAGAAACTTGTGGAGCATCGTGAATAGAGATGTTTACGTAGATGGCAGGCAATGAGACAACAAAACTGCCCTTTAGGAACCCATCCAAGATGCTATAAAGAATGCTTCTGCTGGTCCTATGAAAACTTTGACTTTATCACTAGACAACAGACTGCTCAATGTTATTCAGGAGAGTTCCTTTGTCAAGCAGCTCTTGAACATTATGAAAATTATGTTTCATTATCTTCATCGTTTTTCTAAATATTACTCTATATAAGTCGTTTAAACTTATACTTTAATATATTAAAGTATAATATATTAAAAACTATATATATATATATTCATACTAATTAAATATCTGCAAAGATCTCTTGACAGTAGAGTAGTCAATCAAACATTAATTTGTCTTATTTTCCTTTCATATGGCATTTAGATTCTATATATTCACATTGCATTTTTTGTTTATGATCGTCTTGTCAGTGAAGAACATTACACAAAAATTAAGCTTTTTTTTTACAAGAGCGTTGGCTATTTTTAGTATTTGCATATAATCTATAGACACACATTATAGCCGAAGACCCACCTGCAGGCTTTGAGGTTAGAAGGAGGGGGGGGCACACTATCCTCAAGATGTCAACAATAGCAAGGATGCCCATGGCACACATGATATCGCCTAGTGGATGCGTACAATGATACAGATAGGGAACATGAGAATAAAAAAAAGGTGGGAAGAGTGCAAACATGTTGAAAATCCCCAGCCTCAACATGAGCTAACAGGGAGGGGAGGGGATGAACCTGCTTCCCACCGTCCCAGATGAGGGATTAATTGATGAAAACCGGTAGGCGACTAGCCTCCAGTCAAGAAATAAAGCTTGTAAAAATAGACAAAAAAGGGGGGGTACAATGGAAATGTATAGACATAATTAAGCCAGGGTATTTTCAATTTCGTTTCAGATTACTGGGGAATTGCGACTGGAACGGCATACCACTCGTCCAGGATTCAGTTGTAGCCAGGACCTTATCCGTGCCGCACCATCCACCCTTGTGTGAGCTAGCTTTCGACACCAGGCACATGGGAATATAAATAAACGGTGAGTTCCCTATTTTCAGCCATTCATTCTTGCCACAATGTAAGTAAGGGGTTGCTTCTTCTTAAAGTTCTAGTAACATAGCCTCCCAAAGTTAAGAGGTGACCTGTAAAAAAGTAATACACGAGAAAATAAATTATAAACCAAGCAGGGAGTGATTACCTGGATGTAAACAAGAAGACATCCAGCGTGTTGGTGAGCGTTGCCCACATATCCTTGAAGGAGTCAGCAAACTTTTCATCTCTGGCGAGCTGAAGTCCTTCTTGCAGGACGGTCAAAAGTGCCGTGATTGCTAGCTTCCACGTCGTTTGAGATGGACATTTGTACTTCATTTTCAAAGTTGGGGTTACACTCTAAATGGGGAAAAATATATGGGTAGAGGAGGTTCAGAAGGGAAACACTGTGAAAGGTTGATTTCTATCGTTTTGAATTCTGGTGCATAAGAAAATTACAAGAAAAATCATGAGTAATAGAATAAAAAAGAAACCAATGATGGCATCTGATCACATTCAATAAAATATAGGTCAGTAAAGGAAGAGGTGAAGTTAGGGGAGATAAAAAGATATATGTGGAAGATATAAAGCTTCAAAGAGTGAATGGAGGAGACTAAATGGAGCCATATTGACTGGGGGGAGAGTGTAACACTTTTCAGCCAGCTACACTTCTGCAACGATGGAAAGTCCTCGTGCATGATAAACAGCAAACTACACCAACCCTAGACAAGAATGTGCAAAGTAGCAGGAAGATTTACATGGGAAAAACATGTTAAGTTAAGGAATAATAATGAGGTTTTTAATAAAATCAGAGGGCAATAATGATGAATGGAATATATAATACTTGAGCATAACCACATTGCAAGTGTGGTTATGCTCAATGGGCATTAGTATGTGTTAGTCATATTAAGATAAGAAAAAGAAATGTTCACTAGAGAAAAGTGTTGCAACTTGATCAAAGTAAATGTTTCCTTAAGTTGTGTCTTCCAATCCGATCCAAGGAAATGTTCCCAAAAGGTGGGTCCCCAACCCAAAGGAAATGGTGCCTAAAGACAGTTCTCACAAACCAAACCATGGAAATGCAACCTAAAGGCGAATCCAGCAACTCGATTATTTTTTTTAAGAGCCCAACTGGAAACTGGCTACAAGAAAAAAAGTCGCTGTAATCACACTACAAGCTAATACTAGGCAGGATAAAAAAAAGTGCAAAAAACTCACCAAAAAAAAAAACAAGTAAAGAATCAAGCAAAAAAAACTCCACAAAATAAGCTAAAAGGCAAGAAGAAGGAAACACGCTCTAGCGGCGGGGAAAGGCTCATCTCCCCCCTGCGCAGGAAAATACGACCTACAACAAAAAAGAGTCAAAGGTGACGACAGAAAGCGACCTGAAGCCGTCGCGGCATTGGGGAGGATAGGTCCATGGGAACATTCACGGCGCAATGGCATGAAACTTTAAGTTCCCCTCGACCGTCTCCTATCTTCTTTGCCAAGCAGCCCGGAGAGCTGCCCTTAGTCCGGCCATGTAATCATTGTGAGAAAGAGCGAAAGGCTGGTCTGGATCGCCCATCCTTGCGGACTCTTTGGCGTACTCCTTCCACGCAATTCCTACATGTCCAGGAAGCCGGCAGAAGATAATCTTGACATCCACCTTGATCACCAAAACTGTGGTTTCACAGATTTTACATAATGACTCCTGTGATGTTTGCTAGTGGTTTTAGGCCAATATATTTCTTTGTGACTTTGATATAAGAGTTAAGATGAAGCATGAAAACCAGGGTATAGTAACATCCACCCTTTCAGTGCTCATGAAAACACATGAGAACCACTGAAAAATAAAAGAAAGTAAGAGATGCAAGTTATGAAATTCTCATGTGATAACTATTGCATTTCTTGCATGAAAACCGAATCTACCTCCCTGCTAATATTCATAAAAGCAACATACATTCCAAAATCATGAATCAGAGTAGCACGTTCCAGTCTTTTTAACCAACTATACCCATTTCCTTCATAGGTGGATATTGACAGAATTTTCCTCATCATTCATACTCAAGAGACTTACCAAGCCACTCAACTCTCCTTTTCTACTTATCAGAGTCACTCTTACCTCTTTTAATTAATTACCATCAATATTACCACTTCCACCATCCCCCCCAAATATATTATGATTTCCTCTTACCATGATGAAGTTCTTGAGAACTTTGCTTTCAATCACTTTGAACCATGAGGATGACACCCGATACAAGGAGACAGCTAATGACATTGATCGCTCAGCAAAGGGGATATAGTTCATCATGACCCAATCAGTCTGAAAAGATGAGTCATTTCAAATATCAAAATGTGTAATAAAGGAATAATAAGTAACCTCTTTTGTAACTAACAAAGTTAGAAACAACTTTACCAACAGATTCTAAACAGTGTGTGAGAAGGACAAAAATTGGAAAACATAATCAAAAGGTGGCAACACCAAAGGTTGCCTTTGGTGCACAATATAAAATATCATGGAAATATTTAACCCTGTGGAATAGAGGTTGCAAATTATTGAGAGCATTTTTATATATATATATAAAAAATGGGATTATTGATAAATTATTGATGTTTCTAGTTATATTAGCTCTCTTAGGGATGGGGGATAAAAGACAATAATTTTTACTTATTTAGAAAGTAGAATTTAAAAAACAACAATTTTTCTGAACTTCTCTTCTTTATTTTCATTTATGTTACTCTCAGAAGGAGAGGCTTGGATGCTGCTTATATCTCTACGAGGTTCAGAATCATGCTCATGAAACTGAGGTTTATATACATAAATTGCATATTTCTTTAAGGAACCTGGATAAAGCATCTTGAAAGTATCAGACATTTGTTCATTTGTAGCTTCAGGATTATGGATATATCACAAAAGGGCAACAGTATTTTGTACTCTTCTTGAATGATACCGTTTCTCTTTGAATAAGTCAATAAAATCCTTTTTCTTGTAAATGAACCATATTTTTAGCAGTATTTAGAAAATTTGGTGGAAGAATATGGCATATAATCTTTTCATTTTTTTAAAAATTCTTGTATAAAAGTTACTATTTACAATGTATATATAGCTGAAACTAATATGCAAGCCATTTTTGAGACCTTTTCCTCCATCAACAACTTACATTTCAAGATGTTAAGTTCCAGTCTTTGTGCTGCAACTTCTGCATCTTCACTTAAATCAGTATGAACATTTTTTATATGAAAGGCTAATCCTGCTGTTGTACTTCCAGTACATCTTAAGGTTATATCACATATCACATTTATTACACTTAGCTTCATCACTACTTGATTTTGTTAAATAGCCCCAAATTTGACTTTCTTAGCATGAGGGCTATATAAAGAAACAACCTTGTCTCCCTAATGCAATCATGGGAGAACTGTTCAAATGACAACTTGCAGACTGGCAATCCATCAGAGCATCATTGTACATGAATTTGGCCTAAAATATCATAGACACAGAACCAAACATGTCAAAAGGGATCTAATTGGATACTTTAAATAAGTTTTCTATTATAATAAATTTCATTCGCAAATATGAAAGAAAATTTGTTCATTGTGAGTAAACTTAAAAAAACAGGATGTAACATTAAATTATATTAATAAAAAGTATTGATATAATTATGTGATAGTTGAGTTACATTTATTGATAATATGTGATCACTGAGACCATACAATGAAGGAGCAGATGTTCAAAGACAGATGAGGGTGGAATATACTGAAATAAAAGTATACCACCTAACCAGGTGTAGACAGACTGCTAATGCCTGAAAAAAGGTATTTAAAGCAAAAGAGAGAATGGAGAAATCATGCAGGGAGTAAATCCCCCATCCCTCACCCTGTGGGGGTTGGAACGCCAAGCTCATCGCCTCTTAAAGACAAATAGCTCAAGAAAAGCAGGAAGAGATGAGCCTGCACAGGTACTCCGACTGGGTTCCTTTGAAAGAACCACTAAGGGCAGAGGTAACTGTAATAATAAATTTAGCCTATCATTAGATTACATAAAAGAACAAAAACAAACTAAACAGAAGCAAAACAAAACCAAAGAACAAAACAAGCAAAATAAAAAAGAAGCAAGTTGCACCCTCCGGCATTGGGGGAGGGTGGGGGGGAACGAGTATGGGGCATTGGGGAAGTGTGCGAGCAACACCAAATAAAAAAAAAATGGAAGAGGCCAGCCTGGTACAAGTAGTCAGAGTCTACAAGTATGTGTCTCCCCTTACTGGGACAGGTAACATGTGCAAAGATCCGAAGACTCGGACATTCAACAAGAATGTCACGAACAGTATGGGAGTCAATGCACTCATCGCAGTAAGGCCAGATGAGCGCTCCATCAAAGCTCGGTGCATCCGACGCGCGTGCCCAATTCAAAGAAGACAGAAAGCGACCTGAAGGCGTCACGCCATTAAGGGGTAGAGCCACAGAAACAGTCGTGGAACGATGACATGAAACTTTCAAGTTTCGATCGGCCGTCTCCAATCTTATTTGCCACGTAGCCCGGAGGCCTGACCGGATGGATTCCTGCCATGTAGTCAGTGTGGGGAAGAGCAACGCGGTAGTCTAGTCGAACAGATCTCACCGAGTCTTTGGCACCCTCATTCCATAAATGTTCAAGAACGGAACAGAAGATAATCTCGACATCCACCGAGCTCGCAGCTACTGCAAACCAAGGGGTGTGGAGATTCCAATGCCCCGAGAGAACTCACGGTGCTTTATGAGTCGTTAAAGATCACAATCCGGTCTCAAACCGTGCACGACGCGTTATCTCCTGTATCGAGCAGTGTATTGCAACTAGGTAGGCCGTGCAGAAAGATGCAACGCCTCGTAGAATACCACCGACTTTAAACAGAGGGGATACGAAGAATGTCCATGGCGTGGATAAGAGAGACCCGAAGGCTGCGACTATGAGCCTCCCAGGTTAGGCGTCGGTCGAAAACAGATGGTGCGAATCCACTACTTCCAGGTAAGCCTCATTGAGGAACAAGTCCGGGTTGGGATGGAGCTGTAGATAGCGGCAGAAGAGCACCATCTTAGTCTTGACCAAGGAATACCAAAACTGTGCGCTTCAATGCCTGTTGAAGTCTACGCTCCGGAGTTGGCATCTTTGCCACACCAAAAGAGATAGAAGGGTCGTCCATGTAGAGCGTAGCAAGAACATCTTCCGGGAGCTTTAGGAACCACAGAAGACGGCCACACGACCACATTCCGATGTGTTGCCTCTCGTCAGTCTAATGACTTGGTGGAGGCGCGCAGTCAGTCGTATCACCATACAGGAAACGGTGACGCTGGGGGAGGTGGAGCCATGTTTTTCGCCGAGGCTGGGTTTGGACCCTTAGTGCCTCAAGCCATACCAAGGGAGAACCCGCAGAAGGGTTCCGAATGAGCGCGGAAACGACCGTGCTCAAAGGCCTGGAGGGGCCATGAGCAGAGAGTGTACAGGAGATACGCAGCACATTGTTTCGAAGAAGCAAGATGCGACTCTCCGCAAATAACACAATTGGCAATACACGATAGGAACTTATCGTGTACGGCCTTGGAGCAACTTACAGA
The DNA here is from genome assembly GCA_963969495.1 of Ceratothoa steindachneri. NCBI lineage: Eukaryota > Metazoa > Arthropoda > Malacostraca > Isopoda > Cymothoidae > Ceratothoa > Ceratothoa steindachneri. Next base: position 73,910,147 of record OZ018320.1, read on the forward strand.
CTTGGGGTAACCCCAACTTTGTACGTCTACAAAAGCGATTCATATGGCCGAAACGGTGGCAATAGTAGCACTTCCGCGGCAGTGGCACAAATGCCTTCACGAGGTAGCGATATCAACCAGCAGGCACCGACTCAAGGAGACTCACAGTCGAAAGTGACGAAGAGTGTAGTGGTGGGTCTCGAGGCCCCTCCCTGTTTTCTCGTCACACCTTCCACCTTGAGCGCTCTATGGTTGCCAGCTCTAAGGCGATGTCTTCTAAGGAGTAGTCCAAGAGTTCCCTCGCCTGGACCATTTCTTTAGCGAAGTTCATGGTAGAGTGCGGGGTCACACTCACTGGAGTGCCATTAAATGTCCGAAGGGCAGAAAATCATGGCCGCCTCGGAGGGATCCGTCATATTAGCCAGAAAGCCCCCCGTCGGAGAAACGTCAACTTCGGGTCTGTTCCTTGGCCAACAGAATGCCATCAGGAGAACGAAAAAATAGAAGGCGTTTGAAGTCAGTGGACTCGAAAACGCCAAGTAGTCTTTCAATGAGGGGCCGCGACGTAATCGAGGCTCCGCTCACTGCACTTGCAACTTTGGTCTTTGTCTGGGGCTCCATACCCGAGGGCGCCTCGGGGAAGGACGTGCCGATCTGGGCATGTTCGTTTGCAGAAACGGCAGAGAACCTGTCCGTTTCTGTGGCAACCACTGAGGGAGAGGAACCCTTAGTCCTCTTTGTCTTCGTTTACTTGTCCTTTCTCTACTTAAGAGAGGAGTGTGGCGTATAAACTCGCTTCTCTCCACCGCCTGAGAGGGAGCACCTAGGCCGGACAGACTGGCTTCAGAATGGGCACCAGCAGGGTGACCAGTTCCATCCTCTCCTGGTGAGTTCTCCGACGCACAAGCCACACGAGAGGAAACTTGCACAAAGGCAGATCTAGGTTCAGTGTTTGGCACCGACCCCAGGTTCGCCCCCATGGAAGATCCTACTATACGCGGCTGGGTTGCATCTGGGACCATGTCCCTCTCAGAGGAGCCCTCATGAGGCAGCCCCACCCATGACATCATGGATCCATCGAGGAATTTGTCTGGTCATGTTTCATTGGATGAGATTTGGTCATGTTTCAATGGCAGAGATTGGGCGGAAACAGGCCAGAGTAAAGTGATCTCTCTCCGGTTTGCGAAAAGCGAGCGCAGTAGCGATTAGCCAGGAATCTGGGAGGATAACCTCTACCCAGATGCTGTTGAACACGACGTGTATTTAATGCTGGCGGAGCAGCATCCCGGCTAGAGAATGCGGAGAAAAGCGATCGCGAAGGATTCCACCACGGACGCGGGGTTCGAGATTTCGGTTCCATTCTCCTGGAGAACGGAAGTGGGGGTGGGGGCTGCAAGAACTTGCCCAGAATCCTTTTGACTCGTTTCCACACCTCGACTAGAGGGGTCTCTCCATTACGTGGAGATACGTATGCCCGCCAGAAAGAGCGGCGTGGTTGCTTCGAAATATACCGCAACCTAACCCTAGTTTGACGAAATTCACTGACAGTGAACTCGTTCGAGCGGCGCTTATAGCGCATGTAGGCATAACGCTTCTGTTTGAGGGCTGTCTCACCCTCAGCTGACAATCACGGGAGTGGTCAGCGTGCAAAACGACCAGACGTTCTAGGAATAGTAGTTAGGCCCACGGTGATGAGGTTGCGGGAGAAGAACTCAACAGCTTCATCTACCGACATAAACTCCACAACTGAGACAGAGAAATCAGTCATTTCCTGAAATGCAGACCACCACGCCCTCACCAAGCAAGCACCGCCGAGGCGGGCTCTCGGGCAGCGGCCAAGAAAATGATATTTGAATGGGAAAATGATAACTACAATGGAAGTCATCGAACAAACCCCACACAAAATCAGGCTGTGCATCCGGAAAGCACAGAGATAGATCAATACAGGAAAATGAAGCGGTTCTCGGGCAATTATGTGTAAACTTATCGAAATTTAGGACACCTCTCTCCAGCTCATTGATCAGGTCGGCAAAGACATGACCCCTGGGATTAATCGAGTAATCTTCCCAGAAGGAAGGTCTACCGTTCACATCTCCGAGCAAGAGAAAGGGCCTCGGCAACCGTGCCACGACACGGCAGAAGTGGGGTAAGTTTGGAATGTAGGCGGAAATAACAGTATACCTCCTATCCAGGTACAGCTGCGCAGCTAATGCCTGAAAGGAGAAGCTTTAGCAACCCCGCAAGATGGCCTCACGAACAACTTCAAGGGTGTTTCCACCTGCGAGTCTAATGACTTGATGGAGGCGAACGGCCGTTTCGCCTTAAAGGATACGGTCACGCTGGAGGAAAGGAGTGGAGTCCTGGTTTTAGCCAGGGCTGAAGGGAACCCTTTATGCTGCTAGCTTTACCAGGGTAGCGCCCAGGTTTGGTAGAACCAGCAAAAGGGTTCCGAATGGGCGCGGAAGCGACTGTGCTCGAGATCCTGGAAGGGCCAGGAACAGAAGGTTTCTTTCTTAACATTGAGGCAGCGCCGGGCGGTCCAGGTCCAAGTCCTTAGGCTCACGAAATGAGAGACAATCCCTAGCCTGAACAGCCAGTATTTCCTTCTCAAGGAGATACGAACCACATTGCATCGAATAAGCGGGATGCGGCTCTCCGCAATTGACACACTTGGCAACACACGATTTGGACTTATCGTGTACGGCCTTGGAGCAACTGACACAGACTTCATGTAATCCCGACTTTGCGCGTCTACAGGAGTGATTAGCATGGTCAAAGCGGTGACAGTAGTAGCACCTCCGCGGCAGTGGCACGAATATCTTGACGCGATAGCGATATCAACCGGCACGCATCGAGTCAGGGATCTTGTGACTGTCGAACGTGACGAAGAGTGTATGGGTGGGTCTAGAGGCCCCTCCCTGTTTTCTAATCACAGGCTCGACCTTGCTCGCCCCATGGTTAGCCAGCTCTAAGGTGATGTCATCTATGGAGTAGTCCAAGAGTTCCCTCGAATAAACTACTCTTTTCACCAAGTTCATCGTAGCGTGCGGCGTCACACTCACAGGCGTGTCATTAAGTGTCTGAAGGGCACTAATCATGGCTGCCTCGGAGGGATTCGACGCATTCGCCAAAAGGCTACCGTCCTAGAATCGGTTCACATTCGGCTCTCTACCAATTGCACTAGCTAGAGCTCTCCTCTGATGGATTATGTTGCCCTTAGCCAACAAACTGACATCAGTGAAGTGAATAACATGGAAGCGTTTGAAGCCAGCGGGCTCGAAAACGCCAGGTTGTCTCTGAATGAGGGGCTCCGCTCTGCGCAGTTCTGGTCTTCGTCTCAGACACCACACCCGGGAGAGCAACGGGGCCGGACGTGCTGATCTTGGCTTGGTCGCTTATCGAAACAGCAGAAGACCTTTCCGTCCCCGCGGCTCCCGCGGAGGAAGAGGAGAGGAGCCTTTACTCTTTTAAGTCCTGTTTCTTTTCCTTTTAGGAGAGGAGGGTGGGGAATGATCACGCTTCTCTCCGCCGCCGTCAGGAGCCCCTAGACCAGATGAGCCGGTCTCAGCCAGATCCGCTCTGAAATGGACAAAGTCTTGGCTGTCACAAGGGGCACCAGCTGGGAGGGGTGATCCCTCCTCTCCTTGTGAGGCCTCGTGGACCCAAGCCATCTGAAGAGGAGCTTACAAAGGGGCGGACACGAGTACTGTGCTTGGCACCGAGCCCGTGTTTAACCCCATGGAAGATCCTACAATCTGGGGTTGGGTCACCTCAGGTGAGGGCCTCCATGTACCCCGCCCCCCTAAGACATCACTGATCCCATTTGAGGAACCTTTTTTTCTCGTCTTAGTAGGAGAAGGGGCCAGGTATACTCACCCCATGCAAGTTACTCGCACACGCAGGCAGGACATTAGGGGGCACGGGCCGACGAGCCTTGCTATCCCTTGCTCCCCTAAGAGGAATGGCCCTAGTGGGCCGCTACCATCAATTATGGGCCGCATGCCTGTTTTCTTGGCAGTCCCCTTAGAAAGTAAAAGGGGGGACTGCTGCTGGAGAAAGAGAGTTGCTCAAGGCCAAATCCAGGGAAGGGGGTGAAGGGGAGTCCCTTGCACCCGAAGGCATAGGAGAGGAGTAACCTCCTCTCCAGGCAGAGAAGTTTTAGTGTCCCCTGTGAAAGCACAGAGAGGGCGGGGGGGGGGACCTCCATTTATCTGTCGAGCTACCCGAGGGCGGCTCCTTTGATGGTCCAGGGAAAGGTAGAGGGTTTTTTTATTTTGTTCATCATCAGGCATGGTGACTCAATTAATAATATGGGACGCAAATGCTAATCACCCCGTGAAGTAGCTCGCTCTACGAGGGGTAACCACGGGGTCGGCAGAACCGACTGATGCTATTTGAGGCCACCTCTCCTACCTAGAGATCTGAGTCTATTGGCATGGAGGCTCCTCCACCTTAGGCATGGCGTAAAAATGATAGACATTGAAAGGAGAATGAAAGTTGTGGCAGAGTCTGTAGGGAAAGTGAGAAAATAGGGTAAAAACAAGCTGAGAGAGAGGAGAAGAGGCTAAGCTGGGGCCGGATGGGGTGGTGAGTCCCGTCAGCATGGAGGCTAGGGAGGTAAATCGCTGAAAACCTTAGAGGGGCGCCCGCACCAAGCACCACCTGTGTGGGGTCTCAGGCAGCAGCGCCCCAGAAAATAATATTTGAATGGGAAAGTGATCACTACCATGGATGTCATCGACCACCACCCCCACCCAAAATCAGGCTGTGTATCTGGAGAGCACAAAAATTGACCGAGGAAGGAAAATGAAGCGGTTCTCGGGCAGTGATGCGTAAACTCAGCCACATTTAGGACACCTATCTGCTGCTCGTCAATCAAGTCAGCAAGGACTTGACCCCCTCGGATTCATCGAGTAATCTCCCCAAAGAGGGTGTCTACCATTCAGATCCCTAAGCGAAAGAAAGGGACTCGGCAACCGTGCCACGAGGCGCGGGAAGTTCCCCATGTCGAAGTCGGTTGACGATTGAATGTAGGCAGAGCTACTGCCTGAAAAGGGGTATTCAAAGCAAAGGGGACGGAGACTTCATGCTGGGTGTAAAGGGCGATTTTTCTTGCCCAGCCCCCAATCCGTGGTGGTGGGATCGAAAAACCTTTATACCCAAGTAGGGTGGGCAGCATGCTCTACAGCAAAAAGATAGTTAAGGGTAAACGGGACGAGACGAGCCCCACAGCTCGTCCCAGTTGGCTTGGAGTATGCAACAATTCCATTGAAGGAATACGACCTCCAGGCCTAACTCGAAGGAGATGCAGGGACCCTCTTCAAAGAGAAAACCCTCACGGGATGGTCGTACGCTTCCCGGAGGCAGAACTCCGGGTGCTGTTGGCTGGACAATGCACTGAAGGCGCTGTCACCTTCGAGGACTTATCGGAGGCGGTTGGGCTCGCCATGCGAGTCTTTTCATCCCTCCACCTCGAAACCTTAGGCAGGCGGGGCAGCTTCGGAGGCGTGAGTCCCTCCTTTGGAGGATCCACCGCCTTCCAGTCACCCAGCCTAGCACTAGATGTGGGCGTAGGAGCCGAAGCTCCTTTAGTGCTGTCCTCCTTTCGGAGCAGCTTTAGGAACCCCGGAAGATGGCCTGGCGACCAACTTCAGGGGTGTGGCCCCCTGTGAGTCTAACGACTCTGTGAAGACGTACGGCCGTATTGCCGGAGGGAAACGGGGGGGATGGGGGGCTGGTTTTAGCCAGGGGTGGGTGCGATGCGTTTGTGTCGCCTGCTCTACCAGTGCAATGCCCGGGGTGGGTAGAACCTGCAGAAGGGTTCCGAATGGGTGCGGAAAAGACCGTGCTCGTAGGCCTGGAGGGGCCAGGAGGAGAGAGTGTCTTTTTTTAACATTGAGGCATAAGACTTCCTAAGCAGCGCAAAGCGCGCTAGAGATAAGTCCTTAGCCTCGCGAAATGAGAGTCGATCCTGGGCCTGAACGGCCTTGATTTCGTTTTCAAGGAGATACGCACCACATTGCTTCGAAGCGGGGTGCGGCCTCGGAGCAACTTACACAGACCTCGGGTAACCTTGACGTTGCGCGTCTACAGTAGAGATTCGTACGGCAGAAGCGGTGGTAGTAGTAGCACCTCCGCGGCACTGGCACGAATACCTTGCCGTGGTAGCGCTACCAACCGGCACGCACCGACTCAGGGAGCTTGTCACAGTCGAACGTGTAAAGGTGGTGCTCGAGGCCCATCCCTCTTTTCTCATCACACCTTCTACCTTGACAACTCCATGGTCGACCAGCTCTAAGGTGATGCCATCTAAGGAGTAGTCCAAGAGTTCCCTCGAATAAACTACTCTTTTGATGAAGTTCATGGCAGTGCGACGTCACACTCAATGGCAAGCCATCAAGTGTTAGAAGGGCACTAATCATCACCACCTCGGAGGGATTCGATACATTCGCCAGAAGGGTCACGTCCGAGAAATGGGTCACCTTCGGCTCTTTACCAAGCACGCTAGCTAGTGCTTTCCTCTGATGGATCATGTTGCCCTTGGCCAACATGCTGCCATCAGTGAAGCGATGAACAAGGAAGCGTTTCAAGCCAGCGGGCTCGAAAACGCCAGATAATTTCTAAATGAGGGGCCTCCGATGTAATCGAGGCTCCGCTCTGCGCACTCGTATATTAGGTGTTAGTCTGGGACTCCCCGTCAGGGGGAGCACCGGAGCCGGACGTGACGATCTTCACTTGGCCACTTGCCGAAAGGGCAGTGGACCCCTCCGCCCCCGTGGCTCAAGGGGAGGGAGAGGAGCCCTTACATCTTTTTTTATATTGCAGTTTTTTTTAGTATTTTTTAAGGGGAGGAGGGTGGGGAATGAACCCACTTCGCTCCTCCACCGAAAGGAACCCTTAGGCCGGATGGGCCGCCCTCAGCAAGATCCTTCTCCTAGATGGAGAAGGTCTTTGCTACCAGAGGGGCACCAGTCGGGGAAAGGGGTTCCTCTTCTTCTTGTGGATACTCAGGGCCAGAGCCGTCTGAGAAGAAGCTTGTACAGAGGTGGACTCGGGTTCTGTGCTTGGCACCGAGCCAAGGTTCGACCCCATGGAAGATTTTATCGTCTGGGGCTGGATCACCTCAGGGACCATGTCCATCTCAGGGGAAGGGGGGGGGGGCGCTACATGTCCCTTCCCCCGAAAAAAACCAACAGATCCCATTCAATGATGCTTTTTTTCTTGTCTTGGGTCGGCGAACCGGCATCCGTCGGGAAAGAAAGAGGGGGCAGGTACACTGACCCCCTGTAAACTAGTCACGCACGCAAGCAGGTCTTTAGGGGGCACGTGCAGACGGGCCTGCTATCCCTTGCTCCCATAAGGGGTTTGGCCCTATCGAGCCACTCCCAACGGGATCGGTCAATTATGGGCTGCCTGCCTACTTTATTGTAAGTCCCTTGGGAAAGTAAAATGGGGACTGCCTCTGATAAGAGGGAGTGGCCCAAGGGCGGCTACTGAGAAGTGGATGAATGGGGAGTCCCCTGCACCCGTAGGTATGGATAGGAGTAAGCCTCCTCTCCGGTCACAGAGGTTTGGAGGGTCCTCTGAGAAAGCAAATATGGGGACCTGCTTTTCTACATCATCGGGCATGGTGATCCAATTTGTATCACGGGACGCATACACTAATCACCCCCCACAGTAGCCCGCTTTGAGCGGGCTGAACACGTGCCGGAAGAGCCAGATGCCGCCATTTGGGACCACACCTCCCGCCCAGTGGTCAGGCAGCCATTCGGCATGGCGACTCCACCTTGGTCTGGGCGTAAAATCGGTAGAGATTGAAAGGAGAGAGAAAGGGGTATGTGAGGAGAGTGGGGATGTGGGTGAAGCAGGTTGTTACTGCCCCCCCCCCAAAAAAAAGACCCGGAGCTTAGGAGTGAGCTTCTCCCTCAGTCCCGATCCGAGATAGTTGGGTGAGAGGAAGCTGGTCGGCGTCTACCCTGTGAAATTAAAGGCCAACCAGACAAAGTATGGGAGAGGTTGTATGGAAAGTGAGGAAGCAGGGTAAGAAGACAGGGTGTCAGAGAGAAGGAGAAGAGGCTAAGCTGGGGCTAGACAAGGCGCTGAGTCCCGTTAGCATGGTGGCCAGGAAAAGAAATCGCCGTGCTCCTTACGAGGGAAATTTAGGTAAGAATGGGATTGTAAGGCAAGGGGCGAAAAATGCTAAAATGGAAATCTCTAAACAAAACCAGGTAGCTTCAATGTCGTTTGAGACTACCAGAGCCATTGGAGCCAGAAGGATGTGCTACTCCTCCATGTGCCTGGTGTATGTATACATGGGGCACCCCTTTGCAGATAGGCAGTGTCAGACCATGATGTGATTTCAGCCTTAGAAAATTCACAGGATGCAAAGAACTACGAACAATGGAGGCCAGAGGGTGCTGCTGATGGAGAACTGCCACTGAGTAACACGGACATTATTGCTTACTGAAACAGGATTCAGCCGAAGTAAAGAAAGAACTCCTTATATCTAAAAGCAATGGTAATCAGAATACTTCATAATAATGAAAACTTAGGAATTTCGCACTCACCAATCCTTTTACATTATGAGGTCTTGTTTTTATGTTGCCGTAAGAGGGTGGCTGAACACTGTACGAGAAGAATCTCAGCAAGAGGGAGAACATCTGAGGAATCATCACCCGCAAGGATTCATTCCCTTCGGAAATCTGTCCCAAGTAAAAATAATTTTATTAGAACGATTTACCATCATGAAGTGTGGAGGTATCATTATCTATGTCAGTACACATTAACAGCCCTCCATAAGGCAGAAAACATGGGAGAGCTAAAACTTTCGATAGAAAATCCTGTTACTTTTCACAACCTACAAACGGGGGTACAACAAACAACCTTGCATCCCTTTAGAAAACGCACCTCTCTTAAATAAAATGACAACGGTACTCTGTGTTACACTCGATACAGAACTAAATTTCTAACAACACAAAAATAAACACACACTAAATCACAAGGAGCACATTTGGGCAATCAAAAGAATCCATCACCCATGCATAGAAGCAATACATTAGTCCCTTCACAGTCGGGCACCAAACCTAGCATCCACACAACATAATAAAGAAGATAAAAACAAAGCACTTCGCCTAGCAACTGGGTGGGCCCAGAGCAACCCGATTAACCATCTACACCATAAAAGAAAGGTCGTAGTGCTAAGACCCCATCTCAAGATTTTGGAAACACAATTTATCCATAGTTAAAGAACCCCACTCCCCTCCATGCCAATACACGCAAGACCTATACCACCCTTCACCTGATGTGCGCACAACTCCAAATTCATACTACCCGAGCAAGAAATCCCTCCACCCCGAAAACAGGCCCCGGTCATCGTCCGTACGGACGCCCTCTTCTGCCTAATGGAAAAGTCGACTACCTCCGCCAATGATCGTGTAGCCCCCCCCCCCTACAGTGGCTGCCTATCGTTAAAATGCCCGAGCAGAATAAAGGGCTTCGGCAACTGTGCCACGACGCGGTGGAAATCCCTCGCGTCGAATTCGGCTGACGATGGAATGTACGCAGAAATAACACTGCCATGGCCTGAAAGGAGGTATTTATGGCCAAAGAGAAGAAAGGAGACATCATCCCGTGGTTGTTGTCCGTAAAACCCTCATACCTCTAGAGGGTAAGCAGGAGGCACACGACCAGAATGGTCTCTTTTAGAAAGATAGCTAAGGATGAACGAGATGAAACGAGCCTCCACTCAGTTGGGCTGAGTCCACGGCAATTCCATTTTTACTGTCCTCCTTTCGAGGGATAGCTTTAGAAAAGCCTTCTACACGGTCTCTCGACCAACTTCGCGGGTGGTTTGCCTCCTGCGAGTCTAACGACTGAGTGGAAGTGCCCGGCTGTTTCGCCCTGCGGGAAATACTAATGTGCAGGGAGAGGAAGGAACCCTGGTTTTAGGCGAGGGGCGTTGTGGGGCCTTAAGGCAAGTATTTCTACCAGGATAAAGCTTTCGATGGCAGCTTTAAAGATGGCAAAGGGGAAGCCCCTTTGCCACACAAAAATAGTTGGAAGGGAGCCCCTCCATGGGTCAGAGGGATGCTGTCAAATTCTTTACCAATTCCAACACCAATGTTGGGCGAGGTTTCGCTTAGCCGAACGTAATCGGAAATTTTGAAATAAATTACCAACAAGTGAGACGGTAAACTTGTTACCAGCTGCTCCCGCATATCCTGCCTGAACATAAGAGGCAGGGTGGACCAGTCACTCACCAAAGCCAGAGAGGCAGGGCAAAGGGTGGATTTTCTTACTAGATCCTACTAATCGTCGACAGAAATGCCAGTATCGAGGTCTGTTAAGAGAGAAGCAGAGAGGATACCCTAGATTTTTAGTTGGCTTGGCAGCCAACAAGGCACTAAAACCCGCCCGTCATTAACAATACAGTCTTATGCACACGAGAATGGTCACATGGAGGTGGTCAGCAAATAGGCGTAGCAGGGAAGGGGTTATTGGGGCAAAAACGATTTTCCCATTAAATGCGACCTAATCCCGAGGACCTCTCAAGTCCTAGTATCTTGAGACTTGCGGAAATTATTAGCTGGTCAAGTCCTTATGCCTAGACAAATGGTAAAGGGGAAAGTCAGAGAAAGAGGGCGTGTTTCCTCATTCGCTCTCAATATTCAACTTTCCCATGCCACATCAGAGTTCACGTCAATCCAGTGACATGGATTCTCTAATTTGCACTCGGACTGAGAGGCCCATGCAGCTCCTCCAGGTACCAAATGTTACAGGCTACACAGGATCCCCCTCTTACGGGGGTTGGTAAAGCTAGAGAAAGTGAAAATGAGTGGAAGATATTGTCGTGATATAGGAAGGACCGAATGATGGTGTTTGTATGTATAGGTTGGTTACGTACTACAAAATTCCTTGATTAAGTTTTCTCTCTAAGAGTGCTATATTTGATTATGATTATTATTATTACGTTAATCTTCGAGTGTTTCTAGTGCCATGCTCAGCGTTTCGAGGATTGAATAAAAGATGTTTCTAAGAAAACTAGACTTTTAATTAAAAACATGAACCAAGATTGAAATTTAAGACACCAAATAACACAGTAATGAATTAAACAAATTTAAGTGAGGCTTACTAAATTACACAATTGAATTTACAGTAATGGTTAACCCAAAGTTCACTTTAATATTGAATGCAAACCGACCTTCAACGAAACAGATACCGGGGTTTAAATACCTTTTGAGATTTCACGATAATCGGGTTTGAGCCTGACCTTGGCTTCAACTTTTGTCACCTCAAGAATGTTGTTTCAGTGCCGGCGCGTGTCCAGACCGTTCTAAGTGTGCTCAGAAGGGGATATGCTTTAAAGCCCCTGAAGAATTCGGAGCGTGTGGCAGATGGGGCTACGCACCTCTTCTGGATGAAATGATCTCACCATGGGACAGGGAAAGAATGTTTCTTCTAATCTTCGGGTTACTCTGAGAATAATTCGCACTGGCGAGCGATGAGCCAAAGCATGAATCCTTTGATGCAAGGGAGTGCTTGAGGGAGTTCACTTTGGGGTATTCCTCAATGGCGAGGACTATCTCTGTATTTTGGAATACACCAGGATAGGGGGTTTCTCTGACGAGAGTTAGTTGAACTCGCTTCTCAATCCAAGTTAACTAAAAGTTCGGTGTGACTACCAGGAACTGGCTCCAGATGAGCTTCTTCTAAGTCCCTTCTGTTGGTAGCCGGGCCTCTCGCCGGATTTAGTTGCCTCGATGACTAACGTAATCTACCACGTTTTTTCAAAGTTATTGGATTATATACTTCGCCACCCCACTGGGGTTAGGGGAAGGAGGGGGACGGGGACAGGCTGCATTAAGTCTCCTCCTCTAACAGTTTTTCTCAGAGCGTCTTTCAGCTAGCTCTAAAGGGGACCTTCTGCCTTTAGGCCGACGCTCCTTTAATTTCGCATATGCGGTGAAATTGAATATCAACTCTTAAGGGAAATCTTGCTGTTTTAACTCATGTTTGGCTCACCGGGGTCGAACATGTGATGATGAGTGCATTCTGTGGTCTTGGGCGGCCTTTCAGGTTCTCTTTGAGGCGAGGGGAGAGAGGGGGGGGAGGTTAAGTGGTCAGCTTACGCTGCTACCAAGGCCAGGACGTTGTGGTTAAGGACCAGTGGTTCAGTTGTGAGGGCGGGGGGTATCGATTCCCCTACAGATATATAATCACAGGTTTCTATGCAGGCATAGGGCCCGGAGGGCAAATTACACGTTTTGAAGCCAGGAGGGCACACAAACTTCCAGATATAACCTGAAAACACCTTGCAGATTCGATATTTATGAGGGGGCAAACTTGGAGTATTCTGCACAGGATGAACCCTCAGGGGAAAATGATAGCTTCATGCTTAATAGGCCCAAATAATAATAGGGTATAAATATGAGTTGCAGACTGTACTTTATATGTAAAAAATACGAGCAAACCTCACCTGTTCAGAAATGATTTATGCATAGGGAGGCTCCTCTTATCAATCACACAAAAACAGTGAAGGAAAAATGTCTCACCTCCTTTAGCAAGAGATTAAGGCAGTGAAGAATGCCTTCCTGGAGAGGCGTCACCATGACCTCAGTAAATGAGGCCAAGATGAAGGATGATGCTTCTCCATGCACAGGTACCGACACGCAGCCTGTAAAGACTGTGGACAGCTGCTCGAAGTCTTTATCCAGAAACCTGAAAACAATGAAAATTAAAAATTCTCCCTATCTACACTATTTGCATCATCCATCAATGATACAGACTGTCTCATTCTAGATTCTTTTTGTTGTTTCAATTTTAGGGCGCTCATCTGGCAGTCACCAGCAAGAGCATGGCCACCAATAAAAGAAAAACCAAATAAGAGACTAATTTAAATAAAAACAAAAAATAACAAGCATGTTTAGGGGCCCCAGGGGGAGGCTCACTTCCCTCAGGGGCACAATTGCACAACCACCAATTAAAAAAACCCATCAAATAGTAAGGAAAAAAAAGAAGAGGACTCATCCAAAAACTAACTATGACACCATATGCTAAATTCCCTATGTTCCCATGGCAAAGCCTGTAGCCACTTCTAAGATCATACAACTTGTGGGGTTAGATAAATAAAATCAATATGATCTCAGCTTCACATTGGACTCGACTTAATGTGACTGCACCCATACATGCAAGGGACAGAGAAACAAGGCTGGGAACCCACTTTAATGTATAATAATGCAAATTAATTCATCGATCATGTTGAATCAGGCCTTTAGAGTTACTGGCAGAGTTTGCATTAAGATAGCTTAATGGCACATATATAATCTCTTTGATCTGTGGAATGAGAGGAGGGGGGGGGAGGTCTGACAACAAAAAAGTGAAAGGAAATTCAAAGTATAAAAGGAGCACAGGCAAATCAGTGATTCTCCAGAATGAGCGATAAAATTGAACTTGCGCGCCCATTCAGAACAATTGTGTGGGTCCCTACCCCCAAAGGCCCTCCCTTAGTAGGGTTGTCTGTTCAACGGGCTCACAGCCAGACTTAGCTAAAACCAGGGCCCCCTCTCCCGCACGGGTAGTAGTTAGATTCCTGACTTTTTCGAGGAGAGGGGGATCGGCTCCTTCATTATATTTCGAGGGGGATGGTCTCCTCCATTGTCTTCTTTGTGTATTGAGTCATTTTTTGGACACACTTATGGGGTGCAGTGCCGTCGGATAGAAAGGTTAAAAGCAGACCACCAGCAGGAATATCTCCTTAGCGCCCCTAAATGAGATATGGTCATCAGTCTGGACTGGATGACCAGGAACTCTTTCTTTTTTTAAAAAACAAATTACAATGATCATATGAGCACAATGCCACGAGAGCACCTAGGGCACTTTGTGACCTATAATAGATCCCGATCTCGTCTCCGAACCGGGCAGGACGCGTTATCTTCCGTACCGAGCAGTGTATTAAAACCATTTCGGTCGTGAAGACAGACGCAGCGCCTGGTAGAGTGCGGCTGACTTCGAACAGAGAGGATACGGCGTGGAAACCGACCCCCTCCTGGGATTTGGAGCCATCTGTGTACACTGTTACGGATCCAGCGTGGCGTCTTGGGTAGAATCAGAGGCTCCACCGACCTGAGAGTTTCCTAGCCCTAAACCCAAAGGTATGATTGGCCTCTCTTGGCTGAAGACATTGTCGTGATCGGTCGTGGATACGAGGGCCAGTGGCAAACGAGGGAGACTTTGGGCTCTGGCGTACAAGCACATAATGCATTATGCACGGTGCAGAGGCATTTCCCCCGGCTGCGACAAGCAAGCTCTTAATAGCGGATGAGCGAAAGGTACTGGTCACCAGACGAGACCGGTGCGGTGAACCGACTCCAATTTCTGCATTTTTTCCTCGACTGCCGATCCGTAAAACTCGTATCCGTAGTTGAATTTTTTTGCAAATAAAGGTAAAACAAAAAGTCGGTAGCCCTACCAGTGCTCCAAATGCTCAAAGTCATGGAACGAAGAATGTGCCTGGCATAGGTACAAAAAACCTTAAGGCTGAATAGAATATTGGCTTTTTAGGTGGTTTCACAAGTAACATTTTCTAGTCGAAACAGAGCAATGAAGGAATGGAATTTGCGGATGTCGCACTGTGCAGAAGACCGATGGCATTCGCTGTCCAGGAAAAAGGCTAATCTAACATTTAGCAATTTATCCATAAACTTACACATGCAAGAAGGTAGATAAATTGTGCGGAAACGGGACGGGGTAGAGCGATCTGTACCTGCTTTGCGAAAAGCGAACACAGTAGCTATTCGCAGTTTCGGAAGGTATCCTCTGGCCAGTTCATGTTAAACAAATCGAGCTAAAAAGCCATACCTCGTTCATTTGTGTGTCGAGGCATGACATACTGGACAGTGTTCGGACCAGGGGCGGTGTCAGCGCATGAGGCGAGTGTGGATGTAACTCACTCATAAACATATCTATGAAGGTTTTCCCACTACTGGATGTAAAGTAGAGGCAGCGGCCTTCACTGACATCGCGACATGCATAAAATGCTGATAGAGCAGCAGCAGCTCGACTAGAGAATATGGAAAAACGGTCGCTAAAGAATCCGCCACGGAGCGGGCTCCTGTGAGAACTTGCCTCGAATACTTTTAAATCATTTCCACACTTTGCAAAAGGGGTGTTGCCGGGCGTGCTTTGAAACATACCGAAACCTAGTCTTGTGATTTTAACGATTCTAAGTTAGCGCGCCGCCGTTTCGCCTTACGAGAAATAGTCACGTGGGTAGAGGGGACCTCGTTTTAGCCGAGGCTGGCTGTGGGCCCTTTGAACCGCCATCTTTACCAGGAGAGCGCCGGTGTGGGAAGAACCGCAGAAAGGTTCTTAATGGGAGGCGAGGCGAACGTGCTCATAGGCCAACCGCCACGCACAGATTCAAGTAGCCTGTCATGATCGAACGTGACGTGTAGGGGTGTGTCCCGAGCGCCCCCCCCCCCCCCACTTAATGTTTTCTCATTACATGTTCGTCCAGCTCTTTGGTGTTTTCCAAGGAGTAGTATACGAATTCCCTCGCATAAACCAACCCTTTCAAGAAATTCATAGTAGAGTGCGACGTCAATTGCACCAGCTAGTCATTGAGAGTATCTGAAAGGTCCGACGCATTCGCCAAAATGTTCTCGTCCGAGAAAAAGGTCATCTTCGGCTCTCTATCAATCAACCGACTTAATACTATCTTTTGATTGATCATGTTGCCATTGGCCAACATGCTGCCATCAGTGGACCAAATAACTAAAAAGCGTTTGAAGCCTAGGCTCGAAAACAGTAAGTAGTCTCTTACTAAGGGACCCTGACGTCATCGAAGCTCCGCTCATAACATTAACGACTTTGGTCTTCGTCTTGTTCTGGGTCTCTCCACCCGGACCGGAGACCCTTCGGGGCCAGACGTGCCAGTTTTGGCATGTAACAAAAAACAAAAAAACTTATGAAAAATTCAGTGGGGCTATATCTCACGTCCAGTCGCTCCTGCCTATCCCATCTCGGGTTTCATACATTTTAGCTCTCCACTCTCGGTGCGTTAATGGTTGGTGTTCGCAACTGTGCAGCGATGCACATTGACCAGAAGTGGCACAGTGAACTGGAGCCCGCCCAAAGGCCGCAGCTCTCAAATGAGCAACCAGAGAGGCAGTGCCACAGGGAGGATTTTCTTACTAGGTCGTAATCATCGACGGGACTTCCAGGATCTAGATATGCTGTTACAGAATCAGAGATGTTGGCCTGGCAGCCAACAAAGCACGAAAGCCCGCCCACGATAAACAGTACAGTCTGATGCACCCGGAACTGGCTGCAGTGATGGGAAAAGTGATCTTCCTATTACTCACACCCCAACACCCCTCAATTTCTGGTCTCTTGCAACCTGCGTGTGTTAAAGGGTGTTGTTTATAGAGGTTCCAAAGCATCTCCTCTGACACAGCATGAGGTAGCTACCAAATCCTTAAACCTAGGCAAAGGGTTGAAGGGATAATGAAAAAAAAGGAATGCTGAGAGGGGGAGACGAAGAACTGCAACATCCCCAGGCTGTATTACAGAGTCCAAGTCAACCCGGTGAGAGGGCTTCCCTAATTTACACTCAGGTTAGGAGGACGCGCAGCTCCTCCAGGTACCAAGTGTAACAGGGTGTACAAGGCATTTAACAGATAGCAAACCATGCCTCCCAATCTTTGCAACACCCACACATGAAAACATTTGTTTAGGAAATGAATAAATAAAATGACTTACTGTTACATCCATCCCATGGGAGCAGTAGATATTGGACTTACCTGGGTTTAATATGAAAGTAGAGGTGAGGGAAGATGTGGACGAGAGCTGTAAGAAAGGGTTGAGATGGGATATAGGTGTCACCCCCTCGTGTCACATCAGCTGGGGGTGGACGCGTCATCTCAAGCCCAATTGAATGCCACACCTGTCAACGTAGTTCCCATTGGAAGATAGAGGGAGGGGAAGAGAGTTATTTCAACTGTTGTTAATTTCACCTAGCAAGGGAAATAAAGTTGTGGAGAAAAGGTGAAGAAAAATGGATGAAATTAAAAGAAATGAGTATCAAAAGAAGGGGATGATAAAGGGAAGACCTCAAACAACATTTTAAAATTTCTTAACAAGAACAGGAATTCAAAGCTACAAACCTAATAATCTTTACTTATGAGAAGGTAAATCTTTGTAATCCAATGAGATTATTATTATCCAACAAATGCGCTAAATTGCTTTGGAAGGTTTGAGGAGTTTTTAGGTTCCAAACAACCGGAAGGCAACCAATGCCATTTATTCATTTTTACCCCCAAATTCTAACTATATTTAAGATAATAAAAATAATGCACTCATTGGATTACAAGTACATAGTTCTCTCATTAATAAAAATTAACCTTAATGATTGTGACCTTATTTCTTCAAATCTCTTACCAAATTCTTTCATTTGTGTTATATTTACAATCTTTTATTTTAAAATTTACGTTAATATGAGCCTAATAAAGCATTCCGCCATGTTTATGTTTTTAATTCATTCTTTTTACTTCGATTTTGTTAGCAAACCTTACATTATTTTATCTTCCTTTCCCACAAAGCCTATCACTGCACATCGATGCCAATAAAAAGTCCATGACACCTCCCACTCCTTTAAGCCCTATCGAACACAATACCATACAAATGGACCTTCATAGCAATGAAAAGCTATGCGCTGTAGAATATTGCCGAGTCAAGTTCATCCTGGGGCATAGGGCCCCAAGCAGACCCCCTAACACATCCCAATACACAGTATCATTCACTTAGTTCTTTCTCTCTTAAACACTCATTCACATAATAAAACCTAATACTCAAATATATTTTCCTCATATATAACTCTGGTCCTTCACTGTGATGATGAAGGACCCACCAACTATCAGATTCTCCCGATAGGGCCGCACAGACAGGTTTGATGAGGCTCAGAAGCTTGATCCGCCAAGATACAACAAACACCCTAGAGGAGGCTCCCAAAACTGGGGAGAGGGTGCTGCAACCTCTATACAAGGGGTCCTGTATGCTTCAGCATAGGAGGAGGGATCATGTTTGTTATCTCGGATGGAACACCTGGGACCCTTCCACCAGTCAAAGGTGTGGTGTTACTCCCCTCGGTCCCACACCACTGGCACCAATGTGGAACAAGGTTACCTATGGAGACCACTCAGGGAGCTTTGTGACTCGCTAAAGATCACAATCCGGTCTCCGAACCAGGCACGTCGCGTTATGGCCCAGAAAGACCAGTGTATTGCAACCAGCTCGGCCGTTGAAGGCAGATGCCCTGCCTGGTAGAACCCCCACTGACTTCAAAGCGTGTGGATACGGCGTGGAATCCGATCCTCTTCCTTGGACTTAAAACCATCCACGAAGCTTTGGGAGCAGAGGCGTGGCGAAAGAGTCAAAGGTCGTGTCCTGAACTGAACCAGAGGGTCCACCGCCCTAAGAGCTCCATCAAGCTCTCAAAAGAAATTTCATAGCGCTAAACCCAAAGGGAGTAGAGTATGACTGGTGTCTCTCGGCGGAATAGGCACCATTAGGCTCAGCTCGATGTAGTGAGAGCCGTTGCTGACTGGCTCGCGCGTACAGGCTCATAATGCACTGTGAAAGGGGCAGAGCGAGTGATATCTCCCAAGCATCAATAAATAGGCCGTCCATGGCGGGAGTGCATAAGGTAGCGGTCGCAAGGCGACACCGGTGTAGTGGATCGAATCCACCTTCTGCAATACAACGTTCGGCTGCCGATGCACAAAACTCGCATCCGTAGTCAATTTTCGAACGAACAAAGGAGTGATGGAAAATAAAGGGATTAGCCCTATCAGCATCCCGGGTGCTGAACGTAACAGAGCGAACAATGTCCATGGCGCGGGTACATGATTTAAAAAAAAAAATGGGGAGCCTATCTGGCGACTGTTTACTTGGACATGAGTCGTCGTACACAGCAGAACCTACTACTAGGCTATATTAAAAACAAATAACGATAAAAAAGGACAAAGGCTAATAAAATAACAACAGGAAAACAAGGCAAGAAGGAAGCGCGTTCCGGCGTCGGGGGTAGGTCCGCCTCCCCACGGCGCAGGAATATGCAACCTACAAAATAGATTCAAATAAAGAGGCGGCGGCCAGCCTCCTCCAAAACGTAGTATAGTTCATAAGTCTGTGTGCACGAAGCGGTCTCGAGTAGAAGGGACAAGCGATAGCGACCCCGCTCGTCCCGGTACCTGGACAGGTAACATGAGCGAAGATCATCCAGACGAACAGTCTGGGGGACAACGCAGTCCTCGCAGGCGAGCGCTCCATCAAATGGCGCTTAGTCCTGACAAACGAGAACAGAAACTATGTTTCGGCATACCGAGAAATGTGGGCCGCACAAAAAGAAAGCGAAAGGACGTCTACGTAGAGCATAGAGATAACATCTTTCGGCAGCAAAGAGGTGATACCGTTGACGGTCCTGGCAAACTGTGTGAAATTGAGGAAACTTTCCTGTGGGACACCCCCTTCCTGCTCCAATGGGACGGCAAGTGGTCACCCCCACCCATATGCAGAATCGACGATCTCGCAGAAATTAAGAAATAAAGAGTGGGAGTCACCCCCAAATTATAGTGTCTCCACGATACCGTATCGCCATGTTGTAACATAACCTTCTCCAGATCGAAATACACCGTGGCGTAGGGTCTACGAAGGAAGGCCTCGCAGACGGCATTTTCCATTTGGAGCAGCTCAGCTTGCGTGGAGTTGAACTTGCAGAAGCCGCAGTCTGCAGAAGAAAGGTGGCCTGTGCTGTCTAACACTTACCAATTTCTCCATCAAGCTGCACGCGCCTGAGCTTAGAAAGATTCACTGGAAACGGGCCGGACTAACCAGATATCTAGCCGGTTTGCGAAAAGCAAGCACAGAGTAGCCAATGTCCATGGCCCATGAGTCTGGGAAAGGCCATGCCTCGCCCACCGAGGTGTCGAAGTATGGCATACTTCGCCATCGTCCGTACCAAGGGTGGCGTCTGCGCACGAAGCGAGAGCGGAATTCAACTCATTGTTAACTTGTCCTTGAAGGATTCTCCGCCTCTCGAGGTAAAGGCCAGTTGGTGGCCTTCAGTAACCTCACAACGTGCCTTGAATACCGGCTTAGCGGCAACACGGCTAGAGAATGTCGAGAAAGAGGTCACGAAAGATTCCTCCACGGATGCAGGGTGAGAGAGGCGCCCCTTACTCCTGGAGAACGGGAGGGGGTTTTGAGAGAACTTATCCAAAACATTTTGACTCGCTTCCACACCTTTACAAGAAGGGTGTCTCTTCTCGTTAAGTGAAGACACGTATGCCCGGCCAAGATAGCCGGACGCGCTTCGAGACATACCGATACCTAGCCCTAGCTCGACGAAATTCACAAACGGTGATAACGTTCGAGCGGCGCTTATAGCGCAAGTAGGTGTATAGCTTCTGTTGAAGGCCGTCTCACACTCAGCCGACCACCAAGTAAGCGGAAAGCGTGCAAAACGCCCAGACGTTCTACGACAAGTAGTTAGGCCGCACGGCGATGATGTTGCCGGAGAAGAACTCAACTGCTTCATCAAGCGACCTAAACTCCTCGACTGGGAAAGAAAAATAAGTTATTTCCTGAAAAACTGAGCACCACTTTCGCTCCAACGACCACGAAGGCGGTTTCTCAGGAAGCAGCAGCCCAGAAAATGACAGTTGAATGGGAAAGTGGTCACTACCATGAAGGGCATCGACCACTTCCCACCCAAAATCAAGCTGTGCATCCGGAAAGCAAAGGGACAGATGAAATCAGGAAAAAAGAATGGGTTTTCAGGCAGTGATGCGTAAACTCATCCTGCTTCCAGGAAGTAGGGAGTGGCTCTCCCCAATTGATACACATGGCTATACACGATAAGGGGTTATCAAGTATAGTTTTGGAGCAACTTACACAGACTTCAGGTAAACTCGACTTTGCACGTCTACATGAGCGATTTTTATAGCTGAAGCAGTGGCAGTGACACGATAGCGATACCAACTGCCACGAACTGACTCAGTGATCCTGTCACAATCGAACGTGGCGAAGTGTAGGGGTGGGTCTCAAGGCCACTCCCTGTTTTCTCATCAAACGTCGGCCCATTGAGTGTCTGAAAGGCACTAATAATGGCCACCTCAGAAGGGTCCACTGCATTCACCAGAGGGGTCGCGTTCGAGAAACGGGCCACCATTGGCTCTCTACTGTCAGTCAATTTAGTTAATGCTACCTTCTGATAGAACTGTGGCCTTTGCTCAACATGCCGTCATCGGTGGAGTGAACAACTAAAAAGCGTTCGAAGCCAGGAGGTTAAGAAAAAAGAAAGTCAGATAGTCTCTCAATCAAGGGCCCCAACATAATCGATACTCTCCTCACCACACTTGCAAATTTGCTCTTTGACTGGGCTTCCCAGCGAGGGCGGCTAGGGTCGGACGTGAAGGTCTTGGCCTGTGAGTTGCCGAAACAGCAGCCGACCCGTCTGTGCCCAGAACCCCCCCCCCCCCGGAGGGAGAGGAACCCCAAGTTCTCTCTAATTTATTCTTCTTTCTTTTTCTATTTTTGGGGTGGGAGGATGAAGTGAACCCGCTCCTCTTCAGCCCCCTAAGGGGCCCCAAGTCCAGACGGACCAGCTTCATAACGGAGATCTTTGCTTTCAAGGAGGTACAGGTGGGAGAAGGGGGCAATCCTCTCTTTATGAGCTCTTGCGAATGGGCAGACTCAAGTTCAATCTCTGGCACCGAGCACAAGTTCGCTTCCAGCGAAGACCTTTCATCTGTGGCGGGGGTACCTCCGGGATCATCTCCAACTCACGAGGGAAATCCAGGTGCCCCCAACCAGGGACTCATAGCGCCTATGGCCCGTCGCAAACGTTACTGGGGCTGGCTTCAATCAAAGTGACAAACCCCGGGTCGAGGAGGTGTCGCGGCAGGCCCAGAGGACGACGACGCCTCTTAACCGATTCAGGGGGGTTATGCTGGTTCGCCTGACCCGTAACGGGAGTTGCGGGAACCGAGCGGGCGTATCCTCTGTCTTGTCTAGCTCCTAAGAAAGGAAGGGGGATCCAGTACAAATAGAGTCGCCCGGAGGCAACTCTACAATGGGGGTAAGGGAGAAAGCCTCGAACCCATCGCTAATGGAGGGAGAGACGCCCTCTCAGCTAAAAGATTCTTGGAGGGGCCGTTTAGAATGCACAGGGGTATGTTTACCTCCGTCACAGAGGTGGAGCTTCCCGGGCCCTGCTCCGAAGATGGCAAAGAGGAAGCCACTTTGCCGCAGTCACATGGATGGAGGGTAGCCCTTACACCAGGCAGTGGTGCTGTCATGAAATACCTTGTCCGCCCCAACAACAAAGTCGGGGGAGGATTTGGAAATAGGGATGTAGTCCGAAATGTCAGAACTTATAAAAACTTAAAAACAATCGAAAATACTCAATCTTGTGAGCAATGAAAGAAGAAGAGGGTGGTGGGGTATATCCAGCGGCCACCCGCTCCCGCCCATAACATCTCTGGTTTTCGGACTTTTCAAGTCCCAACCCTGGGTGCATTAAAGATTGGTGTTCGCATCTGTGTAGTGACGCACACCAACCAGAAGTTGCCCAGTTAACCGGTCGATCTTCAAGGACCACAGCTACCAAATGAAGAGACAGAAGCAGTGAGACACGGCGGATTTCTTTAATAGGTCGTAATAATCGTGGACAGGACAGAACTCTGAAGATCTGTTGTGGCAGACCCAGAGACGGGACTTGGGACGAGACTTTTCGTTCGCGTGGCAGCCAACAAGGCAGTTAAACTTTCTTGCAAAGCAGTAAAGCCTCATGCACCCTAGAAAGCAGCAAGGAGGTGATCAGTCACCACCCTGCAGGGAAGTGGTTATTGAGGCAAAACCGATCTTCCCATTTATCGCGCATCAACGCTCAGTACGCAAGTTCTAGTCTTTTGCGACCTTGTTTATAGAGGTTCCAAAGCCTCTTCTCACGCGGCATGATGTGGCTGGTCAGGTCCTTAAACCACGGCAAATAGTTAAGGGGATAGTGGTAGAAAAAATGAATGCTGAGAGGCAACGAGTGTGTAGCACACCAACTTCCCACGGCCCCGTCACAGAGTTAAATTGAACAGAGTGACGGGGCTTCCCTAATTTGCACTCAGTCCTGGAGAGCACAGCTCATCCTGGTACTAAGTGCAAAGCAGGAAAATGTTTGAGGGGGATAGTGGTAGAGTACAAAATTAAATAAATAGAAGTAAACTAGAGCTGAGGATGAAGCGCACCAAACAACTTCCCCAGTCCACGTCAGTGGGTTCAATCCAACCCAGTGGCGTGGGTTCCCCAATTTGCAGTCAGTCAGTGAGAGAACAGCTCCTCTGGGTACCAAGTGTCACAAGCTACCCCCGCTTCCCTGCAGGAAAAAGTAGGGGAAAAGTTAGGAAGAAGAGCAGAGTTAAGGCGGAAAAGGGCAAGGGCAAAAATTGTAACGCGACACTCCATCATTCCACTAACCTTCCACGCTGTGCTCCAATTCGCGATGGAGTCGTCTGAATAGTGTGGAGGTGGAGACGATGCTAATCGCAGGTGATTCGGTGGTGTTGACGGAGAAGAAGAGAGACTTGAGGTCGGTGAAGCTGATCTCCCAGATTGGATCATTTCTTGAAAGGACTTCAAAGCAGCCAACGATACCTGCAGCGATAGATGAAGTGAGCTCAGCGGCCATCAGCACATGTCATGGAAGGCAACAAGCCCGGAAAAAGGGAGGGGGTGAGGGCGCTGGTCTGGGAAGCCTTGCCTCTGATTTTGTCCAGTAAGTGCAGTAGAAAATGATACAATGAACATAGTTGTGCAGTATTCCGTTGAGTTAATCCAGTTATCCCTCAACAGAGAATAAAATAAAAACTGGAGCATAAATTCCATTATAATTTTGACAAGATCTCTAAGGGCTATTAGTGGGAATTTCTCATGAAACAAAGTCTTTGTGGGTGTCAGCCACTTGGCAAGATGAAATTCTCCTGGGGATCAAGCAGCTAGATGATCCAAAACAAATCGAGATTGTATATTAAATGAGCCGAAGCTCAATGCAGCTGTCCTCCATTCGAGGGAAGCTTTAAAAACGACGGAAAACGGCAACACGACCACCTTCAGGGGCGTTGCTGTTTTGCCTTACAGGAAACGGTCACGCTGGAGCAATGGGGAGGGTGAACTCTCATTTTAGCAGAGGTTGGATTTAGACTCTTTGTGACGCCGCTAGTTCTACCATGGAGCGCCCAGGGTGAGTTGATTATTTTTAAAAATTTTACGAGCACATCTAGCGACTGCCTACTTGGGCATAGGTCGCCGTACTCACTATAGCGTACTACTAGGCTATATTAAAAAGCAAATAACAAATAAACACGATAAAAAAGGACAAAGCTTAAGAATAGCAAATAGAAAAGAGAAAAAAAAAGACAACATGAAGGAAGCGGGCTCCGGCGTCAGGGGTAGGCCCGCCTCCCCTCGGCGCAGGAACATGCGACCTACAACAAACAGTCAAATAAGGTAGAGCGCCAACCTCCTCCAAAAGGTAGTATAGTCAACAAGTCTGTGTACACGAAACAATCTCGAGTACAAGGGACAAGCGGTAGCGACCCCAATCCTCACGGTGCCAGGACAGGTAAGGTGCGCGAAGATCACTTAGACTGGGACATTCTACAAGAATGTGCCGAACAGTCTGTGGGAGAACGCAGGCGGGCGCTCCATCAAATGGCGGTGAGTCCCGCGAGTGTGTCCAATTCGGAGACGACAGAAAGCAACCTGAAGCCTTCGTGGCATTGGGGGGTAGGTCCATGGGAACAGTCACGGCTAAATGGCACGCAGCTTTAAGTTCACCTCGAAAGTCTCCGATCTGGTTTGCCAAGCAGCTCGTATACGGGCCATGTAATCGATGTGAGGAAGAGCGAAACGCTGGTTTGGACGCTCAATCCCCGCAGACTCTTTGGCTCCGTCATTCTCCGCAACTCCTACATGTTCAGGAACCCAGCAGAAGATAATCTCGACATCAGCCCGGCTCGCTATAACCGTGGTGTCACGGATATCGCGAAGATTGCAATGCTCCAAGAGCACTCTGCGCTTTGTGAGTCGCTATAAATCGAGGCTCCGAACCGGGCATGTCGCGTTATCTCGCATACCGATCGGTGTATTGCAACAGCTCAGCCGTGAAGACAGACCTAACGCCTGGCAGAGCCCCGCTAACTTCAAACAGGGGTAATACGGCGTGGAAAGTGACCCCTTCTTGGGACTTGAGGAGCCGACCGTATACAGTGGCACGGTTCCAGCGTGACACGAGGTATACTCCCAAAATGCCGAACGCAATACTCCTGGTGCTGTACAAGCTTTGGGAGCAGAGGTGTGGCGACAAATAGTCAAAGGTGGTACCCTCCAGGGTGGCGTCCTGGGCAAAAGAGGGGAGCCACCGGCCCAAGAGCGATACTAAGCTCTCGAACGAGTTTCCTATGACTCGCGTCGCTCGGCGGCATTGGTAACGTCAAGATCAGCTGCTGATGAGGTGAAACCTGTTGGTGACCCAAGTCCTTCTCAGTGTCACTCGATTCAAGAGCAGTGCCCTTAAGGATATACTGAGATTGGGGGTTTCTGTGGCCGATATGCATCACTTGGGATTTGTTTACAGTAAAAGGCATTTGCCACGTGTCCGACCACCACCTTAGTCTTGCACAGACATCTGGGATGCGCCAAGAGATCAAAAGGTCGTCCGCATAGAGCGTAGCGAGAACATATCTTCTGGCAGCACCGAGGTGATACGATTGATGCTCAGGGCAAAGTGTGCGAGACTGAGGACACTTCTCTGCGGGACCCCCTCTTCCTGCTCCATTGGACAGGAGAGTGCTTCTCCCCACCAGTATGCGGAATCGACGATCCCGCAAAAATTCAGATCTAAAGATTGGGAGGCGTCCACTCGGCCCCATCGAACACCGTGGCGTATTGCTGTCTACGAAGGAAGGCCTCGCAGACAGCATTTTCTAGTCGAAGCAGAGCATCCGACGTTGAGTGGAACTTGAGGAGGCCGCACTGTGCAGAAGACAGGTGGCCTACACTGTCTAGAAAAAAGGCTAATCTAACATTTACCAATTTCTCCATCAACTTGCACACGCAAGAGGTTAGAGAGATTGGGAGGAAACCGGCAAGGGTAGAGTGATCCTGGGTAGAGAATGCGGAGAAAGCGTCGCGAAGTATTCCGCCACGGACGCGGGGTCCCAGATTGCAGGCCTATTCTCTTGGAGAACGGGAGGGGGGGTCCTGCGAGAACGTGCCCTGAATCCTTTTGACACGCTGCCACACCTCTGCTAGAGGGGTTTTCCCGTTAAGTGAAGACACGTATGTCTGCCAAGAAGAGCGGCAGGCGTGCTTCGAAATATACCGGAACCTAGTCATAGCTCGACGAAATTCACCCACAGTAAAGTCGTTCGGATGGCCCTTATAGCGCATGTAGGCATAACGCTTCAGTTTGAGGGCAGTCTCACACTCGGCTGACCACCACACCACGGAACCGGTCGGCGTGCAAAACGGCCAGACGTTATAGGAATAGTAGCTAGGCCCGCGGCGATGAAGTTGCGGGAGAAGAACTCAACGGCCTCATCTACCGACCTAAACTCTCGGGCGGCAGCGGCCCAGAAAAGGATATTTGAATGGGAAAGTCATTAATACCATGGAGTGCAACGACTAGACCCCATCGAAAATCAGGCTGTGCATCCGGAGAGTACAAAGATATATCGAGACAGGAAAATGAAGCGGTTCTCGGGCAGTGATCCGTAAACTCATCCACATTTAGGACACCTATCTCTATCTAGCTCTTTGACCTCTGGGATTAATCGAGTAGTCTTCCCAGATGGGGTGTCTACCGTTTAGATCTACGAACAACAGAAAGGGCCTCGGCAATCGTGCCACGACGCGGCAGGAGTCTCCTCGCGTCGAACTCGGATGACGGTGGAATGTACGTGAAAATAAAAGTATACCTCCTATCCAGGTGCAACTGCACAGCTACTGCCTGAAAGGAGGTATCTAAAGGGAAGAGAAGAACGGAGACATCATGCCGGGAATCGGGATGAGACGTGCCTCCGCAACTCCTCCCCATTGGCCCGGAGTCCACGGTAATTGCATTGAAGGAATATGCCCTCCAGCTTAGCTCGGAGGAGATGCGAGGGCCCTCTTCAAAGAGACCTTCACGGGAATGGCTGTACGCTTCCTGGAGGCAGAACTACGGGAGATGTTGGCCGGACAATGCGCTGAAGGCTTTGTCGCATTCGAGGACTTATTGGGGGAGGTTGGGCTCGCCAAGCGAGTCTTTTCCCCCCTCCACCTCGAATCCTTAGGCGAGCGGGGCGGCTTCGGAGGTGGGGGTCCCTCTTTCGGAGGATCCACCGTCTCCAAGCCACCCAGCCTACCACTGGGTGTGAGCCGAAGCTCCTTTAGTGCTGTCCTCCTTTCGGGAGGCAGCTTTAGGAACCCCGGAAGATGGCCTCGCGACCCTCTTCAGGGGTGTTGCCTCCTGTGAGTCTAGCTACTCGGTGAGGAGCGAGGTCGTTTCGCTTTACGGAAACCGGTCATGGTGGGGGAAGGGAGGGGGGCCCTGGTTTTAGCCGGGCTCTCCGCAATTGACACACTTGGCCACACACGATTTGGACTTATCGTGTGCGGCATTGGAGCAACTTACAGAGACTTCGGGTAACCCCGACTTTGCACGTCTACACGAGCGATTAACATGTCCGAAAGGGTGACATTAGTAGCACCTTCGCGGCAGTGCCACGAATGCCTTTATGCGGTAGCGATACCAACCGGCACGCACCGACTCAGGGAGCTTGTCGAACGTGACGAAGAGTGTAGGAGTGGGTCTCGAGGCACCTCCGTCTTTTTTCATCACACGTTCGACCATGGCCGCCCCGTGATCTTCTCCTGAGTAGTCCACGAGAGAGGGAGGGACGTACAGTGACGCCCTGTAAACTGAGAACACACGAGTGCACGACGTTAGGGGGCACGGACCAACGGGCGCTGCCATCCCTTCTCCCCTAAAGGTGTTGGCCCTAACGGGCCGCTACTACCGAGAGCGATCAATTATAGGACACCTCCCTGTTTTCTTGGCATTCCCGTTAGAAAGTAAATGGGGGACTGTCGCTGGAGAATGGGAGTTTTTGAGGGCAACTCCAGGGAAGGGGGGTGAGGGGGAGTTCCCTGCACCCGCAAGCATAGGAGAGGAGGAAGCCATCTCTCTGTTCAGAGAAGTTTGGAGGGTCCCCTGTGAAAACACGGGGGGGGGGGGATGTCCATTTTTTCAGTGGGCTACCCGAAGGCGGCTCCGTTTATTGTCCAGGGGAAGAGTTTTTATTTTGATAGTTTTCATCATCGGCATGGTGACCCTAATAATGATACGGGACGCAAACGCTCATCACCCCCACGCAGTAGCCCGCTCTGCGAGGGGTAAACACGGGGCCGGCAGAACCGGCTGCCACCATTTAGGGGCACTCCTCGGGCCTAGTGACCTGGCAGCCTATCGGCATGGGGCTCAACCTTAGGTACGGCGTAAAATGGATATATAGTAGAAGGAGAAAGAAAGAGGATGTGAGGAAGGCATGGGTGGGGATGGAGCAGGTTGTTAAAAAACCACCACCCCTGACCGGAGCTCAGGAGACAAGGGAAGCTGCCCCTTAGCCCCGATCCGGGATAGTTGGGCGAGAGGAAGCTGGTCGGGGGCGCCCAGGGTGGGGAGAACTTATAGAAGGGTTCCAACCGGGCGCAGAAACAACGGTGGTCGTAGGCCTGGATGGGCTAGGAGCAAAGAGTGTCTCTTTTAAAATTAAGCCATAGGACATACCAGGCACGCCATGACCAAGTCCTTAGCTTCGCCTAATGAAAAATGATCCGTAGCCTTAACGACCAGGATTTCCTTCTCCAGGAGATACCCACCACATTGGTTTGAAGAAGCAGGTGCTGCTCTCCGCAATTAACACACTTAGCCTTACACGATTTAGAAATCCTGTGCGTCTTTGGAGCACCTTACACAGAGTTCGAGTAAACCAGACTTTGAATTTCTAGAGGAGCGATTTGTATGGCAGGTAATCTCTGAATGCGGGGCTGCGACGTAATCGAGGCTCCTCTCATCCCACTTGCGACTTGGCTTAGTCTGGGAGTCCATACCCGGGGGTGCCTCGGGCAGAAGTTTCGATCTTGGCCTGGTCGCTTGCAGAAACGGCCACGGACCCCTCCGTCCCCCGACCACCGCATAGGGAGAGGAACCCCTAGTCTTCTTCGCCTTCCTCATAATTCTTTTTCTTTTATGAGGAGGAGGGTGGGAAATGAACTCGCTTCTTTCCACCACCGGAAGGAGCCCCTGTCCTCCTTTCGGGAGGCAGCTTTAGGAACCCCGGAAGATGGCCTCGCGACCCTCTTCAGGGGTGTTGCCTCCTGTGAGTCTAGCGACTCAGTGAGGAGCGAGATCGTTTCGCTTTACGGAAACCGGTCATGGTGGGGGAAGGGAGGGGGGCCCTGGTTTTAGCCGGGCTCTCCGCAATTGACACACTTGGCCACACACGATTTGGACTTATCGTGTGCGGCATTGGAGCAACTTACAGAGACTTCGGGTAACCTCGACTTTGCACGTCTACACGAGCGATTAACATGTCTTAGTTATTAGAGGAGCACCAGCTGGAGAAAGAGGTCCCTCCACTTCTTTTGATTCCTCGGGGTCCGAACCACGTGAAGAGAAGCTTACACAGGGACGGATTCAGGTTTGGTGTTTGGCATTAAGCACAGGTTCACCTCCATTGAAGATCCGGCCCTCTGTGCCTGGGTCACCTCCAGGATCACGTCTAGCTCAGGGTGAGCTTTCATGTAACAATCCCCCAAGGCGTCACGGATCTCATTCGAGGTACCTTTTGACCTGTCGTCCCTGGCTGCCGAGGCACGCCAGCTTGGCGTGCCTCTGGTTAGGCACGCCAGGCCCCTTAAATGTGGTCTTGCATGCATGCAAGACTGTAGGGGGCAAAGGTAGAGGGGCCCTGTTATCTCTTGAGCCCCTAAGGGTTGGCCCTATCGAGTCGCTCCCACCGGGAGCCGTCGATTTTGGGCCAACTGCCAGTTCCCTGTGATAGGAAAGAGGAAACTGCCATTGGTTGAGAGATGGAGTCGCCTTTGGGCGCCTCGAAAGAAGTGAGTGAGGGGGAAGCCACAGTGTACCTATAGATTTGAGAGAGGAGTAAACCTCCTCTCCGGTCGAAGATGGTTGGAGTGGTCACCTCCTTTTCAGAGGTGGCAAATGGGAAGCCATTTTGCCGCATGTAAATGAGAGAAGAGCCCCTCTACCGGTAGGTGTGACTTGTTTTACCTCATCCTTCTCGACACCTAGTGAGGGCGAGTCTGCGCTTGGTGGTGGATCTCCACACGCCTGCCGTCGCCCACTTTTCCTTTTTATTGTAGACATAATAACAGTTTATTTAATAAATAAATGCATGGAAAGTAGATACTATAACCTCCCAATGCCGTGGGAGGTTACGAGAAAAGTATCCCTAGGATCAGAAAATTCCAGAATGTGATCATTTTATTAATCATACTCAGTCCACGGATCAAGTGTTGATAGGCTTTGACAACCCAGCCCGCCATTCAGGCAAACTTGTCCTAGAGTTTTAACTATAGGGTTGAGGAATAAGTTCTTGTGGTTTTATCAAATTTATTAATTACAATTAACAATTTTAGAAAAAAATCATTTTTAATTGATAACAATATGCAATTTAATCAATAATGTATTCTCTGTTGTTATTTACGACTTCTTCCCAACGTTCAACTAGTTTTTCGATGCCTCTGCAATAAAAATCTCTGGAGTTTGACTCGACGAATTCGTCTAACCAGGTTCTTAATTCCACATCAGTATTGAACGAAACGCCGCGCAAATTGTTGGAGAGCGATCGGTACAGATGGAAATCCGATGGAGCCAAGTCTGACGAATATGGAGGATGCGACAGGATTTCCCAATTAAGCGTTTAGATGGCATCTTTTGTCATATTGACAATGTGAGGACGAGCATTGTCGTGTTGCAGAAGGACTCCATAACGTCGATGACGTCGCTTTTCACGAATAGCTTCGGCGAGTCGATACAATTGTTGAACGTAGAGTTCTGCATTGACAATCTCATTGTTCGCAGGGAGCTCATAAAGAATGATGCCTTCACAATCCCACCACACACACATCATCGTCTTTTGTGGATGAAGTCCTTGCTTTAATCACGGAAGTGTTTTTTTATTGGGGCTAGGCTATTGTTTTTGATGGTTCATTTTGACATAACCACACCACTTTTCGTCGACAGTGATGATGCGGTGAAGAAATCTGTCCCCACGAGTAGCCTTGTGACGAGCAAGCAAACCTGCGGCAATCGTGGAGCGTTGAAGTTTGTTGCTTTTGCTCAAAATGTGCGGAACCCATGCACCGAGCTTTTGAACTTTCCCCATCGAATGAAGGTGATTCACTAGTTTTCTGATCACATGCCAATTGTACAGCCAATTCTCTAGTCGATTGACGAGGATTTTCATGAAGAAGTTCGTTCAATCGATTGAAATGACCGTTTTTGAAACGTGAAAACCACCACCATTGAGCTGTCCTTTCTGATAAAGCATTTTCTCCATACACAGCACAAATATCGCGACGAGCTTTGGTTGCCTCTGCATTATTCCCGTCTCGATTGAAAATGAATAACAAGTGTCGAAAATGCGCATTTCTTTCAACTTGACATTCCATTTTGAGAATACAAAACAAAAATTAAATTAACAACTTTTAAATAAACCGCAATGACTTATTACTCAACTTCAAGACGTAGCCTAAGCAAAAGCCTAATAGTCTACACTGTTAAGAGACGTAGCCTAACCTTTGCAAATTTAGCTCCACAACATTAAAAAAACCGCAAGAACTTATTCCTCAACCTAATATAAAGGATGGTGCTGGTGTAGCCACCTTATATGTGTAGTGGAAGAAGGTGAGTAGAGTCACGGCTAAGCACACCCTGTGCCTAATATTTGCTTCAGTCCGCGGGCCTCTGGCTGCCAATCGATTAAGAGGATGTAAGTGCACAGAGCAGCCAGAACCTCTGTAGATATAAGAGCAAGTTTGGAAGAGGGTAGGAGAGTATGCAATAAAGAGAAGTAGAAATATGCGCCTGCATTAACCACTAGGGTGAGTGATCACCTATTATAATCATACCCTGGTGTTAGGTGATCCCAGCTGGCGTGCACTAGACCTATGTAGCATATCTAGTAAACTCTGCCCTGGTACCGAGAGAGAGAGAGAGAGAGAGAAAATAAAAGGTAGCGCTGGGATGGAGCGAGGGAGGAAGCTCACCAACAACTTTGCCAGGCCCCATCACAGAGTTCATGTCAACCCAGTGACAGGACCTCCCTAATTTGCACTCAGGTCGAGCAGCGCCTCCAGGTACCAAATGTAACAGGTTACACAGAGTATCTCACAGGATTTCAAACACGAAGATTGGGACCGTCCCCTTGTCCCCCATGGTGTGGAGGGTCTCCATTATACCTAATCGACATACAGTACCATATATAGGCATTCCCCCGATCAAATTACTCGGTAGAGAAGTGCTTTCCATGAACAAAGCGTCTCAGATAGCATTTTCCATCCGAGGCAGAACATCCAACGTTGAGTGAAAGTGTGAAAGCCACACTCTAAAGGAGACAGGTGGCCACCGCTGCCCCCAAAATAAACATGAACCAACTTTTCCATAAACTTTTTACATGTAGGAAGTGAGAGAAATTGGGCGGAAACCACCCTGTGGTAGAGTGATATCACTCTGGCTTGCGAAAAACGGGCATGGGAGCCAATTCGCTTCACCCAGAATCTGGCAAGATACCTACCAACTGGATCCTGTTGAACAAGGCTAACAAAACGCCGTGCCTTGTTCACGATGATATTGAAGCATGGCATAAGGAATATCACAGTATGCCAGCGTAAAGAGGTCATTGAAAGATTCCACGCCTACGGATGGGGTCCAGTCGGCGACATTTAGTGACCTTACAGCGTATTTTAAATGCTGGCGGTGCAGCATCCCAGCGAGCGAATGAGGAGAGAGCGGTCTTAAATTGCTCCGCCACAATCTAGGGGTCCGAAATTACGGTTCCGTCCTCCTGGAAAATGAGAGGAGGTCTTGCGAGAACTTTCCCCGAAGCTTCCATATCTCTGCAAGGAGGGGTCTTCACGTTATGTGAAGAGATACGCCCGGCCAGAGTTGAAATCAACTCAGTGAGCCAGGTCTTCCTTTCAGCCACTAGGGCCAGGAGGACATGCAGCTCCTACAGTTAAAAGGTTTATCAGTCTACACCAAGGTACCCTGCTGTGGGGTTAAGAGAGGGCGTGCTTGGTGCTTTCTGCCCGAGAAATTTTGACTGGAAAAAAATTTAAATTGTAAAATGCAATTGGATCTATCTATTTTTAAATACATTAGTACTTGAAGGTACTTTACTTTCTAGATAATGCTTGTGGTCTGATTTTGGCATTCCTATTTCAGGATTTTGATTGCATCAGGACACAAGGAAAATAAGTGCATTGAGGGGGAGGGGGTAAGCATGCCTTAAGTAAGAAAACAGACAAGGGGTGGATAAAAGGTTATCAATAATTAACTAAGAATGTAAGAGATATTTTAGTCACCCATCAGCCACACACCCCTAAAAATCAATACAAATTTATCCCTCTTCTGTAGCTAAGGACAAAGGCAAAAAAATGACCATACCTCGTTGCTTCTGGAAAGGGCAGCCGTGTGGATAAAGTCAAGGAGTAAGGCCCATGCTCTGGGGTAATCACCAAGTCCGAGAAGGATCTTTTGCTTCGTGCTGAATACCCGGGCGACGCCTGACAAGGTTAATACCTGTGATATTCGAAAAAGGACGATCGAATATAATTCTGGCAGGGTACAATAAGGTTTACTGATTTGAACAACCCTGCAATGGGAATTACATTTAAAACTGGTCTCGCAAACGCCATGGTCATTCTCTGACCCCATGCATCCGCGTTGGTTTAATATTACGTCAAAAGATGGAAAATCTCCTATAAATTTGCCTTTTATTCGAGTCAATTTCTCTCCCTGAACCTTTGAAATAATCAACTCACACTTCAATATCAACCTTTCGCCTAACAGCCCTAGAAACTACCCACCCCTCCCCTCCCGGACTTATGCTTGGGCATACGAGTAAGTCGCCGTACACGGCACAGCCTACTACTACGCTATATTAAGAAACAAATAACATAAAAACAAGAAAAAAATAACACTATGTAAATAACAAATAACAAACCTAAAAGAAAATATAACAACAAGAAAACAAAGCAAAAAGCATGGAGGCGGGCTCCGGCGGTGGGGGTAGACCCGTCTCCTCCCAGCGCAGGAACATGCAACCTACAAAAAGAACAGCAGTCAAATAAAGGGAAAGAGGCCAGCCTCATCCAAAAAGTCGCAAAGTCCACAAGTCAGTGTGAACGAACTCGTCCGAGTACAAGAGACAAGCGGTAGCGACCCAGCTCATGTAACGTGCGCGAAGATCGCACAGATTGGGACTGAACAAGAATGTGGCGAACAGTCTGAGTGACAACGCAGTCTTCAGAGTAGGGCGGAGGCGAGCGCTCCATCAAATGGCGGTGCGTCCCGCGAGTGTGCTCGATTCGGAGACGACAGAAAGCAACCTGGAAGCTGTCGTAGCATTGAGGGGGTAAGTCAATTGTAACAATCGCGGCGCAATAACACGCAACTTTAGGTTCCCCTCGACTGTCTTTCATTTCTTTGCCAAGCAGCCCGGAGAGCTGCCCGTATTCCTGCCATGTAATCGGTTTGAGGAAGAGGAAAACGCTGGTATGGTAGCCCAGTCCTCGCGGACTGTTTAGGGCCCTCATCGGCGCACTCATTTCCCTCAATTCCTACATGTCCAGGAACCCAGCAGACGATAATCTGGACATCCGCCCGGCTCGCCAAAACAGCGGCGTCACGGAAATCGCGAACCAAGGGATGCTGAGATTCCAATGCCCCGAGAAAACTCGGGGAGCTTTGTGAGTCGCTATAAGTCACAATCCGGTCTCTGAACTGGGCATGTCGCGTTATCTGCCGTACCGAGCGGTTTATTGTAACCAGCTCGGCCGTGAAGAAAGACACAGCGCCTGGCAGAGCCCCGCTGACTTCAAACAGAGGGGATATGGCATGGAAACCGACCCCATCTTGGGACTTAGAGCCATCCGTATACACTGGCACGCGTGACACGAAGTGTGCTCCAAAAAAGTCGAACGCAATACTCCCGCCGCTGTAGAAGCTTTGGGAGCAGAGGTGTGGCGACAAATAGTCAAATGTGATACCCTCCAAGGTGACATCCTGGGCACAACCAGGGGTGCCACCGGCCAGATCTCTTGATTTTTTTTTATTAAGAGCTCATCTGGCGACGGCCTACTTGGGCATTAGTCGCCGTATTAAAACTGGCCTAGTTCTAAGCTACTTTAAAATCAAATAAAAGAGAAAAAAAAACACCCCAAAAACGGCGAAAGGAAGTAAGCTGGTGCGTCGGGGAGGTCCCGCCGGCGCAGGAGCGTGAAACCAAAAAAAAAATGCAAAAAAAACAAAGCCAGATCTCTTGAAGGAGTTTGCGAGCCTTAAACCCAAAGGGCTTAGGATACGACTGGCGTCTCTCAGCGGCATAGGCACCGTCGAGATCAGCTTCGGATGCAGTGAGAGCTGTTGTTGACTGAGGGAGACGCCGGGCTCGCACGTACAGGTGAATAATGCACGGTGCACGGCGTAGAACGAGTGACATCTCTCTAGCATTGACAAGTAGGCTCTCAATGTGGGAAGTGCGGAAGGCACCGGTTGCCAGGCGAAGGCCCGTGTGGTGGATAGAGTCCATCTTCCACGATACACGCTCGGCTGCGGATGCATAAAACTCGCATCCATAGTCGAGCTTCGAACGATAAAAAAGTAAGGCATTAACCCTATCAGCCGCCCAAGCGCGGAACGTCACGGAACGTCACGGAACGAAGAATATCCATGGCGCGAGGACAAGAGACCCTAAGGCTGCGAAAATGAGCCTCCCAGGTGAGGCGTCGGTCGAATACAAGACGAAGGAAAGGGCGCGAGTCCACTTCTTCAGGGGCACCCCATTGAAAAGTAAGTCTGGGTCAGGATTGAGCCGTGGATGGCGGAGAAATGGACCACCTTAGTCTTGGCCAAAGAAAATTTAAGCCTGACGAGGTTCAATGCCTGTTGGAGTCGAAGCTCAAGAGTTGGCATCTAGGCCGCGCAAAAAGAGATCGAAAGGTCGTCCACGTACAGCATAGCGAGAACATCTTCCAGCAGCAGCGAGGTGATACCGTTGATGTTCAGGGCAAAGAGTGTGACACTGAGGACACTTTCCTGCCGGACACCCTTTTCCTGCTTCAGTGGGCCGGAGAGGGCTCCCCCCAACCGTAGGCAGAATGAACGATCTCGCAAAAATTCAGAGATAAAGATTGGGATGCGTCCCCTGGCCCCCATCGTGTAGAGAGTCCTCACGATACTGTATCGCCATGTGGTATCATAGGCCATCTCTAGTCGGCGCAGAGCATCCGACGTAGAGTGGAACTTGCGGAAGCCGAAATGCTCCAGATTTGTTTTTTTATAGAGCCCATCTGGCAACTGCCCACTTGGGCACAAGTCGCCGGAAACACAACAGCCCAGAACTAGGCCACTTTAAAAAAAAAAACAACAAAAACATAAGTGATCAAATTTGGAAAGACTTAACAATTAGAAAGCAATCTCCGGCAGCGGGGAAGGTCCCCCTCACACCGGTGCAGGAGCGTGCAACCTACAAAGAAAACAATAACAAACAAAAAAACAAAACAAAAAAATAGAAACTTCTTAAATAAAGGGGAGAAGCCCGGCCTCCCCCTAAAAGTCAACAAGTCCACAAGTCAATGTGCACGAACTCGTGCCGATTACAAGGGACAGGCGGTAGCAACCCCGCCCATCCCGGTACCGGGACAGGTATCGTTCGCGAAGATCACCCAGACTGGGACATTCGACAAGAATGTGCCGAACACTCTGAGGGACGACGCAGTCGTCGCAATAGGGCGCTGGTGAGCACTCCATCAGATAGCGATGCGTCACACGAGTGTGCCCGATTCGGAGACGACAGAAAGCGACCTGAAGCCGACGCGGCATTGGGGGATAGGTCCATGTGAACAGTCGCGGCGCAATGGCACGCAACTTTAAGTTCCCTTCGACCGTCTCCCATCTTCTTTGCCAAGCAATCCAAAGAGCTGCCCGTATTCCTGCCATGTAGTCCGTGTGAGGAAGAGCGAAACGCTGGTCCGGTCGCAGAGTCCTCGCGGACTCTTTGGCGCCATCATCGGCGCGCTCATTCCCTGCAATTCCTACATGTCCAGGAACCCAGCAGAAGATAATCTCGAAATCCGCCCGGCTCACCAAAACAGTGACGTCACGGATATCGCGAACCAGGGGATGCGGAGATTCCAATGCCCCGAGAGCACTCAGGGCGCTTTGTGAGTCGCTATTTTCGGCGACTTATGCCCAAGTGGGTAGTTGCCAGATGGGATCCATAAAATTAGAAAAAAAAAAATTGTGAGTCGCTATAGATCACAATCGGGTCTACGAACCGGGCACGTCGCGTAATCTCCCGTACTGAGTGGTGTATTGCCACCAGTTCGGCCGTGAAGACAGACGCAGCGCCTGGCAGAGCCCGCTGACTTCAAACAGAGGGCAGACGGCATGGAAGCCGACCCCCTCTTCGGACTTGGAGCACCGCGTATACACTGGCACGGGTCCAGCATGAAACGAGGTGTGCTCCAAAAAGGTCGAACGCAATACTCCCGGCGCCGTATATACTTTGGGAGCAGAGGCGTGGTGACAAATAGCCAAATGTGGTACCCTCCAGGGTGGCGTCCTGGGCAGAACCAGGGCCGCCACCGGCCCGAGAAGTATATCTAGCTCTCAAAGGAGTTTCCTGGCCCTAAACCCAAAGGGCTTAGGGTATGACCGGCGTCTCTCGGCGGCATAGCCACCGTCGAGATCAGCTGCGGATGCAGTGATAGCTGTTGGCGACTGAAGGAGGCGCCGGGCTCGCGCGTACAGGCGAGTAATGCACTGCACGCAGCGCAGGGCGAGTGGCATCTCCCCAGCATCGACCAACAGGCTCTCAATGGGGAAAGTGCGTAAGGCACCGGTCGTAAGGCGGAGGCCGGTGTGGTGGATCGAATCCAACTTCCGCAATAAACGCTCGGCTGCGGATGCAGAAAACTCGCATCCGTAGTCGAGCTTCGAACGAACAAAGGATCGATAAAAAAGTAGGGCAGTAGCCCTATCAGCACCCCAGCGCTGAACGTCACGGAACGGAGAATATCCATGTCGCGGGTACAAGAGACCCTAACGCTGCGAATATGAGCCTCCTAGGTGAGGCACAAATCTGGGTCGGGGTGAAGCCGTGGATGGCGGCAGAAGTGCACCACCTTAGTCTTGGCCAAAGAAAACCAAAACCTGTGCGCTTCGGCATAGCGAGAGACGCGGTTCAATGCCTGTTGGAGTAGATACTCCAGAGTTGGCATCTGGGCCGCGCCAAAAGAGATCGAAAGGTCATCCACGTAGAGCATAGCGGAAACATCTTCTGGCAGCACCGAGGTGATGCCGTTGATGCTCAGGGCAAAGAGTGTGACACTGAGGACACTTCTCTGCCGGACACCCTTTTCCTGCTTCAGTGGGCCGGAGAGGGCTCCCCCCACCCATACGCGGAATCAAGGATCTTGCAAAAAATTCAGATATAAACATTGAGAGGTGTCCCCACGCCCCCATCGTGTGGAGAGTCTCCATGATACCGTATCGCCATGTGGTATCATAGGCCTTCTCCAGATCGAAAAACACCGTGGCGTAGTGCTGTCTACGAAGGAAGGAAAGCCTCGCAGACGGCATTTTCCAGTCGGAGTAGAGCATCCGACGTAGAGTGGAACTTGCGGAAGCCGCATTGTGCAGAAGACAGATGGTCTCCGCTGTCCAGAAAAAAGGCTAATCTAACATTTACCAATCTCTCCATCAACTTGCACACGCAAGAGGTTAGAGAGATTGGGCGGAAACCGGTCGGAGTAGAGTGATCTCTCCCCGGTTTACGAAGGGGTAGCACAATAGCGATTCGCCAGGAATCTGGGAGAAGAACCTCCACCCAGATTCAGTTGAACAAATCTAACAGAAAGGCCAGGCCTCGCTCACCCAGGTGTCGAAGCATGGCGTACGGTGTCCACGCACGAAGCAAGAGCGGAGCGCAACTCACTCACAGTGAACCTGTCGTTGAAGGGTTCATAGCCTCTGCAGGTAAAGTCCAGCCAGCGGCCTTCCGCGACATCACGACGTGCATTGAATGCTCGCGGAGCAGCATCCCGGCTAGAGAATGCGGAAAAAGCGGTCGCGAAGGATTCCGCCACGGAAGCAGGATCCGAGATTGCGGTCCCATTCTCATGGAGAACGGGAAGTGGGGTCGTGCGAGAACTTGCCCCGAATCCTTTTGACTCGCTTCCAAACCTCTGCTAAAGGGGTCTTCCCATTAAGTGAAGACACGTATGCCCGCCAAGAAGAGCGGTGGGCGTGCTTCGAAATATACCGGAACCTAGCCCTAGCCCGACGAAATTACGCGACAGTAAAATCGTTCGGGCGGCGCTAAAAGCGCATGTAGGCATAACGCTTCTGTTTGAGGGCCGTCTCACACTCGGCCGACAATCATGGGAGTGGTTGGCGTGCAAAACGGCCAGACGTCCTAGGAATAGTAGTCAGGCCCACGGCGATGAGGTCGCCGGAGAAGAACTCAACGGCCTCATCTACCGACCTAAACTCCTCGACTGAGATAGAGAATTCAGTCATTTCCTGAAATGCAGGCCACCGCGCCAAGCACCACCGAGGTGGGCTCTCAGGCGGCAGTTGCCCTGAAAATAATATTTGAATGGGAAAGTGATCACTACCATGGAGGTCATCGACCACCCCTCAATCAAAATCAGGCTGTGCATCCGAAGAGCACAAAGATAGGTCAGGGCAACAAATTGAAGCGGTTCTCGGAC